>CM060906.1:736984198-738234198 GCA_030737815.1 Allium fistulosum
TTCATACAATCAGTCACAAGCGCCATCACACTACTAAAGTTTGGAATAAACCTTCGATAAAATGAAGCCAACCCATGAAAACTACGAACTTCCGTTATCGTCTTGGGTTGCGGCCAATCTCTGATAGCTTCGATTTTACTTTGGTCAACCTGTATTCCTTCTTCCGACATTCCTTCTTCCGACACAACATACCCCAGAAATAAAACACTCCTCGCCATAAAAACACACTTCTTTGTAGCAGCATAGAATTGTTCTTCTCGAAGAATAATTAACACTTTCTTCAAATGTTGAACATGCTCTTCGGTACTAGCACTGTAGATTAGAATATCATCGAAGTAAACGACCACAAATTTCCCAATGTATGCCCTGAAAATTTGGTTCATCACCCTCATGAATGTACTTGGTGCATTCGATAGACCAAATGGCATTACCAGCCATTCATACAATCCTTCCCTCGTCTTGAATGCTGTCTTCCATTCGTCCCCTGGTCTAATGCGAATCTGATGATAACCGTTCTTTAAGTCAATCTTGGAAAAGATTACGGACCCACTGATTTGATCCAATAGATCATCAAGCCTCGGCATCGGAAATCTGTATCTGACTGTGATCTTATTCAAGGCTCTACTATCTGTGCACATCCTCCACGTTCCATCCTTTTTGGGTACCAATAAAGCTGGTACAACACAAGGACTTAAACTCTCCTGCACACGCCCCTGTTCAAGCAATTCTTCCACTTGCCTCCTCAGCTCTTCATGTTCTTTTGGACTCATTCGATAATGTGGTCTGTGTGGCAACACAGCACCTGGAACAAGATCTATCTAATGTTGTATATCCCTCAACGGTGGCAACTCCGTTGGTAAATCCTCTGGAAATACATCGTTAAATTCTTTCAAAACTGGCTTCGCTACTTCCAGAATTTCAATCTCTTTACTGCTCTCTCGCCCAATCAACAAAAAAAACTTCAGGCTCCTCCTCTACTTCCTTCACAAACTCCTTCAAAGATAACAAAGTTTTAAGCTCTTCAATCTCCTCCATCTTGTTTTCCTCCTGTTGTCGCTTCTTTGGAACTAGAGTAATCTTTGTGCCTTCAAACATGAAACTGTAACTGTTGGTACGCCCATCATGTTGCACTGCCCTATCATACTGCCACGGTCTCCCCAGCAACAAATGACAGACATCCATATCTACCACATCGCACCAGATTTCATCCTTGTATTTCTTTCCAATTGAAAACTTCACACAAGCCCTTCGTCCAACCTTCACCTCCCCGCCTTTCCTCAACCAAGTTAGCTTGTACGGTTTCGGATGTTTCTCAGTCTTCAATGCCAACTTCCTCACAGCTTCTGAAGAAATTATATTGTCACAGCTTCCAGCATCAATAACAAATTTGCAAACCTTCCCCAGAATGGTACATGTTGACTGAAAAATATTGCTCCTTAACCAACTACAATCCTCCTCTTGCTTTGGTGTTAAACAGGACCTCTTCATCGTTAGATTATAACCTTCGTCTCCCGACACTTCTTCTTCCTCCTCATCAGGTGGTGAATTGGAACATTCAGCTTCTTCATCCTCATCCTCAACCTCCGCTATCATAGCTCTCTTCTTCGGCTTTGGACATTCGCTACTTTTGTGGCCCATTTCTTGGCAATTATAACACTTGAAACCATTATTGACTTTCGTCTTCCCAACCTCATTCACAACTGATTTCGCAATAGCTTTTGAAACATTAGAACTTCCACTAACACCCTTCACTTGATTATTGGAATTTGTAAACACACCACCTCCTCGTCGTCCCTGTTTCTCCCAAGCCAACGCTTTCTGATGTGCTTCCGTTACAGATCTGGGATCAAACATGTTAACCATATCCTGAATCTGCATTCGCAATCCCCCAATGAATCTAGACGTCAGCTGCTCTTCCGTTTCCATAATATCATTCCTCGCAATAAGCTGATAGAATTCATCCGCGTAATCATTAACATTCTTTGTGCCCTGCCTCAAATTCTGCAAACGTTGATGCATCAAAGATTGATAATTGTAAGGTAAGAACGTTGCTTTCATCAATTTCTTCATCTTCTCCCAAGATTCAACTTTTAACTTCCCCATTCGTTCACGTGTAAGTTTGGTTTGCTGCCACCATGCCAAAGCTCTACCCCTCAACCTTGTAGCAACCAATTTTACTCTACGATGTTCGGGAACTTCTTTGAAATCAAAAATTTCTTCAACATTAGCCACCCAATCCAAAAACTCCTCAGCTTGCATACCACCTTTGAATTCTAGAATTTCAGTCTTCATCCCAAATTCCCACTTGTGATCATACTCAGAGTGATTTCTTCCTTGTCCTCGTCCTTGTCCTTGAACACTACCACCATCATACTCCTCTTCAAAATCAGATGTATATCGTTGTCTATCTCGTCCACCCACATCTCTAATACCATCACGTCTACCACCATCATCCCTTCCATCTACATTCCTCCGTTCACGATCATTCACGTTCCTCCCATGCCTTTGATCATCATCAACACTTCTGTCTCGATTGGACTGTGGCGAGACTCTACTTCCCCCATGGTTAGATTCAGGTGAAACCCTTCTCCGATTCTGATTCATCTCTAACATCATTTTCTCTAACCATCCAATTCCTTCGTTAAGCTTTTCACTAAAGTTCTCATTGATTCTTTGCTCCATCTCATCAGCTTCTTCTCTTCGATACAATGCTTCTATGTTTTGGTGACGATTAGCTCTTCTCGGCGGCATGATTTGAAACTTTACAAACTCTTCAACACTTCAAAATTCAAACACCTTTCGAACTTTGATCCAAAATGAAATGGATCGAAATCTTCACACGTGTTGCAAATTGTGATGAACACGATGAACAACCAAACTCCCAAACAAGATAGATCCGTCCTTCAAACTTCAATACAAAGTCGAACAACTTCCCTTCTTGCTCTCGGCCGTGTTTAATAACCTCAAATCTTCGCTTCGATTCAAACTTCTTCAAGAGGATTGGCTCCAAGACTCGACTTAGCTATGATTGGCTAAACAAGCTCCAATACCAAAACTGACGCAGCGGATTAATCAAAAACAATGTCGATCGATGAGAGTAGCAATCGATGGATTGGAGGATACTGAAATGCCCGAATTCGTTGATCCGAAGATACCGAATTCTAGCTATCCCGAACTCGTTGATCGCGCACGATACCGGGTTCAAAGATCTGCGATTCTTCACACGTTGATCTAGCGCACTAGATTCCGTGAATCGACTTCTGCAGTCGTTGAATCGAGCGCACTCGATTATCCGAAAGAGGAGATAGGAGATTACACTCGACTACCAATTTGGCGAAAGCACAAAGCTAACAAAACAAGAGTTTTATTTCAAATCAACTAAACTATTACAAATGACCACACATGTCTATTTATAGGCTACAACTCAACACAACAGAAATTACAGAAATTTGTACAACACTTAGGTCGTCCACGACCTAAAGCATCTCGACCTAAAAAACATCACGACTTACGACTTACGACTTACTATAGGTCGTTAACGACCTAACAAACCCTTATTACAACAACATAAGTAGATACAACACAACACTCAACAGATAGGTCGGAAACGACCTAACTCTCTTTCAACATCTTCAGATTGAACTGCGGCTTCAGGTTCTTCAGGCGACCTAAAAAGTAGCGACTTAGAAAAATAGGCTTCAGCGACTTAGAGTTTCTCGCGACCTAAGAAAGTGGCAACTTAAGAAGATAGGTTTCAGCGACTTAGAGTTGCTCGCGACCTAAGAAAGTGGCGACTTAAGAAAATAGGCTTCAGCGACTTAGAGTTTCTCGCGACCTAACTTAGGTCGTAGGTCGTTCTCGCGACCTCACTTCGCGCGTCTCATCTTCCAGCGACCTAACATAGGTCGACTTATATCTTCGCGACATAAAGTAGGTTGTAACTCAACCTCGCGACCTAAGGACAAAGCATCTTCACGCGACCTAACTAGGTCGTAGGTCGTAGAACGACTTAACTTAGGTCGTGAGCGACCTAAAACTCCTTCCTCTAAACAACTCCGCACGCATCCTTTGTTAGATCGTACGCGACCTACCATAGGTCGTTGGTTCCCTTCTTCCGCATAACTTGCTTCATCGCCCTGCTCTTGTACCTTGTTGACTCGTGAGCGACCTAAAGCTTCTCCGTTAAGTCGTGGGCGACTTAAGACTTGTAATTTTGTAGCTCGCGCTGCATCAATAATGCTTATATAAAATGTGTTAAGGGGGATAATGGTAACGCCTTAACACTATTTTGATACTTTATATTACTGATAGGCATTATCTATTTACCGTACACTACTACATAGTAGATAGTTTAACGGATCCTTAAAGGATGGTTATTCCAAACATCCTTTGAGTTACTTGTATTTCTGTTGTTATTTCACTTGAGTTGGATTTATTGATATAAGAATGTTAATCCTGACTCGAGTGTTTTGTGTTTTGCTTTACGCTCGGGTCAGACTGAGTGTACCAGCATTCGAGACTCGCCTTTGGAGTTGGAGCTTCGCTTGGAGATCCAGCTATCTATCTAGCTTTCAGATATCCAGTTGATTCCAGTGATTGTATTCTGATTCTTGTATTTGACTATTGTATTTAAGACTTCTGCTGTACCTTATTTAACTCTGATATGTATATAGTAGCTTCATGAACTACTATCTTTTGCTTCCGCTGCATTTATTACTCTGTGTCTATGATCTGTGATTATTTATTTACTGTATATGTTCAGTTTTTCCAAATTTAAATTAACAACGCGGTATTTTGAATTATTCAAGTCCGACATGTGCGGATGTGAATGGTCCAAATTAGCGGGTTGTTACAGTTGGTATCAGAGCTTTGGTAGCTCTAGGCAAAACTCAGCATATAGGGTAAATGGATTTACAGAATCACTTCATTCGAGTTTGAATCTCTTTCTTTCGACTCGATTCCTTTAAATTTTGGAACGTTCCCTGCAGTTCCAAAATTCATCAGTGTCCCTCACTTTTCATCTTCTTTTAATTCTGGAGTATCCCATAACTCCACTTCGAATGATCTTTATAATGAGTTGGCGATCTCGCCAATCTTCAAATTGATTTATAAAAGGGTGAAACTCCTTTACAATAGACATCGATTTATCGGAGATTTCTGTATCCTCGGTTTACGATGCTATCTATCTTCTGCTATACTTGAATTCTATTTCTTGAGATCGAATGAAGATTTGCATTGAAATTCTGCATCGATCTTATTCTTGAAGTCATGGTCGACCTGGTTAAGGTTTCCCGCGATTTATATAAACTTATCAAATCTTTCTACTTTGTTATTTAATCATCATATCTTTGTTCGAACTTATCTTCGAATCGAAATTCTCTTTGATTTGAGTCCACCAAATCTGAATCTCTATCTTTGCTTTGAAATCTATTCTTGTATAGTCGAGCGAGGAAGTGTATTTGTAAATTAATATTTAAAATGTTTTAAAATATATTGTGTTGTTTGAGTTGTTGATGTTGATTTGGGTTTCCGATCGATTCGTCTGATCAACGCTATCGATAGGATTTCCAAAACACTTGAGCAGAGCAAACTGACACAATATCGTTTTCAAATTTGGTAAATAAAATAAAGTTTTGTATGATTATATTATGAAACTAAATTATTAACAAATTTGTTGTTAGAAATAATAATATTTGATTTTCATTTATTGTTTGTAAACCATTGACTATTGCATAATATAAACAAATGAATTTATAAACTTGGTTATAAATTGATTGGAATTTGAAATGAATTTGAAATTAGAATTTTAGAATTTAATTTCCGATAATTTCGAACTATGGTTTTAAAAGTTTTAAATGTATATTATTTAAAGTATTTTCGAATATAAATGATTTTCAAAGAATTTTAAATGTTTAAATCAGTACTCTTCTCTTTTGTCGCTGGAAAATAATTTCGGTAATGACGACCGCATCATCGACGTTTATTTTCGAGTTTCAAAGTGGAGAGACACTCGGTAGCTTTGCTACACTTTTGTTTTGGAAAATTTAATTTAGTTGAATTTATAAAGTATGACTTGATTTATATATATTGATATATGACTATAGACTTGATTTGATTTATACATATATATTTGTATGTTTGTCTCCAATGGTTTGAAGTGAAATCGGAAATTTAATTCTTAAATTTATGTAAAAGGTGATTTTAATTTCAAAATGAAACCAAAATTTTGAATAAATATTTAAATTTGAAATAATTTAGTAAGGAAATATTTTACTTGTATAATACTCAATTGCATTCCAAAATATATAACTTACCAAAATTATTCAGAAGTTAACCTTGTAATTGAATATTACACAATGTAAAATGATGTTAAAGGATTTTATAGATAAAATTTGAGTGGTTATAAGAAATGTTATACACTTAAAATTTTAATTATAAAAGATGTTAATAGAGATAAATAGAATAATTAGTTGAATAAATAGTAAATGAGACAAAGTAAATAAAAAAAAATTTGAAGGAATCTTTTGGTATCAAATATTAATAAATTGAAATTAAATCAACTTATGGAAATACCTTAAATTTAAACCAATTATTGAATATAAATTAATTTAAATTGAAATTTATATGGTTTAAATTAATTTATCTGGTTTAAATATATGTGATTAGATATATTAAGTAGAATAAATTTAACAATAATTTGGAATAAAGAAGAATTTAAATTGCTGAAAAAAATATGATTATAATAAAAGACTATTCAAATTTATGGTTTTAGAAATTGTAAATTTAAGATAATTGGATAATAAGATAATGAATTTAGAAATAATTGAGATTGATTTTAGTGAAATCAAATGGATTAAATCAATTATTATCAATTAATTTAAATTTGAATTTATATGGTTTAAATTAATTGTTATTTTGTATTTCAAATCTGTTTTCTTTCTAGTTGTTTCTATTCTCCTACCTCGTTCCTTTTCGGGGACGAAAAGTTTTGAGTGGGGGAGAGTGTAACGACCCGTAAATTTAACTGGTTTTAATAACGTTATTAATTGAAATTTTGCAAAATTTTAGACGATAAAATTTTGAAATATAAATTTGATATTTGGAATGCGTCTAGTTAAACATAGCAACTGGTAAATTTTCGTCCACAAATATGAAAGTTTATTTCGCGCGTAAATTTACTTCAATTTAATTAGTTAAAAAGCGATGAAAATAAAATGTTTTCGGAACCTAAATATTTTTACATAGAAAAATTCTAAACCATCTTCTGAGCAAACGTCATTTTTCGTTTTTCCAAATTCGGACTTCTTTGGCTCCGTCGATCTTATTTTTCTACGTTTTTCTTGCATTTTCCGCCAGTAGAAAAATTCGAATTTTTATAATTCAATCATACCACTGATATTTTTATACCGTTTTGATCGTCTCGTCGTGCTGATCTCTGCGGTATATTCAATTCTGTATTTCGGATTTTCGGTACCTGACGAAATCCGTGAAACGGATAACTGTATCGGAACGGTTCTAAAGCCTTTTGGTTTCCGGTGGCTTTTTAGTTTCCATAGAGTAAATCCAATAGCCGTTAGCATTTATATCCCCTGAAATTCAACCCCTGACTCTTGCTTTTCCCACTTTATCTCAGATTGTTCATTTTCTCTCTGTTTTGAAAGCAAGACAAAATAGGAATACATATAATATCGAAATTTATAAAGGTCTGGATTAGCTTCTTCTCTATTTCACTCCTCTTCCAAATTCCTTTCCACCTACAGGTCCGCTTGCTCATCCATTTTTTGTTCACATCCGACATCATCCTTCATCAACACTCACCAGATCCACCGCCTACAAGCTTCCTCCTCCATCGCCTCGGCCAACCAACACTCCACCATCTCGACCTCAGTGCCCAGCCCCTCCACTCCGGCATCACCATTCGTCGCTCGCCGCCGTAGCCGACCGCCATCAATCACCCTCGCCTCCATCTCTACCTCCTTCAGCCATCCACGTGTAGCCTGCCCTGACACGCCGTCCCTCCATCACAGCCCATCACCCTTGCAGCACTCGAAGCCTGCGCCTCGTTCCGACCTTATCCCTTTCCTCCCCTCCGCCTAGCGCCCCTAGCCACCACTCAATAGAGCGGAAGTCACATCATGTCCCACAGCCACATCAGCCTTGCCTGACCCTTCCCCTTAACCACCCGAGCACAGTTGTTCCCACTTCCTACTTGCTGCCGAAACGGTCGTGCCTTGCTACCCATGCTTGCAGCCCTCTGCTGTTTGATAAGGTACTCATACGAAGTTATATAAGGATGGGTTATATATGTTTATAAATCTGTTGTTTAAAATCTATTCAAATATGGTTGGCCGATTTACCAAGAAAATATAGTAACATATGTTTATTTATTTGCACATAGTTTATTTATTTGCAGTTTACATAGTGTCAGTTTATTTATATGTATGGATATTGTTTATATTTTCCATAGTTTATTTATTTGCAGTTTTAGTATTTCAAAGTTTTGTTAATATAAAGTTATAAGTTTAGAGTTCATAATATGTGAAAATACAAAAGTTGTTTACAGCACGTATAGCTGTACTAGTTGTTCGTCAGGGATAGATTTAGAGTATTTTTATATATTAGTCGAGATGTTAGTATATAAGTTTATATAAACTAGTTGTTCATTGAGTATTTTCGTATGTATGTATTAATGTATATGTTATATTTTGACAGTTATATATATTAGTTGTTAGCTTACATATATGTTTAAAAGCATTTTTATATGTAATCTGTAATCTGATTCTTGTCATTTATACTACATCATACATAAGGTTATATTTGTTACAAAGAGTAATTTTGGTATAGTACGGTTGCACGTTTTATACGTTTTGTTATATATATATATATATATAGATTTATGTGAATTATTTTATATGTCTCAGTATGTATATTTCATAAGTTTACATGTACCTGCTAATTATACATATCAAGTCTACATGTTGATTTAATTATATGTAGTTAAAATATAAAAGTTTATATTACAGTTTACATAGTTATATATTATAAAAAGTTTCTTTTCTGTGATGATTTTGTTACTTATTGTCTATACATATTGTACCGTATATTGTATTGTATATACTTTATAAGTATTGTTACTAAACATATTCCATATAAAGTTACAGTATAGATATGATTCCAGTATAGCAATATATATATATAGTTGTCTGTTTGGTGAGCTATTTTGGTTAGATATGACTGTAATGTTTGAGTTTTATTTAAACATAGATTTTGAGATACATATATATATATATATATATATATATATATTTAATTTAATAAATATTTGAATTTAGAATATGGGTTATATATATAGTTATATATAGTGTATATATTAATTCACTTATACCAATTATCATCAACGATCAAGTCCTGATTTGATTTCGTAAATTCTCATTTATCAGTTTCGTTCGTCGATTCGAGTTCAATCTTGCCTTGTTTGAGATTTGTGTGTGGATTTCGTAACCCATCTCATTTCGTTCATCTCTAGCCTCGAAAGGTGAGCAAACACTCACGATTAATGTTTCTTTATTTATTAAATTTGATTTCAACTAAAACGACAATTGAAATGCTGCTGTTAGCTATTTACACTGTTATATATGCTATTACCTATATCAGTTCACCTGTGACATCTGACACCATTATATGTATATATGCAATGATAATCCAGTTTGGTTGATTAATGATTGATTGTTTGATGTTGACGTTGGACATTAAATTGTTAATGTAATAAATGATAAATAAATTTGAAATTGAAATTGACGTAGGAGTTAACAATTTGAAATCGACATATGTGTTGAATTTGATTAGTTAAATATGACCCATTTAAATGTAATTTAATTGACACGTAGAAATAGTGATAACTACACCTTGAACCATTGAATGTATGATTGTATAAACTGATGTAGTATAAAGTGGATAATTGATATCAAGTGAAGAACCGTATTAATTTTAGTGTAATAATCTTTAATCTACATGAAATGATAATGTAGATTCTAGAAATAATTATATTAATTTACACAAACAACAATGTGAATTAATACGATTATTTCGGGATTATTTGAATTGATTATTGGATTGATATTGGTTGTTGTTATTGCTTGTTTATTTACTATGACACCATCCCAGTTATCACACTGCAAGTTCCCTTTGCTATGTTTTGATTTTGAATTGAATTGGAATCGGGTTGAAATGATAAATACCCAAATTGAACTTGATCTAGGATAGAGAATTAAATAAAAACCGATTGGTCAATACTTTGATTTAAAAAAATAAAATGAAGATTTTATTTTAATAAATAATATGGTTTTGAAATGAAGTTGAAATTTGAATTTTTAATGAAAGGGAAATTGTAATGACCCAAGATTTTAGGAATTTATTCTGAAAAATATAAATAAATTCAAAATGATTTTTAAATAAATCTTGAAAGGGAATTGATATAGCTTGATAGTGTATTAGTATGTGTGTACATGGGTGCACAGGAAATGCACATGAAATAAAGCTAAAAGTCCCTGAACTCCAAGAATGAATACATATTGATATGTATGGGAATATATATATATATAGATTAAATCCTTAAAAGCTGAATGCATAAGTAAATATATATATGGATGCTACTGAATATTTTTGAGTGTACATGTACATGTGTGTGTCAGTACAAAATAATGTATAAATATATACAGATGAGTATACTAATTAATTTAGTAAGCTTTATATATATATATACACACATATATATATATGTTAATAAGGTACTAGAGTTCAATCCAGCAAAATAAAACATACCAATATATTTTATATATGTAGGCAGAAATAAAAAGACTGAAGATATAAAAAGGAGTATTCCTCTTGTAAATAAATAAAGAAGGTACATACCATTTACATGAAAGCTAAAAATAGAAAAAAATAAGATAAAACAGAGAAATGCTTGGTATAGGCAGAATTAGGAAGAGTATTTGATAAATAATAAAATCAAGTCACATTTTTAGCATGATTGTGGACAAAGGAAAAAGTATTTTTTGAAAAGCAAAATTCTGAAATTAACCAAAAAAAAAAAGAATGTAACCACTTTTCTCTTCACCTAAATTAAAACCGGGAAGGGTAGAACTTTGGGTTTAAATAAAATGCAGATAACATGATTTTCTGGTGGGCAAAAATGGCTTTAGCCAATACCCAAAACCCTAAGGAAGACCCTGTATATATACATGTATATGCAGCAGCCTCCTCTCCTTCTCAGAAAAGAACTTTGAAAAAAAAAAGAAACAACACCATAGAAATCATAAGGCAAGGGAAGGAAAAGAGCTTGAGGCTAAAGGCAGAAGTTCATCAATTAATTAAGGAAGCAAAGAAGAGGGCTAGGTGAGAAAACTCACTCAAAAATCTAAGGCAATAAGTCCTAATGTAGGCAGCCAGTTATAAGTAATTTTCTTAAAAAGAGTATTTTCATATATGAATGCTTATCTGTGAATTTAAATCTGAAAATGTTTTGATCCTCTTTGGTTGTTTTACTTGTTTATTTATAAGAAAGTTTTATGTGTAGTTAGTATACATATATGTTTTATAAATCCAGATCTCTGATATGTTAATGTTTAGGAACATAAACAAATACCCAGAAAATAAAATGTTGAAAATAGGCAAGTAGTATTGGTTTTGGCTCAACCCAGAAAGATGTAAATAATGTTGAGCTGCAATATACTCATGTATAAGTGCTGAGGCTTGAGACAAAAAGGAATTAGGGGTGCAATAGGGTTGCCTATGTGCTGATGCTCCTGATTCAATGAAAATATATATATGTTCATATGCCTAGCAAACAAAATTTTGTGATTCAGTGAAACCAGGTCATTCTGAGTTTAACTCAAGCACAAATGTTTGTCAAAAAGAAAAACTCTCTCAGAAGCCATAAGCCAATGTTAGTTGCCTAAACCCCTGTTTAAATACCAGAATATATATATATACAGAACCTTGTTTTGTAGTCACCAATGGTTGTTGGCTTGTTTGTCTCTGTATGGTTATGAATAATATGAGATGCCATGATATGGATGTTTTTAGTTAGTAAAATGGTTCACTGAATGGTAGTCATGAAAAATCAAAAGAGTTATTATTAACTTAAACCTGATTAGGAAATTGGGGTCAAGAACACTGCAGGAATGACTTGTGTTCTTGAGTAACACAAGTTGACACATGGCTTGTTTAAGTCCTGAGATCTTTGTGTAATGGAGTGAATTAGTTCATTACAGTGTGTCCATTGATTCATAAATATTGCAGATGAGACCAGGATAGATAAATATACCAAGGGAATAATATTTGAGATGATGAGAAAACTAGAGTTTTTCCCAGATTTGAAATATGAGGATTGAATAAATGATTTAACTCATATTGGTTATTTTCCTGTTGGTGTGAATGATTGTTTGATTATGACTGAATTGTATGCTTGAATGTATGTGCCATATTTATATATATATATGGAGTCTCTGGAAAGAAAAATTAAAGTGTGCACATGCACAATGACACAGAGCATGCACACAAGTATGATCTGATTCTAAAGGGCAGAATTTTATGTATATGTATTTAATTTGATTTTAACCTAATTAACTAATTGCTTTTGTGAATTTTCTCATACCAGACATGTGTCTGACCCTAGTGTGCTAATGGCATCTGGGGTGTCTCATTTAAAATGAGGCAGCTTCAAATGCTTTTTCAGGGATTGCAGCAACTAAGTAGGAGTAGGAGCAAGGCTTTGAGAAGAGGATTATAGCATGCTAAACTTAGTTAGATAAGAGCGAAAATGATAAAATCTGCATGTATTAATGATTTAAATTGTTACTTGTATTAAGTGTTGAATATGGGATGGATATTTGGTTAAGTGTTTTATTAAGAGATTGACTTGTATCTGGAATCTATGAATCTAGTTAATATCTGATATTAAAGAAGTTAATCAAAATATTGTAAGTGGATTTAGTAAGAACACAATGTTAAAAACTGAATGATTACATTTTATAAATGTATTAGTCAATTTTGAGTCTTTAGAAAGGATTTAAGTTTTGGAAAATCTGGATAGTTGATTCTCAGAAAAATTAAATGGTTTTATCTTTCAAACATGGTAAGTGTATACAAAAGATAATAGGCATAGGTTGAATGTTTTTATATGACTGCAAGGTTCCCATAACCTAACTTGCTTCATACAAATGTTTCATGTCTTATTTTTAAATAAAGGAAGGATCTGTAATAAGGGAATTGAAAGCCAGATCCAAATAGCTGCAGTTATATATGCACATAAACATGTTTTGTGCAAATATTAACACACCTTTTCCTTTGTATTTGTAATAGGAATCTGAATTTTCATTCAGATTTTAACCAAATGCATTTTAAATTCCAGACAGATTTTATAAGAAGAAAATTAAACATGAATGGAAGTTTTATTGCATATAACACTGTACTATGTGTGGATTGATTAAATCCAATCAATCCAATCTCCTCTTGTTTACCAGAACTCTGATTTAAACAAGAGAGGCATATACATCCTCACATGTATGTGCTTATCTTTGTGGAAGTACTGATATATTTATATTGGTTAATTGTTTTGATCTTGGATATATTTTGGTTTATTGGAAAAAAAGAAAATGACCCTGGAAAATATAATTGTAATAAATGATCAATCTATATATCATCTCTGATAGTTCTAAGGAAGTTTAAATCGAACTTAAAAGTGTAAATGAATGTAGGTGGACATCCAGACACATATAAGTTGAATATGCATATGCATGTACATAGAAATCGAATTTAGACGTCAGTCTTAATAATTTAGACGTCTGAGGTTAAACTTAGACGATAGTCTAAATAATTTAGACGTCTAAGGTTAAATGTAGACGTCTGTCACAAAATAATTAGACGTCTGAAGTCAGTTCAAAATGTCTTTTTCTCTCTGTTTCAATTTTTGATCTCTGAGCCGTCTGTCATAATTAGATAGACGTCTGTAGTTATGTTTAGACGCCTGTCATAAGAATTTAGACGTCTGAACTGCTGATTTTGCCTAATTTGCCTATTTAGAAAAGAAATAAGTGGCTATGTCAATAGCTTGTATGGCATTTTGATTTCTACGTGATTTAAATTCCCTTTGATGGAAAAAAAAATTCCTTATGAAATTAGGGTAGAAATAGGAGGGTCATTCCAGTTGGTATCAGAGCTATGTTATTCAACATAGTAGAAGTAATGATCAAGTTCTTAGATAGAAATAAAAAAAAATTTAAAGGAACTAAATATATATATCAATATTTTCAGTGTGAAAAAAAAAAACCACTGAAATAATAAAATTACCAATCAAACTAACCAGCTATGTAAATTATTATTAGCAAACTATGGTAGGGAGACCACCAAATCAGGGAGCAGGATCTTCCCATGCACCACCAATGGTCAATCTGCAAGACTTGGTGAGAGCATTTAGGGATGGGGCAGGACAAAGGAAAGAAAATCCCTATGAAGAACTCTCAAAATTACTTAAGACATATACTCATTTAGGAGGCAAAAGCTTTGAAGGGACAGAGAGTATCATGGAAATTCAAACATGGTTGAGAACATTGGAAAGAATTTTCAATGACATGCAACTTGATGATCAAAGAAAGAGGCAAGTGGCTTCAAGACAGCTAAAAGGAGTAGCTTTAGGCTGGTGGGAAGTAATCATTGCAGGAAGGAATGAGAATGAAATCACTTGGAATCAGTTCAAAGAGATGTTGGAAGCAAGGTTTGTACCAGCATCAGCAAAGACTACCTTGCTAGAAGAATTTATTAGACTTAGACAAGGAACCATGACTGTCACAGAATACACTCAAAAGTTTGAGGGGCTTTCCACATATGGAGCAATGCTTGTGGCAGATGAGGCATCCAAAAATGATAGGTACATAAAAGGGTTGAACCCAGGACTCAGCAGAGCCATGTTACCCTATGCAGACAGGACTTTTGACCATGTGATAGACTTAGCCTTGAGGTTGGAACAGCATGACAAGGAAAGGGAGAAGTTCAGAAATTTTAAGAACAATAATACCAAGAAGAGTAAGGGGAGGTATCACCCTTATGATAAGAAGAAGGAAGAGGCCAGTAACAAAGGCACTGGAGATGTCAAAGCTAAGGAAACCAAGAAGAAAATTGTGTGCCATCAGTGTGGAAAAGAAGGACATATCAAACCAAGATGTCCAGAATTGAAAGGAGGAGCTTTCAAGTGCTATCTATGTGGGAAAGAGGGGCATATGAAGAGGAATTGTCCTGAGTACAAACAGCAAGGAAAATTGGCAAATTTGGAAGGAAAAGGAAAAGCCACAGTGGAGAGTAACACTGAAAACCATAGCCAAGTGGAAGGTACATTACTTATTTGTACCATACCCATAGCAGTAGTATATGATACTGGGGCAACTCACTCTTTAATTTCTTATGAACTAGTTAAAATGCTAAAACTGAATTGCATATTGGTTGAAACCCCATTGCATATACAAAGTCCACTGGGGAGTTCTAGTGTTTTAAATATGATTTGTGTGGATGTGGAATTAAACATAGGAGGAAATATTTTTATTTCCAATTTATATGTTTTGAATTACCCAAATATAGGTGTTATATTGGGGGTAGACTGGTTAAGGCAATTTAAAGCCATAATTAATTTAGACTCATCCACCATATCATTGCAAAATTCTAGAGGTCAGAGAATCACAGTTTTATGTGAAGTAGCTAAGGAAGGAAAACTATATCATTTAGTTGACTCAGAAAAAGATTCTAGTGAACTAACCATTGAAGAAATTCCCATAGTCAATGAATATTTAGATGTGTTTGGTGAGGTCAAGGGTGTTCCACACCATAGACCAGTAGAGTTCCAGATCAATCTAGTTCCAGGAGCAAGCCCAGTGATTAAAAAGCCAACTAGAATGGGGCAAAATGAACTAAAAGAATTAAAGAAACAGTTAGAAGAACTGGAAGAAAAGGGTTTTATAAGATCAAGTAATTCTTGCTGGGGAGCACCAGTAGTATTTGTTAAGAAACAAGATGGCTCCTTAAGACTCTGTATAGATTATAGAGAATTAAACAAGGTAACTATTAAAAATAAATACCCATTGCCAAGAATAGATGATCTTTTTGATCAATTAGCAGGGGCAAAAGTGTTTTCTAGACTAGACTTAGCATCTGGTTTTCATCAAATGAAGGTGGAAGAATCAAGCATCAAGTACACTGCCTTTAACACTAGGTATGGGTTGTATGAATTTTTGGTTATGCCATTTGGCTTGACCAATGCACCATCATACTTTGTAGATCTAATGAACAGAACCTTTAGAGATTATTTAGACAAGTTTGTGCTTATTTTTATTGATGACATTTTGATTTATTCCAAAACAGTGGAAGAACATAAGCATCATTTGCACCTGGTTTTGTCTAGGTTAAGGGAAAAAGATTTAAAGGCAAAACTTTCAAAAAGCAAAACTTTCAAAATGTGTATTTTGGAAAGAGGAAGTACATTTCCTTGGCCATGTTATATCTGCTCAAGGAATTTCTGTGAACCCCAATAAAGTAGTGGCTATTCAAGCATGGAAGAGGCCAAGCACTGTGAGTGAAGTGAGGTCATTCATGGGGATGGCAGGGTATTATAGGAGGTTTATAAAAGATTTTTCAAAAATCTCTACACCACTCACTAACCTAACCAGGAAGAACCAAGCTTTTGTTTGGACAGAAAAATGTGAGAAGTCTTTTGAGCAGTTGAAGGAGGCATTGGTGAATGCTCCAATTTTAAAGGTACCATATGGAAATGAAGAACTAGTGGTATACACTGATGTTAGTGGATTTGGCTTGGGTGCAGTGCTGATGCAACAAGGCCAAGTCATTGCATATGCATCCAGACAGCTTAAACCACATGAAGTAAGGTATGCCACACATGATCTCGAATTAGCAGCCGTGATCTATGCTTTAAAACTTTGGAGACATTATTTGTTAGGCACAAAGTTTGAACTGTACACTGACCACAAGTCTCTGAAATATTTATTTTCACAAAAAGATTTGAACATGAGGCAACATAGATGGGTGGAGTTCTTAGCTGCCTATGACTTTGACATACTCTATACACCAGGAAAAGCAAACAAAGTTGCAGATGCTCTAAGTAGACAGCATGCTAAATTGGCTATGATGATGATAGAAGAATTTAAAGACTTGTCTTTGCTAACTGAGTTAGAAATTGGGGAGAATGGTTGTGTGCACATGGATGAGCAGATGCATGGTGCACAAGAAGATAAAGGGAAGTTAAGCTTAATGACACTTCAACCAGATTTAATTCTGAAGGTAGGAAAAATGCAAGAACAAGATGCCAACTTATTAGAGAGGAAAGTGCTCCTCTCAAGAGGGGAGGAAGTGATGAATCACCATATTGATAAAAATGGTTATATGAGATACCAAAATAGGATATGTGTACCAGAGGACACGGAATTGAAGAAAGAGATATTGAATGAATATCACAGAAGTAAATACTCCATACACCCAGGCAACACAAAAATGTACCAAAATTTGAAAAGAGACTTTTGGTGGAAGGGGATGAAATCTGATGTAGCTAAATACATTGCCAAGTGTATGACTTGCCAACAAGTCAAGGCTGAAACCCAAAGGCCATCAGGGTTGATGCAACCTCTTAGTGTACCACAGTGGAAGTGGGAAGACATATCTATGGACTTCATAGATGGACTGCCTAGATCTAAGAGAGGTAATACAAGTATATGGGTGATAGTTGATAGGCTAACCAAGGTAGCACACTTCATTCCAGTCAATTCAGAAAGAACAGCACCAAAATTAGCTCAAATTTTTATAAAAGAAGTGGTAAAGTTACATGGCATTCCCAAAACCATTGTGAGTGATAGGGATACCATCTTCACTTCAAAATTCTGGAGAAGCTTTCAAGAAGCAATGGGAAGTGAACTATGTTTAAGTACTGCCTACCATCCTCAATCAGATGGGCAGACTGAGGTAGTAAACAAAGTTTTGGAGGACATGTTGAGGGCATGTATACTGGATTTTGGGGGCAACTGGGAAGATTGTCTTCATCTAGTTGAATTTACATACAACAACAGCTACCAAAGCACCATAGGAATGGCTCCATTTGAAGCCTTATATGGTAAACCCTGTTTGTCACCTGTTTGTTGGGTAGAAGCAGGAGAAAGGTCTATTTTAGGACCTGAGTATATACAAGAAACTAAGGAGAAAATTGAGTTGATAAGAAGAAGAATGGCAGCAGCTCAAGATAGGCAAAAGAAATTTGCAGACATGAGAAGAAGGCAGGTAGAATATGAAGTGGGAAATTTTGTTTTCATCAAAATCTCACCTATGAAAAATGTGCTGAGGTTTGGAAAACAAGGAAAATTAACCCCAAGATATATTGGACCATACAAAATTCTGGAGAGAATTGGTCCCTTGGCATATAAGTTGGAATTACCAGAAAACATGCAAGGTATACATGATGTTTTTCATGTATCACAATTGAGAAGGTGGGTCCATGACAAGGCAGAAATTCTTGAGACCCCAACCCAAGTGCAGATAAATCCTAATTTGATTTATGAAAAGGATCCAGTGGGAATTTTGGCAAAAGATGTGAAGAAGTTGAGAAATAAATCTCTGAAACTTATGAAGGTACAGTGGAGTCTTGATCCTAGTGATTGCACATGGGAATTAGAAGACAAAGTTAGGATGAATTATCCTAAGCTATTTTCAAATTAAAGGTAATTCTGATCTTTGATTGTTTTCTTTTTTGATGCATATGTTTTTAGTTATTATAGAACTAAAAATTTATTTGGTTGAGAATGTACTTGTTCTCTGAATTAAGTTTAAAATTTATTTTAAGCTTAGGAAAATTGTGGGACACAATTCCTAAAAGGAGGGGTGTATGTAATGACCCAAGATTTTAGGAATTTATTCTGAAAAATATAAATAAATTCAAAATGATTTTTAAATAAATCTTGAAAGGGAATTGATATAGCTTGATAGTGTATTAGTATGTGTGTACATGGGTGCACAGGAAATGCACATGAAATAAAGCTAAAAGTCCCTGAACTCCAAGAATGAATACATATTGATATGTATGGGAATATATATATATAGATTAAATCCTTAAAAGATGAATGCATAAGTAAATATATATATGGATGCTACTGAATATTTTTGAGTGTACATGTACATGTGTGTGTCAGTACAAAATAATGTATAAATATATACAAATGAGTATACTAATTAATTTAGTAAGCTTTATATATATATATATACATATATATATATATAGATATGTTAATAAGGTACTAGAGTTCAATCCAGCAAAATAAAACATACCAATATATTTTATATATGTAGGCAGAAATAAAAAGACTGAAGATATAAAAAGGAGTATTCCTCTTGTAAATAAATAAAGAAGGTACATACCGTTTACATGAAAGCTAAAAATAGAAAAAAATAAGATAAAACAGAGAAATGCTTGGTATAGGCAGAATTAGGAAGAGTATTTGATAAATAATAAAATCAAGTCACATTTTTAGCATGATTGTGGACAAAGGAAAAAGTATTTTCTAAAAAGCAAAATTCTGAAATTAACAAAAAAAAAAAAGAATGTAACCACTTTTCTCTTCACCTAAATTAAAACCGGGAAGGGTAGAACTTTGGGTTTAAATAAAATGCAGATAACATGATTTTCTGGTGGGCAAAAATGGCTTTAGCCAATACCCAAAACCCTAAGGAAGACCCTGTATATATACATGTATATGCAGCAGCCTCCTCTCCTTCTCAGAAAAGAACTTTGAAAAAAAAAACAACACCATAGAAATCATAAGGCAAGGGAAGGAAAAGAGCTTGAGGCTAAAGGCAGAAGTTCATCAATTAATTAAGGAAGCAAAGAAGAGGGCTAGGTGAGAAAACTCACTCAAAAATCTAAGGCAATAAGTCCTAATGTAGGCAGCCAGTTATAAGTAATTTTCTTAAAAAGAGTATTTTCATATATGAATGCTTATCTGTGAATTTAAATCTGAAAATGTTTTGATCCTCTTTGGCTGTTTTACTTGTTTATTTATAAGAAAGTTTTATGTGTAGTTAGTATACATATATGTTTTATAAATCCAGATCTCTGATATGTTAATGTTTAGGAACATAAACAAATACCCAGAAAATAAAATGTTGAAAATAGGCAAGTAGTATTGGTTTTGGCTCAACCCAGAAAGATGTAAATAATGTTGAGCTGCAATATACTCATGTATAAGTGCTGAGGCTTGAGACAAAAAGGAATTAGGGGTGCAATAGGGTTGCCTATGTGCTGATGCTCCTGATTCAATGAAAATATATATATGTTCATATGCCTAGCAAACAAAATTTTGTGATTCAGTGAAACCAGGTCATTCTGAGTTTAACTCAAGCACAAATGTTTGTCAAAAAGAAAAACTCTCTCAGAAGCCATAAGCCAATGTTAGTTGCCTAAACCCCTGTTTAAATACCAGAATATATATATATATATATACAGAACCTTGTTTTGTAGTCACCAATGGTTGTTGGTTTGTTTGTCTCTGTATGGTTATGAATAATATGAGATGCCATGATATGGATGTTTTTAGTTAGTAAAATGGTTCACTGAATGGTAGTCATGAAAAATCAAAAGAGTTATTATTAACTTAAACCTGATTAGGAAATTGGGGTCAAGAACACTGCAGGAATGACTTGTGTTCTTGAGTAACACAAGTTGACACATGGCTTGTTTAAGTCCTGAGATCTTTGTGTAATGGAGTGAATTAGTTCATTACAGTGTGTCCATTGATTCATACATATTGCAGATGAGACCAGGATAGATAAATATACCAAGGGAATAATATTTGAGATGATGAGAAAACTAGAGTTTTTCCCAGATTTGAAATATGAGGATTGAATAAATGATTTAACTCATATTGGTTATTTTCCTATTGGTGTGAATGATTGTTTGATTATGACTGAATTGTATGCTTGAATGTATGTGCCATATTTATATATATATGGAGTCTCTGGAAAGAAAAATTAAAGTGTGCACATGCACAATGACACAGAGCATGCACACAAGTATGATCTGATTCTAAAGGGCAGAATTTTATGTATATGTATTTAATTTGATTTTAACCTAATTAACTAATTGCTTTTGTGAATTTTCTCATACCAGACATGTGTCTGACCCTAGTGTGCTAATGGCATCTGGGGTGTCTCATTTAAAATGAGGCAGCTTCAAATGCTTTTTCAGGGATTGCAGCAACTAAGTAGGAGTAGGAGCAAGGCTTTGAGAAGAGGATTATAGCATGCTAAACTTAGTTAGATAAGAGCCAAAATGATAAAATCTGCATGTATTAATGATTTAAATTGTTACTTGTATTAAGTGTTGAATATGGGATGGATATTTGGTTAAGTGTTTTATTAAGAGATTGACTTGTATCTGGAATCTATGAATCTAGTTAATATCTAATATTAAAGAAGTTAATCAAAATATTGTAAGTGGATTTAGTAAGAACACCATGTTAAAAACTGAATGATTACATTTTATAAATGTATTAGTCAATTTTGAGTCTTTAGAAAGGATTTAAGTTTTGGAAAATCTGGATAGTTGATTCTCAGAAAAATTAAATGGTTTTATCTTTCAAACATGGTAAGTGTATACAAAAGATAATAGGCATAGGTTGAATGTTTTTATATGACTGCAAGGTTCCCATAACCTAACTTGCTTCATACAAATGTTTCATGTCTTATTTTTAAATAAAGGAAGGATCTGTAATAAGGGAATTGAAAGCCAGATCCAAATAGCTGCAGTTATATATGCACATAAACATGTTTTGTGCAAATATTAACACACCTTTTCCTTTGTATTTGTAATAGGAATCTGAATTTTCATTCAGATTTTAACCAAATGCATTTTAAATTCCAGACAGATTTTATAAGAAGAAAATTAAACATGAATGGAAGTTTTATTGCATATAACACTGTACTATGTGTGGATTGATTAAATCCAATCAATCCAATCTCCTCTTGTTTACCAGAACTCTGATTTAAACAAGAGAGGCATATACATCCTCACATGTATGTGCTTATCTTTGTGGAAGTACTGATATATTTATATTGGTTAATTGTTTTGATCCTGGATATATTTTGGTTTATTGGAAAAAAAAATGACCCTGGAAAATATAATTGTAATAAATGATCAATCTATATATCATCTCTGATAGTTCTAAGGAAGTTTAAATCGAACTTAAAAGTGTAAATGAATGTAGGTGGACATCCAGACACATATAAGTTGAATATGCATATGCATGTACATAGAAATCTAATTTAGACGTCAGTCTTTATAGTTTAGACGTCTGAGGTTAAACTTAGACGACAGTCTAAATAATTTAGACGTCTAAGGTTAAATGTAGACGTCTGTCACAAAATAATTAGACGCCTGAATTCAGTTCAAAATGTCTTTTTCTCTCTGTTTCAATTTTTGATCTCTGAGCCGTCTGTCATAATTAGATAGACGTCTGTAGTTATGTTTAGACGCCTGTCATAAGAATTTAGACGTCTGAACTGCTGATTTTGCCTAATTTGCCTATTTAGAAAAGAAATAAGTGGCTATGTCAATAGCTTGTATGGCATTTTGATTTCTACGTGATTTAAATTCCCTTTGATGGAAAAAAAAATTCCTTATGAAATTAGGGTAGAAATAGGAGGGTCATTCCAGAAATGTTAATATTTAATAATCTAAAACAAAATATTAACAATGTAATTGATGAAAGAACGTTGTTAAATTTGAGAAATGATTGAATTAAGTTTGAAATTATTTAATAATGAAATAAAATTGAATTCTTTGATAAGTGAAATTGGACTTCTGTGATAAGTGAAATTGGACTTCTTTGATAAGTGAAATTGAACTTCTTTAATAAATGAAATCAAGTTTCTTTATAAATTGATTTCTGAGATTTGTAACTAAGAAAATAAATCAGTGAAATTGAATTTCTTTAACAAGAAATAAAAATGTGATTTATGTGTTGAAATAAATATAAGACTTGTAAATTAAAAAATTCGATTTGACAAATTTAATTTAATTCAATTTGAAGTTTTGATATAATAAAGATGAACTTAAGTAATTGATTTAATGAATTGGAAGTTAAAAAGAGTTGTTTTGAATGATAAATTAACTTAACGAATATTGAATGAAGTCGATCAATGATTTTAAATTGTTTTGAATGTTAAATTAAATTAATTTAAATGTTTTCGAAATGAAACTTATCTACGAACTTGAATCAATATTTGAATTGTTTTAAATAAAATTTGAAATTGAATTATAAGATTTTGAAATGGTAATTTGGAAAGTTTTGACACGTAAATTATGGAATTTGATTTAGAAAGTCAAATGAAATGTTGGTTTACAAATTTTATTTGAAATTGAAATTGATTTGGTTTTGAAATAAATAAACGACCAATCGGTATAATAATTACGGAAGTTATTAAAGAGACCGGAATCGGTTAGGGACATACTCACTGTCTAAACCGAATACCACTTTAATAACTACACGCGGAGTGTGATCCAGAATGAAGTGGTTGAAATGATGTACGTGGTGACTGAAGAAAGAGAACGATAATGGATAGCCTTGACACTTGTGTCAAATTGGAAATGACTAAAACAGGAGCCGTGCCGGGACAAATGGGGGCTAGCTACCTCGAGCGAACACACTTCTTCGAAAACTACTCATTACTTGTTGTCGATTGGTGCACCCTTGATTTGGAAGTGTTGTTTCGCGGTGTTGCGATCGCTGCGGTGATGCGTTCTCACCAGTCCGGATCAGGCAAACGGTAGTTTCACTACCTTCGGTATTGCCTCATGTGCCTTGTCATACTTGTATCCCTATACGCGACCACTACGATTTGTTTTGTGTTATACCTATGGAGTACTCCTTGATAGCCCACTAGTTTACGGTGGAGTTTACAGTGCTGTATAGACTATAACGCTTATATAAAATGTGTTAAGGGGGATAATGGTAACGCCTTAACACTATTTTGATACTTTATATTACTGATAGGCATTATCTATTTACCGTACACTACTACATAGTAGATAGTTTAACAGATCCTTAAAGGATGGTTATTCCAAACATCCTTTGAGTTACTTGTATTTCGGTTGTTATTTCACTTGAGTTGGATTTATTGATATAAGAATGTTAATCCTGACTCGAGTGTTTTGTGTTTTGCTTTACGCTCGGGTCAGACTGAGTGTACCAGCATTCGAGACTCGCCTTTGGAGTTGGAGCTTCGCTTGGAGATCCAGCTATCTATCCAGCTTTCAGATATCCAGTTGATTCCAGTGATTGTATTCTGATTCTTGTATTTGACTATTGTATTTGAGACTTCTGATGTACCTTATTTAACTCTGATATGTATATAGTAGCTTCATGAACTACTATCTTTTGCTTCCGCTGCATTTATTACTCTGTGTCTGTGATCTGTGATTATTTATTTACTGTATATGTTCAGTTTTGCCAAATTTAAATTAACAACGCGGTATTTTGAATTATTCAAGTCCGACATGTGCGGATGCGAATGGTCCAAAATAGCGGGTTGTTACACCGACCTTGACCAAACTTAACTTAGGAATTAAACGGGATGCTTCATTGATTTATACCAATAAGAACCCCTGGGGAGGAGTATTGTTACGAAATGCCTCTAACTTTCGATTACTTCTAAAAGAACCGGAATTGAGTTAACCAAAAATTCATCGGTTGGTTTTGAAGAGTCCGGGATCGGTAAGTGTTTTACTTACTGAATACCACTCCAAAACTATTATACGGGTTCTATGATTTAGAAGTGGAATGATGGAAACCATGTGTGGTTCCGAAATCTATTGAGATGGAAGGATCCATGTGGGATTCATTATTTGATCGAGTTTTGTTGAAAGCTCGTGTGAAGATGCCAAACTTAGCCTCGACATTGGGAAATGACTAAAGACAAAGTAGGTTACACGATCCTGGAGTTTAGCTGACCCATGGGGGTTACGACAACTCTATATCTAGATTATGCTTATAGATGTTGCTAGGAGGGAGTTATTGATACTTGGCACACACTGTTCACGCGAGTGTTCGGATGATGGCCCAATAGTGTTTACCTTATGGTATATTTTATCTAGAGATATACGGTGCTCGGAAGGTATTTTCTAATCCTTGTCATAGGAGATCGGTCTCATTGAGGAGGTCTTCATAGAAAATCCATTTATACAGCGTACCTTAGCAGTTTTGTTTGTATAACTAAATATGCTGTCAAATGTAATCAATGTAACCATTTCAGCTATGATTTATATTTATATTGAACACCCTAGACATTATTATAATATCACTAAATTTTCCTATAAATGGTTCGGTTATCGTAAGGTAAAAACCCATTCGTGTTTATTTGCCGCGTGGTCTTATGAGATACCTTTATTCTTCAAAGGGTTTTACAAATATAATAATTCAAATTACTTGAGTCTTCTCATGCTAGTTTACCAGACTGATCTGGTTGATATTTTTCTTATAATGATTGGGTCAACCTCATGTGTATTTCCAAATTTCATTGATGATCATTGGAGCTCTTGGAGAGAGGAGCTAGATGGTTCCCTATCATAGATTTTATTTTCGCTGCATTACTTTGTTTATTTTTAAATCAGCAATTGTTAGGGTAGGTTGTGATAACTGTCCAGCCTGATGATAGGTTAGTTTACTCTGATTATTATATCTATATAGTTTTCCTTTGTAAAAGTATCATTTCAATATTATATGTTATCATTCCATTATGAGATTCTGATATTATGTTCTCTTCTATCTTGTTCTTGTTCTTTTCTTCTTTTATTTTACCCTAACGTTTTGCCTTTTCGGCACTTGGGTGCTCGGCTCATGAATACCGTGAGTGTATTAGTGTCGACATTTGAGGGTCGAAAATGCGACCACTACATTTGATTTTAACATCTAGGAAGGGAAAAAATATTGGACATTATTGGGCCGGTTAAGAAACATTTTTACCTTATAGGTGTCTAAGAAAAAGTAGACTTCGGAGTTTGGATACTAGCATCCTACTCTTCTTAGCTACTTACCAGACTGATTGGGTAAAGAGGTTGGATTGGTCAACTCAGTTTTGAGACCTCGATTATTTTAGGCCTACATCTGGATAATTAAAAGTGAATAGAATAAAAGATCAAATGTTTTATATATACTCTTTGGATGTAGGAGAGTATTATACAAGGAATAAATTAAAATGATTGTATAAAAAGGTTTCATAAATAAGTTGTGTAATTTTAAAATGTTGTACCTAAGTTGGAATTATTATGAAATATTTTCATAAATATTTTTGGAAGGGTAAAAGTAATTGGTAGATAAGGACCTTTAGATAAGTACGTTGGTTGTATGTTGATCATTTCCCTTTTTCATATAGTTCTAGATCCAAGATTCGAGTGCATGACTTTAGGTGTTTCACACCATTTAAGATAAGAATTTATCACTCGATTATTGATGGAAAATACTTTTTGAGGGTTTTTAACCAAAAATCAAAGTTTTCTATCATAGTATATGGCTATGTAAGGATAACGGAAGTTTCTAATTAAGAAGCCTGAACAGAGTCCGCACTAGGAAGTCGGGTGGGAGATACTAGTTCGGAAATAAAGCTATGTATTCGAGTATGTGATCAAATCAGATTTTGCACAAGAATGATCTATGAACATCTTGCGGACTTATGAATAGTCTTAAATGAGCATGAGGTGAAATTTCGAGGATGAAATTCTTTTAGGAGGGAGAGTGTAACGACTCGAAATTTCACTGCTTTGATTTAGGGATATTAAATTAATTTTAAATATTCAAATGATAGATTTTATAATTAAAACAAAAATCTTTTAAATATTAATTAATGATAGTGAAATAGTGTTCAAAATGTGTTTACAAAAATATTTAGTTCAAATAAAAATAGGAAATGTGACCGGAATTCGTTTTCCAAATTTTCGACTTTCTATCAGCTAAAAGTTATAGAAACCACTGTGAACGCTTGTATATATATATACACGTTTATAAATAAGTTAGTATTCACATTCAATTGCAAATAAGTAAAATCATATACATGTATACATATATGTGTAATAATGCATTTAGCTAAGTTAAAATTAAAAAAATTAAAAAGATGCCCTATGAAACATATAGAAACATAAGTACATTTGGCATTAAGAACATGTTGGAGCTTGGAAAAGGAGATGGGACATGAGTTTGGGCTGAGGCATATGAAGGTGAGGTGGCATAGTGAGGTGGCAAGAGGAGGTGGAGGGTAAAGGACCAAGGGTGTTTAGGTAATTTACTTTGTTCTTGCTTATAAATACCCCTTTCATTTCTTTAATTTTGCATTATCTTCCTTCTATCATATCTTTCTCATTTCTTAACTAGATGGAGGTTTCCTTTTTTAAAACCATTTAAATTTTCAGTGGATACAACTTTTATTTGTATCACTTCTTCAAATTTTGAGCTTAGCTATGTCTAAATCTCATTTCTTTCGGACCCATTTTCAGACCCATATTTTCAAGTTTGAAAATACCTCTTCTTCTTTTGACCATAGCTTCCTCAAAATAGATCCAAATTGAGTGATATTTTTTTCAAATTGTAGAGGAAAGAATTTCCAAGAACTTTCACTTTAACAACTTTCTAAAATTCCGTGAGTTACTGTTCCAATAATAAGTTAGAAGAAGACCCATATTCGGGTTGGATTTTTATGGATTCGATGATAATCCGAAGCCCCTCCACCTTTCAAATCCGAGCTCCACCACCTTTGGATCATGTGAACCATACTTTAGCCAAACCATAAAGCCACCAAAAGGCCACCAAATCTTGTTCCTACCAAAGTCAAAGCATGAATCTAGGCTCGGTTCAAAAGTTAGGGAAGTTCGAGTCATTTTGGTAGCTTCTGGGTAAGTATAGCTCACGAATTCATTTAAAAGTTCTAACTTTAAATATGATACTTACTATGATAATAAATATTGTTATTTGGTTGTTAAGTATGTTGGATGTTTGGTTTAGACAATGTTGTATGTTGTATGTGATTGGAAATTAGACTTGTAATGAAAACTAATGTTGAAGTTAGTTTGAAAGCTATGATTTTGGTTTATAGTTGTTGCTTATGTATGTTGCTATGGCATGTGTTTAGACGTATGAGCTTATATATGTGTTGTATATGCTAAGAAAGTTAGCATTTTGACTTGTTAGAACAACATCGAGATCTTTTGGTTTAAACTTTTTTTCTAACTTTACTCTTAGAAATGTTTTATAAAAGTTTTAAAGACCCTACCATTGTTTTCTAAAACTTTATTCAAAGTTTATAAAGTAGTTTAAATATAAAAGAAAGAGTTTGAAAAGTGATTTAGAGTATAAAATGAATTTTTGAAATTTCAAGTCGTATAGCGATAGTCGCTATAAATGCAGTTCGTGAAAAACGAACTTTTTTTTGAATTTAAAATGTTTTAACTTAAGTATCTTTTTAAAAGAGTGTTTTCAAACGTATTTTAAATATTTAAAAGTAATTATTATTTAATTATGTAATTATTTTTTATTTATTTAATGATTATTTAATTAATAAATTAAGTAAGGTAATTAGTACTTAATCATTAATTAAGTTAGGGTAATTAGTACTTAATTATTTTTATGTAAGTTAATTATAATTTGTTAATTAATAAAGAGTTAATTATTATTTAATTAATGATTTAGAGATTAATTATTATTTAATTAGGACTAATTAAATTATTTATTGGCGAAGGCTTTAATTATTAATTAATTATTAATCAAGTTAAATTTTTAATAAATTAAGTAAGGTAATTAGTACTTAATCATTAATTAATTTAGGGTAATTAGTACTTAATTATTTTTATGTAAGTTAATTATAATTTGTTAATTAATAAAGATTTAATTATTATTTAATTAATGATTTAGAGATTAATTATTATTTAATTAGGACTAATTAAATTATTTATTGGCGAAGGCTTTAATTATTAATCAAGTTAAATTTAAGTTATGATTAATTTAAAACTTAATTATAATTTAATTATATTAATAAAGGTTTAATTATTATTTAACTTTTAATTAAGGAATATTTAATTAATTAATTGAGATTAATTAATTTAAATTATTATTTAGTAATTAATCAAATATTAATTAGGGTTTAATATATATTTGATAGTTAATTATTATTTAATACGAATTAAAGGTTTAATTATTATTAAGTAAAGAGTTTAATTGTAATTTAATTTTTAGATAAAATTTTAAAGTTTTAAACCACATTAATTTTGAAGATCGGTTTTGTTTTCAAGAAGCGACTTTCTTTTAAAGGAAAATTTTAATCCAAAGGATTTCTTTGTCGATTACCCTTGAGTATCCCAATTAAATATGAAATCCAATGACATTTGTTTAGCAGAATAGAACACCATTCTGCTAATTAAGTTATATTGGACATCTGTTTGGTAGAATAAATCACAGTTGCGCCATAATTTCCCAAGATTATATGGACATCTATTTAAGCAGAAAAAAACCCATTCTGCTATTATATTAACTTGGACCTGTGTTTAGCAGAACAAATCCCCATCTGATATTATAGTAACTTGGACATCTTACCTATATGTTGATTTGTTTGTTGTTGACTGATTCCCTTATACATATTTGCTTGTTATGTAAACACCAATGTTATAACTTGAAAAGTAAACTCTGTTAAATAAGAACCATTGAGGTCACTAAGCTTCTTTTGATTTTTAAGGTTTAATAATGGTTTCAAGTTATGTAATGATTTTAGTAAAGGTGTTTTAAATAATCGTTTTGTCCATCAAAAGGACTTTATTAAATGAGTTTATTAAAGGAGTTTTGTTTTAAATAAGGAATATTTATAAGAAAGTTTTATAAATGATATTGGATATTTATAAAGGAAGTTTTATAAATAATTTTGGAGATTTATAAAGAGATATATAAATGGTTTTGATATTTATAAACGAGTTCTATAAATTTAGCTTGGAGATTTATAAAGAGTTTTGTAAATGTGTTTGGAATTTAAGTAAAGGGGATTTATAAATAAAAAAGATTGATTGAGAGGATTTATAGAAGGAAAATTATAAATGAATTTGAGATTTGATTTCCTTTAACTGACCTTCTTAACTCTGGTGGTATGAACATTCGTTCTATACTTAACACCGAAAGAATATTGTTTAAGGTTACCTTTATCACTAATTTAAATAACATTTAGTTTTAATACTTTCATATGATTTGGAAATGAGAAATCTTTCACAAAAGTTTTGTGAATATAATATCAATGAGATAAGTATATGAATGTTTTATATAAACACTTTTGAAAAGAGTTTTAATAAATGAAAGATTAAGTTTGAGGCTTAAAGGTTGCTATGGGTAATTAAATCTCTGAATTTGTTGTTGTTTGTTTATTTGATAGTTAAATAACCGACTATCAAATCTTGACCATAATATAACTCCAGAAATATCTAGGAGAAACACGTGAGTTATATGGCACAGTCATCTTCGATAATGTTGTATTGTGCGTACAGATCTCGTTTTGTTCCCCTTAGACAAATGATAGGAAGATCCGTCCATTTAAACGGTTAGGGGGTGATCCCTGCTCCTATGTATTGTTTGATTATTTCCAAAAGAACTAGGGTTGAGTTTACCGAAACTATCGAATGTTGTTTCGAAGAGACCGGAATTGGATAAGTATAAATTATCCGAAAACCACTTCGATCCAACTCACTCATTTCGAACTGAAGATATCCGGAAGATGATTGAAGATGGAGCTTTTAAAGTGCAAGGGCTACTTGCTACTAATCCTGAGGGTGATTCCAAAATAGATGTAATAGAGGTAGTGCCTTCGGTTTCGTTCAGACCCAGAACGAACTTGTATGGATGAATGCTGGCATTGCATTTCTGCTTGGAGGGAAGTGTTAGCATTCTAAGAGGTTTGCTATATAAAAGATAATTGTAGCCTCAAGCCTCATCAACCGGTAAATGAATAAAGTACTGATGTGCCACAGGGCTATGTGGGTCGTTCCCATTAGGGTATGATCATCCCAAGATCTAGTGTCGATAACTCTATGTATGCTTTGGGTTCCATTATGGTTGTTCAATCCTAATTAAGGAGTGATCATATTCGGCGCTATCCAGTAAGGGGTAGGGCCGGTCCTGAGCAACAGAGGTGCAATGCGTTGTGACCTCCCATACATTTTATTTAGAGGTGTACGGATTTCATGGGTAGCCCATTAACCTTTCATAATTGGAATCCATTCTCCAATAAGTGCCTTCGGACTTGATTGTGTACCTATTATGCTGGAATTTAATAATGTATTTCGGCTACGATTAATTTGTATTTGTATTCTAGACATTATCATAATATCATTTGATTTTATATAAAAATGTTTTGGTTATCATAAGGTAAAAACCCATCCTTGTTTATGTGCGGCATGGTCTTAGGAGATACCTTTAATTTTAAAGGACTTTACAATATATAATAAATAAAATTCCTTATGATTTGAGTTCCTCACATTGGTTTTACCATACTAATCCGGGCATTATTGTCTTATAATGGTCGGGTCAGCCCGAGCATATTTTCCAGATTTAGTTGGATTCTTTGGAGCTTTCAGGTGACGAGTTGGATTCTCCAAGATATATTCACGTATCTTACATTCTTCCACTGTTCTGTTTGTTTTTTGTATATATATCAACAATTGTAAGGACATGTTGTTATAACTGTCCAGGCTGATAATAGGTTAATGTACTCTAATGATGTGTAAAATAAAGACGATTTCTTTTTATAAAGACTTGTTCACATTATATATTACTCATCACGTTTTGTGAGATTCTGTTCTTCTTTTTTCTTTCTTTAGCCCAAATATCCTATCTTTCAGACACTTAAATGATCGGCACATTAATACCGAGGATGTATTAAGTGTCGTCTTTAAATGTAAGAAAGGCATATCATTACATATATGTAATACATATAAATTTACATATACATATTAATATATACCCAACCAAAATGTTTTATATTTTTTAACTCTGATGAAGATTTGAATATAAATATATCATACTAAGTTAGGATTAGATATTTTGATTTAAAATTGAATTTGATATCTCAGCTTAGTCAAACTATGTTATATTTGTTAAATCATATTTTATGCTGCTGAGGTATGTATTTTAAAAAAAATTCATCCATATACATATTTTACATTAAATAATTAAATTGAGGCAATTAATATATATATATACATATATATATATATAGTAAATATATACATGGTAGTTATAAACCACATTGTCTATACATGTGTATATTAACCATGTCATTGTTTATTGTTATATGTCATACTAAGCATATTATTATCACCACTTGTATAAAGATTAGGTTAAACATTATTTTAATGTTTGCAAAAGAGGAAGATGGAATCAACTAACGATGCTACCTTTATCTCGTTCCTTTAGATCTAGATAGTTCCTTTAGATCTTAATATTATTATATCTAGATCTAATAATATGCTTTTTTCCATATTTATACATCAAGCAATTATATTCACCATGTCTTTCACATGTTTATCACATCTTTTAGGAATATGAATATATTTAATATATTTATACTTATTGAAATACTATACTTAATTACATAGATTTAATTAACCATCTATAAATATCCTAACAAAATACGATTTTATTAAAATAAGTAGATTGAATATGGTATTAAACATTAGATTTCATAGGCCCACTATGATCCAAACTAGGGATTTTTTTTGAAATCTTCCAATTCACCCCTTTCCTAACTGGGAAAGTTCCAACATTGGCCAAATCGTTGGCATTTTCATTCTTCTTCCTTAGTATTTGCTTGAGTTTGAAGGCGGAGAAGGTGCTTATCAGTTTTCTGGCCTCAGTGACACACTAAGCCAAGGTTTTGAGCATTTGCTAATCTGGTTGACCATAAGCGAATATTGCTATAGAACTTGAAGGACTTAACACTATGTTCTTTTGCCACCTTGAGGCTAGCTCGTAGGGCCTTGTATTCAACTTCATTGTTTGTAGCTTTAATGTCTAGTCTTATGTTGAAGCGGATCTCATGCTGTCGAAGGTGACAAGGGCCATGTTGGCCCCTACCCATTTCTTGTTTGATTCCTCATCAACATAAAGTTTTCCATAACATTGTTTGAGCATTAATTCTTCCTCCCTTCAGTCCGAGTTAGAGCATTCACTAATAAAGTCAACCTAAGCTTAGCCTTTGATGGAGGTGAAGTGATGGAAAGTGATGATAGTGGCCTAGTTCCACCGACCATTTTAGGAGGCGTCGCACTGTGTTGGGCCAGCTTAAGACTTACTTTAGTGGTTGATTACTGAAAACCTTGACGGGATGTGCTGGGAAGTATGGGCAGAGTTTTTAAGTGGCAATGAGTAGGTAGTATGCCATTTCTCAAGCTTGGAATATCTTGTTTTCGGGTTCTTCAAGCTCTTGCTAAAGTAGTAGATTTGTCATTATGTGTTCTTCGTCCCTTACGAAGGAAACACCGATCATGTGGTTTATAACTGCGGGATAACGAAATAGATCTATCCCATCTACAAGCTTTAAGAGGATTGGAGGAGTGGCCAGGTGGTGCTTCAGCTCCTCAAAGGCTTTGGTGTAGTTTTCTGCTTAAGTGGAGGACTTCCCTTTTAATTATGTCAAAGAAAGAAGTACAGTTATCTCTCCTTTGAGAAATGAAATGAATGAGGCCAGTGATAATTCCATTCAGGCATTGAACTTGTTTAAGAGTGCGGGGGATCTGCATGCCTTGAATTGCCTTGATTATACCAAGGTTGGTCTTAAATCCTTTTGCACTTACCTCGTACCTTAAGAATTTACCAGAATGGATGACAAAAGAGAGTTCTTTGGGTTCAGCTTTATATTATATTTTCAAAGGATGTTGAATGTCCCAGCTTGGCTTTGTACGTTCTTCTCGACCCATTGGACATTACCAACATATTACCTATGTAGACCTCCATCGATTTCCCAATTTGCTTGGCTAACATTTTGCTGACGAGCCTTTGATAAGTTATCCCAGGATTCCAAGGACCGAAAGTTAATACTTTATAGAACTACAGTCCGATGTTGGTGATGAATTACGTGTGCTCTTGGTTGGGGCCATACATAGTAATCTAGTTATACCGTGAATAGTTATCTATGAAATTCAATATTTCATTTATGTTTGTTATGTCCACCAGCTGATCAATGTGAGGCAAAGGGAAGTCCTTTGGATAAGCTTTATTGAGGTTAGAGAAGTCAATTTATGTCCTCCAAGTACCTTTGGTCTTGCAGATTAGTATAGGGCTAATAACGCATACTTGATATTTGGACTCTCTAATGAACCTATTGTTAAGGAGCTTTTGGACCTCTTATTTTAAAAGCATTGTACCTTTTGGTCTTTAGCAGTCTTCTTTCTTGGTGGACTGGATTAGTTTTTCAGGTCGATGTTATAAGCATGACATACGATAGAGGATTTGTGCTGGTCATATATGTGTTCCCTAAGCGAATACCTTTGTGCTTTGTTTGAGGAAATCTATCAACTTTGGTTTCACAATTGGATCCAGCTATATATCGATTTGTATACTCCAACTTTGGTCATTATCATCTAAGATGATGGTCTTAAGCTTTGTGGCCAGGCTACCATTCGGGTTGATATCACCTACGTGGATATCCAATGGATCGTCGTTATCACTCCCTGCACTAAGCTCTAGCTTCCATTGATCGAGTGCCTAATCATGCATTCTATGAAACCTTTGGTTAGAGGGCATTAATGCTCGAACACGAGGAGTCTGGTCTCCCCGAGTTTTCACGGATGAGTCCATTAGCATTGAGAGGATTGGTGCAGTTGTATCACTAGTTCCATTTTATGAGTGGGGATGGATCTATTCATTTTAGGTTGCAGTAAGTTCCCTAGTCCTATCCTGGTTAGCCAAGGAGATTGGCCTGACCAATGATTCGACACGAATAATAGCATTGATTGAGCCTTGCATTTTCTCAGGAGCGGACTCACTGTTGGGAGGGGTTGGGCTTGCTTCAATTTGATTGATGTCTCCAACAAACATTAATGTTTATGGGTTCACGGATCCTTTCAGAGTTTTCAGATTTGAAGGGCCTGACATGAGTGATAACTTCTGGGATTTCTCGCACTCCCTCGGAAGTTTCTGATTGCTCGTCCTTGGCATGAGTATGAGATTCTGAGAGCTCTTGAACTTTCTTGGAGGAAGTTGAAGTGTTGTGCTCACCCTCGGCATGGGTAGAGGAACTTGGCTGCTCGCGTACCCTCTCGGGGTGGTCATTGTTGATGATTGTTGCTGCCTTCTGTTAGAGCATAAGACCCCTTTCTTGGCTTGTTAGAGAGAAATATTATAACAGTACCTGGCAGCTTATTGGTTGCTTTGGACACAGCCGACTCCCCTTTGGCGGGGAACTTCATCATGACCTATTGGTATGGAATGACTACATCTAGGTTGGCAAAAGCAAATCTAACTATAAGATTATTATAAACAACTAGGCTCTCTATTATAACAATGTTTACCTCAATTTTGGTGGAATGGGGTTCCTTGCTGAAGACAACCATGTGCAAGGTCGACCCTAATGGATGGTTCCAACAACGCTGAGATCGTAGATAGGCAAGTTGCATGGAGTTAAGCTGGATGAAGGAAGCTTCATCTAGTCGAAGACATTTTTGAACATGACGTTAACCGAGCTTCCTTGATCTATGAAGACCCTGTGCATTATAGTGTTTGTGATGTAGATGGACATGACCATAGGTTTATGATGGGGATATCCGATACCACTCCTTTCATCAACTATGAATGTGAGGTTAGCTTTATCTGACTCCCCCCTTAATGCTTTTGGAGCCTTTAGTTCCACAGAGTATATTTTGTTGGTGGAGTAGAGCTCCCTTCTATAATTGGTCTGTCCCCCATGCTGTTTTCAGCCACATGAGGGCCACCGCATATGGATATGATCTCCTTATTGATAGTGACATTGCTTCCTTTCACCCATTAAAGGGGTGGGGGAGAGCTTGGTATTCAGCTTTTTGGTCCACCTGTTGGTTGACATATTGCACAAGTACATCGTTGGATTAACTCTCTATCTTGTCTTTCAGATGACGGCTCTCATTTTAAGCATGGCCATCCAACCGATGGAACTTGTAGAACTTCCATTTCCATGGGGTTCCTCCTTTTTCCTTGAGCAGATGAGAGAAGGTCTATGGAATTAGATGGGTTTATGACCACCTCCCTCCACCTTCGGTTCCCAAAAACAGATATAATAGTGTGCTACAGTGGTACCAGACCGATGAATGGAAATCATCAATATTTAAATGTGATCGATCCATGAAGAAACTATTAAATATCTCACATCACATCAATAAAATAGAATTGCAACATAATATAAAACAGGCAAGACAGCATAATCAAAATAACCAAAAACATAATATCAGAGTGCAGCAGTATATGAGTTTATACATTCTATATATCATAAACTCCAAATAAAACTATCTCTATATACATAAGATAAGTACTACTAGCTCCATAGCCCTGCACAACAGAAATAAGCGGAAGCGGCTCCAATAAAATAACATATATAAGAAAGCGTAAGCATCCTACTTCATCCTCCACACAGTTCCATGCACTATCACTATACCTATCTGTCAATCTGATCATTTAACAGTAGCTAAAAATATAAGAAGTAATGCAAATAACCTTGAGTCAGACAATAGTTTGATATGAGCAATCTATCATCTCAAAAATAATAATATAAAGTTGTTATATCGTAATAAGAGAATATGGTATGGAAATTATACCTGACATGCTCCTACATCCAAAAATTTAGCATGTAAAAATAATAAACAATAATATATTATAATCATATGGGTATACTCATCTAAGTACAAACTAGGGTGTCAGGGTATTGGACTCGATAAATCCTACATCACATGACATCCATAGCAAATATAACAACTATCGCACAATCTTGCATCTCTCCTACTCAAATGCAATTGGATATATGATAACTCAAATGATCACGTTGTATGATCAACGACTACTCAACATTGTGGTCCCATTAATGCATCTCTCCTACTCAAATGCCATTGGATATATGATAACTCAAATGATCACATTGTACGATCAACGACTACTCAACATTGTGACTTTATTAATGATTGAATCCTTGCCCACCTAGATGGCTAGGAACTAGACCAACATCGTAAGGTCTAGAGATAAGGATCACGACGTATGATCCACAATGAGCATTCCCACCCTCTTCTTCTTTATGAGCAAACATCAAAACCTTTAAGTCATCAATGATCCCATTGAAAATGTATCGATAGTAGAACTCCCTTGTCCCATTCCATAAGTTGTTATCATACTGAACTTGCCTACTCGAATGATCTTCGGATGCTTCTGCTAGCTCCACACTGTAGCCTACAAAATTTTGGAACTATAACATGGAATAGTTTCGATCCATCATGGATCGGAAGAATCAATGTACTTTGCCAAAATTTACTCCTAATTGCTCAACAAGTCAAAATATGACCAATTCCAACTTTTTGACGAATCGATGTTGTGATGACTGCCCTACAACTCCAATACCCAAATATACATGTAAAGTGCACTACTACGGTACCCGACTGATGTAGAGCGATTGTCAATGGGTAAAGTAATAAAAATCCAAAGCAAAACCTATCGTACATCTCACGGTGTAGAGGATAACATATAATAATCACATAGATATAAAATAAGAAGGAAGTAAATATTACTAGATGATCCAAATCAAATCAGAGTGTAGAAAGTTCCATCATAATTATACAAGTAGATATTAATAGGGTTTACACATCAAATAACAAACTTTGAATAAAGTATCTCTAAAAATATAGCATGGCACCGATAAATCACAATAGTGTTGCACTACAGAAATATAGAGGATAAGCACCAAAAGTACATTTATGAAAAGTGTGGCCTCCTGCTCATCCTCAAAATGCCTCCATGTGCTATCTCATACCTATTATCTAGTCTACTCATTAAAAGTATTTGAGATAACAAGAAGCAAAACATAAAACCTTGAGTCGGACAACAATCTAGCATGCGCAATCTACAATCTCAAAGTACTATAAAAATCGACATAGTACAATAGGAACACAAGCTATGGAGAATCATATCCGACCCATCCTTACTAAGAGTTAGCACATAACAGTATATGCTAATCTACAATTATGTGGGTGTACTACAACTCAAAGTACAATGTGGGGTGCCCAGATATCTAAGTTAATACATCATGTGACATTCCTAAAAGAACAATGCAAACATAGTGTTACGCCTGTTTTTTCTCCTATATAAATTTCAAGTATAAGACCATGCATGTAGAGGTGTGGGCCTATGTAAAGTAGGAAGAAAATAAAAGGAGATGCGTATCCATTAAAGTAACCAAATATGTTCCAAAAAATATGGCATGCGAGCCCTAATACCAACTCCTGTAAAAGCCACAAGCCTATATTTGGTGCACGACCATTGACATTCTGGTAAATCATAAGTGGCAGAGTGAACCTAGATAAAACCCAACCTACAAGAGACTGCATTACCAAAGGTTTAGTTGTAATGCGCTGCCAAAACCCGAATGTGACGCCCCACATTAACAAAGAGTATTACTAGGTAATACTTTCTGCTAATGCAGAGAATAGGCTGGTTAGGAGCGACCATCTATAGCTTTGTCTTAAACATCTATTAAATATGTCGATTAATGCTCTAATTTTTTTTTCTATCTCAAGCGGATTGACATATATAATAAATGTTTAATACAAAACTATAGGTGGCTAACGGATCTATCAGAACAAAATACAACAACTAAAATGTACATCACATCACTAAACATCAAACACAGATATATACATATATACAGATACATCCCCAGTACAATACAAAATGATACATCATAAGTGGTTCGAAGACCACACTATATACAACGAGTCAAAATAATATACATATCAGAGTCAAACAAAAGGACTACAACAACTAAAGGTGATAGAAAGATATCCAAGCGGAAGCATCTAAGCAAAGCTAAGTCCAAAAGCAGGTATCTAGCCTGAAACAACTCGGTCCGACCCGAGTATAAAATACACGAGTCAGTCTAGCTAAAAAAATCGGTTTAGTAAGATAAGTGATAATATGAAGCATAAGGTAAAGGGTGATCATTCTTCTCAAATGAGAAGAAATAATAGCATAAGTAAGTACATGTCATTACTTCAAGTGAAGTAGTATCACTAGCATGTATAATCTCGAAAGAGATAAATAACTCAACATTAAAACAACAAAGCATAAACATGCCTCATATCATCGGCATAACACAAAACAACTATAATGGTTTAGAGAAACCATAACTCCTAAATAGGAGCAATCTCAAAACTCAAACTCGCCAAAATGGCAAACCCAAATATATTCTCATAATAGAGAAGTCTCAAACATAAAATACGCCAACATGGCAATCTCATATATCTCCAAAAAGGAGAGTATAAATCTCAAATAAACGCCAAGTGTTGGCAAACTCAAAATATCAAATATAGAACTCGATAAGGAGTTCAAGTTTCCAAAGATGTAATCGCCATATATAATGTCTCGGATGGCTCAAATGGCCAAGTATGTAAAAATGCGATACACTTGGAAAATCACAAAGAAATCAATGAAATCATCTCAAAGATATAGCACGTGCTTATGGCTGAAGCCCTTCAAATATTGTTCTCTCAAAATAAGGTGCCACATATCAAATGGACAAACGTCCCGAAGGACAATTTCCCGAAGGACAAATACGTCTCGAAGACAAACGTCCCAAAGGACAAATACGTCACAATGACAAACATCTCGAATGACAAATGACCCGAAGGTCCAGTACTAGCAAATACGTCTCTTAGACAAATGTGTCACAAACTCTCAGATAGGAACTCGAAAAGTGTTAACGTGCATCCCATACCACACGTTCGCACTTAACGGTTTATTAACCGCTAGTCAATAACCACTACGCCATAGATGACCTTCTGCAACATTTTTGCAAGGTGTTGCCAGCTAAAATGTTGCGATAGCTATAAAATTTTGGTCCTACTGCAACGTTGTATTTTTGGTGTTACCTTAGCCATAAAAATGTGTTGCTCTAGCTAAACAAGTGTAACACGATGCAACATTTTTATATAGTGTTGCAATAGATGTATTCAAATTAAAAAATTAATAAAATTAGCAATCCGCGTGAATACGATCCAACGATCTACATTTAATCTGGTTGTTAAAATGTATCACCACTGCAATTTGCCCCAAAATTTCGTTTTCCCGCTTGAACTAGTTCAGAGTAGATCCCCTTTTGGTTTTCATTCCAATTCGCCTCCTCCAATTCACCTCCTCCAATTCGCCTCCTCCCATTCGCCTCCGCCACCAAATTGTCACCCTCCTCTTCTTCTGCTTCCTTATTCGCCTCCGCCACCAAATTGTCACCCTTACCCCCAGCTACCGCCTGACCCATCGCGACCATCTAGCTCCAACCAGAGCCCCGTCATGACACCAAAACCCGAAGCCAAACAAAGTTTTCCGTTCAAACCCCTTTTGCCACCGCTGTCGTTGCCATCAGCTCTCACCTCCAACAGAAGACTTGCTCGCCACTAACCCCTCTACCTTTCTCCTTTAGACTACTTCACCTGAAAACCCTTCTAGCGCCTTAATTTCTCCCAAAACCCGAACTGCCCTCGAGATTTAGCTGTCATTCTCGCAACAATTAATCCGTCCACGGCTCCTATATCAGGTACATCCCAGGCTGATCTCTTCATACTTTCCCATATGATTGCGGTTGCTTCACTTGGTACTGAAGGCCTTTGGTGTGATGTTCGGAAAATTATGATTTATTCGTTGAAAACTTATCTGCTAATGGTAATAGATTGCAAGATGATGACATTATTAAGGATAAGCATGGGAATGGTACTGGTAATTTCAATAAGGTAGTACGCCCCCCATATGTTTGTGCAAATGCTCCTTTGGAACTATATATCATTTTCTAGTTATATTTTTGTAGGTATCATGTGTATATAATCCACATTATATCATTTTCATCATGCCGGTTACTAGTTAATACTCACAGACTTGTTTATATACATCCTCTTATAGATAATTTTTAGTGTTTTATTTTCAAATTGTTGTTAAGGGAAATAGTGTTGAACTTAGGAGCTCCAAGTTCAGTTTTATAATCTAGTGCACGTTTTCATGTAGTACTGCTGTTTGATGGTGAATTGATGATTACAATGTTCAGGTTGTGAGTGGCAGAGGTGATTGTTGGTAGAAGTTTTATTGTGGTGATGTGAGTGTTCGGCAGGGGTTGTTGACGGTTTGAAGGTGGTTGTTGGTCCAGTTATTACAGTTGCCTCATTTATTGTTGTAGTGCTTGCAATTACCATTTATGCATCATTTAAGGTCGATCCCCGCCGGGACTGCGGTGCCCCGGACCCCCACCGACGCTGCGCCCGGACCCGCTTCTCGGCTCGCCTTCGGCTCGGCACTCGGATCATCATATATTTGTCAGTGTCGGTGTCTGTATAAATTGAAACTGCATATGTAATGAGTGAATTGAGTGATGTAGTGAGGAATATCTGTATATGTGAATATCAGTGTTATATATCATTGAATTGTAAAATAGTGGAGTCAGGAATTTGTACTGTTTCAAATGTTGAAATAAAATATTTATTTAAATAAATTACTGTTTAAATATCAAATTCTGTGCAATAGCATTTTATTAAATAAATATTTATTTTTATTAAAAAATCAAATATGCTCTACATTATGGGCCCCACAAATTCAGAAAGTTAATATCTATAGCAACATTTTGGAATGGTGCTACAGATACCTATGGGTGTTGCCATAGACCCAAATAAGGTTCTATTGCAACAATATTACTTATGTTGCCTTCGATAGTCAAAATGTTGCCTTTGAGGTCTAAGGCAACGGCAAAAATTGCATCACCCTAAAAGTGTTGCCATAGACCTATGGCAACATTTTTCGGGCCTGAGCCAACATTTTTTTTGTGTTACAGAAGGTCATCTATGGCGTAGTGAACACACTAGAAAGCAGTAAAAATATTTGCCTCATCTCATCGGCAAATACGACCAGAAGGTCAAAACGATCAAACGGACAAGTCAGGAATTAACCGAAAAGATAAACATGTGTCTCATACCATGTGTTTTACTCAATCGTTTAATTCTCCTTCTCATTCGTTTGAATAGTGCAAAAACGAGTATTTTATATATAAAATAATTATTTTGAGAAAACAAGCTTTTAAAACCGTTTTTGAAATCGTTTTGGAAAACAAATCTTTAAAATTCTCTTATTATAGAGAATATATAATTTTTATAGCTTTAAAATAATTTAAAAATATTATATAATATAATTTAAAAGCCATTTTGTTTTAAAAACTATTTCGAAATTGTTTTGGAATAACCCGTGCACAATAACAATAAAATCATCGGAAAATAGCCAATCATCGGGTTGCGAATTCATCTCAAAATTGTGTCCATCTAAAACTCAAAATACCAAAATTTATTGGCTTTTCTATTGACAAGAAGAAGCCCTTCGAAAACAGTTCAAAATATCACCAAAATGAGAAAAATAGGTCACTGGATGAAGCAAAATGGGCAGAAAAACACACTGGAACAGGGTGCAGCCGACCTGGGCTCATTCCAAAGCCTAGGTCGACCTTTAGGTCGACCTAAGGTGGCTTGGGTCGACCCTATGGTCGACCTAAGCTGTTTGAGGGTTGACCTTTAGGTCGTGAGACCTACAGGTGATTTTCTACTTGCACGAGCCTAATTTGAGCTGCAATTTGACCTATCTACAAATTGAATTTTCAAGTGAAATTTGGCATGAACAAACTACATCAAGTGGACTATAAACCCTAGAATATCTGACAACATTTCGATGATGGAATTGAAAGATATTAACATGCAAAGTAGCAACAAATATCAGATTTTCACAGAGAAGGAACAGGTACGGGAAATATTTACAGAAATCTATTTGCCATGATATATGCTTTACTCAAAACATTGTTGATGAAAACATTCAAAACCTTTGTTTAAAAGCTTTAAACAACCTCTTTCGAAACCTTTGAAAGTACCCCTTTCAAAACCATTGAATGTACCTCTTTCCAAACATGTTAACTACTTTAATTTGAAACCTTAGGCCGTAAGGCCAAAACATACCTTTCGAAACCATTTACATTAGACCTTTCGAAAAAAATTGCAAGTGTCCCTTTCGAAAGCTTTATAAAACCTTAGACATCCTCTTTTCAGAACATTGCAAACTTGCTTTTCGAAAACATTGGAAACCTTCCATTCAAACACCAAAAGTAAACCTTCAAAAACACTGGGGAATCACCCCTTCTAAACCTTTATCATATACTCTTCGAAAGCATTAGGTCCTTTACATAAATAAAACCTTTTGAAAGCATTGGGTTCAAGTAATTATGTGTGGAACATAGTTTCGAAACCTTTAAAACCATTCCTTTCGAAACCTTTGGGTTTAACTTTCAAAAAAATATAAAAAGGGTATTAAAACAACTGGGACGAAAGCAACTCTTTCGAAAGCATTTTCCTAAATAAAAGAAGTGGATGGTGTCGAAACCAACCCCTTCGAAAGCATTAGAGAAGTGTTTCAGGGTTTAAAGAGAAAAAACCCTTTTGAAGGCATTGCTTCAGAAGGTAACATGCGACAGCGAGGTTTCAACCCCTTCGAAAGTATATTCTTAAAACAAAGGAGACGGCTTCTTTCGAAAGCTCTTTTCTTTGAAACATTTGACCAAATCGAAAGTTATCTCATTCGAAAGCAAAGGAAGTGCATTTCCTTTAAAAGCAAAACAAGGTCTCAACCCCTTCGAAAGCATGCTTCAACTCTATACCTTTTGCCTATCTCCAATCCACTATGTACAAGTCTTTGATACCATGTGTATTGGTTTCAACTAGGATGGAGGCGGAAGTATGAAGTCGAAAGGTAGCTGCCGAAAGTGGCGAAACAACAAAACCTTGTAAAACTGATTTTTACTTTATAAAGCAATTTCTTTCTAACTAACTTGCTTTGTTTGTCAACATATGACTGGTTGCCAATACTTTTCCAAAAAAATTTCTAAAATGCTGCCAAATTTCAAAGATTAACAATTTAAAACATTTACAAAATGCCCCTTCTCCTTTTATAAACATATAAAACATTTAAGTCCCATACCTTAAATAATTTTATATACTTATTAAAACATTTAGGAAAATTCTCCAAAAATTCCAATAAATCACGTTTAATATGTTTTCTAACATATATAAATTTCTGAACCAAAGCTAACATATAAAAGCCGTAATTAATTTTAAACCCAATTTAACCATTTCCTTCACTAGAAAATTTATAATAAATTCACAATAATTTAGAAAATTATAAAACTTGAAACCCATCTCTAAAATATTATTTCTGACCTTATATCAAAATCACAAAGCATTTGGATGTCACTTGATAGGTTTTCTATCATAACTTATCATAAAAGTCTATATGAACAAACAAAATTCATCAACAAGCACATATATCTATTTATCATTCAAAACATGGAATAATGCTTTGCAAAACATATCCGGATCTAATCTAGAACCAAAATAATAAGATATGAGATGTAACATATTATTCACCTTAGCTTGTTGTTAAGGAGTTGAAATTTGCTCTTGGATTAGATTGATTAAGCTTCTTCCTCTTGATTTTAGCTTATCTTCCACTTTGCTTTCTTCTAATTGTGGCCGACCTTGATAAATTTTAATTTTGTTTATGAACGTGTAAATGAAAGTAGCATTAGGGTTTAGGGTATAAGAATATAACTTATTCCTATTTTGCCCTTATCTTATTACCCTTATCTATTTCATTTTAATTTTCCCTTTAGTTCATTAGTTAATTAGGCATGGTTACCCCATATTATTCAAATCTCAATCCCTTAACTATTTACATTATTTCATTTAATTTACCTAATTAAATGTTCTAAATAATGTTAGTTAAAATTAGGGTCGTTACATTGACCTACGTTGCATTTGTATATCTGAGAACTTCTGGTTGTGTTTGAAAAATGCTGCACAAGTATAAGTATACATATATATGTATATGTGTATACATGTACATGTCAGTGTGATAGAATAGGTTGGTGGATCTTATCTTGGGTCACCATCAAATGATTGTGTGGCTGATGATTGATTGGCCGGAACGATGTCGTTCTAGAGTGAAGTCAATCTAGGTTAGAAACTATCGAGGTTGAATGCTTGCGTGATCTGAAAATTCATAGTGTGATGTTGATTGAATCCTTTGATGTTGTTTTGTTGCTTGGATTTGCTTGCTACTAGAAATTGTTCACCCGATGTGGAGGTGAGCAACCTTGTTGCTTGCTATTGTGAGGTTAATGACGATCGGGTGATGGATTGGCAGAAGATGAAACGAGGCTGGTACCATGCTTTAACTGATGTAGATGAAGTAGAAGAAGTTGATGTCAGTGTTTGAATTTCCTAAACTCTGTCTCTCTATAGTTTTCATTTGTTGCTTGCGCTAAAGCATTCAGTGTGTAGGAATTGCCTTATCTCATGAAACAGTAAGTAGTTCTACTCCGTCGAAATTAGTATGTTGCGTTGAGATGCTTGGTGAGATGATGATCGGGTTGATGCTTGAAAGATGTATTTAGCGATGATGTGCTTTGTCTCTAAGATGATTCTATTTTGTTTTGTACAGACCCGGTAGTACGAAATTACAATGACTTGTTTCCCTCTTTTTTGAACTGATGTTGATGTGTTATGTAGTTGACGTGAGATTGAAATGCTTGTTTCATTCCTATTTTACGTGCACTTACTTGCTGACTTTGTTTTGCTGATTATGCATTTTCCTTGTGTTGAGTCCAAGCTTGCTTAGGCTTGACCTCGTTTACACTTCTACTTGCATTATGTTGAGCCTTCGGGCTTGACCTTTGCATTTGTCCCTGAAATATAATTGATGTAAGTACGTTTTGTGTATATGCTCATTCCCATGGCATGTATAAGTGATACGTTGTGCATGTCATATGTTGCTCGGCATATTTATTTTTGGTTCCAGTTTAAAAATATGAAAACAAACAACGCAATTAACTGAGGCAATATCGTATTTAATTATATTCCTATTTTTGCAATTTTAGTTTGTTTCTTTTTTTGCTTTCCATTGTGTTATATCTTTAACAAGTAAAGCAGATGACTGGACACAAGTTGGAGCAAGAAGATAGCAAATCAAATTCGAGTGAGTGTGACCGAGTGAGTGAATTGTATATGAGAGTGTGAAATAGTGTTGTATTTAAAAATGTAAAATATAATGGAAGCTTGTTGTAAACGTGTACTATTAAGATTGTTATAAAATGTTTGTTGAAGTAAAATATTTATTTGAATTAAATTCTAATTTGTTTCATTCTGTAATAATGCAACAGTACTATAATAAACACATTTAATATATATATATATATATATGTATGTATGTATGTATGTATGTTTATTATCATCAAACAAAAATCATAAACCGTTATATTCTACAATCTCACCTTTTTATTGATAACAAACATTTTTTTTTGATTTTGTGCTTAGCAAATGTGTTTGATGTATTGTGATGAAGCTCCCCTTATTTGTATACTCGCCCTACACCTAGACTACCCTTACATAGATGCATGCAATTTAAACATGAAAAATTGATGTGTCAAATAATTGCAAAAAGAACTGTAAAAAACAACTCTTGAATAATAAGAACACCCTCGAATATCAGTAAGGTTATTACTCAACCACTAAAATCATAACTTCTCTCCCCTTTTTTATCATCAATAATAATAATAATAATTTAAATAGTGATGAATTTTGATTAAAATCACAAAATCATATCGAGAGAGAAATATATATTACAAATTCCAATTAATCGAACAAAAATCATCATATTTTATTTACTGGTGACAAATTCCACTTTAGAATAACAATATGATTATGGTTTAGAGGAAATTTATACAGTGACAGCATTGTGGTATTTTTAATAAAGAAAGTATTTGTAAGTTACCAATTTAAATATTATACAAAAATGCAAGCACTTTCTACAATGTATAACTGTTAGGACTTTTAAATGAGGTTAGTAGTTACATAAAAAAGAATGTCAAGCATTTTCTAACCATGCATAACCGTGAGAACTTTTAAATGAGGTTAGAAACTACTTGAATATTTATTTCTCTTTTGTATACGAGACTCATCCATGCATAACAGTGAGGACTTTTAAGTGAGAATGGAAGCTCATATATAGAGATTAAAGTAATTCACTCATGAATAACCGCGAGGACTTTAAATGAGAGTGAATACCTTGAGATAGAATCATATATTACAAAAAAAAAATATTTCCTTGTTTTTAAATACTAACTTCTGCACACAATATTAAATTTTGGTGTATGGATTAGAAGAAGAATGATAGCAATAGAGATGACCATGGAATATGTACTGACTAAGAAATATTATGAAATTTGTTTAATTTTTTAAAATATTTAACATATACTTCCTCTAGCTATGAAGTATACTTTAATCACTACTCATCACTATCTCAAACACTATTAATATTTTGATAAGTTTCAAAAGGTTTAAGCAGTCAACAATCATCTTTTTCAAAGTAAATCCCGTACCAAAATAAACAAGAGTGTTTCCATCAAAGTAAAATTCTGAGTTATTTCAAAATAATTCAAATCCTAAAATGAAAATCTATTTTCTACATGGGGTTTTGTGAAAACGATATCTGCTAATTTTAAAGTCAGATGAAAATGCACATATGATTCAAAATGAAGTGATGTCTAATACAACTTGTACTCTAGTTGCCTAAAAACGATACATTATTAACCAAGCAGACCATGTACTACTCAACATCACTCGAAATGATTTTCAAAATTTTCAAAAATGTCATTTAATAGAGGAAAAAACATTTCTATCAAGTAAAAGCACACACATTTCTTCAACCATTAATTTGTTAGTCGTGAAAAAGACATTGAATGTTAATCGTTCTACCAAAGCAATTGAAAAACTTGTTCTGTAAAATCAGTCCATTTGAAATCACTATTTGAAAACTTTAAGTCCATAACTTGATTTAGTACAAAACATAAAAGTTTTAGACAGTCAAAATTGCTACTCATAAAAATGGGTTTCAAGTCAAAATGATAAATCGATCAAAAGTTATGACTGAAATACTACTACTTGTTTGCATAAATCAGAAATATCTTTCAAGTAATGTGCTAAAATGATTGCTATTTTTCAATATTTTACTAATGAATTGGAAGAAACTCAGAACAAAAAAGTTGTGCTTCTATCAGTTAGCTTTCCAGGACTTCATGAATTTCAAAATTCGAAGCAAAGATGTTCAAGTTATGAACGAATTACTACAGCTGTGTTAAGAAATTCTGAAACTGGTTTCAAACAATATTCGAATGGTTTGTAGTATTTCACTAGTTTAAGATCAAATTCTGGAAAAACACATAAAATAAAATTTATAAAATTTTCTATCTATTTTTCATAACATCATAAATTTTGCAAATCGGAGTTAAGGAGCTCAAGGTATGGCAAACTTACTACAGCAGTGTTAAAAAAAATTAACAAATAAATCCCAGTAGGGCAATATCAGTAGGGAAATACCAGTGCGGCAACATCCACTATGCATGGCTTTTGATGTGATTCCCTAGGTTCAAATCTCGTCACCTCCATTATTTAAGCTGCCATAAATAAATCCCCTGAACCCGATGGATTAAAAGGGTCACGGGTAATTGGGGGCAGCTTGTCAATTTCTCTTCGAACTCCGACAAGTTGTTTTAAAAAAACAGAATTAACAATAAGAAAACAAAATAGAGTTTAGATATCATGCCTTTACTTACCTTCAATGTCGTGATATCCAAAATGTGTAGATCTCCAACTCATTTTTCTAGGCTAAGACATTAGAATTTTTGCTCATTAACCATATAAAACAACTCAAATTCGGTCTTTATCGAAGTTGTTCCTTAGTCGCTTTTGTACCTAAATTTTGGAGGAGGTGAGTGGCCTAACGAAGGATGTAAGACCACTTTCATTTTCGATCGAAATCTTTGGTACCCAAATTTGTTTATATGACAAACCGTTAATTTTAACAATCATACCCTTAGGAACCCAAACTTGTTTAAATTTAGGAAAAATTATATTTGTTCCTTTTGGAATCCATATTTGTTTAACGGTTTTGTGTTTGTCTTTATTTCAACAATTATTATTGCTATGTCCTATATTTCCACGCATTACTCATTTGGATATCACACTTCTACCCCTAGCAGAGTAATTAGTCATATGTTTATATATTGACACTGTTAACAAGAAAACTTGTCAACACCCCAAAGTTGAATTCAAAGTGTAGATAACTCTTTCGAGACCTTCTTTCAAAACGATGAAAGTAGTCGATACTTCTTAATCAGGTTAAGATGGTTGTAATCCATTTTATTCTCTTCAATTTTTCCTTTCACGTAGGTTATTATGGTTGAAACTCCTTCTTATTGGACCTTTTGATTTAGAAGAAACATTGAAAACCCTTCTAATATTGCCTTTCGAACTAGTTAATCTACTTAGGTACTCTGTCGAAAACCCCCCGTCGAATCAGTTGAAGAGACCCTAAGGTTGGCTTTAATGAATGAATGATGTGGGTTGGATAGATTGCTTTAGACATCTTTGGAAGCTAACCTTTCGACAACTTGAGAGCAGGAGTTAAGGCTCTAAGGATATTGGTTAAACTAAGGGTTTCGACTTACTCTAATGGTGACCCTTCAATCACATTAACATAAGAAAATTATGCACTGAATCTAACAGAGATATCAAATCAGCCAGACATCCCATAATTCCATAATCTTGCTTTCATTGAACTCAAGTAGTACAAACTGATCAAATTCCCAATCTAATTTAAAAATTAGGGTTTACAACTTTTAGAAAATACAAGAGTAGAGTGAAAGATTTCGGATCCCTAAAACCAAACCCCTAGGGTCTTATTTATAGGTGTAGGTTGGCACCTTTCGACTCAGTGCTTTTGACCTGGTCGAAAGGCGGCTTTGTAGACCTTTCGTCACCTTTAACATTTATGCATCCTTCTACATTGCATTTGAATGGATTTGAATGCTCATGTCTTCATCGAAAGGGGTAGGTGCACCTTTTCACCTTGTGTTTCTTTGTTGTTGCAAGTAAGAAGAGGGATGAGCTTTCGGCTGTGTCAACAGGTAATTCTTTAGGGTTTCGAAAGTGTTGAAATGTTGAGGGCTTCAACGCGGAAGGTAACTTTCGAATACTTGCTTGCAAATTGATGCGGTACCCCTCCTAGTTGTGAAAGGTTATGTCCGGTTCGAAAGGCTTAGTTGTGCTTTCAAAAGAGTTGCTCCATCAAAACATCTTTTTGAGTAATTTGAATGAAGGCGAAACCTTTGGTTTTGAAAGGTTTGGTGCACATGTGAGTGGCTGTTATTTGCTGTCTTCGAAAGGTATTCCTCCACTTATTCAAAACGTCTTCATGTAGGCGAATGCATCTGTTTCGAAAGGAAGCAATTGAAGTGAAATGGTGCTTTCGACCCCTCAAAAGCTTATAACACATCTGACTTTTGGCTGTAGCATCCCTTCGACTCCTTCGAAAGGTTTTGTTGGTGCTATCATCTCTTATATTTCCTTCTCTTTTATTCATCTTGGGTTCGATAAGGTTGAAGTGAGAATTGGTGGTAACACTTGCCTCCCCTTACGAAGGGATGCCTTTGACTTTTCAAGTCATCTGCCTCGATACCTCTCTTTCCTTTAGAGTTGAAATTTCCCGCCTTTTCATATTCTTGCATGAATCCTGGCCGTTTTATTTAAATTTGATTGTATGGTCTGTCCTTCATACTGACCTTTCTTATAAATCATGTTCCTTTCTTCCCTTCTTTCATTTATCTACGATTAAAAGAAACTTCCAACAAGAATCAAAGCTTTTAATTTCTTAAATAATTCCAATTTTCAACAAACAGAAACTCAAATTCAAAGTAAGTTTTTATTATTTATGCTTTTCAAACTAACTTTCCACACTAAATTTCAATTTTAACATTCGCTAGGTTTGAATTTAAATTACTGTTCTAATTTCATAAAGATAATTTGAGTTTTTCATTCATGAAAATATCCTTTGATTCATTTCTATGGCTTCTTTTGTTCCATTTCTCACATCAATTTATTCTTTGGATTCATCTGATTTGGGTTTTTTCTTCTTTTCCTTTCTTTTTTTTAAGGTAAAATTTAAATTTTATGGATTTTTATGATTATTAATTGTAAAATGCGCTCAAATCAATTTTGTTTTTAATTTCTTAAAGTATTAGGTTAAAATTGAATTTGGGGATGAAAGAGTTTTCCAACTACTTCATAGAGAAGTTTAAGCTGTATGAATCGCAATTTGGCATTGTAATTTTACCTTTCTACCCCTTCGAAAGGGATTGAGGCGGCTAACTTTGTTTTACTTCTTCAACCTCTTTCCATGGGGTCGAAAGGAAGTCCAACGCCTATCTCTTAATTGATCTCGTCGAATGATTGATGTGTTAATATGAAGTGGACTTCTTCGAAAGCATAACTATGCTTTAATATATTCTGATACCTTTTGAAGAAGTTGCCTGATGTGCTTTACTAAATGATTACATAGTACATACTTTTGAAAGCATAATTTTTATTTTATAGGTTTTGGAACCTCTAGTACATGCCTACTTCTAATTTAATTTAGGAGATGTGTGGAGTTAGAGATTCATCATTTTTTTATAAATTGGACTGAGGAAAACATACTTTGTTTAAGTTGTAAATCAAATCAAACCTTTTGACCTGATCGAAACCTACTGTATCGAATCAAGTTTGGTTGTTGGTATGCTTTCGAAACCATTTACTCCTTTCGACTTTCTCGAAACCCTTTGTAACTAATTGGGATTCGACCATCATTTTATACAAATATTGTCGAAACGTCCCAAAACCTTTTCATTTATATTAATATTACTCAAACCCAAACCTTTCGATTCAATTGGAATACATGGTTTCGACAGCATTCATATTCTCTTAGTAAAACAAAGTTCATGGGTTTCGATGGTGTCGAAAGGTTTATTTGTCTTGTTTATTGAATGTTGTTAGTGCATATTTATATCTGAATTAGTTGTGTAGGCTTTAACTACTCCTTTCAACAATAAAGTTTTCCTTGAGCTTTCGACATTGTTGAAGGGTGTTTGTTGGAGGTCCACTTCCATTTTCCCTTTCGACACTATTGAAAGCTCAAGAAATTTCATTTTCCAAAACTAACTCTAACATTCTTTCAAGGATACGAAATTTCATGTTTTGGTTGATATTTGAATTGTTGTAATAGGTTTTCGATATCCTTGAAAAATGTTGTTTACATAACAAATTATAACTTCTTACAGAAATGATTTCACCTGGCAGGATCATAGGCGTGAAAAAGACTTCTTAGAAACCAGAAAAAGATACAGTACCGATAATGGAATCTTCTCTAAAGAAGATTGAAGCAATTTCTAAACATTCTTTAATATCCTTCCAGGATGAGGTGGACGCTATTCTAAATGACTTTGGCATTACTAGGGTGGAAGCTATTCCCCCAAGTGATAGCAACACCATCCAAAGCCCTCCTGAAGGATATTTCACCTATACCGCTATCCATATTTGTCATAGTGGCTTCTTACCTTTCCTAGATTTCTTATCCAAATTCTTGACCTATATAGGCATTGCTTCCATCCAGCTATCTCCAAATGTATATACATATCTTCTATCCCTGGAACTTATGGCTCTAGAGTCGGGAATTCCGTCACTAAATGCTGAAGTTCTGAACTATGTAGTTCGATTAAACTCAACAACTTGAACAATCAAATTTTTAGACCCAATCCCCGCAAAAAGCTAATTTACGAGGAGGCAAACAAATTCAAAGATTGGTAAACACAATTCTTCTTTGTCAAATGCTTTCCAAATATCAATGGAGCCTTCTCTTCCCCTCGTAAGTTGATCACAGTCTTTATTTTTATCCGGTTACTTTCTTTTGCTAATCTACACTTACTTATCAGGTCCTTCCACTAAAGATTTAAATGACGAGGAAAAGAGAATTCTTAAGCTATTGATTGTTGCCTAGAGTAGCATTAGGAATAGGCTTACTTTATTGAATCCTTCAAACCTTCAAAAGCATTCCCTCTTACCAGCTAGTCATAGGGTACTTGGTCAACCTTCCCTAGTTCAACACACTTCTCAGAGCAAACGCTTCCTGGGTGATCCGAAGAACTTCTCCCAAATGTCTCTAATTTGCCCCGATCACTCCGGTAGGTTTAAACATAGTATTTGCAGTTTGTTGTTGTGTTGCATTTTGAATTACTCCATTGACTTGTAATTCTTTGAATCTTCAGCAACTGCTCCTCAGGTTAAACCAATCATAAGTGATCAGGCTCTTCCAACTTCTACATCCCGTGCATCATCTTTGACTCGGGCCATTGCTAGGTCAAAGATGGTTGCTAAAATAAAATTGGGTAAAGTGGTCGTGACCGAACCATCCTTCAAGAAAGCCAAAATTGTTGAAGTTCTAGATTCTCTGCCACTAGAAGAGGGTGAAGCTGTTGATATGAGTAAAACATCGGAGAGTCCAAGTGTTGAAGCTTCTATTGATTGACCCAAGATGACTCCCTCAAAGGATGATCCTTTATCTCGCATCGTCATTTCCTACTCTCCTCACGTCATTGAGCAGATGCAAAAAGAATTAGGAACTTCAACTCCCTCTGGACCCACGTCACCCATGTCTATAAGTGATTTTGAAAAGATAGTTCAATCTATCTTGAATTCTTCATCTTTTGCTTATATTCACCTGCCTTCTTCTGTTCCTGATCTGGGGTAACTATCGATCCCTTATAGAACAACTCCTGGTACATTTCACATTATTTATCCTTATTATCATTGTTTCTCTCTAAATGCTGACTTGCATCATGCTTTTCCTTTTAGATTTCCAAAAGCTGGCTCTCTCTGCAAGAAAACGCTTGAAAATCCTCCACTGAAACATCCAAGCTTCGAGAGGAAATTTCAAACTTGAACAGCCAAGTCATCTCCTTGTCTGCTGATAAAAATGAAGCTACAATGGAATTAGAGAGATTGAGATCCTCTTTTGCTCAATCAGAGTCTATTATTTCTAAGGAAAGAAAAGCACGCCAACTTTTAGATGATGAAAATCTGGCATTGAAAATGGCTATGAAAGAGTCTGAAGATGAAAAGGATCAAATGGCGGCTAAACAATCCTCTCTTATGAAAAAGTTAGTGAATTCTCTAAAGTTGGTCGTCGATGTCAACTCTGATGCTAAGCAACGGGTGTCAGATTCCTAAATACTTCCCTCGATGACATCATTTTTAACTCCTATGAGGATGCCCCGATGCTTGCTTATGCCAACAACATAGAAAAATGCCCACATTTGAGCTTTCCTTCTCTCGCCCTGCTCTTGTTAATAGATTTATGGCTAAAGTCAAAGAAATGGAGCAGGGGGCTGAAGTTCCTAAAAGAGAGGAGATTGATGCCTCCAAAATCTTGTCCTTCGAAGTAGATTCCGATTTTGAGGATGAAGGTGATAAAGATGAAGCCGCCGAGGAAGAAGGTGGTAATGATGATGATGACAATGATAATGACGATGACGATGACGATAATTATAACGATCCGTAAATTTTAATGGTTTTTATAAAGTAATTAACTAAATATTTCATGAAAGTTAAACAATAAAATTTATCAGTGAAAATTTGATATTTGGTATGTGTCTATTTAACCATAGCAAGTGTCAGATTTTCATCAGAAAATATGAAAGTTTGTTTGGTTGTGAAATTTCAATTTCAATTTTAAATCAGTTAATTTGATGAAAATTAAATATTTTTGAAATTTTGAATAGTTTACCATAAGAAAAATGTATACCATTTTCTGAGTGAGACGTCATATTTCGTTTCGCCAAATTTGGACTGCACTAGTTGCATTTATCTTATTTTCGGCGATTTAGCAGCAGTTTGGCAGCGAATATTGAGTTTTGATAGGAAGGTCGTGTCTCTCATATGTGTACATTCTGTTCGTCTCGTCGTGCTGATCTCCACAGTATATTCATTTGTGTATTTCGACGTCCATTGCACGGCGAAATCTGCGAAACGGTTAGCCGTATCAGTACCCGTTTTGAGCCTTTTTGGTTTCCATATGGCCCTTCATTTACCCAACGCGGGAAAACAAATGGCCACTTGCCTTTATTATTTCTAGAAATTTAGCTATTGGCTTTCCCCATTTCCACTGGTTCCAATGTATCTCTGGTTCACTGATTTCATACTTTCTCCTCCTTTCATTCTTTTTGTTCATTCTGTTCTTCTGAAAAGAAAAAAATAATTTTATAACTAAGGCACTCTTGTATATTTAGGTTTGCATTCTTTTTTTTCTTAGAACCTGCTCGCGTTTTCCATTGCTTCTCTCTCCTGACCACCATAATCACCCTCCGCCTCTCCATTTTCTTCCTGTCGCCAAACGCCTTACTCCGCCAGTAGCAGCAGCCCACTGTCCTCTTTAACCAGATCTGCCTTCCTCCATTTTGCACCGCCTGAATCCACGCCAAGCACTCCCTGGCCGATCACCATCCACCGCCTTTTTTGACTACACGCAGCCCCTTCCACACTACCAGATCCGCTATCTACCTGAAACCTGCGTGTTCCCTCACCAAACTCCATTCCTTTCCACCTCTCCCTCTCACATACCCTCTCCACCGAAGCCAAACCATCCAACACCGCTTCTCCTCCATGCAAGCCTCTCCGAACCAACCTCCGCCTTCCCACCTAAACGCAACCAGTCACCTTCCACCCTCAACCCCACACCGCCGTGCCCACCTGTGCCGAAGCTACACCACAGCCTCACTCCAGTACCCAGCAGCCCACTGCCCTTCGTCCTTACCTCGTGTGCAGCAGCCACCCTTTACCGAATCCATCACACCCGAAGCCTACACCACCTCTCCGCCTGTGCAACTCCAACACCACAATGCCGCATGGTATCTGATTGCTTTAATTTTTTTCATAAGCATCTTGTTACCTTATCCCTGTTTACATTTCATTTTTCATTTTTTTGAACTTTTGCTTGTTTAAGTTCTTGGGTTCAACAAGTTATTTCGAAATGGAAACTTCTAATGCTTAGTAGATCCATTATTAATAGGGGAATGTTTATTTCGGATCATGGGAATCATTTCTCCATTCACTTTGTTTTTCATCCGAACCTCTCCTCTCCGTTGTCCAAAATTTGTCGCGGTAGTTTTTGAGTGTTTGTTGGGTGCGGGCGTGTCCATATAGCTGCATGTCCGTGTGCACTAGTCCGTGTCTGTATACGTTTGCATCGTTCTTCGCTGTCGTTATTTCTCTAGCTTCGAAAGGTGAGCGACCACTCACGATTAACATTCTTATATTTAGTACATTTAATTCACATGAAATGACGATTGAAATATGTTGTTAAAATTTAATTGGTTAGAAATTAAATTGTTAAGTATGATATGTTGTTATTTAAAATTTATTTACCTATGTTAATTGACATATGACACCATCACATGTTGTATATATATTATATTTAAATTGTTAGTTATGATCCATGCTTGTAATTGATATGTATGCCATTTTATATTATTATTCTATTGTTCTCACACTGCAAGTTCCCTGTTAGTTTAGGAAATCCCTATGGGTTGAAATGATACATACTCGAATGATATTATAGAATAAGGAAAATCGTTATGGGTTGAAATGATAAACCCAAGCAATTTTATTGATTTGGAAATTTAGGGATTACGGGTTGAAATGATATATACCCGTAAATATTATATTATTGCGGATTGAAATGATAAATATCTGTATCACTTGACCATAGGTTAGAAAACTATATACGGACATCGTTGGTCTATTTTTAATTGATTTCCAGAATTTTGAAAATATGGGTTTTAATAGAGATTGATTTTTTGGATATAATATAAAGAATTTATTTAAATATGTGTTTTAAATTGAATATTGATTTTAAAATAGAATATATTTTTTTTAATATGTGTAAAAAATTTAGTTTTTTAAATTATATGTTTTGGAAATTTTAAATTTATAATTTAAGTTTTGAAAAATATAAATTTTAAGATTTTACTTATAATTTTATTATTTTTATATATATAAAATAAGATTTAATATAAAATAAATTTAATAATAAGGTTTAATTTAATAAAATTTAATACAATAAAATTAAATTTAATTAGTATATATATAATATGTTTAAGTGTTTATTTAAATTATATTAATATTTTAAAAATAGATTTTGTAATAACTTTAATAAATTAAAATTGGAAAGATAAATTGAAATTGATTTGAAATTTAATTTGTTTAAGAATTGGATTTAAATAAAAATTGATTTGAAACTTATTAATTTTGAGATTTTAAAGATATGATTTTTATAACTTGATAACTGGACTTTGATTTAAGGCGATTAAATGAATATTTTCAAATTTATATGAAATTGAAATTGAATATTTCATATTGATTTAAATTTGTAATTTGATATTTTATTAAATGTTATAAAAATGATTAAGTGAATATTTTCAATTTTAAATAAAATTAAAGTTGAATTTTGAAATATAAATGAAATTTATCAAATTGAGTTATTGTAATTGTTTGAATATTTAAACTTTGAAACCTATTGAATTTGAAGTGGTTTAAATTTGTAGTTCAAACTTGGATTTGAAATCGATATAAATTGAAAATGGTTTTAATAAGAATTTGAATTGAATAATTAACCGTTTTAATTGAATTGTTGAACTGAGATTAATTTAAATTGAATTTTGGAACTAAAGTTGATTTGAATTGATTTGTGAAATTGGAAGAAACAATTCTAATTTGAAACTATTTTCGATATAAACTCTTTTTAATATATAAACTATTTTTAATATATAAACTATATTAATTTATAACCTATTTTTAAGTATGAACTATTCTTAATGTATAACTATTCCAATATATAAACTACTTTCAATATTAAAACTGTTTAAGTCAGAACGATTATGATTTAGATTTAATGGATTTAAATGCAAATACTTTGATATGATGGTTTAACCTATTTTGTGGTTATGATTTTGGAAATGAATATGATTTAAAGTGAATAATGATTTCTAAAGTGAATATGATTTCGATAGAAATTTCGAAAGTGAATATGATTTCGAAAGTTATATGATTTTGAAACTGAATATGATTTCGAAAGTGATATGATTTTGAAATGAATATGATATTTTGATATGAAGTATGAACTATTTGAAATGAAAATGACCACGGTGTGAAATAAGCGTTTGGTTGTTAAAGAGACCGGGATCGGATATCGTCATACTCTCTGCCAATATCGAAAACCACTTTAACAACTGTGCACGTGGTGGAGAATCCAAAACGAAGTAGGATGGTTTGGCGAACATTAGTATGAGGTATGAACGTAGCCCTGACCCCCTCGGGTCAGCTTGATATGACTAAAACAAAAGCTATACCGGGCCAAGTGAGGTCGCTCCTCCGATCAGGCACATTTCTTCGATACCATATTTATTACTTTGTGATTGATTTGGTGGCGACCCCTTGATTTGATTATGGGAGTGTGTTCTGAGGTGGGCGGTAGTAGCTGTTATGCGTTACCACTAGTCTGGGAGTGCAAACGGTAGAATCCTACCCTAGCATTGCCTCGCGTGCCTTTTCATATGCCTTTCCGAGCCCATTACGAGTTTGGTTTGTGTCGTACCTATGGAGTGCTCCCTACTAGTCCACCGGTTTTGTGGAGTTTAAAGTACTGTATAGACTACGACATTTATATAAATGTGTTAAGGGGGATATGGGTAACGCCTTAATGCTATTTTAATATTTAACTTTACTGTAGACATTATTTATGTAGCGTATTATACTATGTATGTAGATAGTTCCACGGATCCTTAAAGGAAGGAATCCCAAACATCCTTTAAGTTATATTGCATTTCACTTAGACATTTCACTTAAGTTAATTTACTTGCATAAGAATGTTAATCCTGACTCGAGTGTTTTTTGTTTTTCTTTATGCTCGGGTCAGACTGAGTGTCACAACATTTGAGACTCACCTTTGGAGCTTGGATCTTTGCTTGGAGATCTACCTTTTATCTATTCAGCTTTCATTTATTCCAGTTATTTATGTTCAGACTTGTCATTTGCTTATGTATTGAGATTTCTATGTATTTGGATTTCTGTTGTATTTCCTTTAGACTCTGATGTTTATATAGTAGCTTCATGCACTACTATTTATCTATTCCACAGTTTATTGTTGTATTACTCTGTGTCTGTGATTCTGTTAATGATTTATTTACTGTATATGCTAAGCTTTGCCAATTATAAATTAACAATATGTCATTTTGAGCAATTCAAGTCTGACATGTATGGATTATTGTCGATTTGAATAGTTCGAAATGGCAGGTCATTACAAGTGGTATCAGAGCTCTGGTTTAGACAAAACTTAGCATGGAGCAAAAACTCATTAGAGATAGGGTAGTAATACCCTAGAATGAGTAAATTAATTACAGAATCATCTTCGTTCGAGCTTGAAATTCTTTGCTAGGATCCTCTTTGATTTGGATTTCTTTTGAATTTTAGAACTTTACCTTTGTTCTAAAATCCATTCTTGTCTTTTCCTGTTTGTGTTCTTCTTGATATTGGAGTATCCCATAGCTTTATTTATGTTGATCTCTATAATAAATTTGAGCACATCGTGCAACCTCAATTGGGAACTTCATCCTTATGTGTGACTAATCCCATCGGTGGTCCCGCCAACCTTAATATGATTTGTAAAGGGGTGAAACTCCTTTACAAAAGGCGTCGATTCACCGGAGATTTCTATGTCCTCAGTTTTGATGCATTTGATATCTTACTTAGGGTGATTGGTTAAAGTGTTATGATGAAGTTATTTCTTACATAGCCCAAACTGTTTCTTTAGTAGGCGACCAAGGCAATTCTCTTGTGATTGAATGTCGAATGACTTAGGATTATGCAGGCTCGCTTAATGCTCAGCCTGGTGACCTTGACTCCACCCTGATAGTCAAGGTTTATCCTGATGTTTCGGTGAAGTCGTTTCTCTTCCGCCCAAGCGGGAATTGAATTTCGCATCGATCTTATTCCTAGAGCTCGACATGTTGTCCTTCCTCCTAAATGAATGGTTTCTATGAATGTTTAGTCATGCCCTTTGGATTACCAATGCTCCTGCCTTCTTCGTTGATCTCATGAATCGCGTATTCCGCGATGTTCTCAACAAGTTTGTCCTAGTTTTTGTTGATGATATTCTCGTCTTTTCTAAGTCAGAGAAGGAGCATGAATCTCATTTGAGCTATGTTCTGGAAACTCTTAGGAGTCATCAGTTGAAAGCCAAATTTTCTAAATGCTTTTTCTGGAGGGATGAAGTCCGATTCCATGGGCACATTGTTTTTTGAAATGGAGTCTCGGTTGACCTGGTTAAGGTCGCCGCGATTAATGTAAGTCTATCCATCTTTCCTCTTTTGTAATTTAATTATCTTATCTTCCTTTCTAGCCTATCTTCTTAGTTAGAATTCTCTTTGATTAGGGTCCCTATAAATTTGAATCTCTATCTTTGTTCTAAAATCCATTCTTGAATCATCCTATGAGGGAGCGTATTTGTAATTGATTTAAAAATGTTTTATATTGTGTTTTTTTGAGTTGTTAAGTTTGAATTTTGGGTTTCCATCGATTCGTCTAGCTAATGCTATCGATAGGAATTCCAAAACACTTGAACATAGCAAACTAACACAATATTGTTTTCGAAATTGGTATATGAAATAATTTTTATGTATGATTATATTTTATATTTAAAAGTATAATTTTCTGAAATTAGATAGTTATATGAATTGGTTGTTAGAAATGATAGTACTAGATTATCATTTATTGTTTTGTCAACATTCCTTAACCATTAACTATTGTTGTATGTTCTAAGGAGATGAAATTTATAAACATGGTTTATAAATCTGATTTGCGAATGAAATGAATTTAAATTAGGATTTGAGAATTTAATTTTCGGTGCTCTTCAAAATTTGGTTTTCAAGGTTTTGAAAAAAAAATATTATTTGAAAGTATTTTCGAATGGAAATTGTTTCCAAAGAATTTTAAAAGAAGTAAGTTGGTACTCTCATCTTGTGTTGCTAGAAAATAATTTCGATGATGACTGCAGCATCATCGACGTTCATTTTCGAGTCTCAAAATGGGGAGACCACTTAGTAGCTTTGCTACACTTTTGTTTTGGAAAATGGATTTGATTTGAATTTCTTAAATATGATTTGATGTACAAAATATATATGTATATATATGTGTATATATTTATTTATTTCAAAATGGTTTGAAGTGAAACCGGAAATTTAACTCTTAAGTTTTATGTTAAGTGGTGGTTTTCAATTATTGAAATGAAGCAAAAAATTTGAATAATTGGAGTGTCTAAAATGAGAAATGGAATTGAAACAACTTGAAAAGGTTGAACTAGGATAAAATTTATTTGTATAATACTCAATTGAATTCTAAAACATATATAACTTACCTGAAATATTCAAAAAGTTAAAATGTTAATGTGAATATGTAATTGAAGGTTATACAAGAGAAAACTTATGTAACAAAATGTTCAAACTAAATTTTGCTTAATAGAAATGTTGTAAATAAAAGGTAAATTTGTATAGTGCTCAATTACATTCGGAAACATTAATAAAACTTACCTGGAAAGGTTTGAATGTAATTGAATAGTATACAATATAAATGTAAGTAATAAGATGTCCAAAAATGAAATTTTGTTAAGGGGAATTTATAAATAAAAATTGAGTGGTTATAATAAATGTTTATACACTTAATCTATGTTGCAAGATAGTTAAGTGAAATAAATTGAATAATAAAAAGAGTACTATTTAAGTAAATAAGGTGAATTGGATATGAATGTAAATTAATTGAAAGCAAGTTAATTAGAATGATAATAATAAATAAATGAAATATATTTGGTTTTGAATTAATTGTTGTATTTGCTACTATGTATTTCGAACCTATCTTTCCTTTTTGTTTGCTTCTATTCTCTTATCTCGTTCCTTTTCAGGGTTGAAAAGTTTTGAGTGGGGGAGAGTGTAACGACCCGTAAATTTTAACGGTTTTTATAACGTAATTAACTAAATTTTTCATGAAAATTAAATAATAAAATTTATCAGTGAAAATTTGATATTTGGTATGCGTCTATTTAAGCATAGCAAGTGTCAGATTTTCATCAGAAAATATGAAAGTTTGTTTGGTTATGAAATTTAAATTTAAATTTTAAATCGGTTAATTTGACGAAAATCAAATATTTTTGAAATTCTGAATATTTTTACATAAGAAAAATGCATACCATTTTCTGAGTGAGACGTCATATTTCTTTTCACCAAATTTGGACTGCTCTAGCCCCGTTTATCTTATTTTCGGTGATTTAGTAGCAGTTTGGCAGCGAATATCGAGTTTTGATAGGAAGGTCATGTCTCTCATATCTGTGTACCATTCTGTTTCCATATGGCCATTCATTTACCCACCGTGAGAAAAAAAAGGCCACTTGCCTTTATTATTTCCAAAAATTCAGCTATTGGCTTTCCCCATTCCCATTGGTTCCAATATATCTCTAGTTCGTCGATTTCATACTTTCTCCTCCTTTCATTATTCTCATTCATTCTATTCTTCTGAATATATATATATATATATATATAATTTTATAACTAAAACATTCTTGTATATTTAGGTTTGCATTCTTTTTTTTTCTAAGAACCTGCTCACGTTTTCAATTGCCTCTCTCTCTCGACCACCACAACCACCCTCCGCCTCTCCATTTTCTTCCTACCGCCAAACGCCTTACTCCGCCAGTAGCAGCCGCCCAATATCCTCCTCAACCAGATCCACCTTCCTCCATTTTGCACCGCCTGAAACCACGCCAAGCACTCCCTGGCCGATCACCCTTCACCGCCTTGTTTGACTGCACGCAACCCCTTCCACACCACCAGATCCGCCATCTATCTGAAACCTGCGCGTTCCCCCACCAAACTCCATTCCTTTCCACCTCTCCCTCTCACATACCCTCTCCACTGAAGCCAAACCCTCCAACCCCGCTTCTCCTCCACACAAGCCTCTCCGAACCAACCTTCGCCTTCCCACCTACACACAACCAGTCATCTTCCACCCTCAACCCCACACTGTCGTGCCCACCTGTGCCGAAGCAACACCACAGCCCCACTCGAGTACCCAGCAGCCCACTGCCATCCATCCCCACCTCGTGTGCAGCAACCACCCTCTACCGAATCCATCACACCCGAAGCCTACATCACCTCTCTGCATGTGCATCTCCAACACCACACTGCCGCATGGTATCTAATTGCTTTATTTCTTTCATAAGCATCTTGTTACTTTATCCCTGTTTACAGTTCATTTTTCATTTTGTTGAACTTTTGCTTGTTTAAGTTCTTGGGTTCAACAAGTAATTTCGAACTGGCAACTTCTAAGTCTTAGTAGATCCATTTTTAATAGGGGAATGTTTATTTCGGATCATGGGAATCATTTCTCCATTCACTTTGTTTTTCATTCGCAACTCTCCTCTCCGCTGTCCAGAATTTTTTGCAGTAGTTTTTGAGTGTTTGTTGGGTGCGGGCGTGTCCACATAGCCGCGTGTCTGTATGCACTAGTCAGCGTCCGTATCCGTTTGCATCGTTCTTCGCTATCGTTATTTCTCTAGCCTCGAAAGGTGAGCAACCACTCACGATTAACATTCTAATATTTAGTAAATTTAATTCACATGAAATGATGATTGAAATATGTTGTTAAAATTTAATTGGTTAGAAATTAATTGTTAAGTATGATATGTTGTTATTTAAAATTTGTTTACCTATGTTAATTGACATATGACACCATCACATGTTGTATATATATTATATTTAAATTGTTAGTTATGATCCATGCTTGTAATTGATATGTATGCCATTTTATATTATTATTCTATTGTTCTCACACTGCAAGTTCCCTGTTAGTTTAGGAAATCCATATTGGTTGAAATGGTACATACCCCAACGATCTTATAGATTAGGGAAAATCGTTATGGGTTGAAATGATAAACCCAAGTAATTTTATTGATTTTGAAAATTTGGGATTGCGAGGTGAAAAGATATATACCCGTAAATATTAAATTATTATGGATTGAAATGATAAATATCTATATCACTTGACCATATGTTAGAAAACTATATACGGACATCGTTGGTCTATTTTTAATTGATTTCCAGAATTTTGAAAATATGGGTTTTAATATAGATTGATTTTTTGGATATAATATAAAGAATTTATTTAAATATGTGTTTTAAATTGAATATTGATTTTAAAATAGAATATATAGATTTTTTTTTAATATGTGTAAAAAATTTGGGTTTTTAAATTATATGTTTTGGAAATTTTAATTTTATAATTTAAGTTTTGAAAAATATAAATTTTAAGATTTTACTTATAATTTTATTATTTTTATATATATATATAATAAGATTTAATATAAAATAAAATTAATAATAAGGTTTAATTTAATAAAATTTAATATAATAAAATTTTATAAAATTTAATTTAATTAGTATATATATAATATGTTTAAGTATTTATTTAAAATTATATTAATATTTTAAAAATAGATTTTGTAATAACTTTAATAAATTAAAGTTGGAAAGATAAATTGAAATTGATTTGAAATTAATTTGTTTAAGAATTGTATTTAAATAAAAACTGATTTGAAACTTATTAATTTTGAGATTTTAAAGATATGATTTTTATAACTTGATAATTGGATTTTGTTTAAAGGTGGTTAAATGAATATTTTCAAATTTAAATAAAATTGAAATTGAATATTTAATATTGATTTAAATTTGTAATTAGAGATTTTATTAAATGTTATAAAAAATGATTAAGTGAATATTTTCAAATTTAAATAAAATTAAAGTTGAATTCTGAAATATAAATGAGATTTATCAAATTGATTTATTATAATTGTTTGAATATTTAAACTTTGAACCATTTTGAATTGGAAGTGGTTTAAATTTGTAGTTCAAACCTGAATTTGAAATCGATATAAATTAAAAATGGTTTTAATGAGAATTTGAATTGAATCCTTAACCTTTTTAATTGAATTGTTGAATTGAGATTTATTTAAATTGAATTTTGGAACTAAAGTTGATTTGAATTGATTTGTGAAATTAGAAGAAACAATTCTAATTAGAAACTGTTTTCGATATAAACTCTTTTTAATATCTAAACTATTTTTAATATATAAACTATTTTAATTTATAACCTATTTTTAAATATGAACTATTATTAATGTATCACTATTCCAATATATAACCTACTTTCAATATTAAAACTGTTTAAGTTGGAACTGTTATGATTTAGATTAAATGGATTTAAATGCGAATACTTTAATATGATGGGTTAGCCTATTTTGTGGTTATGATTTTGGAAATGAATATGATTTAAAGTGAATAATGATTTCGAAAGTGAATATGATTTCGAAAGTGATATGATTTCGGAAGTGAATATGATTTCGAAAGTGATATGATTTTGAAATGAATATGATATTTTGATATGAAGTATGAACTGCTTGAAATGAAAATGACCACGGTGTGAAATAAGCGTTTGGTTGTTAAAAAGATCAGGGTCGGATATTGTCATACGCTCTGCCACCGAAAACCACTTTAACAACTATGCACGTGGTGGAGAATTAAGAACGAAGTAGGATGGTTTGGCGAACGTCGGTATGAGGTATGAACGTAGCCCTGATCCCCTCGGGTCAGCTTGATATGACTAAAACAGGAGCTATACCGGGCCAAGTGAGGTCGCTCCTCCAATCGAGCACATTTCTTCGATACCATATTTATTACTTTGTGATTGATTTGGTGGCCACCCCACGATTTGATTATGGGAGTGTGTTCCGAGATGGGCGATAGTAGCTGTTATGCATTACCACCAGTCCGGGAGTGCAAATGGTAGAGTCCTACCCTGATATTGCCTCGCGTGCCTTGTCATATGCCTTATCGAGCCAATTACGAGTTTGGTTTGTGTCGTACCTATGGAGTGCTCCCCGATAGCCCACCGGTTTGGTGGAGTTTACAGTATTGTATAGACTACGACATTTATATAAAATGTGTTAAGGGGGATATGGGTAACGCCTTAACGCTATTTTAATATTTTACTTTACTATAGACATTATTTATGTAGCGTATTGTACTATGTATGTAGATAATTCCATGGATCCTTAATGGATGGAATCCCAAACATCCTTTAAGTTATATTGCATTTCACTTGGACATTTCACTTGAGTTAATTTACTTGCATAAGAATGTTAATCCTGACTCGAGTGTTTTGTGTTTTGTTTTATGCTCGGCTCAGACTGAGTGTCACAACATTTGAGACTCCCCTTTGGAGCTTGGAGCTTTGCTTGGAGATCTACCTTTTATCTATTCGGCTTTCAGCTATTCCAGTTATTTATGTTCAGACTTGTCATTTGCTTATGCATTGAGATTTCTATGTATTTGGATTTCTCTTGTATTTGCTTTGAACTCTGATGTTTATATAGTAGCTTCATGAACTACTATTTATCTATTCCACTGCTTATTGTTGCATTACTCTGTGTCTGTGATTCTGTGATTGATTTATTTACTGTATATGCTAAGCTTTGCCAATTATAAATTAACAATCCGTTGTTTTGAGCAATTCAAGTCTGACATGTGTGGATTATTGTCGATTTGAATGGTTCGAAATGGCAGGTCGTTACAATAATGATGATAATGAAGATGGAGGCCAAGGTTCGGGTGGCGATGGGGGTGGTCACTCTGATATTTATGAAAAAAATGACGATGACAATACCGGCGCTTCAGAAAAGTTCAACCCCGATCCAATCATCCATAAAACAAGCCAACCTGAACCCTCAGAGCCTTCCGACCTTCCAGAAGAGACTGCGAACATCAACGTCGATGAACAAAGAGAGAAAAAGCTAAACTCTCAAACTACAACTCATGTTTCTCATGTATGGGATTACTTGTTTAAATGGCTTTCACTTCTAAGATGATAATAGTTTATATCTTTTATTTTAGATAAGGAGGAAATCCATTCACCCTAATAAAACCAATCTTGAAAGAAAACAAGCAGAAATAAATAGCTTGTATAGAAAGTTAGATAAGTAGTTAAAAGAACACAATATCCTCTCCGATAAGTATCATAGGCTTAACAGAAGTGCGGCAGTGTTAGCGTCTTTCAAAAATCAAGAAGCTTCCCCACATCTGAGCAGGGCACGCCTTCGATATGATAGTCTTTTAAAAGAGAATCGAGAGTTAAATTATGCTCTTTTGGATGTTGGTTGAAGAGAGGAACATCCTTGTAGACTTCTTATACAAAGCCTATTGCAGACACCTGTTAGCACCAAAATTGGACATTAACACCCAAGAGTAGATTTGTGTAGAGAGATTAATGAAGATAGTAAATTTAAACAGAGGAATATATGCAACAGTAACTATAGAAACAAGAACACCAGAATTATAGTGGTTCGGCGTAACTGCCTGCGTCCACTCTTAATGTAATCTTTATTGCTTTTCTCGGACTTGAATATAGATTCAATCCGTAAACAAACAACTCGTATACAATTTTGAACTAAAATAAACGAGTATGAAAAATGGCAGAGTGTCCTCGGAGTTCTTGAAAAAAGGTCCCTTTTCACTGCACTCATGCCCCTCTATTTATAGATGAAGATAGGCTAGATATCCTGTGTGGACCCAAAACCAAGGTATCTCGGCCCATGTATGGCAATCTCGAGTCGACCGAACTAGGAATTCCGGGCGACTTTCAGTCGATCGATAAATGCTGATCCAGTATGGTCGACCAGTGGTCATTGAACAATTGACTCGAAGTGGACTCTTAAAAAACTCGGAGTAACTCGCGATGGATCTCGAAGTAAAGCAGCGCTGGCTTCCTCACTTTGCTGTTGATCCCACGTACAGGTTAGCTTCCTCATTGTGCACTGATCCAGATATATCCAACATACGCGCCGAACCACTTCTGACCGAATGGCAATAGCCTCCCAACTACGACCAAGCGATGCCTGCTAGCTTGTCAAGGCCGAGCGACATTTGCTAGACCATCCAGACCGAACCATTTCGTCTTCCCAGTCTGGCCGAGCCACTCTGAACGAAGCTTTCTGAGACCGAACGAGAAATGTCGAGCTACCTCGACCGAACGAGGCGTGTCGAACAATCCAGACCGAGCGGCATCTGCTAACTTCCTAGACCGAACCATCTCGTTTTCCCATCCCTGACCGAGCGATATACGCCATCTCATAAGGCCGAACGAAGCGCGTCTTCCCTTCCTCGGTCGAACCATGTATTCAGGCCGATCCATAAAATGCCATGCCATCTTTGCGCAGCATCCAGACCGAACCACGCACGACCTTCGTTCTTGACCGAACGGCGTCTGCTGACCAAACTAGACCGAGTCATGGATGTCGTCCCATACTTGCTGAGCCATGCACATAGACCGAGCTACCAACTATGGATCTATCCCTTACATCTTTAATCTACAACTAATTTGAATCTTATCCAAACTCAATCGAAGCCTTTACAATTACCACCCCTTCAACTATCGTTTTGTAGCCGGCCCAAAGTGCCAGGTAACATTTGCCCCCGAAAGTGTGTCATGTGAAGCAACACGACACGCTTTGAATCAGTAACCAGTTCCTTCTTTCAAACACCTTGTACATTTACGATTTTATTTGGTTTTCTTCCACTTTTCTTTTCTTGTTTTCTTTTTTTTTATAAAAGACGAGGGGCGGTTCGGCATACGGAGGCCGACCCATACGGTTGGTTTACTTGAACTGTGTTGCGCATGCCTAATGACCGACCTCCCAAAGCACTACGACTAGTTCTACAGGAGATAGCCTGTTCACCTCCCCTCTCCTATATATAAGTTCCGTCCTCCATTTATTCTCTTTTTTCTCACTTCTACTCTACTTTCCTAAAGTCACCAGCTCACTTCTCCTTAAGCTTTACTCGCTACTTAGCCTTCCTCTTGACTCTAATTGACCACTAACACGATCGAATCCTCATCCCAACACTTCAAAGTCATCACATACCTCGAGCACTCTCCCTAGGTATGAATTTCTTTCCAAACCCAGAACCATATAGAGTTTCAGTGCTCGGGTGGATAGTCCCCCCTTCTTTTGTTATAAGAATAGATAGGAGATGATTTCAGAGGAGGGGAAGAGATGGATTAGGAATGAGTGTGGACTCTAGGTTAGGGCCTTGGCCTGACTTTGATGGATGTTGTATCAATCGCCTAGGGGAAGTAGTCGTTGTCTATTAACTTGGATGTCGGGACTTAAGAGGAGGATGGAGGTTGTCGCTCGGTGAAAATAGATATTGAGAAGAAGGGTTCGGAAATTCAAGAACAAGTGCGGGTCGGTCAGAATCCCGAAGAGCAGTTGGGTATTTCGACCAAGAGGGTCGTTCGGCATCAAGGAAGAGCACGGGATTGTAGGAAATTAGGAAGGTGGGTCGGTATGGACCCATTGGGTCGTTAGGTGGTTAGGGAGTGAGTAAGGAGGACTAATGTAGTGAGTGTGGTCTGGCATCTAGTGGGTCGGCCTGAATTGGCTCGAGTCCAGGGTAGTGGGTCGGTCGAAGTTCGAGTGAGGCCATTCGGTTGCTAAGGACAGAGGTTCAGCATAGTTTAAGGAAGTTGGTTCGGTAGTTAGGTAGAGAGGGAGGATTGGATGGTTCGATCATCCCATAGGACTGTGGATCGGCATTAGCAATCATAAGTTCTTTAACCTGATCATAAGACACATTCGAGTAACTTACCTCCACAATCAACCATAGAAAATTGAACAAAGCATGACTAACAACAAAGCATGCAAGCCCAAGAACCTAACTTGAACTAGCTCCCACATAATTTGAACGACCTTAAACTCAAACTTAACTTAACAAATGTAGACAACAGATCGCATACTCTATGATGCTGATGTTCGATTCCAAGATTACTATTGCCGAACATAGGACGAGCTCTCGGAGACGGTCATCAATGACGGTCTCTGAAGATGATAGTTTAACGCTCGATCACACTTCATCGGTCCTTAAATCATTAATTCTTTTATACTCATGCTTGAATGATTGCACTAGTCCACACACCACACGGGGGGAATATTTTTGTCGTTATATCTAATATCGATTGTCTTTCAAGTATAGTTCAAACAGGTATCTACCCAAATTCTATGCTCGTTGGAGATGTCCAAGAGATCGAGCTCTGCTACAATTTCAGACAAGCCTGGGGCAAATTCTCAACATGAGGTAGTAGGAACCTCGAGTCCACCGACAACTCCTACACAGGGTATTCCGAATCCATCAGCTGCAGCTATTGGCCTGGCTCCTGACGTTATAGACGGGGTTATCATTCTGGACAATCCTATTGATTCACAAGCTTCAAAAATCGGTGAAATCGCTCTTCGTCGGTTGTGTACAATTCATGGGATCCCTTTCGACGATGTTTTAGTTCCGTCGGGGCAAGATCGGCCTCACCTGCCCCCAGTTGGATATACACCGTGCAATAAATTCATGTGCTGGGTTGGTAGTGTGCCACCTTTCAACTCTTTTCTCCGTGAAGTGTTACAGTATATCGGGATCGCCCCAGCACAGCTACATCCCAATAGTCATGCGTTCATCTATGGCACTTGTATTCTTTTCATGAGCATCTTATTCAGGCTTCCCACTCCCGGTGATATCCGCTACATTTATCGCTTCAAAAGACGGTCTGATAGTCCATCCTTCGTATTTCTTGAGCCACACTCCAAGTGTCAGATCCTGACGGGGGCATGGAATAAATTCTCCTAATATAAGCAGGAATGGTTTTATGTACGCTGCCCCCGGCTTTGCGAGAAGATGGCTGGAAGGGAGTAAGTTCCATTCCCTAAACAATATTTTTCTAAGGCACGAAGTGTATTCTTTCTAAACTTCTTTCGACTTTTACAGGTATCAGCCCACGTCCCGAAAGTACTGGGTATTCTAAGGCCGTCGAGGCCATCCGAGCTATTCCTGTGGAAGACCGGGAGATCAAGTCTGTTATTTCCAATGAATCGCTTTCAAAGTTTGGATTGTTAGCGGAAGGTCATCGAACTAGTCTCCCAACCGGCATCGCTACAACCGGACCCGCCACGAAAAAGGGAAAGCTGGGCCTTCGATGCCCTCTACAGGAGGAACCCCCAATATATCCGAGGAAGGTGAAATAAAGGAGGCCGAGGCACAAAAAACGATCGATGAGAACTTAGGCTTTGACACATCACCAATAACGGACACGTCTGGCATCGCCAAATCGCTTCCCCTTCGAAGAGGCAAAAAAGCTTAGCCTATAAATTGAAAAAGAAAACACTAGGGGGAACTTCTAAAGTTACAATCACTCTGGTTGAGAAAGAGTCGTCTCCTCAACATCTAGAGGGTTCATTGAAAGGTCTTTCAAACCTGACCATCCCTGATGACCTACTGAATTACGGTTTCAACGACCTAGGGGATATGGGACTTAATTCGCTCGCGAGAGGTGATGGAGGCGATCAAATTGATCATCAGGGAGATAAAACTCCAATAAGTAAAGCAAAAGAAACTGGTCCGTTGGGAGGAAACACTAGGACATACACGAACACTTACACTCCACCCCACACTTAAGTTTCAGCCATCATATTATTCTCGCAAACTCGCCCTCACTTGATATCTGTGCAGGTGATATGGGGCGCACTCATGGATTTGACCGCCTTCGTGGGTCCTCTATCTTCCACCACTCCAGTCGGGATTCAGGGTCAGGTAGACATCGGGAGAGAGATGACAGTGGCGATAGAGATTACCGTCCCAAAGACTCATCGTCTTCGCAAAGAAAAACATATGGCTATTCTTCATACTCCAAAGACCCTCCCCCTCACTCAAAGCACAGCAAGGATAAATTCGCTCATAAGGGATCTCAATCTGAAGCCCCCCACGACCAACACTACGACTCGTCCAGTAGAAAGCAACCTCGTGAGCCTCATAAAAAGTCTGTGGCTTCGGCCAGGCATACTCCTCCAACTCCTGTACATGACCCGTCGATTGCCGAAAGATTAGCGGAGCTTAAAGCCACATTTCCGAAGATAGGCTTCGATGGGCTGAAATTTCCTCTTGCGATTCACCCAATTCCAGGGCATGTCAAACAAAGCGCCATCGCCTGCAATAACGATGTCTTTGTCCAACATGATGCGTTTGTTCATTTGGTAGAAAAAGTTTCAGAAGTTTCTATGGAACGTCGGCATGAAATCGATCGCCTGAAACTTGAAGCCATTCATGATAAAGAGATTATCAAAGTCCAGGACGAAGAGCTTTCCTTGTATAAATCTAAACTTGAGGCCGCTCAACAAAACGCCAAAGATACAGCTGAGGCAGTGAGCCGTCTGGAAGTCGCTCATAAAAAGGAAATCGATGAGGCAGTTCAACGTAGCGGTGCTCTAGCCTTAGAAAAAGACTCCATCCAGAAAGAAAAGGATGTCCTCGCTCGGCGAGTTAAAGAACTGGAAGAGTTGCTGCTTAAAGAAAAAGAAGAGAAAACCTGTAACGCCCCACTCTGAAACCCACTGTAATAAAGAGTATTACGGGAGTAATACCGTCTGTTAAAGCGGAGAATAGAGTATAGTGGAAGCGACCATTTGTAATCAAGCTATAACTATCTACTGAATACGTCGAAAGGGTGGTATCTATTTTTTTCAAGTGGTTCGACATATTCAATAAATATTTATTACGAAATTACAATGGCTAAAGATCTATCAGATTAAGCATAGTAATAAAATGATAAAACATCACAGAACAGAATCACATAACAGATATGAAATCCCAGGACAATACATCGTCAATACAGATCCAAATACTATAAGTGGGTACAAAGCCACTGCCCACACAAGTGAGTCAAAAATATGTACATATCAAAGTCTGAATAATAATAGAGTAGCGGAATAGTGGACAAATAAAAGCGATATCTATCATCATAGCAGATAATGTCCAAAGCGGAAGCACAGAAGCTAAGTCCAGATACCTAACCTGAAACAACTCGGTCTGACCCGAGCGAAAATCACTCGGGTCAGGCTAGCTAAACAATCAGTAATAACTGAGATATACAATAATGCGGTACATAAATAAAACAATACTTTTCCTAAGAGAAGAGTATTTTGGACCACATGAATATAATTGTGGTCCCTAATCATCAATCAACGGTAAAAATCTCCAAAGAGAATATCAGCACCAAAGTGTTGAATAAATAAAATCGCCTCATATCATCGGCGTAGCCAAAGCTATAACACGTTGCCCATAGGATATAATCCCAAGAATGACCAGAGTCTGTAATCAATGCCCAAGCAAAGATCGATGCTCCAAAGAGCAATGGGGATATACTGAAAAGTCAATGAAATCAAACACTGAAAAGCAGTGCCCAGAGACACTGTGAATCCACAAGGTAATCGCACTTACATCGTATGGTTCCATAGAACCAACACCGAATAGCGGTAATCGAATGGATATAAAAATCATCAGATAATACAAGTATAGCACGTGCACCGATCGGAGTCGTTATTGCCAAGTACTGTAGAGTTGTGATCGATCACTCGCACAGATGCGGAATGCGCGAGACGGCGAGATCCTTCCCAGAAGGATAAAGGCCCAGAGGCACATGCCGAAAAAGAAACTGCTCCATAGAACAGGTGTCCAGAGACGGTTGCCCAGAGGCGTGGTGATCCAGAGGTCTAGTACTGGCTGCCCAAAGGCTAATGTGTCACAAACTTCTTGGAGAGGAACCCGTAAAGTGTTAACGATGAGTCCCATACCCCACGTTCGCACTAAACGGTTTACTAACCAATAGCAAGCTCACACTCCAAACAATAAAAAGTCCACCTCGTATCATCGGTAAACTAGACCCAAAGGTCAAAACGATCAATCGAATAGGTCGGGGATTAACCGGAAAGAAAATACACACGGTTCCATAGGCCGGAGATTTCCTAACCGTTTAAGCACCTTTCCACTTCGCTCGACGTGCTAAAAAGTGAGTGTGAGATTTTTATTATAGAAAATAATGGTGCGAAACTGTTTTATAATTGATTTTGAGAACACTTTAAAACGACTTTTGAAAACTCTCCTATTATGGAGTAAATAGTTTACTATTTAAAAATAATATTATATAATAATTTCGAAAGCCATTTCGGAGCGAAAAATCCTCTTAAAACCTTTTTATAAGGCCCGTGTACAAAATCCAGAAACAAATCTCAAAGAAATCGATAAAACCAGAAAATCACTGAAAATATTCCAAGTGTTGGAAAATAGTCCAAAACTGACGCGAACCCAAGTTCGGAAAATTATTCGGACCAGCAGACTGAATCTCAATGGCATGAAAATTAGTAGGAACGTAGTCCGACATTCCTACTTCAGAACGCAAAAAGAATTACTCGATTCCGACTTGGAACGAAGGCGTAGCGACGTTCCAAAGTCGGACACAGAAACATGAAATGCACTGTTTTGCACAGCGATCTGGGTTCAACTCTGACAGGAAATTCTAAGGGTCTAATGAACTCAGATGATGACCAAACTTTCCAGATATGGAGTTCATAACTCCATCTTTGCAACGAGACCAAAATCGTCAAATTCCGACTAGCGGCTCAAAAGTTATGACCAAAGTAGTTTCAGTTTCATCCACAGAGCTAATATGTGTATCGCTCTCGGGAAGATAGTAGAAAAATCAATTTTTGACCTAGTTAGACTCAAAATTACAGAAAACCCACTGAACAAAAATTGTAGCATATGTTTTAACCTTTCTGGAACATCCAAAATTATCTAATTCGGATCAAAAACAAGATAGATACATGCAAAACAATATCAGATTGAAACTCAAGATAACTTGTTAAAGACAGAATTGGTCTTCTGTCTTTGAATGCATTTCAGGTCATCTAAATTGCAAAACTACAGAAAACTCACTAAACAAAAATTGTAGCGTATGTTTTAAGTTTTCCGGAACATCCAAAATTATCAAATTCGGATCAAAAACGAGAGAGATACATGCAAAACAATATCAGATTGAAACTCAAGATAACTTGTTAAAGACAGAATTGGTCTTCTGTCTTTGAACGCATTTCAGGTCATCTAAATGGCAAAATTACAGAAAACTCACTGAACAAATAGTGTTCCTTATTGAATCTAGATTGCAGCATAAAAAATCTGACCAAAAACGAATGAGTAATGAAGAAGTTATGCCTGATTTCGTTTCAGCTACAATTCCAAAACGAAAATTATAGAAGAATCAAGTAAAAAAAGGATTTAGCTAGCAATTTTACCTCAACCAATATATCTAGCAACTTGTGTGCACACCCAAAATGAAAGAAAAGAGGATCAAAGAGCTATGATTCACATGTTACATAATAAAACATGTGTTACTAAATGATTACTGAAATCAAAAGATGATTAAACACATATTAGAAGAGGTTTTTAGCAATATACCTCTCTAGAAAGCAACAAAGACTACTATAGCATCAACCCAAGTTAGCAAAAGATGATTAGGAGAATATAAGATCAAAAAAACACATAAAACATGTGTTACCAAATAAATTTCAGAAATGAGAAAGATATAAAAACGGATTTGAGGTGGGTATTTGCATTACCTTTGCATAGAATGACTTGCATAAGCAAAAACTAGAAGGAGATGAAGATAGAGGCCATTTTTGTTATGAAAGCTTTAGGAAATGATTAGGGTTTTGATTAGGGATGAATGAATGAGGTTAGGAGAGTTTGAGATAATTTATAGAGGAGGTTTAGGGTGGGTTATTGGGCTAGGTTTAGTAACCCAATAAGAAGAGAGTTATTTACATGTTTTTTTTTCCAAAAATTAGTCTAAGTGTTCATATATGTTTATAAAACTCATTTTTTTTTCTCTTACCCAAACCCGTTTTAAAACTTCTCTTAAAATATTTAACTTTCCAAAATAACATTTTATCCTCATTTTAAAATCCCATATTTCCCATTTAATTAAAATAGCCTTTTTCAAATAAATTTTGTTATTCCAAATCCTTTTATGCTTCATTAAAATAAATAAAAATCCTAACTTTTATTTATTAATTGGTAATGCAAATCCCGGGTTGTTACAGACTCCCCCTTAAGAAAATTGCGTCCCCACAATTCCTTAAGATAGATGTCGTCTATAACGTCAAATCCACAAAAGAAGTGATAGAGATAAAATAGAGAATTCTCACCCGCAGAAGAAGATGGGAGAAAGCCAGGATAAGAGCGTTCGATAGATTCTCTAATCTCCCAAGTGCAATCCTTAGGATTCGGTGACCATTGAATCTTCACGAGTGGGACCTCTTTGTTGCGAAGGCGTCTAACCTCCGAATCAAGCACACGAAGAGGTTGCTGCTCCAAAGATAAATCAGGTAAGATCTCTAAATCAGGCACAGCATGCGGCTCAATGATAGAATCAGGATCGCGGACACACATGCAAAGCTGGGAAACATGGAACACGTCGTGTATTCCGGAGAAGTGAGCAGGTAGAGCCACTCGATAAGCCATGGGGCCAATGCGTTCCGTAGTAGGAAATGGTCCAACATAGCGAGGAGACAACTTCCCTGTAGAGCTGAAACGCACAACCCCTTTCATAGGAGATATCCGAATAAAGACATGATCACCAATGGAGAACTCAAGAGGCTTCCTACGGTTGTCCGCGTAGGATTTCCGATGGTTCTGCGCCTCTTTCATTCTCTGACGAATAAGAATAATCTTCTCAGAAGATTCCCGAACTGAATCTGGACCAAGAATGAGCTTCTTGCCAGATTCTAACCAACAAGCAGGAGAGCGACATGGCCTTTCGTAGAGAGCCTCGAAAGGTGCCATGCCGATACTAGACTGAAAGCTGTTGTTGTAGGAGAACTCTACAAGCGGTAAGTGATCCTCCCAACTACCTCCGAAATCCAGAATACAACAGCGCAAAAGATCCTCTAAAACACGAATCACCCTCTCTGTCTGACCGTTGGTCTGAGGATGATAAGCAGTCGAGAGATTCAGCTTTGAGCCCAAAGCTGATTGTAGGCACTTCCAGAAGTGACTAGTAAAGATAGTGTCTCGATCACAAACGATAGAGCTAGGAATGCCATGAAGTCGAATGACTTCCTTCACATATAGCTTGGCAAGCTGAGGAGCAGTCCGAGTGGACTTAATAGGAATGAAATGAGCTGATTTGGTCAAGCGATCGACGATGACCCAAATAGAAGTATGGCCTGACCTCGATCGAGGCAGACCGTCAATAAAATCCATGGATATCTGATCCCATTTCCACAATAGAATCTCTAGAGGCTGAAGAAGACCAGATGGACGCTGATGCTCGGCCTTGATCTGTTGACAAGTCATGCAACCGCTCACATAACTTGCAACATCTCTCTTCAAACCCTCCCAATAATATAGCCGACACATATCGGCATACATCTTACTCGAACCGGGATGTATAGTGTACTTAGTGCGATGACACTCGTCTAGAATGTCGCGCCTAAGTGATAAATCAGATGGTACCAAAATATGGTTCTTCCTACGAAGACACCGATGAGAATCAATAGAATAATCCAACAATGTCTCATCACTGGATCCCGACTCAAGGAGATGAATATATCGCAACAAGTCTGGATCCTACCGCTGAGCATGGGCAATGCGATCCAATAGAATTGGTCGAGCTTCCAAGCTGAATAACAAGATCTGAGAATCAGAAGACGGAGCTCGATTACGAATATCACACATAGAAAGATTCTCAAGAATATCCCATTCGGCTATCATCATAGAAACTACTGCCGAGTGTTTGCGACTGAGTGCATCAGCCACACGATTACCCTTGCCAGGGGTATACTGAATGTCTAAGTCATATGAGGCGAGAAACTCAAGCCATCGCTTCTGCCTCATATTGAGATCCTTCTGACTGAATAAATACTTCAGAGACTTGTGATCGGTGTAAAGAGTGAAGCGTTCACCTAATAGAAAGTGACGCCACGTCTTCAAAGCAAAGACGATAGCTGCCAACTCAAGATCATGAGTCGGATAGCGAACCTCATTCGGACGTAGCTGCCTAGAAGCATAAGCAACTACCCGATCCTTCTGCATAAGCACAGCACCGAGGCTGCTACCACAAGCGTCGGTGTAAACAACAAGATCTTGGTTACTCTCAGGAACCACAAGGATAGGAGCATGAGTGAGAAGTTCCTTCAATCGCTGGAAAGAAACTTCACACTTATCAGACCAAATAAAGCGAACCCCCTTACGAGTCAGAGTCGTGAGGGGAAGTACAACACGAGAGAAATCCTTGATAAATCGGCGGTAATAACCCGCCAAACCAAGGAAGCTGCGAATATCATGAACGTTCTCAGGCTGCTTCCAATTCTGAATAGCTTCGATCTTTGCAGGATCGACAGAAATACCCTCAGATGATACAATATGGCCCAAGAACTTGACCTTGCTCTCCCAAAAATGGCACTTGGAGAGCTTGGCCTTAAGATGATGCTGACGAAGAGTATCCAAGACGATCCGCAAATGATGAGCATGCTCTTCCTCGGATCTAGAATAAATAAGAATATCGTCGGTGAAAACCAGAACGAATCTATCGATGTATTCCCGGAATACTCGATTCATGAGATCGACGAAGGAAGCCGAAGCGTTCGTCAAGCCGAACGGCATGACCAACCACTCAAAAGAACCATAACGAGTGCGAAATGTTGTAAGAGGAATGCTATCTTCCACGACTCGTAGCTGATGGAATCCGGTGGCAAGGTCAAGCTGAGAGAAGACCTTCGCACCGCTCAATTGGTCAAACATGTCGTCTATCCGAGGAAGTGGGTAGCGATTTCTGATGGTCAACTCATTGAGCTTGCGATAGTCAATGCAAAGCCTAAGAGAGCCATCAGCCTTCTTAACGAAGACCACAGCAGCACCCCATGGCGAAGAACTGGAACGAATGAACTGCTTCGCTTCAAGCTCAACTAACTGCTTCCTGAGTTCCTCATTCTCTTTAGTAGACATTCTCATAGGAGGACGCCCAACTGGATGAGAGCCTGGAATGAGATCGATGCGGAACTCAATAGCTCGCTTTGGCGGCAGTCCGGATACTGGCTTGAATACGTCGGGGAAATCCCGAACAATAGGAATACGAGATATGTCCACATTCTCATCTCGTGAATCAAGAGCAAATAAAGTAATATCAGAAATCCCAACATCCTGAAGAGCAATAGCTAACGGAGCGGACGAGTCAGGATGACGAAGAAATAATATCCGCTCCGAACAAATGATTTTGGCGTCGTGCTGAACGAGCCAATCCATGCCAAGAATCATATCAAAGCCCAAATACTCCATAACGTGGAGATTTGCACGGAAAGAAAAGCCACAAAGATCAATATCTATATCCTCACAGAGCAAGCTAAGGGTCGTGGATCCACCAATGGGATTCACAATCCTTAGTGAAGAAACCAAACAAGTAACATCCAAAGATAAAGTATCAACTAGTTCCTTTGATACGAATGAGTGAGAGGCACCCGTATCAAAGAGAACTCTACAAGATCTACCATGAAATAAAATAGAGCCTTCAAGAACGGAAGGATGTGTACCTTTAGGCTGAGCAGAAGTGGTAGGAGCCTTGGCAGCATTAAGCCTGCCAGGCTTGGCACTAGCTGGAGCAATAGGACAAGCGGAGATCATGTGTCCCTCCTTCTTGCAGAAGGTGCAATAGAGAGGTTTGGGACACTCTCGAACATATGATCGGTAGATTTAGTTAAGCACGATTCAAAGATAGATAATTCATTAAGGAATATTACGGAGTATAATAGATTCCTACACATATTCCTAACTTATTTAGCTAAAGGTGGATATGTTCAATTTGGATCGTATTATAACGTATTGTACTACGTGTCTGTTCTGTGTTTGTTATGCTTAATTCTGATCCTTGGCTCTGATACCAAGCTGTAACGCCCCACTCTGAGACCCACTGTAACAAAGAGTATTACGGGAGTAATACCGTCTGTTAAAGCGAAGAATAGAGTATAGTGGAAGCAACCATTTGTAATCAAGCTATAACTATCTACTGAATACGTCAAAAGGGTGGTATCTATTTTTTTTTCAAGTGGTTCGACATATTCAATAAATATTTATAACGAAATTACAATGGCTAAAGATCTATCAGAATAAGCATAGTAATAAAATGATAAAACATCACAGAACAGAATCACATAACAGATATAAAATCCCAGGACAATACATCGTCAAAACAGATCCAAGTACTATAAGTGGGTACAAAGCCACTGCCCACACATGTGAGTCAAAAATATGTACATATCAAAGTCTGAATAATAACAGAGTAGCGGAATAGTGGACAAATAAAAGCGCTATCTATCAGCATAGCAGATAATGTCCAAAGCGGAAGCACAAAAGCTAAGTCCAGAGACCTAACCTGAAACAACTCGGTCTGACCCGAGCGAAAAACACTCGGGTCAGGCTAGCTAAACAATCAGTAATAACTGAGATATATAATAATGCGGTACATAAATAAAATAGTACTTTTCCTAAGAGAAGAGTATTTTGGACCACATGAATATAATGACGGTCCCTAATCATCAATCAACAGTAAAAATCTCCAAAGAGAATATCAGCACCAAAGTGTTGAATAAATAAATCGCCTCATATCATCGGCGTAGCCAAAGCTATAACACGTTGCCTATAGGCAATAATCCCAAGAATGACCAGAGTCTGTAATCAATGCCCAAGCAAAGATCGATGCTCCAAAGAGCAATGGGGATATACTGAAAAGTCAATGAAATCAAACACTGAAAAGCAGTGCCCAGAGACACTGTGAATCCACAAGGTAATCGCACTTACATCGTATGGTTCCATAGAACCAACACCGAATGGCGGTACTCGAATGGATATAAAAATCATCAGATAATACAAGTATAGCACGTGCACCGACCGAAGTCGTTATTGCCAAGTACTGTAGAGTTGTGATCGATCACTCGCACAGATGCGGAACGCGCGAGACAGCGAGATCCTTCCCAGAAGGATAAAGGCCCAGAGGCACATGCCGAAAAAGAAATTGCTCCATAGAACAGGTGTCCAGAGACGGTTGCTCAGAGGCATGGTGACCCAGAGGTCCAGTACTGGCTGCCCAAAGGCTAATGTGTCACAAACTATTTGGAGAGGAACCCGTAAAGTGTTAACGATGAGTCCCATACCCCACGTTCGCACTAAAAGGTTTACTAACCAATAGCAAGCTCACACTCCAAACAATAAAAAGTCCACCTCGTATCATCGGTAAACTAGACCCAAAGGTCAAAACGATCAATCGAATAGGTCGAGGATTAACCGGAAAGAAAATACACACGGTTCCATAGGCCGGAGATTTCCTAACCGTTTAAGCACCTTTCCACTTCGCTCGACGTGCTAAAAAGTGAGTGTGAGATTTTTATTATAGAAAATAATGGTGCGAAATGGTTTTATAATTGATTTTGAGAACACTTTAAAACGGCTTTTGAAAACTCTCCTATTATGGAGTAAATAGTTTACTATTTAAAAATAATATTATATAATAATTTCGAAAGCCATTTCGGAGCGAAAAATCCTTTTAAAACCTTTTTATAAGGCCCGTGTACAAAATCCAGAAACAAATCTCAAAGAAATCGATAAAACCAGAAAATCACTGAAAATATTCCAAGTGTTGGAAAATAGTCCAAAACTGACGCGAACCCAAGTTCGGAAAATTATTCGGACCAGCAGACTGAATCCGAATGGCATGAAAATTGGTAGGAACATAGTCCGACATTCCTACTTTAGAACGCAAAAAGAATTACTCGATTCCGACTTGGAACGAAGGCGTAGCGACGTTCCAAAGTCGGACACAGAAACATGAAATGCACTGTTTTGCACAGCGATCTGGGTTCAACTCTGACAGGAAATTCGAAGGGTCTAATGAACTCAGATGATGACCACACTTTCTATATATGGAGTTCATAACTCCATCTTTCCAACGAGACCAAAATCGTCAAATTCCGACTAGCGGCTCAAAAGTTATGACCAAAATAGTTTCAGTTTCATCCACAGAGCTAATATGTGTATCGCTCTCGGGAAGATAGTAGAAAAATCAATTTTTGACCTAGTTAGACTCAAAATTACAGAAAATCATTGAACAAAAATTGTAGCATATGTTTTAACCTTTCCGGAACATCCAAAATTATCTAATTCGGATCAAAAACAAGAGAGATACATGCAAAACAATATCAGATTGAAACTCAAGATAACTTGTTAAAGACAGAATTGGTATTCTATCTTTGAATGCATTTCAGGTCATCTAAATTGCAAAACTACAGAAAACTCACTGAACAAAAATTGTAGCGTATGTTTTAAGCTTTCCGGAACATCCAAAATTATCAAATTCGGATCAAAAACGAGAGAGATACATGCAAAACAATATCAGATTGAAACTCAAGATAACTTGTTAAAGACAGAATTGGTCTTCTGTTTTTGAACGCATTTCAGGTCATCTAAATTGCAAAATTACAGAAAACTCACTGAACAAAAAGTGTTCCTTATTGAATCTAGATTGCAGCAAAAAAAATCTGACCTAAAACGGATGAGAAATGAAGAAGTTATGCCTGATTTCGTTTCAGCTACAATTCCAAAACGAAAATTATAGAAGCATCAAGTAAAAAAAGGATTTAGCTAGCAATTTTACCTCAACCAATATAGCAAGCAACTTGTGTGCACACCCAAAATGAAAGCAAAGAGGATCAAAGAGCTATGATTCACATGTTACATAATAAAACATGTGTTACTAAATGATTACTGAAATCAAAAGATGATTAAACACATATTAGAAGAGGTTTTTAGCAATATACCTCTCTAGAAAGCAACAAAGACTACTATAGCATCAACTCAAGTTAGCAAAAGATGATTAGGAGGCTATAAGATCAAAAAAACACATAAAACATGCGTTACCAAATAAATTTCAGAAATGAGAAAGATATAAAAACGGATTTGAGGTGGGTATTTGCATTACCTTTGCATAGAATGACTTGCATAAGCAAAAACTAGAAGGAGATGAAGATAGAGGCCATTTTTGTTATGAAAGCTTTAGGAAATGATTAGGGTTTTGATTAGGGATGAATGAATGAGGTTAGGAGAGTTTGAGATAATTTATAAAGGAGGTTTAGGGTGCGTTATTGGGCTAGGTTTAGTAACCCAATAAGAAGAGAGTAATTTACATGTTTTTTTTTCCAAAAATTAGTCTAAGTGTTCATATATGTTTATAAAACTCATTTTTTTTCTCTTATCCAAACCCGTTTTAAAACATCTCTTAAAATATTTAACTTTCCAAAATAACATTTTATCCTCATTTTAAAATCCCATATTTCCCATTTAATTGAAATAGCCTTTTTCAAATAAATTTTGTTATTCCAAATCCTTTTATGCTTCATTAAAATAAATAAAAATCCTAACTTTTATTTATTAATTGGTAATGCAAATCCCGGGTTGTTACAAAACCGCTGCACAGGAAGAGTCGCAGCGGTATTGCAAGGAAATCGTCGCAACACGGCTCTTAAAAACGAAGCTCGACGAGGAACTTTCTAAAGCCGAAGCGTTAAAGGATGCGGCCCGTGAAGAGGGCAAAAGAATGGCATTGACAGAGATTGGTTCTCGCCTTGAGGCAGCTGCTGAAGCCGGGAGAGAAGAAATTAAATGCTTATTCGATCCGCTTATTGCTGAATAAAACGCTCGAGTTCTCATGCATCGAGATTTATCATTTCTGGGCGAAGGTTACCTCGAATCGTTAGCTGAAGCATAGGATACTCTAGTAAAAATTAAGCGAGTGGAGCTGGGCACTGAAGAAATTGATGAGGAGTCTCTTATGAAGGAAGTGCTTCGAGGAAATGAGCCTTCCGACTTATCCGCAGCCAAAGCCCTCTACGGAAGAGATTCCTCCTCATTTAAAGGGATGGACGACGTTGCTGGATCATCTGGAACCAAGTCTCCAGTTCCTCCTTCCGCCCTGCCTGCTGGTTGCTCATCACTCGATCCTTTCGAGAAGCAGGTTGGATATGACCAAGAGAAACCCGGGCTTGATGTTCATGTTCTTTCTCCTATTCCCGAGGGTGAGACTCCTAAAACAACTGAGAGTCAACCGGAAGCCGGTGTGTAATTTTTCTCTCTAGGGTTGAAAGGACCATTGCTTTTGATGAACAGCATATGTGTTCTAACACTTATTCTTTATGACTCCATGTAGGTCATTCTAATCCTGAACCAACTCCAAGGAGCGATGTCGCCACGGAGAAGGAAGAAAAAATAGTGGAAGAGCTTCACACAGGGGATGCTCCCGGACCCGATGCTCAAGTAATCGGAGCACTTGATGAGGACATGGTTGAGGATCCCTCGCCCGTGGACGAACATTACGAGGTTGAAATCACTAGGGCCTCTGGGCCTACTTCAAAACTTAGCATGGGGGAGCGAGTCGCGGAAGAGGAGAAAGAGAAGGCCAAAGTTAAAGTCGAACCTCAAGGATGGAACTTGACGATCCTTTAAATAGGCCCTTGAAGATAATTCTCCCTGGAGGATCACGCCACTGGAAGTTTCTCCTCCTTCCCCAGGCACCATCTTGCTAGGAAGCAAGGCGTCCAAGAGAAAACGCTTGGGTGAGGAGCCTTCGGAGAAGCCGAGGAAGGAGAGAAAATCAAAAAAGTAGCTATTGTTATCCCGCCTTTTGGCAAGGCCAGGATACCAAGAGATTGATTGAAAACCAAATGTCGCTCGTCATGGATATCGATGAATTTTGTCCAAGTCCGGATCGAGCTACGATTGATAGGACATGACCAGAAAAGCTAAGAGAACCAACATTCCAAATTTCAAGTCAATCCGAGTTCATATGATCAAGTTATGATGGATGCAAGGTGAAGGGAAAAGCATGTTTTCGTATCCATCAGTAAGTCCCATTTCGTACCCATCAAGGAGCAGTGGTTCGTACCGATGAAGTTAGCCATGTTTCGAATCCATCGAGTTCTTATCAATGGACTTCGTGTCCATCAATGGTCCTCACTTCGTATCCATCGATTTCGCATCGATCAGAATGGCCAGGCCCACGTGTCAATGAACTTCGTATCGATCAGTCTTCATCCAGAGAGACTTGTTCGAATCCATCAGTAAGACGTCTGCTTCGTAACGATCACCTGACGTTAACTTCGCATCCATCAGGGGTTCAATGCTTCGTATCCATCGTGGGACCACGTTCGTACCCATAAGTAAAGGCTTGTTCGTATCCAACAAGTCAACAGACTTGGGTGACGTGTCATCCCTCGAAGCGAACGAGGCGAGATATATGGAGTCAAAGCGGTCAACACGGAGTAAAGACCGGATCGAAACGAAGTGCGTGCGCCACATCATCTCAAGAACACGTGCAGTCATCGACACGAAGGGATCGAGTCGAAGCCATGGAGACGAACCAAGCAGCCTTCGTGAAATTCCAGTTCGTATCAATTGTATCTCCTGATCCGCTGATCCAAATGCAATGAAACTTTCACATAAGCTTTCATACACACTAAGGAATGTCTCTGCCAAATTTCAGCTCGGTTGGACATCATCATGATCGATACGAAATGGATTCGTATCCATCACAGATCGAGGCAAAACTTTCTGGAAACGGTCGCGTGGGTCCCCTCACGTGTCAGAATGAGTCTCCCGAAGTTTGAGCGAAATATCAGCCTCCTACGCCTATAAATAGCACCCCAGAGCCTACAGAATATGGACTTTTGATTCTGAAGCGTCCAGACTCTGCCGGATTGAGATTTGCATCTTATTCTTACTATTGAATTCGAATTCCAAACTGTAATTCATTATTGTTCGCTGTAATCACTTGTAATCATTGAAGGAGAATCAATAAAATCATCAAAACTTCATAGTGGACGTAGGCAATACGCCGAACCACTCTAAATCGCTTGTCTTTGCATTTTAAATTTCTGTTTGTTGGAGTTTTTGTTAGATAATCTCTGTTTCATATTTATATTCTTCATTTTATCTCTTCAAAAAACTTCCGAAGAGTGTTGTGCCCATTTTTGGTACAAACACTTTGGTGCTTTCACTGAGAAAAACCAGCTTTTCTCCTGCTCCTTGGATCTACCGTCGACACCGGATTGCATAAATCCAAGAGGAAGATCCAGATCTCTAATCCGGAATCCTTCCATCCTATTCAGATTTGCGTAAAGTCTACGAAAGGACTCCACCACTCAAGATGGTTAGCACAAGAACTGCTTCTACGGCTGCTGATCAAGAAGGTCGGGATAGACAGAATCCTACACAGCAGCCACCATCCAATCAAGACAACACTGCTCACTCAGATCCGTCAGGACCAGTCACCAGACAAGAGTTTCAAGTGTTGCTCCAAGAACTGACTCAAAGTCGGCAACAGTTAAATGAACAGCTGCGCGCTAACGCTGAATTGACCAACCAATTAAACCGCCGAAGGCTCAGGAGGACCAGGAGGGATGATGTTTCCCACTCGTCCACCGAAAGTTCTGCTTCATCTGACTATCACGGCAGATCTACACGTCCCCGATTAGACATGAGTCACACACAAGCTACCGGATATCAACCTGCCTTGACCGTAGACAGTTGAGGGTTGGGCCGTCACCAGCTTCCAGACCGGGCCCTCATCACGAGGAGGTGCTGTTCCACAGTATACCACGGACAATCGCACTGCAACTGCCGCGGTAGAAACAAGGGTTGATACCCGAAACCTGTCAGATCCGAATAATCAGCAACGTGGGCATACTCCAGAGCCATACGTCCCGGAAGATGCCGAGCCAAGGAGGCGAGACATGGGCCATCGACAGCGTCCGGTCCAAACTCGCACTGTGGAACCCGACCACACCTTAGCTCAGCATGCACAAAATGCGACGATGCCCGATATTTCAACCATGGTACGTCAGATGATTCGCGAAAGTCAGGGGCTTACCAATGACGATTGGGGAATCTCCCGTAGTCATACCCCTTTCACAGATGAGATATTATATGTTGATCCTCCTCGGCGATTCAGAATGCCAACTCTCCCAATGTACGAAGGAAGTAGTGACCCCAATCAACATATTCTGAAGTATGAGTGGTCAATGAGTGCTGCAAGAGCGGATGATGCAGTAAAATGCCGAAGTTTCCCCATCTCTTTTGGAGGAATCGCAACGATGTGGTTTACAAGGTTGCCACCTAGATCTATCTCTTTGTTCGATCAACTGGCTAAGAAATTTGTCGAACAGTTCCGCATGCATGTCGCTAGACCTAAAGACGTCAACACCCTATCTAGCGTCACCCAAGCTAAGGGAGAAACAGTCAGGCGTTATTTAGAAAGGTTCCACGCGGCATGTGTGGAGATTAGTAATCCCAATGATAACTCGATCTTGATGGCATTAACCAAAGGGATCGATCCCGTTCTGAGTTTGGAAATTGGTTAGTTGGGAAACCACCCGCATCGTTGGACCGTTTCTACTCCAAAGCCGCTCAATTCTTATGGCAAGAGGACGTGAAACAGTCTAGGAAGCAGGACGATGTGAGGCCCAAGAGTGAAGGAATACAAAGTAACGTAGCAGTTAAGCAGTCCGGTGAGATTTCCGGAAAAGTTCAGTTGAATATACAGAACAAACAGACCCAGCCGCGAGGCATCAATGGTCAGGATAAGAAAAGAGATCAAAACTGAGGCCCACGACGTAGGGCCCCAATGTTTGATAATTACACGCCATTGAATACGTCGTTGGAAAACATGTACCTGCAAACTTGCAACACAGTGCAATATAAGAAGCCTGCTCCGAAGTCCTCGTCGGAGAGGCAGATTCAAACAGGAAAGTTTTGTATATTTTACGAGAGTTATGGCCACAATACCAATGAGTGTCGACATTTGCAGGACATCATTGAGAAGTTGATCAGAGAAAGAAAGTTAGATCAGTTTGTGCGGGCGCCGCGGTCTGGTGGTGCGGGCCCGTCGAATCAGAATCGTGTGCAAAATCAAGAAAGACAAGAGGAACCCGCTCGTACGGGCGGAAGGCTAGTGATAAATACAGTAAGTGGTGGTCCCCACCTAGCAGACCGAAGCTGGAGGGAAATGGAGTCGTATGCTAGCTCTATCAGGCATGCGGACTTCGAATGTTGCAGTAATTGTGAAGATGGGGCTCCGGCCAAACAACAGAAAACAATGTCTGATGATATCATATTTAGAAGCCGAGACGCTGATAAGGTCGAAGCCCCCACAATCAACCCACTGGTCATATCTGCCCAGGTAGGTCCTGCTTGGATGAAGAGGATCCTGGTTGACAGTGGGAGCTCTGTAAACATCTTACTTAAACGGGCTTATGATTTAATGAAAATGGAAGCGAAAGACTTAAAACGTTGCCAATCTCGAGTCCACGGCTTCAATGGAAGTGCTACAATACCCACTGGGATGACGGAACTACCAGTGGAGTTAGGGGTTGGAGAGCGCCGGAGAGTCCGGATGTTGCAGTTTGTTGTTTTGGACATTGATTCACCTTATAATGCGTTTTTGGGCCGACCGGCCCTTGCTGAGTTCAGGGCAGCCATTGCCCCATGGTGCTTGACTATAAAGTTCCCCACCGATCACAGGGTCGGAGTCATTCAAGGAGATCAGGCAGCGGGGAGGGCCTGCTATGTTGCTGAACTTCGAGGAGTACAGCGGAAGGAGAAAGGAAAGGGCGTAGAGGAATCTCTCTGCGTCCGTTTTGCTGATAATTGACAACTAATGCCTGGGCACCGGCCCGGGCACCACAACCAATTCCAGAAAGACCTTGACCCTAGAGACAACGAAGATAAAGACGAATCTAAAGAGAATCAAGCTTCCCCGGCCGAACTGACTGTGGACGTCCCAATCAGTGAGGATGATGATTCGAGGATGCTAAAAGTTGGGTCTCAACTAGGCAAACAGACGCAACAGGAATTGGTTGAATTTCTTCGGGCGAATCTCGACGTTTTCGCCTGGACGCACTCTGATATGTGCGGGATCTCGCTGGACATCGCGAGTCATTCCCTGAATATCGATCCGCGGCATGTCCCGGTCAAGCAGAAAAGGCGTGGTATGGATCCAGAGAGATCTGCCGCCCTTAAAGAAGAGGTTGATAAGTTACGATCAAATGGGTTCATCCGAGATGCTTTGTATCCAGAATGGGTGTCAAATCCTGTACTGGTTCGGAAACCGAATGGGAAATGGAGAACTTGCATTGACTACTCTGACCTGAACAAGGCTTGCCCGAAGGATAGTTTTCCACTTCCACGGATTGACCAGCTCGTAGATTCAACAGCTGGGCATGAGTTGTTATCTTTCATGAATGCTTATTCTGGCTATAATCAAATACCCATGCATTTGCCTGATCAAGAACATACCAGTTTTGTGACCGATCTTGGGCTCTACTACTACAAAGTCATGCCCTTTGGCCTAAAAAACGCCGGAGCAACATACCAATGCTTGGTCACTCGGATGTTCGCCAACCAGATCGGGAAGACCATGGAGGTTTACGTGGATGACATGCTAGTGAAGTCTCGATTCTCCACAGACCACGTCAGAGATTTAGATTCGATGTTCTGCATCCTTCGAGAATATGGAATGAATCTCAATCCATTAAAGTGTCATTTCGGTGTTGCCTCTGGAAAGTTCCTCGGGTTCATCGTTAATGCTCGAGGGATAGAAGCCAATCCCGAAAAGATCTGGGCGATAAGGAATCTACAAACTCCGAGAACCATAAAACAAGTCCAGAGTCTCAACGGGAAGGTAGTAGCATTGAGCAGTTTCATTTCAAAATCCACCGATAAATGCATTCCATTCTTCGATCTGATTTGGAAAGGAAAGCGAAACTTTGAATGGACCATGGAGTGTGAAGACGCATTCCGATCGCTGGTTCAACATCTTTCCACACTGCCGATCCTGTCAAAGCCGATCGACCACGAGCAATTGTACCTTTATCTGGCAGTATCAGAGCATGCAATTAGCGCTGCTTTAGTTTGGGAAGAAGACCGAGTGCAGAAACCAGTCTACTATGTTAGTAAACGGCTAACAGGAGCTGAAAGAAATTACCCAAGACTAGAAAAACTAGCTTATTGCCTGGTCATTGCCTCAAGAAAACTTCGCCCTTATTTCCAAGCTCATTCCCTTACTGTGTACACCGATCAGCCGTTACGACAAGTCCTCATGCGGCCTGAGACGTCTGGTAGGCTACTCAAGTGGAACATTGAACTAAGCCAATTTGATATCACATATGCTCCGCGAAGAGCCATTCAAGGACAAGTCCTAGCGGATTTTATAGCCGAATTTACTGTTTTGGAGGATCTGAGACCACTATACCTCCTAAATGAATTTGGAAGCTACACACCGATGGTGCATCAAATGATCGGTGTTCCGGTGCCAAAATAGTACTTGAAACTCCCGAAGGCCGGTCCATATGTTACGCTCTGAGGTTCGAATTTCGCGCAACCAATAATGAAGCCGAATACAAAGCTTTACTTGCCGGGTTAAAACTTGCTTGCGATCTGAAGATTGTTGCTGTGTAAATTTACTGCGATTCCCAGTTAGTTGTATATCAAGTTCTGGGCGAATATCAGGCCAAGGATCGACGACTAGCTGCCTACCTAGCTCGAGTTCAAGAAGCATTAAGTCAATTCGATTACTATGCTATTTACCATATCCCCCGAGAGCATAATCCGAAGGCTGACTCACTAGCAAAGCTGGCAAGTACAGGTGAAGCACAGCAAATGGGACTTGTCCCTGTCGAAACTTTGTCTTCCCCAAGCATCGATCAATTAGAGACGAACTCCGTGTTTGAAACCGCTCCCAGTAGAGAATTGTGGATGACTCCGTACCAAGATTACATCGAGAATGCGATATTGCCCGAGCGTAGGAATGAGAAAAGACAAATTCTACGAAAAGCCTCCCGTTTCGTCATTCAGAACGGAGTCATGTATAGAAGAGGGTATTTTGTTCCTCTCCTCCGATGTATCACGCACGATGAAATCAAACGAGTGTTACATAACGTACACGAAGGAGAATGTGGCGATCACATCGGTGGGCAAGCTCTCACTAAGAAGATACTCCGATACGGATACTATTGGCCAACCATGAATCGAGATGCAGCGAACTATGCTAGAAAATGCGATAGGTGTCAGAAACACGCCCGAATTCCAAGAGCCCCACCTACCGATAACCTAAATGATCAGTCCCTGGCCATTTGTGATGTGGGACATCGATATCATCGGTACGCTACCTCTGGCCAAAGGTGGGGAAAGATACGCCATCGTTGCAGTTGATTACTTCACCAAGTGGGCTGAAGCAGAACCCCTTGCAACCATTACGATAAAGAAAGTAATCAATTTCATAGTTCGCAACATTATTTGTCGATTTGGACTCCCGAATACCATCATCACCGATAACGGAGCCCAATTCAGCAGTGCGGAATTCAAGAATTTCTGTCAACGGTTTCATATCCATATGAAGTTCTCGGCAGTCGCACACCCTCAGGCAAACGGCCAGGTCGAAGCCGTCAATAAAGTCATAAAATCCATTCTAAAGAAACGACTGGAAAAGGCTGGGGGCAAATGGGTTGATGAACTTCCTTTGGCTTTATGGGCCTATCGAATGACCCACAAGACTGCGACCGGGCACACCCCGTTTTCCCTATCTTATGGCTCAGAAGTCGTTATTCCAGTCGAGATGGAAGTGTTTTCCCATCGCGGGACTTACTATGATCCGAAAACAAACGTTATATTGCTTGCTGAATCTTTGGATCTACTGGATGAGAGGCGAGAAGAGGCTGATTTCAGAGCAGCTGCACATCGAAGTCGAGTCACCCGATTGTACAATGCCAAAGTTCGACCTCGAACCTTTGAACTCGGCGATCTCGTCCTCAAGAGAGTCTATTCGGTTCCTTCACACATGAAACCAAATTGGGAAGGACCATACGTGATTACACAAAGACTTGGAGATGGCACATTCAAGTTATCGACCGTTGACGGTCTTACTTTGCCAAGGGCCTGGAATAGCGAGAGTCTCCGTCGCTATTACACCTGACAGGCTTTATTTGTTTCAGTCTATTTTTCCATTTACAGTTTGTTTCCGCATTGTTAAGTTTGAATTCTGTAATAAGGCAACTAACTTTGCCGCATTTTCTTACTTCAGCAATAAAATGCCATCTCTTCGAGCCAGAGCAGTGATTCATTGAATGCAATGTACGACATCACGATGTACGGAGAGCTAAATTCCATCATGCAATGGGATTTATTCAAATAGAGAGTCGTTGTGATACGACCGGCCACTCGCTAAGCGAAACCCGAGCTCGGGGGCAAGTCATTACACCAATAATAAATAGGATAGATACACGACAATCCTATAACTATTCCCAAGCTCCCGGAGTGTGAGTCGGAATATGAATATTAAACGAATGCGGTCTCGAGGAGGGTGGACCCATTCATCTAACGACCTCGACCGCATTCCGACTAAATACAATTCCGAAGAGGGTGGACTCATCCACCTAACGACTTCGGTTGTACCTTAAACAAGCTTGAGGAGGACGGACACGTCTATCTGACGACCCCGTTTGTCGACTCAGGGTGGATGCGAGTCAACCATCCACGATCCTGATTAATCCACCATTCCCAGAGTGCGAATGTAGAACAAGTGCCCAAACAAACGTGACTGACCGTTTGTCGGCCAACTCCATATTCCCAGAGTGCGAAGTGGAGTATAAACGTCCAACTCCGTATTCCCAGAGTGCGAAGCGGAGTATAAACATTCGACTCGGTATTCCCAGAGTGCGAGGCAGAGTATAAACGTTCAGCTCTGAACTACCGGAGTGCGAGTCGGAATGTGAACACTAACTCCAATTTCCCAGAATATGGGTTGGATTACTAACGACAATCTTAAGTTCCCAGAGTGTGAGCAACCGCTCACGAGATGACTGGTATCCCCAGAGTGTGGAGTAATACTTGAAAGCATTCGACGGCTATGATTGACCGCAAGAATGCAAGAGCAAACCCCCAGAGTGGATGAAATGGTTCATGAGGAAGCGAGTGTAGTTCGACCGCTCGATCCTCACTTATTACGATCGCAAGATGATCATCATAACTTGACCTACTAGGGGCAGGTTCAAGTGGTAATCAGTACCTGAAATGGTATGACATTCAAGTCCGACTCAACCTTCGGTTACCACTTAAGTTCGTAATTTCCAAGACTTGTCAGATGAAACAAGCTATGCTTAAGAGTTAGAATAATGCAAGTACACAGAACTGAGGTTCAAACACTGCAACACTTAAGCATAGAAGGATGAAAGTTGAAACAAGAAGACAAAAAATTTATTTCAACTAATCAAAAGCGATAGTTCGTATACGAGCCCTTCCAAAAAATTCCTACTAGCAGAGGCCGAACCCGCATCTATACACCGCCTACGAAAAAAAAGAGAAGATGACAAAATTCCTAACTGTGAAAGAAAACACATGCCTAAAAGGTCTATCTAATCCTTCTTTTTCCTTAGCTTCTTCTTCTTCGAGGAGCTACTAGAGCCGCTAGTGACCTTCCGCTTTGAGCCCTTTTCCTTAAGCGAGCTCTCCTCAGACGGAAGTATGATGTCAATGTCTTCCTCCGAACTGGAGTCCAAAGGAATGCTTCCCATGGGAGGAGTTGGGGGAATGGGATCTACAGCCGGGAGCGGGACTGGCGCACTAGTACCAACGAGCATGCCCCCGGGAGATACCATCATAAGGGGAGTAGGGCCATGCGCTACCGCTCCGCCTTCTAAGCTGCCACCATGCGCCGCTGTCCCCATCTCGGCATTGATTTCAGCCAGAATGTTTGCTTCTCGTTGGGCTCGGGCCTCACTATGTGTCGTAGTGGTCTGAGTCGAAATATCAGAAGTAGATGAAAATCCACCCAGGCCGAATGGTAAGTCCGCAAAGGGGTCACTCTGTCGGCCGAGGAGCTCGTTTATCATCTGTTCATCAAAAGAGAGTGAGCTCCCCTGCGTTACTTCGACAGGCGCAACTGTCACAACAGAGGTCACCTCAGAGATGATGGCCCCCTGCACTTGGCATGATTCCTGGACTGCGGGAAGCGTTGTTGGTGCAACTTCAGTCACTGATCAAAGAAAAGGAGCATTTGTTAGTATACACTTCCATATAAATTCTTCGGCCCAAATGTACAAGGGATTAGTTCAGAGTACCTTCCTCGGTTTGGCTCAAGGTCGTCTGAATGAATTCAGAAGGATACTCCTTAATAGGAGATAGATGTGGCTGGTCCGGATCATAAGCTGGTATAGGCTGGGAGTCCATCATCGAATTCGGCTCAGACTGAGACAGCACGACAATCTCGAAGCTCGTAGTATGGTGCTCAGCACCAGAGCCTTCTCCAACTTCTTAAGGTTAGGTACCAAGCTTTTCCTTCTCATGAGAAATCATGGAGTCGTGAAGAACCTTCTTTTCATCATCATTGAGTATACGGTTCTCCAGCTCAAATTCATCAAAGGCTTCATCAGGATGCCCCGATTTCTCCTCCTCAACCAGCAGATTCCAGGCATTATAAAGATTTGTCGGGTAATCATCGAGCCAAGTCAGGTCTCTATGCCTTAACACCTGGGCGTTGTAAGTGACTAGCAGCTCCTCAACCTCAGCCTCAATCCTACCTTCTGCCAGTCGGACCTTCTCATCAACCCCGGCTTCGATCTCGCGGACCTTTTCCATAGTCGCATCCCTTTCCTTCTGGAGCACCACCGCCTGGTCACAGGCTTCTTGCGCAGAGACGTTGGCCGCATCCTTCTCCCTCGCAATTTCGGAGAACTTAGATTTCAGCTCATTAAGCTCTTTGAGGGCTGCGTCTCTCTCGGCAGTGATGGTGGTGTTCCTATGACCCATGTCTTCTATAGCAATGTAGTGCTCTTGTTTCATTCTGGTCATGGCCGAGTTTGCATCGTCGGCCTTTTTAAGAGCTTCCATTTCAGTTTACTGGAAGACTCGGCCTCGGCATTGAGCACTTGCATAATTCGGTCCTTTTGATCCAACTCCTTCTCCAGCTTTTCTATAGCGGCGGCCCGATCAAACGCTACTTTAGATGCTTTCCTCGCGGCCCTCGCCCACTCCTTGTACTGAAAGAATATGTCCGCAACATAATCATGAATAGTATTTTCAACTGTTGGCAGAATTCTCTTCTGGTGTGTAGGAAAGACGTAACCATCAAAGCAGATGTCAGGGAATTCTTTCCTCATTTGTGCGAGTTTGATCGCTCCTTCCCCGGTCGGATCAGTCGCGACTGGTATAGTAGCTGAGGAGGTGGCTATTTCAGTTCCACGTTGAGGGTCAGATCTAGGAATGTGAGAGGGTGGCTTGGGCCGTGAAGTTTCTGGAGGGCGTGTAACTAGAACTGTGGGCGGTACAGAGGTCCTAGGAGGAGGAGAGCGGGATCGAGATCGGCGTACGTATCCCCTATCTCTATCAGACCTCTCCTGACCGGAATGCCCCGACTCATAACCTTTGTCTCCCTCTTTCCTGCATGGTTCATAATATCGGTGCTTGTTGTGCAAACTGCCAAGCACAGAGCCGCGACCAGACATCGTACCTGAAAAGTAAAATAAGGAGGATCGGTAGCGATTTATGATATGCGGTTTGCGGTCAAAGATTGTGTAGTGCCGTGAAAAGTGTATGGATGTGTAACCCCCCCAGACCGACCAGAGGTGTCGACCACACTGGTAGAAAGGGACTCGCTAACATCAAAAGTATGCTGCAGTTCATCCAATTCGACATCATGTTGTGCGGACGCGAGGTCCGGAATTGGGAGGTCGGCGAGCCCTTCGAAGGGATTTTCCGCTTGCAGAGGAGATGCTCTGAGATTCTAACTCCTGAAAGGGGTCGGTTTAAGACTACAGACTTCCGCCTCCCAGATTTAGATTGTTTAAAAGCCACAGCCTTGCCTTTTCTCTTTTCCTCAAAGTTCGGGGTCCCATCAGCAGGCCCGACCAATGGCTCCTCATCGGTGTGAGTTCTCTCGGAATCAGCTTCCTCGATTATAACAACTCTGGGTTTTTTCCGTTTGACTTTTTCTCTTGAGACAGTCCTTAATACGCCATCAAGCCTTATACTTTGTCTCCGACAATCAACCCGAGAATTTTGAGATTCCGGTCCGTCAACAACAGTTCGATATTCCTTTCTTCACTTGGAATTTCTTGGAGAACCCAGACTATTTCTTTATAATAACCACCTTCAGGTCGCTGGATTATTGCTGAAAGAAAAGAAAAGAAAATGTGAGCTCGATTTCACTCATGATTGCCTTGTCAACTACTTGGGAGAATAATGGTACTCACGTCTGAATAGCCATCTTCGGGCAAATCCTAGAGGACATCGGACGTAAAACCACTCCGACTTGAAGTAGCTAAGTCTAGTCCAAGACCCTGTGACCACTTGGCAATTTCTTACAGACTCCAGGAATGTGAAAGATGGACTGTCAGTTCGACTTTTGAAGTTGAACAGATATCTTATATCGGTCATGCGAGGAGGTCGATAGAGGTACTCCATAAACGCAATGAACAAGCTATTGAGCGAAGCATATCCATTCGGGTGCAGCTGAGACGGAGCAATCCCCAGATAAGCCAACACTTCTCTTATATAGTCATTGAACGGAGGAAGTGTCCCGGCTGCGCATGCATGGCGATTAAATGCAGTATACCCCTCCGGGGGATTATGTGGTCTGTCATCTGGTCCCGGCAATACTACATCATCCAACGACAGACCATGCCTTAAGCATATTCTCCCTAGCATATCTTCGGAAATATTAGACGGGATGGAGTCAGGTGGACTATTAATGAAGGACGCGTTAGGCAACTCGTCTGGGGCTGGACCGATGACTTCGGCCTCGATGTCCGGTATTTCAAGTCTGGGAGGGGTTAGATTCTGAGTTTCTTGCTGCTGCGAATTTGATGGTTCCATAACTAGCTAACTCACGAGAAATCATCGTTAGATGCTAAAAAGCCCGTATGTACCCCCCGTGTAAAGTATGTGTTGTGCAGTGCAAGTGTTGTGCGTGACTTAAGCAAATTCTACAGAATTAAAGAATATATGCAAATGACAAAACTTTGAGGTCCAGTAGGAATGACCGTCATCGCTGACCGTGACAACCATACCATCAAGATATTGGCGATCGATTCGATTTCAAGTCCATTATCACATTGTTAAGTTACAGTTCCATCAACGAGCTTCAAAAGGCAGTCAAGTATGCAGTTCTGTGTTCAAGTTCAGTTATGCAAGGCAGAAGCTCGTCGGAGTCAAATGTTCAAGTCGACACGAAACAGAGCTAAAGTGATTCCTCCGCATCTCCTTCTTCTCCAAAGGGCCTCAACTCCATGGCCACGCTCCATCCACGATCTTGCTCTCTCACATCCAGATCTCAGATTCATTTAAATCGGTTGCGAAAGCAAGGAGGTTGGCTAAGATTTTGAATCTCGTCGTTGTTAACACGATTCTATCATTTAATTACCTGAGTTTAATGTTTAGGCTCGAAGAATTAAAGAATGGGATCGACTCGAAAGTAAGAACAGTTTGCTCTCTCAAGTTTGTAGATCGACACGAAAGCGCAGATAGTATGAGGCAACAGTAAAAGTAAAAAAGTGAAAATGGCCGAAGTCCAGAGTATTTATATGAGGCCTGGGAAGAGACTGGGTCGATTCGCCTCCCAGTCAACTTGACCGGTCGCAACCAGTCAAACAACGCATTGATACGAATGCTCGTTTCGAATCCACCGGTCTTCATCAATTCGAAGCGCACCACAATGGCTGCAATAATGACATTGAACTCCATCGATTCGAAGTCTCTAGTTTTGCAATCATCGACTCACAGCGGTACAAGTCGATCGATACGAACACCATTTCGTATCCATCTAACGCTTATCGATACGAACGATCATTTCGTATCCATCGGAGATCATCGATGCGAAGCAGAGTCAACAGCAATTTAAGACCATCGATACGAATGAACATTTCGTATCCATCAACTAGACCCGCATCGTTACGAGAAACTACTTTTCAACCTTTTTACATCGATTCAGGAGAGGATCGATACACGAGGATAGCCAACAACGACCATCAAGCGTTGTTTCAACTCGAATTTCAAATTGGTTTAGAAGAGAATCAATACAAAATTCGATAGCAAACTAAACTGACAACGACTCGTGGACATGCAACGTTAACGAGAGTCAGCTAAACATTATCACACAGCAGTCAATTACAGCAATACAGAGTACAACTTTCAACAGGAAATACGATAATTGTTCAGAGAGAAACCGCAGCTTGTCAAAGTACATCATGTTTCCACAAGATATACTTTGGGGGGCAAATGTTATCCCGCCTTTTGGCAAGGCCAGGATACCAAGAGATTGATTGAAAACCAAATGTCGCTCGTCATGGATATCGATGAATTTTTTCCATGTCCGGATTGAGCTACGATTGATAGGACATGACTAGAAAAGCTAAGAGAACCAACGTTCCAAATTTCAAGTCAATCCGAGTTCATATGATCAAGTTATGATGGATGCAAGGTGAAGGGAAAAGCATGTTTTCGTATCCATCAGTAAGTCCCATTTCGTACCCATCAAGGAGCAGTGGTTCGTACCGATGAAGTTAGCCATGTTTCGAATCCATCGAGTTCGTATCAATGGACTTCGTGTCCATCAATGGTCCTCACTTCGTATCCATCAATTTCGCATCGATCAGAATGGCCAGGCCCACGTGTCAATGAACTTCGTATCGATCAGCCTTCAGCCAGAGAGAATTGTTCGAATCCATCAGTAAGACGTCCGCTTCGTAACGATCACCTGACGTCAACTTCGCATCCATCAGGGGTTCAATGCTTCGTATCCATCGTGGGACCACGTTCGTACCCATAAGCAAAGGCTTGTTCGTATCCAACAAGTCAACAGACTTGGGTGACGTGTCATCCCTCGAAGTGAACGAGGCGAGATATATGGAGTCAAAGCGGTCAACACGGAGTGAAGACCGGATCGAAACGAAGTGCGCGCGCCACATCATCTCAAGAACACGTGCAGTCATCGACACGAAGGGATCGAGTCGAAGCCATGGAGACGAACCAAGCAGCCTTCGTGAAATTCCAGTTCGTATCAACTGTATCTCCTGATCCGCTGATCCAAATTCAATGAAACTTTCACAGAAGCTTTCATACACACTAAGGAATGTCTCTGCCAAATTTCAGCTCGATTGGACATCATCTTGATCGATACGAAATGGATTCGTATCGATCACAGATCGAGGCGAAACTTTCTGGAAACGGTCGCGTGGGTCCCCTCACGTGTCAGAATGAGCCTCCCGAAGTTTGAGCGAAATATCAGCCTCATACGCCTATAAATAGCACCCCAGAGCATACAGAAGAGGGACTTTTGATTCTGAAGCGTCCAGACTCTGCCGGATTGAGATTTGCATCTTATTCTTACTGTTGAATTCTAATTCCAAACTGTAATTCGCTGTTGTTCGCTGTAATCACTTGTAATCATTGAAGGAGAATCAATAAAATCATCAAAACTTCATAGTGGACGTAGGCAATACGCCGAACCACTCTAAATCGCTTGTCTTTGCATTTTACATTTCTGTTTGTTGGAGTTTTTGTTAGATAATCTCTATTTCATATTTATATTCTTCATTTTATCTCTTCAAAAAACTTCCGAAGAGTTTTGTGCCCATTTTTGGTACAAACAGTTATCCGGTCGTGCCACATCCAATCCGAATAAGTCTGTATTAGGCAGTTATTTCTATTTATTTTCATAGTCATTGTAAATAGACTTTTTGCTCCAAACTCGAGGAAAGTTGTAATGGAACTTTATTTTGGATTAGTAAATAATAATAAAAAATTTGCCGTCGATGATTTTCGCTGTTTAGCTTACTGCTTAACTTGTAATCAAAATTTGGAGTCTTGTGGGTTACATAAGCTCCGGTCCGTTTCCACATGACTTGGAAATTTCTTGAATCCTAAATCTTCTAGTCCGCGCTCTAGGGACTTAGAAATTTTTAAGTCGTTTATACTCTAGTCCGCACTCCGGGGACTCAGAGTACTCTAGTCTGCACTTCGGGGACTCATAGTACTCTAGTCCGCACTCCGGGAACTTAGAGATTCTTTAAATTGTTTATACTCTAGTCCACACTCTGGGGACTCAGAGTACTTTAGTCCGCACTCCGGGGACTTAGAGATTTTTTAAATCGTTTATACTCTAGTCCGCACTCTGGGGACTCAGAGTACTTTAGTCCGCACTCTGGGGACTTAGAGATTTTTTAAATCGTTTATACTCTATTCTGCATCTGGGGACTCAGAGTACTCTAGTCCGCACTCCGGGGACTTAGAGATTTTTTAAATCGTTTATACTCTAGTCCGCACTCTGGGGACTCAGGGTACTCTAGTCCGCACTCCGGGAACTTAGAGATTTTTTAAATCGTTTATACTCTAGTCCGCACTCTGGGGACTCAGAGTACTCTAGTCCGCACTCCGGGGACTTAGAGATTTTTTAAATCGTTTATACTCTAGTCTGCACTCTGGGGACTCAGAGTACTCTAGTCCGCACTCCGAAGACTTAGAGATTTTTTAAATCGTTTATACTCTAGTCCGCACTCTGGGGACTCGGAGTACTCTAGTCCGCACTCCGAGGACTTAGAGATTTTTTAAATCGTTTATACTCTAGTTTGCACTCTGGGGACTCAAAGTACTCTAGTCCGCACTCCGGGGACTTAGAGATTTTTTAAGTCGTTTATACTCTAGTCCGCACTTCGGGTACTCAGAATACTCTAGTCCGCACTACAGGGACTTAGAGATTTTGTATTTTATCAATTGACTTTTAATTCCGGGTGCGCGTTCATACGCCAGACAGAATAAAGTGATTTAATTTTGCCATGGAATTATAAAACACGGAACATCAACAGTTCATAGAAAAGCGGCTTCAAGCCTTTATTGATCATAACAAATAGGAACAAACTGAATTGTCTTATTACATGCCGAAGGCAAAGAACAATAAAAGAAAAAACATACTGGAAACAATTACTACTAAAATGCGAAAGAAGTGGGCTAAGTGTAATAATGGCATAAATGCTTGCTATTCCATGCTCGGGGGAGCGTCACGCCATCGACGGTCGCTAGCTTGAAAGTTCCTTCTCCAAGCTTCCGTTCAATGACGTATGGACCTTCCAATGTGGGATTCATATGTGACGGGATCGAAAATCCTCGCTTCAAAATGAGATCGCCCACATCAAAGATCTCGGTCGCACTTTTTCATTGTAATATCGAGTGACTCGGTGCCTATATGCAGCCGCCCTTAAATCAGCTTCATCACGTTTTTCATCCACAAAGTCCAGTGATTCCAGTAAAAGATCTTGATTCATCTTAGGATCATAGTGAGTCACCCGGTGAGAAGGAACTTCAAGCTCCACGGGTATAACAGCTTCAGTGCCATACGCCAACGTGAATGGAGTGTGGCCAGTCGCGGACTTATGGGTGGTTCTGTAAGCCCAAAGTGCTGCCGGAAGTTCATCCACCCACTTGCCTCTAGCCTTCTCCAAATGTTTTTTCAATATGGATTTGATTATTTTGTTTACGGCTTCAACTTGTCCATTGGCTTTTGGGTGAGCGACTACCGCAAATCTTTTCTCAATGTAATATTTTTGACAGAATTCTTTGAACTCCCAACTCTCAAAGTGAGTTCCGTTGTCCGTAATGATAGTTCATGGGAGGCCAAAACTGCATATGATGTTTCGTATAACGAAATTAATGACCTTTTTGGAGGTGATAGTAGCTAAGGGTTCTGCTCCTGCCCACTTGGTAAAGTAATCGACCGCAACAATTGCGTACTTTGCACCACCTTTGGAGATTGGCAAGGGACCGATTATATCGATCCCCCATATTGCAAATGGACAGGGGCTAACCATTTCTGTGAGTTCCATCGACGGAGCTCTCGGAATCTTCGCATACTTTTGACATTTGTCGCATCCTCACATAGTCTATGGTGTCTCGATTAACGGCTGGCCAATAGTATCCATAGCGGAGGATCTTTTTGGCTAAGGTCTGCCCCCTAGTATAGTCGCGACATTCTCCTTCATGAACTTCTTTCAAGACCCGCTTTATCTCATCGTGGGCGATGCACCGAAGTAAAGGAACTGAAAATCTTTTCTGATAAATTATTCGATCCTACATTATATACCGTAAGGCTTTGCGAATGACTTGTCATCTTGCGTTCTTTCTTCCGAGCAAAGTCCTGTGTAGCAGGTATTGCTTGAACGGGGTTATCCACGACTCCTTCTCAATTTCCGTTTCTAACACAGAGTCTACTTCCATCTCGTTTATACTCAAGGTACGTAAGATTTCAACGGGAACCAAACCCATCTGCTGTGCATCACCAGTACTTGCAAATTTTGCTAATGAATCGACTTCTCCATTTTGTTCATGCAGGATATGCAAAATATCGTAATATTCAAGGTCTGCCAACAGTTCCTAAACCCGAGCAAGGTATGGGGTAAGTCTCTGCCCCTTTGCTTGGTAGTCTCCTCGTACTTGGTACACCACCAATTGTGAATCACGAAAGATTATAATCGATTTCACTCCGAGTTCCCTGGTAAGTTTTAAGCCAGCAATCAATGCTTCATATTTGGCTTCGTTATTTGTAGTTGGGAAATCGAGCTTCAAAGCATAACAAATGGATCGGTTTTCAGGAGTTATTAGAATAACACCAGCCCCAGAACAACGGTCATTGGATGCCCCATCGGTGTATAGTTTCCATCAAATGGGGGGAATGACATCAACACCACTTGGCTCGCCCGATATGGTGAATTCAGCGATGAAGTCTGCTAGCGCTTGCCCTTGGATAGCCCTCCATGGCAGGTAAGTGATATCGAATTGACTTAACTCAATGTTCCACTTGAGTAACCTCCCAGAGGTTTCTGGTCGTTGGAGCACCTGTCGCAAAGGTTGATCGGTATAAACACTGATCGGGTGTGCCTGAAAATACGGACGGAGCTTGCGTGATGCAATCACCAAGCAGTAAGCTAGCTTCTCAATCTTGGGGTAATTTCTTACTACCCCCATTAAACGTTTACTGACATAGTATACTGGCCTTTGAATTCGGTCCTCCTTGCGAACCAAGGCCGCATTGATGGCATGTTGAGACACGGCCAAGTATACATATAACACTTCATGGTCTACAGGCTTTGACAGAACTGGGGGACTTTCCAAGTGTCTTACCAGAGCTCGGGACGCATCCTCGTAGTCCGGTGTCCATTCAAAATTTCTCCTCCATTTATTTATCACATCAAAGAAGGGAATACACTTGTCGATTGCTCTAGATATGAATCAACTCAATGCGGCGACTTTCCCATTCAGGCTTTGTACTTGCTTTATAGTTCAGGGCACTTGTATGTCTCGAATAGCGTGAATCTGTTCTGGGTTAGCTTCAATTCCCCGTGCATTGACAATAAAACCCAAAAACTTTCCCGACGCTACACCAAAGGAACACTTCAGTGGATTGATTTTCATTCCGTAGTATCTAAGTATATCAAACATCTCCGCCAAGTCTCGAATGTGGTCGTTTGACTGCCGTGACTTCACGAGCATGTCATCCACATAGACTTCCATTGTTCTACCAATTTGGTCTTTAAACATCCGATTTACCAAGCACTGATAAGTTGCTCCGGTGTTCTTTAGCCCAAAAGGCATCACCACATAATAATACAATCCGACGTCCGTGACAAAACTAGTGTGCTCCTGATCTGGGATGTGCATCGGGATTTGATTGTATCCCGAATACGCATCCATGAATGACAATAACTCATGCCCTGCTGTTGAGTCGACGAGCTGGTCAATTCTAGGTAAAAGGAAACTATCCTTAGGGCATGCCTTGTTCAGGTCTGAGTAATCAACGCAAGTCCTCCATTTCCCATTCGCTTTTCTCACTAGTATGGGGTTAGAAACCCATTCAGGGTAGAGGGCGTCGCGGACAAACCCATTGGCTTTGAGTTTGTCCACCTCCTCTCTGAGAGCAGTAGACCTCTCTGGGTCCATGCCACTCCTTTTCTATTTTACTGGTATGTATTTTGGGTCAATGTTCAACATATGACTTGCGATGGTGGGAGAGATCCCGCACATATCAGAGTGGGTCCAAGCGAAAACATCCAGGTTTGCTCGGAGGAAGTCAGTCAGATCCTCAGTCATCGAGGGAGTGAGTTGTGATCCAATCTTAAGCACCCGTGATGGGTCATCATGGTTGACCGAAATGTCAATCGTCAGTTCAACCGGTGCAGCTTTAGCCTCCTTAGGTTCTTCATCATCGTCTCTCGGATCTATGTCTCTATAGATCCGACCTTGCCGCCCGAGCCAAGGCTCGGGCAATACTTTTCAATTTTGTGTTGCCAGGATGCGGACAGAGTTGTCCACAACCTTCCCCTTCTCTCTTCGTTGGGCCTCTCTCAGCTCAGCCACATAACATGCACGACCAGTCGCTTGATTGCCATGTACTACACCAACTCCTCTATCGGTCGGAAATTTCAAGGTCAAACACCACGGGGCCAAAGCTGTCCTAAACTCCGCTAGGGCCGGCCGGCCCAGAAAAACATTATACGGGGAGTCAACATCCAGAACAATGAACGGTAAGATCTGTACCCTCCTATGTTCACCTTCTCCTAACTCAACCGGTAATTCAACAAAACCTATTGCATCAGTTTCTGCACCATTAAAACCATGAATGCGGGCTTTAGATGGCTTCAAATCCTTTGCCTTCATCTTCATTTGGTCGTACGCCTTTTTGAAAATAATGTTCACAGAACTCCCATAATCAATCAGTATCCTTCTCACAAATGCTGGCCCAATCGTTGCTAAGATGACCATCGGGTCTATGGTAGGTGCCTCTACCTTATCGGCATCTCTACTCCTAAACACTATATCAGTAGTGATCATTCGTTGCTGTTTCGTTGGGATCCCATCTTTTGTGTTTGAATAACATTCAAAATCTGCATGCTTCAGGGAACTAGCATAACGCTCCATTTCTTGCCAATTCTTGTCTACCGGGTGGGGCCCACCAACTATCGTGTTTATGGTTAGTCTGCCTACGGTCCGAGCGGGTTCCTCAGGTTGATGCGGAGCCTGCCCACGATTGGGGTCGGATGACCCCTGTCCGCCTTCCTACGGATTCTTAACAAATTGCTGCAACTTTTTCTGCCGAATCAGTTTTTCTATAGCATCATAGAGGTGTCTACATTCCTCAGTGTTGTGCCTGTAGGTCTTGTGTAATCGGCAGTACTTCTCGGTCTGTTTTTGCTCCTCAGTGGATTCCTTTAGGCGCGGCTTTCGATATTGAAATGTATTACCAGTTGATAAGTAAATATTCTCTAAAGATGCATTCAGAGGAGTGTATTCACTATATTTTGGGATCCTTGGCTTCCATTTTCCTGCCTCCCTCTTCTTACCGAAACTTCCTCCTTCGGATCTTTCGGACTGCTCGGGCTTGTTTTGAACATTAACCTGGACCTTTCCAGAATTGTCGCCAGATTGCTTCACTGCAATATTACTCTGCACCGTCTCCTTTCCAAGCCCTGACGCACTGCCTCGCCTCGTCCACCTGGCTTCCTCCCATCTCATAAATTGGTGTGCCTTTAAATAAAAATGCTCCAAGGTGGCCGGAGGTTTTCCTACCAGCCAATCGCCAAATTATGATTCCGGATCTACTCCTCGCATCACGGCCATGAGAATAGCGTGGTCGTTTGGGTTGCTAACTTCGGTAGCAGCAACATGGAATCTCTGCAAATACTCCTTTAACGACTCCTCTGGAGCTTGGATCACACTAGATAAATACATCACGTCCTTTGGGCGAGTGGTATGAATTCTAAACTGTTCCACAAATTTCGCCGCTAACTCATCAAACCTGGAGATCGATCGCGGAGGAAGTCTGGTGAACCACATGGTGGCGATCCCGGATAAGGTTATTGGGAAACATCTACATTTAGTCGCATCATTTGCCCTAGCCGAGTCCATCATCCACTCGTATCTCATTACATGCTGTCGGGGACCAGTCTTCCCTTTATAGGCTGGAATAGTCGGCATGCTGAACTTCCGGCGGTACTCATCTTGTAGGATAGCATCTGTGAACGGAGTATGACTCCTAGCTGTACCCCAATCGTCGTTAGATAAGCCCTGATTTTCTCTCATCAGCTGTCTGACCATAGCTGATAAATCCGGGGTCTGGATGGGAGGTGGCAAGTTAGACTCCGTCCTACGTGACCGTTCTGGTCGGTGCCTCCTTGGTAAGTGATCTCCCAAATTCATGTCCTGGGGACCCGCTTCGCTACAACCCTGGCATGGTGGTGCACCAGATTCCACCTGTGCTCCAGATCTTAAGTTTCCCATTCCAACTTGAGTGTAATTTCCCAGGTGCAAGTGAGGGGCCACGGTTCTAGGTAAAGTGCCATGACCATTTCTGTTAGATTGTTCTGCTGCGGCTGTTTGTGCTGCTTCAATCCTACGGCGTCTGCGCCTGTGATGCTCATCTGATGAAGCGGAGCTGTCAGATGAGGAGTAGGAAGTGGGGCTCCCTCCAGCATTCTGATACTGTTGCCGAGAAATCTGGGTCATGAGATTGGCGTTAGCTTGAATTTGGTCGTTAAGTTGTCTCCTACTTTCCACGAGTTCTCTCATAAGCTCGTTGAACTCTGTCCTGGTGACAACTTCTGCTTGGTTTGGGACAGCGGCAGTCCCTGCACCTGGATTAGCTTGTTGATTGCTAGGTCCCACTTGTTGGACGCTGGCGGTCTCATTGACATCCGCGTTGTGGGAGGTTGATCTGGTACGTGGTCTTCCCATTGTAGATTTATCGGTCGGAACTCTGAGTAGAATCTATGAACTTCTTGTGAATGAACTTGGATCTTCTTCGGGGGATTTCCTCAATCCAGTAGCAACAAAGGAGATCCTAACAGCCTGAGAATGCGCTCTCAGTGAAAACACCAAAATGTTAGCACCAAAATTGGACACTAACACCAAAGAGTAGATTTGTGTAGAGAGATTAATGAAGATAGTAAATTTAAACAGAAGAATATATGCAACAGTAACTGCAGAAACAAGAACACTAGAATTATAGTGGTTCGGCGTTACTGCCTACGTCCACTGTTGATGTAATCTTTATTGCTTTCTCGAAGACTTGAATACAGATTCAATCCGTAAAAAAACAAATCATATACAAGTTTGAACTAAAATAAATGAGTACGAAAAATGGTAGAGTGTCCCCGGAGTTCTCGAAAAAAGGTCCTTTTTCACTACACCCCCGCCCCTCTATTTATAGACGAAGATAGGCTAGATATCCTGTGTGGACCCAAAACCAAGGTATCTCGGCCTATGTATGGCAATCTCGAGTCGACCGAACCAGGCATTCTGGGCGACTTTCAGCCGATCGATAAATGTTGACCCAGTATGGCCGACCGGTGGTCATTGAACAATTGACTCGAAGCGGAGTCTTAAAAGACTCGGAGTAACTCGCGATGGATCTCGAAGTAAAGCAGCGCTGGCTTCCTCACTTTGCTGTTGATCCCACGTACAGGTTAGCTTCCTCATTGTGCACCGATCCAGATATACCGAACATACACGCCAAACCACTTCTGACCGAACAGCAATAGCCTCCCAACTACGACCGAGCAATGCCTGCTAGCTCGTCTAGGCCGAGCTACATTTGTTGGACAATCCAGACCAAACCATTTCGTTTTCCCAATCTGGTTGAGCCACTCTGAACGAAGCTTTCTAAGACCGAACGAGAAATGTCGTGCTACCTCGACCGAACGAGGCGTGTCGAACAATCCAGACCGAGCGGCATCTGCTAACTGCCTAGACCGAACCATCTCGTTTTCCCATCCCTGACCGAGCGATATACGCCATCTCACAAAGCCGAACCGCGTCTTCCCTTCCTCCGTCGAACCATGTATTCAGGCCGATCCGTAAAATGCCGTGCCATCCTTGTGCAGCATCCAGACCGAACCACGCACGACCTTCGTTCTTGACCGAACGGCGTCTGCAGACCAAACTAGACTGAGTCATGGATGTCGTCCCATACTTGCTGAGCCATGCACATAGACCGAGCTACCCACTATGGTTCTATCCCTTACGTCTTTAATCTATAACTATTTGAATCTTATCCAGACTCAATCGAAGCCTTTACAATTACCACCCCTTCAACTATCGCTTTGTAGCCGGCCCAAAGTGCCGAGTAACAACACCCAACTGTAATTTTTCATACTTAGGTGATTTTAGTAGGGGTCTACTTAGGCGTTTATACAAGTGATATTTGGACGAATTTGGATCTGATCCACATCCGGGAGCCTATTGGAACTTACCACGAGTAAAATCGATTCCCCAAGAGTTACCTCCTGAAAAACTTAAATACTATAAGGACAAATTTGTTTCAGAGTTATTCAAAAAGTCAATTTTGTATGAACCGGATGAACATTCATAATTATGTAATAATATTTGTTTATGAATTTTTTGCTCTAGTTTCAATTTATATTTAGTTGTATTTTATTACGTTATCACAGAATGAATGTCCCCCAGGCAGCCTTATTTCTAGAGATTATCTAAGCAAGTATGTTAAACTAAGAAGAGATTATATATAAAAGGCTTCACTTTTGAAATCTTCAAAATTAGCCAGATATTACTTTCTTAGAGATTTGAAAAGACTTTACATGGAACATCCTCGTCTTCGTTTCGATTTTCTTAGTGAAGAAAAAGAAAATCTTCTTAAGGAAATTCGAACATATCATACCAAATTGATATGTGGTCATGATAGTCCTCCTATCGAGGAGTGGGAATATAGCAAATATCCTCCAGTTATTACCCCAGAAGAATTTAATTCCCCTCTTGATTCGACAATTACCCTTTCGTCTAATTCCTTGAATAAAGTCAAAACAGTCGTTTCTCAACTTTGAACGTGAAACAAGTGCCAAATGGAGTTGTACCTTTTGTTTCATTTCTACTTAAGTTGTAATCCTTTATTGTTATAATAAAAGAGACTAATTATTTGAGTCTTGACTTTATTTTCTTTTTATTTGTTTAAGTAGGAATTACAGTTATCTACAACGCCACTCCCGTTAGATTCAACATCTCGCTTTATTAGTATTAGGGATAGGTTGTTAGCAGATATTGAAAAGAGGAAGCTTCTTAGCGATCCTTTGCCTATTCACTTTCAAAACAATGCCGAAGCTCTAGAATGGCACAAAAGATATTTGCTTCAAAAGACAATCGTTAGAAATCTCAATGATCAGATCGCCAATCTAGAAGCAGACGTTAAGAGTAAGAATGAAATGATTTCCATATTGAAGCACCAAATTAAATCAAATCCTTCAATTGATTTTGACCATAAGATGTCCGAAATTCTCCAGCAAATAAGTGATTTGGAGATTAAGTTAAAAGATAGTCAATCTCGGTGTGAATCGCTAGAATTCATTATGGGGAATAACATTTCAAACATCGATTCACCAACTTCTCCCATTATTCCATATGTTGCAAAATCAACAAGGTCTACTTCCCTTGCCATCCAAAAGTTTCCTGCTATGACTAATCCTCCTCTTGGCTTAGACGAGAAAATAGTAGGAGAATGGTGCAGGAAAGTCAAATTTGAGATGATGAAATATTTTGATGAACAACAAAAAGTGAGATACTCCTAGCGCATAAATGAGTATGCAGCTAAGATTCAGAAACTTGAACGCGAAAAGTATCTTCTTCAGAAGTGTATTTCTGATTTAGAAAGGGAAAATAAAACTCTCAAAGGTTCAAACAAAACCTTTAATCGTGCTTTAAAGACCCACATTGAATCTATTGATGACGCCGATAAGATAAGGAAAAAGGAAAGAAGCTTAAGGAAGTTCTTCGTATTGTAATTCGTCACATCGTTGATCCTTTAATTGCCGAGAATCTAGATAAGGCTGTTCAAGGTTTGTGAAATATATATATATTTGTATCATATACTTGGAAATGATTTAACTATGTAAATTATGAAAATTTTGTAAATATCACTTGGTCTGTAGTCCTTTCTTATAATATTGTTTCTGAGTCAACTTTCTGATAACTTGGTCTATGGATTTTGTATGCTGATCCATTCAGTCCTCCTTTCTGATCTTATTTCCCTGATAAATATGAAGTAAACAATATTCTTTATTGTTAATTTGAAATCTATAAAAAAGTTTATCTACATTGTTAGCGGAGGTTAACAAATCATTATGTAATCAAATGATTATAGGTGAAAAGTAATTCCATAATTGAATACGGTTGAATGTTTGAAACCCATCTTTGGTAATGATGAGGGAAAACCAGGAATTCAACTTCAATTATATTGATAGAATACTAGAAATCCAATGATAGAGAACTAGAAATTCAATCCCAGATTTAATTATTCATCTTCCGGAGATAGTCAATAATAATCTTGTAATAGAAGTCTAGAAATCATTGTTTGAAAGTTTATAGTAGAAGTCCAGTGACCCAGATTCGGGCATTAATAAATGAAATTGAAAAGTTAGAGAATCCGCAACCCAAATTCGAGTATTAGTGGATGATAACCAGAAGTCCATAATAATAATCTTCTCAATAGAAATCTTAAGCCAAGATTTGGGCATTAATGAGTGAAGTTCAGTAATTAATAGTAATAGCCCGGAGACCCAGATTCGAGTATGATGAAGACCATAGATTAAAAGACCCGAAACCCTGATTCGGGTATTAATAAGTGAAGTCTCGAACTTAATAATGAAAGACCCGAAACCCTAATTTGGCTATTAATAAGTGAATTTCAGAATTTTTTCTTTGATAATTAGTTGAAGGCTGTAGATTCTTATTTAAGCCTTCTGATTTGTACTGCTCCTTGGGTTTTGACTCTTTTGACCTGTGTTATCCCTTTAGGCCTTGTATGTAGTTGTTGTTTGATTTGCCGCTTCTTGAGCATGGACGTCTTAGTCCGTCGTTTGATATGTCGCTTCTTGGGCTCGGACGTCTTAGTCCGTTGTTGTTTGGTGCGCTTGGTTAGCTTATCCACAAGCAGGACCCAAGGACTTACTCAACCTCCCTCTAGGAGGTGCCTTGACCTGGCCATAGTGTGGCGCGATCAAGGGCTTGTTCGGTGCCTTGGCTAGGCCAAAGAGTGGCGGGACCAAGGGCTTACTCCGTCCTCCCTCCAGGAGGTGCCTTGACCTGGCCATAGCGTGGCGCGATCAAGGGCTTGTTCGGTGCCTTGGCCGGGCCATAGCATGGTGGGGCCATGGGCTTACTCCGTCCTCCCTCCAGGAGGCACCTTGACCTGGCCATAGCGTGGCACGACCAAGGGCTTGTCGATACTTTAACCTGGTCATAGTGTGGCGCGGATAAAGGGTCACTCTAACCTCCCTCCAGGATGCGCTTTGACCTTGCCAACTCGGCGTGGACAAAGGCTTTGACAGTTTAAGGTAATGTCCAAGTGCAAGGCGAATTCTACTCCCGACCATGTAGATTTTTCTTAGTAAAGTAGTTCTTTATTGACTTCGTCTAGGACCTCTTTACAAACCCATATTATGTCTTATCTGAAAAATTTGATTATCATTCCTTCGAGTGCTCTGCATTAATTTGTTTCATGACCATTCATCATATGTTAGTGGCAATAGGATCCTTCTAGCTTCCTTTTATATTTAGGTTTTTTCTTTTGTGATGGCCAATAGTTGAGCTCTTCCTTGGTTAACAGATAAAAATTCTCGATTGATGTTGTCAAATTGCATTCCTTAGGAAGTCTTGACTTGAAGCTTGTCTTTTTGAGGATGGTTTCTAGATCTTTTATTACTTGGTTCTGGAGTTTCATCCTCAACGACTAGTTTTCTTTTTAAAACCCTTTGAAGTTTTTATGTTGGTAGTGTCCCACTTGTTGCTTGATGCCACTTGTGTGCAAAGGCGTTGTAATCAGCCATCATTCCTTCTTCAAAGATTGTGCCTTTGGTGTAATATTGAATTGTTGTCCTCATTTGATCAAACAAGTTATCACTTTCATTTTTCTTTCCTCCTAAGGCAAAGATAGGAGTGTGACCAATATGAAAGGGTTTAAACTCCATTTATTTGGATTATAGGATTCTACTTTCTTTTTCCTTATGATCCTTAAAGCCTCCATTCTTAACAATTGTTCTTCATGTATATTTGAATCATCAATTGTTCCATGGGAGAATCCACTTAGATGTGGTTCCAAGGATCCTTGCCCGGATCTTTTGACTTTGCTGAACATGATGATGTAAAGTTTAAAGTAGGTAGGCTTGGAATAAGATCGGGTTAATGGTAAGTGGAGTTGAAAGTTCAACAAGGTCGGAGGTTCAAGCCCTCCTTCTAGTGCCAAAATGTTAACAAGAAAACTTGTCAAACCCCCAAAGTTGAATTCAAAGTGTAGATAACTCTTTCGAGACCTTCTTTCAAAAAGATGAAAGTGGTCCATACTTCTTAATCAGGTTAAGATGGCTGTAATCCATTCTATTCTCTTTAAATTTTCCTTTCATGTAGGTTATTGTGGTTGAAACTACTTCTTATTGGGCCTTTCGATTTAGATGAAACACTAAAACCCCTTCTTATATTACCTGTCGAACCAGTTAATCTACTTAGGTACTCTATCAAAACTCCCATGTCGAATCAGTTGAAGAGACCCTAAGGTTAGCTTTAATGAATTAAGGATGTGGGTTGGATAAATTGCTTTCGACTTCTTCGGAAGCTAACCTTTCGACAACTTGAGAGCAGGAGTTAAGGCTCTAAGGATATTGGTTAAACTAAGGGTTTCGACTTACTCTAATGGTGATCCTTCAATCAAGTTGACACAAGAAAATTATGAACTGAATCTAATAGAGATATCAAATCATCCAAATATCCCAAAATTTCATAATCTTGCTTTCATTGAACTCAAGTAGTAAAAACTGATCGAATTCCCAATCTAATTTGAAAATTAGGGTTTACAAATTTTAGAAAATACAAGAGTAGAGTGAAAGAATTTGGATCCCTAAAATCAGACCGCTAGGGTCTTATTTATAGGAGTGGGTTGACACGTTTCGATTCAGTGCTTTCGACCTGGTCGAAAGGCGGCCTTGTAGACCTTTCATCACCTTTAACATTTGCGCATCCTTCTTCATTGCATTTGAATGGATTTGAATGCTTCTTCCTTCATTGAAAGGGGTAGGTGCGCCTTTTCACCTTGTGTTGCTTTGTTGCTGCAAGTAAGAAGAGGCATGAGCTTTTGGCTCTGTCAACGGGTAATTCTTTGGGGTTTCGAAGGTGTTGAAATGTTGAGGGTTTCAAAAGGTAACTTCTGAATACATGCTTGCGAATTGATGCGGTACCCCTTCTGATTGTGAAAGGTTCCGTCTGGTTCGAAAGGCTTAGTCATGCTTTCGAAAGGGTTGCTCCATCAAAACATCTTTCTAAGTAATTTGAATGAAGGCGAAACCTTTGGCCTCAAAAGGTTTGGCGCACATGTGAGTGGCTGTTATTTGCTGCCTTCGGAAGGTATTCCTCCTCTTATTCGAAACGTCTACATGTAGGCGAAAGCATCTGTTTCGAATGGAATATTTGAAGCAAAAGGGTGCTTTCGACCCCCTCGAAAGTTATAACACATCTGACTTTTGGCTGTAGCATCCCTTTGACTCCTTCGAAAGGCTTTGTTGGTGCTATCATCTCTTGTGTTCCCTTCTCTTCTATTCATCCTGGCTTCGATAAGGTTGAAGTGAGAATTGGTGGTAACAGACACCTTTTCAAAGTCAAGTCCTTTTCTATTATTCGCGAAGAGTTGATTTCTTACTAGCATATTAAACGATTTTTCTCCATCGAAAATTTATCGAATAATCAACTCGAGTTCATTAACTTTGGATTTTAAAAGATTATTTTCGTTTTGTAGCTTAGAACAAATACTAATAGCATTCTCTCTCTTTTCATAAACATTTTCTTTTAAGGCCAAATTTTCATTTTCGAGCTTTTTTATTTTGGTCTCAATTTCAAGCATTTCAGTTTCAAAAAGTTTACATGTTTCAAATACAAAATTTTCAACTCCCCTATGCATGACTTATGCTTTATCCAAACGCCAACTCCCCTGTATCCACCCATGCAACATCCCCAAGCAAATTCAATTGTCTCATCTATCTCTCCCACTCAATCTGATGACTCTCGTTGCCCGTCTTTTTTCTCTCCCCATTCCAAACCATCCCTCTTCGTCCTGTCAATCCAAGCCCGCCCAAACCTCCACCAGCTGTTTCGACCCAGTCTGCCATGTCAGTCATCCCTCCACCATATGAATTTTTAAGTACCCTCCTGGATGGTGCTCTCGTCAAAAATTAGTTGTCTCTCCTTGTTCTGACAATCTTAATGGTTCTTTTGTCTACGTCCCACCTCTATCTCTGTCCAATACTATCACAGATGATAAGTGCTTGGTAGATGAATGGCTTTCAAGAGGATCTCCTTCAACGAGGAGCAAGAAAGGTACTATCCATGTTTCCATGTAGTCTTTATGGTGACACACCAAATGGCTGTTTGGAACATAAGAGGTGCACATAGCACAACCAAGCTTGACCATGTTAAACAACTTATCAAAACGCATAACTCGAGTTAATTGCAATACTCGAAACAAAGCTTAACCTGTCTCTCACCATGTCTGCAAGTAAATACATCAACTGTGCGTGGCACTTGCAACACAGTCTTCATGAAGCTTCCTATGGGAGAATTATGGTAATCTATAATCCAAATGTGTATACTTTGCACCCCATCATGGCTTCCCCACAGCTTATCCACTTTCATGCCTTCCTTATTCTTGATTCCATCTCTTTCTACTTACGATTGTTTATGCCTCTAACTCCTTATCAACAAGACAGTCCCTACTTCAACTGCTCCTTGCATTCAGGCAAGACACACAGCCATGGCTTGTTATTAGGGATTTTAATTGCTGCTTAAATCTTGAAGACAAGCATGGTAAGTTATCTCTGACACCAAGAGACATTCAACCATTAAACATTGCAATAGAAGATTCTAACCTAATATCAATCAATAAATCTGGTGCCAAGTTCTCTTGGAACAATAGGAGTAGGAGAGGTTATAGAACTCTATCAACCATTGACCACTCCTTTTGCAACTTCAAAACATTATCAACATGGCATGCCCTATTTGCCTTCCTTCCTCTTCCAATTCTGTCAGACCACTCTCCTATTATTCTTACTACTGGTCCCTCTGCCATTTTTGGGAAAAAAGTTTCAGGTTTTATAATAGTTGGGTCAATGAGCCAGGGTATAATAATATAATAGTAGAAGCATGGTCTAACACTTTTTATGGCAACCCTATGTATATATTTTGCAGGAAGATGAAGCAGGTTAAAAAAGCTCTTAGAATGTGGGCCAAAAGTAACTTTGGGAAGGGATGTCAAAGATCCACAACCATCAGAAAGCAGTTGGAAGAAGCTCAAACAAAAATGTTCAACAATCTTGATGATGCTCAAGCTGCATCTGATGAAAGCTCCCTATTCCTTGCTCTTTCTGATGCTCTAAATATGGAATGCATGATGAGGAAGCAACAGCTTAATTATAAATGGATAAATGAGGGAGACAGCAACACAGCTTATTTCCACACTGCAATCAAATCCAAGAAAGCTAAGGAGAAAATAAATTGCATTCTCGATGACAATGGAGGTCTTCATTCAACTCCTTTGAGGGTTGACGATGCCCTGGTGCAGTATTTCTCAAGTCTATTAGGTAACTCAAACAACTATAAGCCTGACCTTAATCTTCTTGATAATATTGATCTCCCTACACTCAAACCTCATCAAGCTACCCAGTTGATCTCTCACATTTCTGTGAAGGAGATCAAAAGTACTTTATTCTCAATGAACAAGAAATCAAGTGGAGGGCCAGATGGCTTTAATGTTGTGTTCTTCATACAAAATTGGGAAGTTATTAGTTCTGACTTTTGCTTGGCAATTCAAAAAAATTTCTCCAAATTCAAGTTGTTGGGAGAAGTGAATGCCACTAATCTAGTCCTTATCCCCAAAGTTAACCCACCAAAAACGGTGTGCTCCTTCAGACTCATTTCATGTTGTAATGTCATGTACAAATGCATAGCCAAAATAATTGCTTCTAGGCTTCTAACTGTCCTGCCTGAGCTTGTGTCTCTGAATCAGGCTGCATTCCTTCCTAATAGAAATATTCTAGACAATGTTATGCTTGCACATGAACTGTTAAAGGGGTATGGTAGGGTTCAATCTACTCCTAGTGCCATGATTAAAATAGATTTAAGTAAGGCATATGATAGTGTGCATTGGACAACAATTGTTAGAATCATGGCTCTGATGGGTTTTCCCAAACCCTTTATTGCCTGGATATATGTTTGCATCTCAATGCCTTCCTTCTCACTCAAGTATAATGGTAAAGTTTCTCGTTACTTCAAAAGAAAGCAAGGTATAAGGTAGGGTGACCCATTGTTATCATACTTATTCATTTTAGTTATGGAAGTTCTTACTTCAATGATTAATGCAAGATAACATAATAATGAGATCAGGTTCCATCCAAAGTGTAAACAAACAAAAATAACTTCTCTGATCTTTGTTGATGACATTATGATCTTTACTAGGCCTGACAGTGAATCCATCTCTTATATTAATAGCACCCTTGCCTCTTTTCATAATATCACTGGTCTAAAACTTAACCCTGCAAAATCTTACATATTATTCTCTGGTATTCCCCAAGCCAGGGCAAATGAGCTTACTGCCTCCTCTGGCTTACTTCCTATGCAGTATGATATGAACTATCTGGGCCTTCTATTATGCTCATCTAGGGTCTCTAATGTTAACTGTCTTCCACTCTACAACAAGATTGCTTATGTGATGGATAACTGGACCAATCGTTTCCTCTCCCAAGCTGGCAGGTTAGTGTTAGAAGTCTGTAAGCTTCTCTTTGATTGTTTACTGGGCCAGAACTTTCATTCTCCCTAAAATGATTCTTAGGATAGTCAGATGTGCTATGTTAAGATTTTTCTGGACTGGTAGCATTCATAATAGAAAAGAAATACCATGCTCCTTCTCTAAAGCTGAAAAGCCAAGAATCAGAGGTGGATTAGGAATTCAAAATATTGACTCCTGGAATACAGCAGCAATAAGTTACCATTTCAGTTCCTTGGTAACTAACAAGAAGAGTCTATGGGTTGAATGGACCATGATACATAACATTGGTAGGAAGTGCTTTTGGACAATGGATGCTCCCTTTGCTTGTAGTTGGATTTGGAGGAAAATTTTGGCTCTGAGGAAATTGTTTCTGTCGTTTCTCAGGTCCTCTCTCTTAAAGCAATAAAGCCTTTTGGAATGATCCTTGGTTTAGTGATGGCATAATCCTTGCTGAAGTAATATCACATCAAAAAAACACTAGTCTGGAATTAATTTAAATGCCAAAGCAATTGATTACATAATTGATAGAAAGTTGACCCTTCCCTATACAAGTAATCAAAATTTGAGAGAATTCTGGGCAAGTAAGAGTAATTATCATAACACATTCCCTGACACTGATGAACTTCTCTGGGATGGTAAGTCCCACACTGTCAAGTATCAGCTTATTTCTAAAGTTCATAGTATGCCTAAGTGTCCATGGTATAAGGCCATATGGAATAAACAGTCTACTAGCTCAGAAAATCTTCTGTTATGGAAAGTATTAAATAATGCATTGATGACAAAGAATAGGATGCTTGAGTATGCGATGATTAATGATCATATGTGTGTCTTCTGCAAATCAGTAATCGAGAGTGTTCATTTTTTTTAGTGCTCTGACCTATTTCACATTTGGGAGAGGTTGATGGCCAACATTGGTAGAGATAATGTGTCCATGGATTCTACAAATGAATGGGCCTTAATTCTTAAGGCTACAAAATGGAGAGAAAGAGAGAAAGGATTGTTGTGTTATTGTCTTAAAAAATATATCCATCTTATATGGAGAGAGAGAGAAACTACAGATGCTTTGACAATAAAGCTTGCAAGCATGTCCAGTTGTGGAATTTTTTGAAGAATGATATTGTGAGTGGGTTAAAGATACGTAATTCCAGCCTATGCTCTCTGCTTGGTGCTTGGTTGTAAGTGACAGTCCTCCTTGCTACTTCGGGATCTACTTGGTGTTTCCCTATGCTGTACTTTGGGTTCCTGTTGTTTTGGTCTAAGTCCTGCTTTTTCCTGGTCTTTGATTCGTTCACTACTTAGAGTTTGCATGGGTCCTGCTTTGAGTTTCGCCTGTGGTTTGTAGTGTTGTGTTGCTTTTTCTGTCGTTTGCCCGTGTGTTTGTTTGTTCCCTCTCCTTTGTGGTTCTTTTTTTCCTTTTGCTCGAAGTGTGTTTCGAGCATTTTTATTTTATTGGTTTTGCAATAAAATCTGGTAGGGGCCCAGTCAACCTCGCTAGCCTTGCTAAAAAAATAATTTTCAAAATCCTTGATTTTTTCAATTGCTTTTTCAAATTCATGATTTATTCGAATAATTTCAGTTTTGTTACTTTTCAAAATCACATTTTCCTTTTCAAGGGTTTTGAAATTTCCTTTGACCTCGTTTAATTCCCTTTTAAAATTCACACACTTGGAATTTTCGGACATCTTAAAACTTTCCAACTCCTTTTGTAAAATACTTTTGTAAAATATTGTTTTTTCAAATCAACTTAGTTTTGTTATTTGCCAAAATAAGAATTTCCTTTTCTAGCTTTTGATAATTTTCATGAAAACGAGCAAACTCGTTTTCATAATTCAAAAAAATTTGCAATTCAAATTTTTAATCTTCTTAATATTTTTAAGCTCATTTTCCAAATCATCATTTTTCCGAAGCAATTAGATTTTTTACTTTTCAACTTGTTATTTTTCATCTCAAGGTCATCAATATATTTAAATAATTTTTGACACAAGTGAACTATATTTTTAAATGAAAAATCACGTATCTCATCAGCTGTTGCATCTTCATCACTGCCTTCTTTACTACCATTGTCCAAACTATCTATTTTAAATATTGTCAAGCACAATTTTTTAACTAAGTCGATTTTGAGGAGTTTCTCGCTGTTTTTGCCTTTTCTACCATCTATTACATCGAGAGTATTCCAGATTTCCTGTGCAGTTAAATAATGGGAGATATGGTTAAATTCATCACGATTGATTAGAGAATAGAGTATACGCATAGTAAGAGCATTAATCGAAGTATTTTTCTTATCTACATATCACGCCCATTTTCAATAATATTCCAACAATTAAAATTAACAAATTTTAAATAAAATTCCATTTTTTATTTCCAATTTAAAAAATCTGTTCCATCAAAATTAGGGGGATTAATACTATATTCACTCTTGTTAGATTTGCAACTAGGGTTAGACATAACCTAGTTTTAATACCACTTTTAGGATCGAATTAACCCTAGAGGGAGGGTGAATAGGTTTTTTAATAATTCATAGAATAATAAAAATTGTAGCATAGATAATAACAACGTAAATGCAAAATAAAAGCGACACACAAGTTTACCCAGCTTCAGCAAAACCTGCCTACTGTTGCTCCCAAAGTTTGTACTATGAATTAAAAAATCGACGCTTACAGACCCTGTAAACTCGCGACCCTCACTAACCTGAGTGTTCTAACCCTACACTCAAAACCCTGCCTCAACTCGAATCCCGAGTTGTGAATTCTCGAACTATATCATGTATTCCGTACCTAGTTAAACAAGAGTTTTATAAATTTTAAAACAAAATACAAAAGAATAAAAGATAGGAAACCCTAAACAAATTTTTATAGCCCAATATAATTTATGCAAAAAGAATACGGCCCAAAAGAAATCTCTTTTTCCCTTTTGTTAGCCCGTATGCTTTATCTTCATGTCATCTTCCCTTATTGCTTTACAATATAAAATTAGGGTTTCCTAATTGAAAGTCACCGCCTGAAATTGTGGTTTGAATCATGTTCCTTCTTCTCTGATGATGGCGTTCTTCGACTAGTAGCGATTAGATGTTGCAGTAGCTTTCACCGTCGAGTGTATCTGAGATTGATTATTCAGTATGGTTTTCAGTTGCTGATCTCCTTAAGAAAGGCTCTTCGGGCTTCAAATTCGCATTTGGGGATATCCTGGCTGAGGGAGGCGATATTTTGTCTTTATTTTCTTCCGAACATGGTCCGTATAGTACTTGGGGACATCGGCACTTCACAAACTTCTAGTATCATGAATGCACATTCATTGCATTCGTTCACTTTCTGATGTTCTAAAACTTATACAATCCTTTCTCTTATTTCAAGTTCCATGGGTAGATATAGATTTAGCAATCTTCAAAACATTATCGATGAAGATAGAAGATGTACTCCTGAACTACCTTGTTCCAGCTATCAGAGTTGCAAAGGAATAGAGGAAGAAAGATTTCGATGAAAAGAGAAAGAGCGAGAAGCAAAAGAAAACTACCAGGCTGAGAGGGACTGAAAGAAGAGGTAGACCGAATAGAGGCAGCCTCATAACCATAGAAAAAGGCATAAGGATTCGCATGATCACCACGGCTCACCTTGTGGCATTCTTGTACCTCGTTCTCAACCCCAAGTTCCTTCACACCAACAAACTTCGAATTCACACTCCTTGACTATGACCATGCCCCCCTCAATCTAAAGGAATCACCTCTCTTCCTACTCCTATTCCAGCTCCATCAACCTACATGCAGGCCGCTTTCCCCAACCTTTGCTTAAACGGTGTTATGTTTGATCATGACATAAAATATATCCCCAAGGATGAAGCAGACCAAAAGGTCCAATGGGTGCAGGATCTTTTTGACCAAGGCTATGAGTGTAAGAAGCTATGTTATGCCCTGTCTATTGTTAACTAAATCAATCAAACGAACATTCAATCATTTAAATCCAAAAAGAAAACCTACGATAGCCTTATATAGAGGTACAAAGAAGATTTAGAGAAGATGGGGGTAGAGAGATTAGTCCTAAAATCTAAGTGTAGTACCAAAATCCTAATGGAGGAAATGAGGAGGGCCCATACTAATGCAGAAATCGTGCTAAATGACATGCTAAAAACTGCAAATGAAGAGAACACTGCTTTTAAAATGCAGCTTGCTAAAAAAGATTTGGCCCTCACTACGAAGGATGCAAGTATCCATGCCAAGGATTAAATCCTCAATGACCAGGCAGCTGAAATCCAAAAGCTCCTGGCTAAAAATGATAAACTTGAAAAGACTTGGGATTAGTAAAGGCTATGAAATTAAATATTAAACTTGACTATACTATTGCCTCACATGATTTCAAGAAGGTCAAAGAGAAAAAGGCCAAAGAGCAAGAGGAATTGAATACCACTCTTCAACTGTTCTTGGCTAACGTTATCTAGTGCAAGAACCTAAAGTGATTGGGAAGCACATATGCCGTTACCCTCATTTATGCCTAGGAGGAAGTGGTTGCACTGTGCAGAGGCGACTATTGAAGGCATCACTGAAGATGAGTTGATGTCCAAGTACCTTGATGCTGAAGATATAGCAAAACTTGAAGAGGGAAAGGCTATCCTGACCACGAAAGATATTCCTACTAAATCTGCCGCTGAAGCTCCTGTCGACCCAAGCGCATTAGTCAGGCGGAATAATCAACTCCCAAACGTCAAGAGCTTAAAATAGAAATTCCTAGAATTGAGGGGGCCGGCTCTGAGGCCACCTAAGTTATTCCAGCTTCAGCAGCAGTCGTTCATGTTGAACATTATGTTCCTCTCTTTGTCAATCCCCTAACTCAACACTCACTTGAAGAGAGGGAAATCTCTAAATCTTATGTTCCGCAATCGAGTCCAGTTGAAGGTATGTCCCTTATTTCTCCAGTATTCAAAGTCCTTCAGCTCTCGCTTAAGACTATAACTGACCTCTACTTCTCTATTTGTGAAGTTACAGGTCATCCTTCTCTTCCACCTCCTCCACTGCCAATTACTCAAGGCAATGGCGCTATTGGGATCAATACCGAGTCAACTCCCATGACTATGGAACTAGTTGTTCCAAGTCTTCCCTCCATCTCTATCCTTGGTTTTAATATGGAAAGAAGTGAAGCTCTAGAGAGATTGGACGATGTTACCTAGTCCTAGAGAGAAGATATCACCATAACTAGTGCCTTAGGCCCGACTGATTTCGTTTCCTTGGTAGAATAGTAAATGATTGACCTATCAAAGTTAAGATCAAAACTGAGCCTGGTCTTGACAAGCTACTAGCACCGAAGAGCCAAAATCTTCTTCTCGTATTCTCCCTCTTGTTATCCATCCTTCAAGGAGTGGCAGCATCGGCGCTGCAATAGAGACTTCTGAGCTTCCTTCCAACCATCCTGACATTCCTACCATCACTATTTCTGAAGGCGACACCACCACTTCTGGAGGTAGCACACCAAAGGATGATCAGAGCTAGAAGAGGCCTCATGATGGCTAAAGAAGCAAGGTCAGGAAAAAAGAGGAAGAGCTAGAAGAAGTAGACTACTTTGCTATCCTCCGGTGAAGGCGATACAGTTTTAGTTTGTCTGTTTGGGATGTATCCTTTTGTTTTTCCTTTTGCTGTATATAGGCCGCGTTTGTGCGGAAGCGGCCCCCACGATTTACATGTATAGAAGTTAAAGTAATGAAAGACTACTTTTCTTTATAATCTTTGTTCCATTTACTTTTTCGCACTTTTATACTCTGTATTTGCTTATATACAACTGCCTGTGTATATAATATAATTTCATGTACTGCAATTTATCCATATTATACGTGTTTGATCCGTGCAATGTATTTATTTATTGCAACTCTATGCATATAAATAAAATTTCCTACGATTGATTATTTTAGTAATATTCCATTATTTAGTTATGTTCATTACTGCCAAAGTGTTTTTTTGGCTAAACAAAACTATAATTTATCCAAATCCACGGTTATTCCTGTTTATTTTAGGTCGAGTTTCCTTCGACAACTAACATTAGACAAATAATCCAAGTTCTGTACTGTTCCCTATCTCCGGGGAGTAGTGGTCTAAACGTCTATTTTCATATTCCCTAAACTCGCCGATAACAGGGCGTGATCGGTGTTACGCATAAGTTCACACTATCAAAACTCGGCAAAGTGTATCATGCTAAACCGCGAGTGAAACCGTACCCTTTATTTTATTCTACTGCCTGACGAGTTCTGTTTCCACGACTCGAAAGTCAAAATGCCAAAATCCAAGCATTGCACATCGACCTTTCCTATTTTTGGGCATTGATCGGTGATTAGTCATATGGGGAAATTTATCTGGTTGCCCCCAGTCCGATTATACCCTTCAAATCCTGATCCTGGGCCAAAAAAGTTTGGTTATTTCCATTTTCATTTTTCAATGACTATCCTCGCTTATCCTCGGCCTAGCGTGTCCCTCTAGGCCGCCAACGCAGTTGTGAATATCCCATCTAAAGATCAGTTCACATATCTAGGAACCTGTACCTTTGGACGCTTATCTCTAGGCATCTTCTCTTAGTCCCTCCTATCTTCGGGTGTTGACCGAGAGTATCCATTGACCATCCTCGCTCATCTTCAACTTAGCATATCCAGCCAGGTTGTAAGCATAGTCGTTAAAAATCCAATTGTCGCCGGTTTCTATCTTTGGAAATTAGAACTTTAGTCGCTTTATCCTCTTCGTTCCCTTGTGACGTTGCTCAATTCCATGCAACAGTCAATACCTGAAGGATGGGGTCAAATTATCCGATCGACCCCTGTGTTTTCCTTCCTCGGTCCTAATCTTGGACCGAAGGAGCTAATACCATTTTTCGAGTACCTAAGTGTGTAGGGTTGAATTATCTGATCGACCCTTGAAATTATACTCCCTGATCTTGATCCTGGACCAAAGGAGCTTATACCTAACCATACTGCTAATCGCGCAGCATGGGATTTTGCTTATAAGAACACGGTTCCATTGGTTCAAGAAGCTAACGTTTATTTATAAACAGAAAACATGGAAATCCTTTCCTCATTATATTGCCCTCAGAATCCTTGGATGGTTATTTGTAGAAAGAAAATTAAATAAAACTAAATTAAATAGCGCTGCAGCAAGTCGCTATTCCATGCCAGTGGAATCGAGATTCCATCAACAATAGCTAGCTTGAATGTTCCATCTTCGTGCTTTTGTGCAATTGCGTAAGGACCTTCCTAATTTGGACCGAGTGCTCCCATACCCGTAAGGACTCGTTTCAAAATGAGATTTCCAACCATGAAGGTACGGTTCCATTCTTTGGTGTTAAAGTGTTGTGCTGCTCTTTTCTGATAAGCAACAACCCTTAATTCTTCTTCCTCCCTTTTCTCATCAACCAAATAGAGGGATCCAAGCAAGAGCTCCTTATTTACCTTTGGATCACAATACCATTTACAATGGGAATGGACTTCCAACTCCATTAGAATCATAGCCTCTGATACGTAAGCTAAAGAGAATAACATGTGTCCGATCATAGACTTGTGGGTTGTCTTATAAGCCCACAATGCCAATGGAAGCTCATTGACCCAGTTGCCCTTGGCTTTCGTTAATTATTTCTTTATAGCAGACTGTATGATTTTGTTCACCGCCTCTACTTGCCCATTCACATGTGGATGTGCTACTACTAAAAAGTTCTTCTTAATCTTGTATCGGTTGTAGAAATCCTTGAACTCTGTACTTTTAAACTGAGTTCCATTATCCATTATGATCTTCTAAGGTACTCAGAACCTACAGATGATGTTCTTCATTACGAAGTTGATCATTTTTTCATTGTGATCATGGCAAGCGGTTCCCCTTTAGCCCATCTTGTGAAATAACCCATTGCAACTATTACGTACTTAGTTCCTCCTTTCGCCATCGATAGCACACAAATAATGCCAATCCCCCAAACCGCAAATGGTCATGGTCTAACCATTTGTTTAAGCTGTCTTGATGGGGCTCTTTCTTTCTTTGCAAATATCCAACAACAATTGCATCGTTTTGTAGAATCAGTTGCATCTTGATTTATTGTTGGCCAAAACTATCTATTACAAAGTACCTTTTTTGTCAATATCGGCCCCCAATGCGGTCACTGCAGCTACCCTCATGGGTCTCCATGTGGATTTTCTTAGCTTCATCCTTGGTTACACACCTAAGTTAAGGGGTAGAGAATCCTCTTCCATATAGTACTCCTTCTTACATCATGAACCATGGTTCTTTTTGAAGGAGTTTCTTCCATTCATTCATTTCTCTTGAGAGAATTCCCTTGAGTAGAAAATCCTTGATTGGAGTCATCCACGACTTCTCTTCCTCCACGGTCTCCAAAATCCACTCAACATCACTCTGGTCGATACTTGGAGCCATCAATACCTCCACTGAAACCAAACCCATTGCCTATGCCTCCCAGAGCTTTCCATCTTGACTAATGGATCAGCTTTCGCATTCTCCTCTCTGGGAATATGCATAATTGTATAATGCTATATATCTTCTAACAGTTCTAATTCCTTTATCACGTAAGGAGCAAACCTCACATCCTTAGCCTGATATTCCTTCCTCACTTGATAACCCACCAACTGGGAATTACTGAATATTTGTAGCTACCTTATTCCTAGTTACTTTCCTAACCTCAGTCCCGCTATCAACGCCTTGTTGTTAGTTTTGGGAAATTCCAATCTCAATGCATAACAAATTGATTTTCCTTTTGGAGTCACAAAAACTACCCCTACATCTAAATTACATTCATCTGAAGCTCCATCCACAAACAATTTCCAATAAGGAAGTGTGATCGCATCATTTTTCTCTTCACTATCTCACGTAGTAAACTCGGTGATGAAGTCCGCCAATGCATGTCTGTTTGTCGCTATCCTCGGATGGTAAGTAATATCATATTAACTAAATTCAATGTTCCATTTCATCAACCTTCCTGAAGTCTCAAGTCGGCATAACATCTGTTTCAAAGTTTAATCTGTTAATAGCTTGATCGGATGAGCCTGAGAATATGGTTACAACTTCCTCCACGCGATCATCAAGCAATAGGCAAGTTTCTCTAACTTCAAATAATACTTTTTAGCTCTAGTAAATCGCTTGTTAGTATAATAAACTGGCCTTTGAATCCTCGCCTCTTCACATACCAATGTTGTACTTAGTGCATGAGCAAACACTGCCAAATAATGAACAAGTCCTCTACATTCAACGAATTGGATAGAACCAGTGGTGTTTCCATGTGCCTTAAGAACTCTTCGAAAGCATTTTGACATTCCGCCGTCCATTAGAAGTTCTTCTTCCCTTTTTAAGAGCATCAAAGTATGGTATGCACTTATCTGCTGCCTTTTATATGAACCGACTCAAAGCAGAAACCTTCTCGTTCAATCTCTACAACTCATTCTTCATGGTCGGGGTAATTACATTCCTCAAGGCGTTAACATGCTTCAAATTAGCATTAATACCTCTTGAATTCACGATAAATCCTAAAAAATCCCCAATACAACTCCAAAAGAATATTATAATTGATTCAACTTCATTATGTACTTCCGCAATACCTCAAACATCTCAAAATGGCCATCCATGTAATTCCTCGATAGTCGTGACTTCATGATCATATCATCTACGTACACCTCCATTGTCCATCCGATCTGTTTCCTGAACATTGAATTCACCAAACTCTGGTATGTGGCTCCTGTATTCTTTAAACCGAATGACATTATCTGATAAAAATCCAATCTCAAATATGTTATGAAACTTGTGTGTTCCTGACCCGGCACGTGCATCGTTATCTGGTTAAAACTAGAATAAGCATCCATAAACGAGAGCAACTCATGTCCTGCGTTCTATCTACCAGTTGATCAATCCTAGGCAAAGGAAAGCTACCCTTCGGGCATTATTTATTCAAGTCAGAATAATCAATACACATTTGTCACTTTTTGTTTGATTTATTGACCAATAGGGGGTTTGATACCCATTTCGGGTATAAAGCATCATGAATAAAACCATTTGTTTTAGCTTATCCACATCTTCCTTCAACGCAGTGGATCGCTCTAGATCCAGACTATTCCTTTTTTGCTTCATGGGTGGAAACTTCGGCTCACATTCAGTGCATGACATGCTTTCCACGGCGATATCCAGCACATATCTGAATGTGTCCAAGCAAACATATTTAAGTTGTAGGTAGAAAACCAACCATCTCATCTGATCTTAAGAGCCCAAGTAGGTTATCCATATCGGTTGGAACATTGACTGTCAGCTCAGCCGATGCCGCCCGCGCTTCCTTTGACTTCTTCTTGGGATCCATAGACTTATCAAACCTGCAATGGTTCCTAAGCCAGGGCTTGGGTTTTAATTCCTATGCTTCCAAATTCTTAATGCAAGTCTACATTCTTACCTTTTTCTCATCACTTTGCATCTCTCAACATAGCGACATAACATTCCCTGCCTGCACTCTAGTCTCCTCTTACCGATCCAACCCTGTTCTCCATGAGGAATTTCATCATTAAGCACCAAGGAGCCGATGTTATTCTAAAACCAACTAAGGTCGGTCAGTCCAAAAAAGGCATTATCCGCTGAATATTAGTCTACTATAACAAACTTTTGAATATGTACCACTTTTCGATCTCTGTCTCCTAATTCCATGGACAAATCAATTATCCCAATCAGTTGTTTCGCCTCGCCTGTAAATCCTTGAACCCGGGACTTACAAGGCTTGGAATCCATCATACTAATCATCATCTGATAAAATGTTCTTTTGAAAAATATATTTGGTCCAGGGTGTACCTTGTTGGGCCAATAACAGTCATAATCACCATATGGTCGAAGGTTGATGCTCCAAATCCATCAGAATCCCTATTCTTGAACACATTGTCATCTGTTACCATCCTTTGTTGCTTAGCTAGAGTTTCATCCTCTATGGAAAAGCAACTCTCCTATGGTACGTGCTTCAATGAGATTGCAAATCTCTCCATCTCCCTCTAGATTTTCTCTACTGGATATGGTCCCCCTGTTATAGTATTTATAACTATCCTTCATAAAGTTCGCTTGGGCCCCTCTCTGCTAGGTCTAGGTTGGTTTCCTTGGCATTCGGCCCTTGGGGTCTAGTATTTTGTCCGCCATCCTGCGGATCTCTCACATATTATTGTAACTTATTCTTCCTTATCAATTCCTCAATAAAATCCCAAAAGATGTCGGCACTCGTTCATGTTGTGTCCATGAGTTTCATAGAAATGACTTGCCTGAGTGCCGTTCTTCCTCAATCACCTCCTTCTTAGAGGCTTTTTATTCCATTCTGTGCCTTGCGTGGAAAGGTATATATTTTCCAACGTATTGTTCAAAGGAATATATTCGCCAGGCCTCATATTCCTCGGACACTTCTTAGCTTTGTTTCGCCAGCCTCCAGAACCCTAATTTCTCTTCTTATGATTATTAGAATTTCCAACATTTACCACCACGTTACTGGAACTCTTGTTCGTTTGTTTAATTGCCACATTACTTTGTATCACTATCTTTAACCGCTCACCATCAATCTTTCCTATAACCTGACTTACTTCTTTCAATCTAAAAACCGATTGGTCTTCCAATGGAATTCCTCCATAGCCGTCATTTGCTTCATTTTAGCCATTTTCCACATTCTGTGGCCAGATGTATGTCTTGAACTAATGCCATAAACACCAAATCTTCCTTTGGATTGTTAACCTCCATCACAACGATATTAAAGAACCCCTTCAATGACTCCTTAGGCCATTGAGAAGGGCTCAACAAGGAAATCACGTCCTTATGTCAAGCGGTGCAAAGCCTAAATTACTCCAAAAACTTCTTTGACAACTCCTCAAAAGTCGATATGGATTTCGGTGCGAGTCGAGTAAACCACATAGATGCGACAGCTTCCAGGAAAATGGAAAAATAATTACATTGAACTTTGTCCATCGCTGTGGCACCATCCATATGCCACTCATATTTAAACAAGTGCTGCTTGAGATCGGTATTCCCATTGTACGATGGCATTGTTAGCAACATAGACCTCTTGAGATACTTCTCCCTTAGAATATTCTTCACGAATGGAGTTCTGCTTGGTGTAGAACCTCAATCCTCATTTTCCTCCATTTATTCTATTCCACTAACCGCTTAACCATATCGGCTACGTACTCGTCAATAGCTTGGAATTCTAAAGGTCGATGGTCAGGAGCTACGCCAAGTGTTTGACTTTACAAATGATCTCGGTATACTCACTGACGTCTAAGTTCTCCAGTCTCTGGGAGGACCACTTTTTCATGTCTTTTCAAATGCCTGATCAGCTTTGTAGTGTTTGTCTGCATACCAACATCTCGAACACCAACATCCAGCTCATAATCATTACCATCATGCTGCAGATCATCCTCTGAATCAGACAAATCAATGGCCTCATCTCTTGGTCCCCCGAAGGGCCCAAGATTCTTCTCGATACTAACCTGATTGTGGTCGGTACTGAGTTGAATCCCCTTAGAGGGAGCCTTTGTGCTTCCTTCAGCAATTCCTCCTACTGCCCTAGTTGCCTTTTGCTTTTGCTTTTGTTTTCCATCACTTTGGTTCTGACCAAAAACAGATGAATTCTCTTCTTCAGATCTGAAAGGTAAAATTTCCCTCCTGCTCTAGTTCTTTGTAATTGCCGGGTCAGCAAAGTCGTGCCAACATCCATCTTTTATAATATAGCCTTTTGACTACTAGCCATCTTCTAATTCATCTCCTATATCATCTTGTAAAATTCCACTCTGGTTACCATCTCTTAAGGAGTAGATGGTCCTGACAACGCCTACCGGTTGCTAACCTCCATATGATGAGAAGCTCCTGCATCTGCACCAGCTGCCGCTCTAGATGATCTTCCAGATCTCCTAGGTGTCGTAGATTCCTGTATGCAAATCCTTCAAGTTCCTTAATGAAAACCTTATGGATCTAACCTTTGGATATTTAAATCCAAAATAGAAAGCTAGAGCTACGCCTGAGAATCTTCTTTCTCGATGTAAGAACCAAAATGTTGAGCCTAAAAATGGCACAACAACTAAAGAAACCTGAAATAAAGTGAGATCTAGCAGAAAATTATAAGTAAATGGAGAAAACACTAGAATTTTATGTGATTCGGCAAATCTATGGCCTATGTCCACTGTTTTGTTCTTAGTTATAGGTTTATAGTACTAGTATAAGGATTTGTCAAGTTCTAACAACCTAGTACAACCAAGAATAACTTCCTTAGTGACTATGATTGAGGAGAGATAGAAGATGAAGAAAGAAAACTACTGAAAAGTCCTTTTCCAAATGCCATAGGTGTTGTATTTATAGGAAAATCGTCCAGTAGAATCGCCAGACCTCAATATACTAAGTCTCACTTCAGATTCAAAAAAGCAGAAGGGGAAGATGGAGTCCCCAGAGTGGTAAAAAAACTCGATAATGACCAGAAGTTGTTGGTACAAACCTATTTTTTCAAAAGGGGAGTTACTCCTTCCCTCTTCTAATCTTCTATCTTCGATTCATTATGTTTCGAGTGCTTTCTCTTAGAGATCATGTTGATTTCGAGAGGTTCTGATATCACTTGTACTTGTCTGCTTTCCTTCAGAACTTCCTTGGAGTTGTTCACCTATTCCTTGAGAAATGTACCCTAAGATGATCATTTAAGTCATAATCCCTCAATCCATATCTCTGGGCCCCACAAGGGCCAAAAAATTACTCAATACCGAGTAGATCAGCTCGATACCGACTTCTGTCCTTAGCTCCTGTTTTGCTCCAACTTCTTGAGTCCACTCCTTTGGTTCTTCCAAACATGTTTCCAAGTCCATGAATCATTTCGTCTTTATCTTAACATCCAAATTCAGCTAAAGGCTGCTTGGTTAAGAAGTCGGACAACAATATAGTTAAAGTGTTTCTACATAATTGTGTAAGATTTAGCAACATAATTACTTTTTCAAATAGCAATTTAATATCACTTAAACTTTCTAAATCATAATTACGTAAGCATTCAACATTGTAATTACTTCAAACTCAAATTGGTGTTGTAAGAATAAAAATTCCCATCATCCTTTTGGCGCTAAAGGAGGGCGAACCCCCAATAAATATTTTTTCTAAAAATTGCTTGTCCTTGACAACCATAACACCTCTGTTCCAAAAATGAAACTTACAAACTCCTCCACTCCTATTAAAGTGGACCGTCAAGCCATAGAATCCTAAGCACACCTTCTCACCTCCTCATCCAAACTAGTAATGGGTTGATCACATGTTATCTCCACTGATCCTATCTTCGAAGCTCTAACTATGTTCACAACCCAGATAGATGAGAAAATAACTAGAATCGAGAAACTAGTAGTCTAATAACCCCTCCTAAACCAACAAAATCCTATAACTCTATAGCTCATCGCCATCATTCACATATTATGCAAACTACACTACTAGTGGATAACATGGCAATCTTGTTATTGAGAACAGTAAAGCTGGCATAATGGGCTTGGAAGGGATCCAAAAGCAAGGTCTAAATAAACCCAAATATAAAATCCAAACCACTAAAGATCAACCCACTATTGCATGCAAATCACAATGACCAGGCTACGCAAGATAACGATTAGGCTTCCATAGTTTGTAAAGGTAGCTTATTGCAAGTAAGCGCTAAAGATGAGGAAATACAGAATTGATAACTCGTATAAATCATTTGGCACAACTGCGTCAACAAAACAAAAAGGAGTAAGGGGAGAGGAGAGGAGAGTTCTTCCTATTTAGTGAAGCTATCATAGAATCGGATATCACTAAAAGCTTCAGAGCTCATACAATCAAAAAATATGATGGGTCATCCAACCTAAATGACCATCTATGCACATTTGAATACTATATGGACTCATTAAAGGTGGAGAGATTAGCCTATTGCAAGCTGTTTCAAGTGTATTTGGCTGGAGCAGCATTTAGGAGGTTCAAAAGATACTTACCATGAGATATCCATTCTTGGCCACAACTCTCAACTAATTTCTGCAGATAGTTCAATTTAGCAAGGGAAATCTCTCCATATCCAAATACATTATCTTACGTCAAACAAAGTTACATTGAAAGCCCGCACAGATTTATCAAGTGTTTCGAAAAAAAGGCAATGAGGATTGGAGTAACTAGCAAGGAAGATCTATTCATGGCAGCCCACTCTGGGATAAAAAAGCATACTAATATGTGGGATAAAAATAGCAAAAGGCTTTATAGGAGCATGGATGCTTTTTGTGAGAGAGCTAGTGGGTATATACAAACTGAAGAAGTTTGAGAAGCCGAGGGAATTCCACTTGAAAGGACTGTCCCAATTCAAAATGAAAGAAAACAGCGGGGCAAACAACTACAAAAACCCACCTGCTAAGAGACATAGAAAACTTAATTTCGCAACAAAAACCCTCCACACACACACTCCTGGGTAGATTTATGAGATGACCAAAAGACCTGGCATACAATTTCCTAAATAACAAAAAGAAGATAGAGCAGAACAAGTAGAGTGAACTATTGCTTTTATAGGGTGAATGACCACCACATTGACAATTTCCATCACATAAAAAATGAAATTAAAAGGTTAATATAGAAGGTCTACCTGGGTATCTTCTAGAAAAACAACACAATACTGGCAGCACGAAGCCAATCTCTAGACCCACATGCAGATCTAGTAGGAAATCCTAGTACCCTCATCGCTTCTATCCATGGAGGACCTTATTTAGCATGAAAAAGAAAAAAAGGAACAAGAAAGATATGTCCAAGAAGCCCAAACTAAATACAGGACCATGTATCATATTAAGTAGAAACCCACTTCTAACAATAAATTCACCTCTGTAGACTCAGTAGGAATTACCATCCCACACCAATACCCTATGGTGATAATCCTGCAAAATTCAAAATGCACCAAGAAGAAAGTCTTTGTATGCTTAGGAAGCTCGGTGAATGTCATATTTAAGTCGGCATACGGAAAAATGAAGCTTTTAATTAAGGTTTTGAAACCTAGCTAGAACCAAATATGGCTTGAACAACGCAATAGCTATACCCACAAGCAGGGACAAACTCCTTGTTACAGCAGGATCTACATCACTGCACAAATAATTTTATGCAAACTTCCTAAAAATAGACAAACATCCCCATATAATGCTTTTATGGAATGACCTACATTGATATATTTAGGAGTTGTTATATCTTAAAAAGATTTGCTTATAAAATCCCACACCCTAGCAGGAGTGGGCAGTATAAAAGGAGAACAACTGTTAGCTAGGAAGTATATAATGCAACTCTTAGTTCTAGCAATAAAAATATTCAAAATTACACCATTTTATTCCCTTTTCTTGTAATGATAAAAATGTAACAAATAATAAGCCAGTTCAAAGAACTACACCGGTACTTAGTGCCAAGGCTGGTACTGAAACAGGTCATCTTACGACCACATTATCAGCAAAAACTATCTACATATAATAGGGATAGATGAATATGATTTAGTTTATACACAGTATTTTTTTGGTACTGCCTAAAATCAGGGAAGTGCTGCTTCATCAAAACTGAGTGAAGTAGAAGATAAGGCGGATCCTAGGCTAGGAATGAAGGAGAAAGATCTAAAGCCAGTAGATGACTTGTAAGATGTAACGACCCGTATTTTTACGGATCGAAAAGTTCGTTCAAATCTGGAATTTTCAACATATTTGGTTGTTTCAGATTTTGGGAAAATTTTGGTTAAGTCCTAAGTCGTAGCCGACTTATGGGTTCTGGACGAGTTAGGAAGTCTGGACGAGTTAAGGACTAAAGTATAGGTCGGCGGCGACCTAAGGAAGATAGGGGAGTGGTTTAAGTCGGTTGACAGTTTGGGACGACCTAAGGAGTTAACCGGGTTAAGGAAGTTAAGTCATAGAGTGGCTTAGGAAGAGTGACCGACTTATAGTATTGACCGACTTAAGATAGTAAATGACCTAAGAGATAGGTCGGTAGTGATCTAAGGAAATTAAGTCGTGACCGAGTTAAGTGTTAAGTCGGCTGACCGAGTTAACGACTTAGGAGTTTGGCGATAGGATGTGAGCGACCTAAGTCTAGAATTATGTTGTAACTCAGTTGAGTCGTGGCCGAGTTAAGGAGATAGAGAGATGAGTCGTATACCAGCTAGGTTGTAACCGACCTAGGGGTTAGCTGCTTAGTTATAAGTCGTAGTCTGCTAAGTCGGTAGGTCGTTCAGGGGAGCATGTGTTGAGTCGAAGCTTGGTTAAGTCGGAGGCCTTTTCAGTTAAGTCGTAGGCGCATGCCATAAGTCGTAACCGACTTAGGAGACTGCTGTTTTGTTGCGAGTCATAGGCAGATGAGTTTTTAGGTCGGCAAGGCACTAAGTCGGCAAGGCACTAGGTCGGCATGGTGTTAAGTCGGCACCGACTTAAGAAGATAGCCGAGTTACGACTTAGGGCTGTTTTCAGCTATAAATAGGAGGGGTTGTTCTCACTTTTTGGGATCCGGATTTTTGAAACAACGAAGTGCTGCCATTTTGAGAGCTCGACTTCTACACTTCTTCACTTCTTTTCTCCACTCTAATCTAGTGCTTCCATCCATCCAAATCGAAGATCAAGATTGAAGATTCAAGAGCTTAGATTGAAGATCTTCATCTTTTCAAGAGAGATTTCTTCATTTGAGGCGAATTTGTGATAGATCTAGCTTGATCCTTTGCTGTCCAGATCTGAAGTGTGTTGATTTGGGTTTGTTTAGGAGACTTGGTGAGTGGTGATTATCTCTCACACGGATCCAAAGGAGTATATCGGATTGTTGGCTCGATTTGGTGTTAAAATAGTGATTTCCATGCATTTTCTTCATCCTATGTGTAGATCCATATAGATCCATTGTTCATGATGATGTTACATCCATTTTATCATATGTTAACCTATGCAAGTTCATCCATCAAGTTTGTAGAGATATAATCCATGTTTTCATGCTTATTGGACTTTCAACTCTTTAATTACGAAAATGCCATTATTGTTATAATTGTCTACTTAGATCATTTTTGAATGCTTGATTGCTTGGATTGATGTTTGATTTGATTGATTGTTATGAACTAGATGATTGATGATTAGATTTAGATCGAAGGTGATTCAAAAGCTAAGGGAAAGGCTCTTGAATTGGAAAAGCTGCTCGTGGCATATGTAGCGGGATGATGAAGCTCTTATGCATAGATTTGATGATGAGATGTTGAGATGAGGCTTTGCGAGGATGTAATGAAACAAGGCAATCATGAGATGAAGACTTGGTCTAATCCAGACGGGATCATTCCAAGCATGTTGATAACTCGGTGATATGATTCGAGTTGAGGATAATGAATGGATATGAGAATAGTCGTCGAGGAGGATGACTAGGAGGCTTGGATAGCATCGTTGTTGAAGGTTCTAGCATGCTCTAAGCAAGAGTACGTTTGGGCAGATTCGATAGTCCCAACGGCCAACTGTTGATGGTCGAGTACTCTGGGCAGATTCGATAGTCCTAGGCACGGGCTGCGACGACGTGCGGGAGTTATGTCTAGAACCGGGGTTTCCATTAGCCCTTGACGGACGGCTGAAAGAATGTGCCGGTCATTCAATTAACGGTGATATCGAGGCAATGATAACAGTGATAGCCAGAGTCATGGATGTTTGGTTGTAACGTCATTTCGGACTCAAGAGCGGTATTTCCTGGGTGCTTATCTGATTTAGGCCTTGGTACTTGGAAAACATCGCCCTTGACTCGAGTGATAATAGCTTTACTTTAAATTATATGCTCTGCTATGTTTGCTTCTGCTTAGTGTGTGTCTGGGGGCTATCACTGTAGAATGAGGTTGGAGTGGGAGGGTTGTATTCCTATTCCTTTTCCTTTATGCTCTTTTGGTATGCTGTTAGTTAATTTACTGCTCACTAAGACTGTTGTCTGACTCAAGGCTTTATGTTTTAACTCTTATTGCCTTGGGCTGTTCGTCCATTTTGGGACGGGCAGACTAGGTAGCAGGTGACAGGTGCTGTTCTCTTCTCACGATGCTGATATCGAAGACGAACTGGAGGATTGCATATTATCTTCTTATTATATGTAATGGATATTCCGCTGTTTTGTATTCTCTGAGAGATTTGTAGTGAGGCTGGATGTATTGACTATGTGGATGCTTGTATTCAACTATTATGGAGTTTTATATGATGTCATCTTGTTCTGTAAAGCTTCACTATACATATGTTCTATTGTATTTTGTCCATGCGCTGTGAGTAATACGATAGATTCTGTTGTGTTTTATCTTACCCTGACAATCGTCCATGGTCGCCTGGCACACTTTACAGCGCACTATATCTAGATTCGGTGCAGGGGTCATGGGCGGTCGTCACATAAGATGTCTAACTAAAATCCTTGGACCCTATGAAAGTGGTGAAGATTGGAAAGAATCCAAGCAGCGAACTACGTTTAGAATTGATAAACATTCTAAAGAGATCTGTTGATCTATTCACTTAGACCCATTCAGATATGATGGAAATAGATCCAGCCATCATCTTCCATGCCCTAAACATTGATCTAGATGCACATCCAGTAAGGAAAAATTGGCGCACCATGGATCAAGAAAGATACAATGTGTTGCATGAAGAAGTCAAACGGCTGAAGGAAGATGGCTTCATCAGAGAGGTGTACTACCCAAACTTGATAGCAAATACAGTCTTGGTTAATAATCCTATTGGGAAGTGGAGAACCTACATAGACTTTACCAACCTCAACAAAGCTTTCCCTAAGGACAATTTTCCCTTACCTTAGATTGACCAACTAGTTGACGCAACTAGAGTCCATGAATTGCTTACATTCATCGAGGCCCACTCAGTTTACAACCAGATAGCCACATTTAAACCAAATCAAGAATATATGAGTTTCATTATAGACAAGGAGTTGTATGCTACAAGGTCATGCCATTTAGGTTAAAGAATGCAGGAGAAACATATCAAAGACTAGTTAATATGATATTTTTAAATTAGATTAGGAAGAATGTCAAAGTCTATGTCGGCGATATGCTTGCAAAGTCAAAGCTAGCGTTCCACCTTGTGCAGGATCTGGAGGAGACATTTTCCATGTTAAGATAGTATGGCATGAAACCAAATCCTCTAAAGTGTACCTTCGCAACTAAATCAGGAAAGTTCATTGGATAAATAGTAAGCGCGTGGAATAGAAGCAAACCCTAAGAAAGTCGACGCCATAAAAAAATGAAATATCTTATTGTCCATGAAATGCGATCAAATGTCAAGCTTTAGATGACTTCATAATGGAATGCACTGCACCAGTAGAGCAACAAAATAAAGAAATGGTAAAACCTCCACAGTTTTGGCAAATTTATATGGATGGTGCATCAAACAAGCAAGGGGGAATACATTGAATAAGTACTACTTACCCTAAACCAATAGAAATTGTATGGCATAGTCCAACTTGGGTTCGAAGTAACGAATAATATTGCAAAATAGGAAGCACCCATTGCTAGGCTCACAATGGTGTAGATAAAGAAGGTAACACACATTAAAATTCATAGTGATTCCCAACATGTTTTAAATCAAGTATGAGGATCAAACCAAAGAATCAACTTTAGTCTGATATGTCGAGTTGTTCAAGGAATTGTTAACTTAATTTGAATAGTTTAGTACTGAGAACACTCTCAAAGAAGAAATTTCTTCAATGGATTCTCTAGATAAGCTTGAAAGTTCTAAAGTTGCATAGGAAATGAAAGTAGTTTCGTTAGGACACCTGGTCGAACTTAACAGTTCAAAGACAACTCTAAGTTTAGTTTTAACACAAGCCCGACATGCAAAAGATCAAACTGTAGTAAACTAAGTCAAACTAGACACACCCCAAGATAACCAAAAACACCATTAGTGCAATCAAACGAAGTGGAATCTTAATCGATCCCCATTAAGTAACTTTTATTGGAAGGAACTATGCCTGTAGACAAAAAGGCAATAAGGCAAATAAGGTATCAGGCACCTTACCTTACATTCCTCGATGGAATACTATACAAAATAGGATACTCAACCCCTACCTTAGATATATCACCAAAGAAGGATTCGGGGTCATGACGAAAGTTCATCAAGGATAACGAAGTGATCACTCTAAAGGAGTAAAACTGGCTAAGAAAATACGAAGACAAGGCTACTACTGGCCAACCATGCCATATGATGCACAAGAATTCATCTACGAGTGTGATCAATGCTAAAAATTTGCTAGTATCCTAAGATTGCCATTGCATGAACTCACGTACATCACCAGTCCATGGTCGTCTGACATACGGGTAATAGACCTAATAGAACTACTTTCGATGTATAAAAGGGGAGGGGGCAATGTACGCAGTAGTTGCAATAGATTACTTCACGGAGTGGGTAGAAGCCAAGCTGCTAGCAAGCATAACCTCAATGAAAACAGTTACCTTTATAGTCGGAAATATCATCACTAGGTTTAGAATCCCTGATAACATAATTTTTGATCTCATAACGCAGTTTAAATGTAAGGAGTTTGTCGACCTTTGTGAGAAAAATGGTACATTCAAAAACTTCTCTTCGGTAGCTTCCACCAGGTAAAAGGTCTAGTTGAAGCAGCAAAAAAGACGATTAAGAAACTTCTTAAGAAAAGGTTTATAAAAGCTAAGGGTAAATGGGTAGAAGAACTATGCCCAGTTCTATAGGCATATAGAACCTCCACTAGATCTCCTACAAGACATGTTCCTCTCATTGATATACGGTTATGAAGCCATACTCCTAATCGAAGTAGATTTTCCTTTACATCGGAGCATGTCATATGTAACTGAGCAGAATCGGCACCTTAAAGAAACTGCATTGGACTTCATATAAGAAAGAAGGGATGAAGCTGTTGTTTGGTCGATAATCTATGAACAAAGGATTGCAAAGAGTCATTATTCAAGACTCAAAGAGATAAAATTTTCATAAAGGGGACTTAGTCTTAAGGAAAGTAATAGCTAACACTAAGGAGCCAGATGATGGTACACTGAGACCTAACTGGGAAGAGCCCATAGTCATTGTATAAACACTAGCAAACAGTGAATGCGGTCTATCCAGACCATATGGAAATCTTTTTCCGAGAACATGGAATTCATAGCACCTTTGGCTATACTATGTATAACAGTTTTTTTGTAATAAGGCATAATGTAAAAGGTTCTAATTATGATAGAGTAATAAGATGATAGACTAGGTTTACGAATATTAGACAGCCCAAACCAGTATTAAGATCTGCAAGTCAATATTACTTACTTACACACAAATTGGAGTTATAAATACATACCTCGGCTTTTTAGCAAAAACTGCACTGGATGTAAGGATAATAGGCGGATTGAACTAGTATACAAATCATGCCCATGAATAAAAAAGATTGTTAATACATGACTTGAATTCTTGGTCAAATGGGGGGTTATATATAGTCTGCACCCTAAAGGAGCAAAACGTGCCAAGCGCACACCCAAAATTGAAAAAATAAAAGCAAGGTTCAAAAAACATGTTAATCTACAATAACCAATCTAAACGCAACAAATGTCACTCATATATAAACCATGGATATGCGAAAGAGAGCCATGTGAGAAGAACAAAACATAACAATAAAGCAAAGATACAAAATGAAGATCTACGCAAAGCTCATAATGTTAATACACAACTCACAATTTTCTACTCAGCCCCTTCACAGATTTATCACAAATATTACATACATATATTTACTAAAAAAACAATGTTGTTCAAATACTGTAAACCATGCACAAATTACTGGGATGAACGTATTAAGCAGACTCTGAATCTCTACTGACAACATCTTCCTTCTTCTGTAAGAAGGATGAACAATGGAAGTAGAGTGTTGCCCATGTGATTCCTAGGTCCTTAAGCCAATGGAGGAGAGGGTATTTCAAATGTAACAATCAAGGAACGTCATGGTGCATCAACGACCAAGGACCTTAGGTCATAATTGGTGCCATCTCAAGGATTACCCACTTCCTATCCAATGGAAACAAAGCCAACATGATTATATAAAAAGCTCAAATCAAGCTCAGATAAAAAATGATTAAAAATGTCAGCCACGCACAACACCACTATGCCAGCCATAACATACCTGTCCTACCCCGATAAAGCTTTTCATCTAAAGTAAGTTAAGTAGAACCAAAAACGGTAGGCATAAAAGAATGAGGGTGTGTTGAAGCCAGAGATGACGACTAGGCTAGGGGAACAAAATTGGAAACCTGGTTTTCAAGTTCTTTTATACATTGAATAGCAATTTTCCGGACGCGCTCCAATTTATCCTAGGCTTCTGCTTTTGTTTCTTAGTCTTTTTCGAAAAGGCACCAAATAACTTATACACAATTAAATACCCATGTGCTTTCACTTTACTCATGGAGCTTCTTAATCTTTTCTTATAAATAGCCTTCAATTCATTAGGATTATATTGGTAGTAGTTCAGCACCTCCTTTTTCCATTCGGAGGTAACCTCACTATCCGAACCAGAAGGAGGTGCAAAACTGTGCCAGGTCTGGATAGCCTAGGCAAGGTAGGATTAGTTGGAGGATTTTTTTCTTGGTTAAGTTGCTCTACTACTTACTGTGATAACTCATCAATTGTTTTCTTCAGCTCCTTAATCTCCTGTTCATAAGAAGTAGTATATATACCCTCAGTTTCTTTCAAAAGTTTCTCTAAATCATCTATACGTACCTGCACGGTTCCTAATTCTTTTTTCCAGTTTCTATATTCTCTTTTTTGTCATCGCTAAATCTACGGTTATGCAGTCGTGCTGATGTAACAAAGCTTCTTTGGCCTCTTGAAGTTCAAGCAATAAGTTCTTAATCTCAATGAGCATCCTTTATTTTTCAAGCTTAACCCTGATAAGGTCGTCATCATTCAATTTCAATTCATTACCCAAATATTTGTATAGCTCTAGAGTGTTAAACGTAGCTCTAAAATCTGCCATCGTGCTATGAGAAAATCAAGGAGCATTTAGAGGCTCACCTAATCCATAAAGTAACATTGTGTTTGGAATTATCTCGGGTGAAGGAGTAAAAATAACCTAGGATACAAGCGATTGATTAAACGAGCATCAATAAACATTGAATAAAATAAAAGTACATTGTAATTCTAGTTGAAACAGAAAATTTGTTTATTCAATCAAAATTTGAAGTACATAAAAAAGTCATTTTTTGTCTATGACTAAGTTTTATCTTTAAACCATTGAAATGAGGGTGGCCTAAAGGAAGTGATTCATCTCCTAAAGTAGGACACCACTTATGTAGTACAAGACCACAAAGGGAATCCCTCTTGTGAATAACTTGTTTGGTTTGGAACAAGAGCCCTTAAGGCTCTCTCTTTAGCTGTGCGATAGCATATTCAAGTTCATTTTATCTTCTATGCTCCAAGGTAGTTCTTGTTGATAATCTTTCCACGGCTTGCTTTTCTAAACTCTCAATGCACCTCCTTAAATGTTGAACTAAACTAGCTTCTTCCTATGACTTTGATTAAAGAGGTTTATCAACACTTATACTCTTTACCTAAAACGAAGAAAGTATGGGTCTAAAATATATTGCTACATTCAATCAGTAAGAACATCAAAGAAAATGAAGTACAATGATGAAATTAAATTAAAGTCGAATATATAACATGATAACTTTATGTATAACATCATTGTTTACAAGTATGTCCACAAGAAGAATATAGCTAAGATTGTAACATAGTTCAACTTTAAAGCAAACTTTATAAAAACCCAAAGGACAACTAAAATATGAGGCTAAGGTTCAGGGTTTACTTCATTAAAGTAGAGGTCTTAATCGCAGTTCCATGGGTGGGTTTGGATCCAATGCCATGCACAGCATTTGAAACATCTTTTGAGCTAGAATCATCCTACAAGTCTTGAATGGATGCTGACAATGTTGCCTCACTGTGCTCCTACACCCATGAAGAGCAATAGTGGTCCAAAGCAATCTTTATTAGCTTACGGTTATCCAAGCACACCTTAGCCTCCACATCATCAAGGCGATCGAAGAATTGCCTCTTCATTTGGGCATAAATATGGTATACAACATTAAGAGTAGTGGAATCTACATCCTTCACCACTTTGGCCAGATTCTTCCCTAACTTCTTCACCCTCGTCCGCCTCTCTAACCTTCTTCTCTGCCTCATTATCCCTCTCATCCGCTTCCTTCAGTCGATTATGGTAATCATCTTATCTCTTGCTCCCCACCTCGAGGTCGTGTTTAGCCAAAGCAAGCTCCTTTTTAATTTAGTGATCCCTATCCGAGCTTTGTTCAGCGCAGGCTCAAATGACTCGATATGCCTATGTAGCTCCAAGGCCATAGAGCCCCCCCCCTTAAAAAATTGTTTGTAAAAGTAATGGGGAGGTGATAATAATAAAACAAGAAGAGAAAATTAAATAATCCATTAATTACATACATAAAACAATCTTTGATGAAGACTATGGCACATTTCTACAGTAGGCATTTGTGACGTTGGGAGAGGAGCTTGAGGAACTAAAGAGGAGAAGAAAGAATAGAAAGATCATCCACATAAGCCGCTCCATGGGTTCAGCAAGATTTGAGATGGCAAGTAATGACCAGCCTTTTCAAACCCCAAATGTCGACATTAATAAATCCACATTATTCATGTGTCGAACACCCAAGTGTTGGAAATAGGGTTAAATAAAAAGAAACAGAACAGGAAAGAAAGAACACAATATCAGAATCTCATAGTGGAACGATAATGTATAATATCCAAAAGATAGTACAAAGGGCTACTCTAAGATACATAGCATTTCAGAGTTACTATCCTAAGTACTATCATCAGCCTGGATAGTTATAACTGTCTGTCCTCATAAATGCTGATATATACATACTAGTAGTGTAGCAGAAATAAAATACTATGGTAGGTAAAAGCATCCAGGTCTACTCCTTGAGCTCCAAAGAATATCTAATGAAAACCTGCCTTTCTCAAACTAATCAAAAAAGCACTAGAGGATTTAAGGGAAAGATAAAACCATGAGTCAGACTTAACTCTGGTTTGAAAAACTCAAGAAATATGTGGTCCTCATATAACAGTATCTTTTGAGATCGCTCGAATCACCATAATGGTTTTTCCCTTAAAAAAACCAAAACCATCTGATAAGTAAATATAGAGATATAATATATAGTGTCTCGGTGTAGAATATAAATCCGAAAATAGTTATGCTCCTTGCATCTCACAACACGACAATATTAGAAGTACAACTAAAACTGCTAAGGTACGTTCCAATAATGGGTTCCATTGGAAACATCCAATATACGGAGGCCAGCCTTCTGACAAGGTCAGAAACTACCTTCCAAGTGACGTATATCTCTAGATAAAATATACTACAGAGGTAAACACAACTGGACCGTGCCCAAACACGTGATGCCAAATATCATCAACTCCTCATGCAACATCTATAAGCGTCTCTGGATATGGAGTTGATATACCCTTGGGTTGGCTAATCCCACTGGCTGTGCTTCTACTCTGTTTTCTATCATTTTTGATGGTGAGTCATGTTTAGCATCTCAACACATGAGTCTTCATCACTCAAAAAGATCTTAAATCTCTCCATGGATTCTAGCATCTCAATACATGAGCCAATGTCGCTTGAACAGTTCACGAATCTATCCATGGATTTCGGCATAAATCATCTGATGAATGCTAATGTTGAACTCTCTCTCTCTCTCTTAGTTACCCTCATGATAGACAGTTCAACTCAATAGCATTGTCCGATATGTTAATGCTGACCTCTCCCTTGGAGTTCCCTTAGGATAGATAGTGCAACTCTAACATTTCGCTCCACAACCGCTTCCATAACATAGAACACGTATATTGGTTTTGAAGTGGTTACAATTTTACGCTTCCCCACAGATAGAATAAGTCTACTTTGTTGGCTTTTAGTACTAAGTATTGAAGTAAATACTTTCTATAGACGAATAAGAATACAAACACGATCGAATCAAATAAGCAACTTATGATCTTTTTTTATTAAATCAATTTTCTTTTCGAAGTGAGCAGACTATATAGGAGCTCTCCGCGGGAGATCTCGAATATACATTCCAAAAGCTAGATACATTTAAAAGGAATAAGTCCTCCCTGAGGGATCTCAAACCGTATAAATCTGTGAATCTTTATTTTACTTCCTTTTCTTACTTGTATATATACCTAATATACCTTCACAAAAGATATATACATGTATACTACCACTTCACTATTCATTTCTACTCCTTCCAATACTTTAAAATATAGTCAGATACTTGTCTCGAAGGTATAAGAATATTTTAAATCACTTAATAAGATTTTCCACTTTAATATATAATCAAAGAGGTTAAAACAAATGTTACTTAAACATTGTTACTATAAACCCCTTCCCTCTTTTACAAATTAAACCTTTACTTTTACTATCCTTTTTATAGAATCTTTTATGCTTATCATTATCTTTAAAACATTCTTTTGAAAGATCTATTTATATTCATAAGTATAATCAAATGGGTTAAAGACAAATTTACTTAAACGTTGTTTACTATAAACCTAAAACCTTTTATACTTATTATTAGCTTTAAAACGTTCTTTTTAAAGATCAAATTACATCTACACTTATTTAACAAGCTAATATACTTTTAAATTACTTCTCAAAACCATTCATTATAACTAAGTGTTATAACCAAAACCCACTTATCCTAACTTATAGTATATATGTAACGCCCCACCTCTATACCCATACTACCAAAGAGAACTACTATGCAATCTTGTCTGGTGATATGGAGAACGAGGCTGGTTAAGAGCGACCACATGTGAATATACTCTTGGGCTAACGCCGACATGTAACTCACCTCATAATATATGGACAAATATACGTACCCGATATCAGCATAAAGCATTAAACATGCGGGCTTACCAAGATAGAACAGTATAAAATACTTACAAATGAATACAGAGTCACAGATCACATTAGAAAAATATAATACATAACAAGTTGATAACAAACCGTGACAATGTCCGACTATGATAATACATACCCAATCAAGTTTAGAATACACAACACTAGGCCATCTCATCAAAATAAATACAAGAAGATACCGAAATAGAACATATACGGTCGTCATCTCAAAATACAATATAACAAATGTATATTGTCTTCTCCAAAGCCCAATCATCCAAAATAGCTAATGTCCATGTACTTAAAAAGTCTCGGACTGACCCGAGTATTATATAAATAATAAACGGGTCAGACTATATTTAAATCTAAGGTGAGTACATAACAATAAGCATGGTAATAAAAGGCAAAGTATGAGTACGACACAATATAATAGCCATGTAACATCATAATAAATACCATGACATACATCTCAAATATCACCCACAAAAAAACACATAAGCAACAAGATTCACGACATCTATAAATCGAGTGATAACAATCAAACTCATCAAAATCAAAAAATACCATGGACAAGCATGCAGTGTGTCCACAAAAATACTAATAAAGGAATGAATCACAAATCATAACAATACAAAAGTTGATAACCAAAATATCAATCTTACCTTCATTCCTAATGGAAGTAAGGACTTCCGACTGTTAAGCACTAAAAGATGAACCAAGAGATGCAAAATCCCAAATAAATAATCAAAGCATCAAATCTTAACTTACAACCTTAATGGAAGTAATAACTTCCGACCTTTAATCCATAAAAGATAAATTAATAAATATGAAACCTGAATAGAACGAAGTCCAAATCAAATATAGAAATCAATATCCAAGAGTACTATCTTGACTTACAATCTTGATGGAAACTGATCGTTAGTCCTATGAGATAGTAAGAAGTACAAATTCCAATAAAAGCACAACTCATACAAAATATCGAAAGCGATATCCAAATAATTATCTTGACCTACAACCCTAATGGAACTGATAACTTCTGACTATTAGGCCCCCAAAGATATCTGGAAACACAAACTTAAATCAATATCCAAAAAGGAGAGATTAAGTGGGTTCATTTTTTGTTCTGTTTTATTTTGGTTACGATTTTCATTTGGGGCTTAGGGCTGAAAGAAAAGTGGGCTTTGGGTTCGATTAAGAGATGTGGAGGGGAACCTAGAAAAGGAAAGAAGAGGTTGTGTTAAAGTGAGCTTGGGCCGTAACCTTTTAGGCCCTCGTTTTAATTAATTCATTCCTCTTTTCTCTTTAAATAGTTCTTGTATTTATTTGTAAACAAATTTCCAATTGATTCAAATTAATTTACACTTCATTCTACATATTATATTTCGATAACTACATGATTTTCATTCAGTACGATGCTCACTTATTTATTTTCCACTATTTTAGTCACATAATATATATTACGCTTTAACAATATTTTATATTCAATTAAAACAATTTATTCGATTTTAATAAATTATCCAAAAAGAATTTACTAATTTACTTCAATTTATTAAAACAAAATCTTTTATTAAATAGGCTTCAAATAAATAAATATTTACTTTCAAAAATAAAAATTACCAAATATTGGATTCAAATAATTTTATTTTAATTTAAATTTGTTTAATTTACAGCATGGAAAGCAGAGTTGTTATAGACTTCCTCCTTAAGAAAATTGCATCCTCGCAATTTCTTATAGGGAAACGTCATACAAAACTCAAACCCTGAACTTCCTTCATATCTACAAACTTCTAATAGTTTACACAATCTTCCATATGGCTCCTTCTCCAACTATCTTATCGTATGTTGTACTATAAATAGACTTACTCAATAACTTTCTTTTTTTATGTGAAAATTAGTCACACATCCTTAAAACGGAACTTAATTTCAAAGCGGGTCCCTGTCATAAAAAATATATATTCTACGTCCCTGTTTCTGTTTTCCGCCAATTTATTCCCCAAATTACCCCTGCGTTTCACTACGAGCTCTAATTCTTCTTCTTATTTTTCGATTTAAATGAAAAACTGCAATTAAATTGAAGACGAATCAAGTTTTTTTTATGAAATATGATATTCTTAATATTTGCAGTTATAAATAATCGCAACAAATTTCTACAAATATATGCGATAGTTGCAGAAATTTCTGCAACTATACGCAATAGTTGCAGACATTTCTGCAACTATACGCAATAGTTGCATTTGTGCAACTATATGCAATAGTTGCAGAAATGTCTGCAACTATACGCAATAGTTGCAGAAATTTCTGCAACTATTGCAAATAGTTGCAGACAATTCTGCAATTATTTCCAATAGTTGCATTTCTGCAACTATTTGCAATAGTTGCATTTCTGCAACTATTTGCAATAGTTGCATTTCTGCAACTATTTGCAATAGTTGTAGATATTTCTGCAACTATATGGTATAGTTGCAGAAATGTCTGCAACTATTGGGTATAGTTGCAGAAATATCTGCAATTTTGTGCAATTTTTATAAATTTGAAAAAAAAAATCGAAATGTTAAATATTTGCTGAATTGTCTGCAAATATTTGAAATAATTGCACCTTTAATACAAATATAAATTTTTGGTATCAACAATGGATCTCATTTTAAAGATCATAAAATTTGTGATTTTTTGGTGAAAACGGTATGTTGATCCGGTTTTTGTAAATAAAGTTATACACGTTTGAAAAGTTTAAAACATAAAGGGTGTTTGTGTATTTTTGCGTGCGTGAATTTGAAAATAGGGAGCGGAAATGTAAATGTTGGTTGTGAAGGATGTTATATCTATTTTAAAACTTGTTAGGGATGTAAGCCAAACTATCCCTTCTTTTTTTGCATACGGTAAATTTTTGTGAAATTTTTGCTAAGTGTCGGCTTTTTCAAAATTTCTTAGCAAAGTCTTCTTTGTACAAAGAACATTCCGAAAAATCAAAACATAATATATCACAATAAATATGCATCTTAATTAATGGAGCATCCCAAAACATGGGGAAAACAATATAATATCACATATATACCGACATATCGTAAAAAAGTACCTTTTTATTAGCATTTAAGCAAGCTATTCACTTTTACGCGAGCAAAAGTGAGCCAACATCGCCAAATTATCCAAATAAGCTCCAAAAGTACCTACACTCAACTCAATTTGAACACTAGTGGCATATATAAAGAAGTACGATAAGTATGCTACCATGTAATGGAAAGAAATGCAACATTCATATTTGAAACCACTTTTCGACTAACTTTCAAAAGCCGAAAACACCAAATTAGGGATTGGTTTCAAAAGTAAAGTTGTTACTCGATGTACTAGCTTCCCAAAATAATTTTCATATCACCAAAATATGGATTACAACTCAAGTTATGGCATTTTTCTAAAAGTAGAAAATTCCAAAATGGTAATTTAAGCATAGGCCAGTTTAACAAATGTATGTTTGTAAACTAGTAAACTTCAAAATTTTGCAAACATATTAAAACAAAAGTTGTTTCTTAGGTTCTAATCTTTCAGGAATGGAAAGATCGTCGAAATCAGACAACTATTTAAAAGTTATGGTCAAATGAATTTCAACGATGTGATAAGAAATTTTCAATTTCAAAACAACGATATACATTGTTTTTAATTCATGTTTAAATCATAACTAACTTCAAATTTAAGTATTGCATTTCAAATTAAAATTTCTCTCTAATAACATAGCTTTCTAATGAAATTAAAATCGTCGAAATGGATAGATGGTTTGAGATTTATGGTCAATACAAATCACTGTTTTTAACTCAAATTCTACACATTGTTCAAATAATTGTTTTTCTTTCTATTCAAAGTGCATTTTACAAATACAAATTTCAAGTTTAAGTTAAAACTTCAAAAGTATAATTCCATTTATCATTCATTACAAAACATTTTATTCTAAAGAACAACACTTTATTCTCCCATATTTTTTTCAGCTTAATATTCAGCTTATCTTAAAAAATTAATTACTTTCCAAAATAATAGCTTCTTTTTAGAAATATTTTTTTTTTCAAATATTCTTCAAAAACATCCTTCTTTCCAAAATATTATTTATAATGCTTCCAATAAATGTACACTTCTTATTCAAATAGTAATTCTTTTTTAATTTTAAATTATTATGTCGAGATGCCTCGTCCTAGTGTTTAGGAATCACTATCGAATACGTGTGCACCCGCATCGACCATAATTTTTAAAGCACTTGACGGACAAATTAACACAAAAATAAACCGTCAAAACATTTTCAGCCACCATATAAAATCAAACACATATTTTATCAAATCATTTGCTTGTGGTAAGAAAATATTTATTTTTGAAATTCGTATATACATAAAATTCATCAATCATCAACAACAATGTAAATCATTACATTATCCATCCAAAAATCAAACAAGCATTAAACAATAATACACGCATTTCAAACAAGCAAATAAACGCCTTCAATGGAAGGCTATTAATCAATTTCCGCTGTGCAACTCTGATCACTACTGGATCCTTCACCCAAACCCATCACATTACAATTTGGGATTGTGAAGTATTTAAAATGCAAGATTCAGATTAGAGTCTTTTACAACTTCCCTAACCGAGCTACTACGTTCTAGTTCAAGCCACACAGCGGTTTACTCACCATCATAAATGCCGACGCTACTCATCCGACTAACAACTCCTTACTTTACTGCCTACATTAACAAATTCCATTTCGCTTGGAATTAACACATAGAAGAGGTAGAGATAAGTAATATATGTAGTAGGGAAAATAACAAGTATGTTCCTGGATGATTACCCCAGTAATCATCATATACTTCTACTATCTCTTTAATATAGGGTAACTACCACACACCCAAGGGGAATAGGGACACTAAAATCACTCTAAGGCCAAGACTCATGTCACATATATTTTATATTATTCTGAACCTGATCTGATACAAATCTGTAACGCCCTACCTCTATACCCATACTACCAAAGAGAATTACTATTTAACCCTGTTTGGTAATACGGAGAATAAGGCTGGTTAGGAGCGACCACACATGAATATTCCTTTGGGCTACATGGGCACATAACTCACCTCAGAATATATCAACAAATATACATACCCAGTATCAGCATAAATCAATAAACAAGCAGGCTTACCAGGATAGAACAATATAAAAATACATACAAATGAATACAGAGTCACAGATAGCAGCAGAAAAATATAATACATAACAAAATGATACCAAACTATGATGGTGTCTAACTATAATACCCAGTCAAGTTCACAATACACAACTCTAGGCTATCTCATTAAAATAAATACAAGGAGACATCGAAGTAGAACATATACGGTCATTATCTCAAAATACAATATAACAAATACATATTGTCTCCTCTAAAGCCCAATCATCCAAAATAGTTAATGTCCCTATACCTAAATAATCTCGGACTGACCCGAGTATTATATAAATAATAAATAGGTCTGACTATATTTAAATGTAGGTGAGTACATAACAATAAGCACGGGAATGAAAGGAAAAGTATGAGTATGACACAATATAACAACCATCACAACATCATAATAAATACCTGTCATACATCTAAATATCACCTATTAAAAGCACATAAGCAATAAGATTCACGACATCTCGAGTGATAACAATCAAACTCATCAAAATCACAAAATACCATGGACAAGCATGTAGCGTGTCCATAAAAATACCATTAAAGGAATGAATCACAAATCATACCAATACAAAAGTTGATAACCAAAATATCAATCTTATCTTACGGTCCTAATGGAAATAAGGACTTCCGATTGTTAAGCACTAAAAGGTGATCCAAGAGATGTAGAATTCTAGATAAATAATCAAAGTATCAAATCTTAACTTACAACCCTAATGGAATTAATAACTTCCCACCGTTAAGCCACAAAAGATAAATCAATAAATATGGAACCTAAATAGAACGAAGTCTAAACCAAATACAGAAATCAATATCCAAAAATACTATCTCGACTTACAATCCTGATGGAAGTAAAATCATCTGATCGTTAGTCCTATGAGATAGTAAGAAGTACAAATCCCAACAAAAGCATAACTCATAAAAAATATCGAACGCAATATCCAAATAATTATCTCGACCTACAACCTTAATAGAAGTGATAACTTCTGAATGTTAGGCCCTCAGAGATATCCAGAAACATAAACTCAAATCAATATCAAAAGTCATTCAAATTTTTCATGTGTGAAATCATATATCTCGACCCCTAGTCCTTGGAGAGGTGAAACTCTCGAATAAATAGTCCTAGGAGATGGAGATAACAAATCAAACAAAAAGGAGATCTGTCAGGCATATGCTCTTATGAGAGAATGACAGACAAGCTTACAACAAGTCTCTAATGTCATAGATAGACAACACGCAGCTCTCTTGGGTTAGGGTATCTCAAATGAAAAATGTATACACAGCCAGTCTCTAATGTCAAACAATAATTTTCTCTAATGAGGTGATAATAGCAAGTGTCTCACAAATAATGGATCTACCTAAATCATCTGGATGGAAGACTGACGTATCACAACACTGCTTTAAAAAATGTGTAACGACCCTAATTTTAACTAACATTATTTAGAACATTTAATTAGATAAATTAAATGAAATAATGAAAATGGTTAAGAGATTGAGATTTGTATAGTTATAAGGTAGCCGTGCCTTAATGAATGAACAAATGGAAATTTAATATGAAGTAAGTAAAGGTAATAAGATAAGGGAAAAATAGGAATAGGTTATATTCTTATACCCCTAAACCCTTATTCCAATTTCATTTACAACATTCACAAACAAAACTAAACCTATAGCTTGGCCTGCCACCATTAGAAGTAATCTAAAGGAAGATAAGCAAGGATTCAAGTAGGAAGCTTAATCAAATTAATTCAAGAGCAAATCTCAACCTTCTTAACAATCAAGCTAAGGTGAATAATAGATTACATCTCATTTTTATTACTTTCAGTTTGTAGATAAGATCTGAATTTATTTTGCAAGAAAAATGTCATGCTTTGATTGTTTAAATGGTTATATATACTTGTTGATGATTTATGTTGTTTCATAAAGATTTTACGATGAAATTTGATTTGAAAAACCTATGAAATGACATCCAAATAGCTTGCGTTTTTTATATAAGGTCTGAAACATTATTTTAGAGGTGAGTTTCAAGTTTCATAATTTTCTAAGTTGTTGTGGATTTATTATAAATTTTCTAGTAAAGAAAATGGTTAAATTGGGTTTAAATTATTTATGGCTATTATATGTTAGCTTTGGGTTAGAAATTTAAATATGTTAGAAAATATATTAAAACTGATTTATGGGAATTTTTAGAGAATTTTCCTTAGTATTTTATTAAAGATATAAAATTATTTAAGGTATGGGACTTAAATGTTTTATATGTTTATAAAAAGAGAAGGGGCAATTTGCTAAATGTTTTAAGTTGTTAATTACTAGATTCGGCAGCACTTTTAGAAAAGATTTTGAAAAAGAATTAGTATCCAATTATATGTTGACAAATAAGGCAAGTTAGTTGGAAAGATATTACTTTAAAAAGTTAAAAATCAGTTTTGTAAAGGATTATTACTTTGCCACTTTCGGTAGCCACCCTTCGACCCCATAATACCACCTCCAACCTAGTCGAAACCAATACACATGGTATCGATGCCTTGGTACGTAGTGGATTGGAGATAGGCGGAAGGTATAGAGTCAAAACATACTTTCGAAGGGGTAGAAGTAGTCTTTATAAACTCAGAACTATTTTGGTTACAAAATGAGGCTTTCGAAGGAAATAGCTTTCGACTTAGTTAAATATGCCATTGTTTAGAAAAAGGGCTTTCGAAAGAGGTTGCCACCTTTTGATTTTAAAATAAGAATTCGACAGGGACGAAACCCCTGCTGCCGCATTCAACCTTTCGAATCAATGCCTTCGAAAGGGTTCTTTTGTCCTAAACTTTGAAGCTACCTCTCCATGCTTTCGAAAGGGTTGGTTTCGAAACCATCCACTTTCTTTTACTTAGGAATAATGCTTTCGAAAAGTAGCTTTCGCCCCAGTTCTTTTAAGGCCCTTAGATATATTGAAAGTTAAACCCAAAGGTTTCGAAAGGAATGGTTTTAAATGGTTCGAAGCTATGTTCCACAAACTTTTACTTGAACCCAGTGATTTCGAAAGGTTTTTTAAGTAAAGGACTTTAATGCTTTCGAAAGATATATAACGAAGGTTTCGAAAGGGAGATTCCCCCAATGTTTTTGAAAGGTTTACCTTTAGTATTTGAATGGAAGGTTTCCAATGCTTTCGAAAGGCAAGTTTGAAGTGTTTTGAAAAGAGGATGTCTAAGGTTTTATAAAGCTTTCGAAGGGATACTTTCAATGATTTCAAAAGGTTTATTTTTAAAGGTTTCGAAAGGTATGTTTTGGCCTTTCGGCTTAGTATTTCAAGGTATAGTAGTTAACTTATTTTGAAAGGGATACTTTCAATGGGTTCGAAAGGTATCGTTCAAAGTTTTTAAGCAATCGTTTCAAATGGTTTACCTTGGCTTTATGGCCTAAGATCTTTTAAGTTAAAAACAGTTTTTAACTTACTTTGGAGGGATAGATAATCCCATTATATTTCATCAACATTGTTTTGTGTAAAGCATATATCATGGCAAAGATGTTTAAGTAAAGCAAAAAGTATATTTTCCATGTTTAAGTATGATTTAAAGGGTTAAATCAATTTGAAAGAAATGTTTTTAAGGAAAATTTGATGGGGTAGTTAAACCTAAGTAAATGACTCAGATATTAGAATACCAGATGGGACTGGTATAGGGTCGCTCCCTATAATTTAGCTAATAAGCCCCTAGCTAATATAAGTCCAAAATTTCAGTGTGTAGGGCTTTGTTAGGTAAGACTAAAATAATGTTACATACATAAAGGAATATACAAAGAAAAGATAGGTTATTGGTGAGCCCGCAAAACCATTAGGTTCAATTGACCCTAGAAGAAGATAGTTAAGGGCAGTCAGCCCGAAAGTGTGTCTAACAGAAGTTAGATAATTGATTGTGTCTGGTAGGCCCGAGTCAACCAATGGTTAGTAGTCAGCCAAACAATACTACATTGTTTAGACATATAGTCCATTGATTACCTGATTTACGTGCATATATGATATTGCTACTATTGCTTTAATCAGTTTGATTGCAGGTTTTTGATTTGCAAAAGATATGTTTAAAAAAAGGGTATTAGTGAGCGGAAACCCGTTCCGCTAAGTTACATGGTCTCACTTAATATCAGTAATCCAAGATGTAATAGTATTATTCATACTAGGCTTTATGTCTGACTCGAAGTTTATGTTTCCCCTTAAGCTCTCGGGTGCTCAGAATTTAATTTGAGTAGATTGAGAGTTAAGGTTTTTTAGGTTTAGTAGGTTGGATGAATAAGCTTCCGAAGACGTGCATGAGGCAAAGCTAGCTATATAGGAGTTATTTAATTTTATTTCCGTTGTGATGTATTAAGACCGATATGTCTATTTAGTACTCTGATCATCCAAGGGGGCATCTTCATATCACTTTTGGCATAATTTGTAATAATTATATTTGATCAAAACCAGGGAATCGTTTGGGACTACGTATCTAAATATGAAATATTGATTTGAAATGTAATCGGAAAAGTTGTTTTAAATCTGTGTTGATTTTATTTCATATTCACGTGCTTTTGATATTATGGATACCATTAACATTATCGTATTTTGTTACCGAAAGTTAATACTATGGATTACTACAGCATCTATAGCGCTTAGCTTCGAGCCTCAAGATAGGGGATGTTATAAAATTCTAATGACCACAGCCCATTTTCTATAGTACCTAAGTAACTCTCAGAACCGTGACACTCGTATCCATCACATGCCATAAACAAGCTGCAAGACTACGCTGTGCATCGGCCATGATTCCTACTTGCCTTTGGTAATAGACTGTTGGTCCTTAAGTGACGTCAGGGCAATGGCTCTAATGAGAAAAATAACTCTTAGCCTATAAACTCAACTAGGTGACATCACGGATCCAAGCGCGACCCCACAGTTAGGACCACTAGGATGGATAACGAGCCTATCCGGGGGTTCTAATTCATGTGCTCTCCATGGTGGCATGAACTATATGACGTAGATTCCTAACAAATACTCTCGACTCTATAAGTCCTAATGAGAGTGATAACTAGTACTCTTGACTCTAGGAGTCCTTATGAGAACGACAAAAACTGCTCTTGACTCGATGAATCCTACTAAGTGAGATAACTGATATTCTTGACTCGATGAAACCTAATGAGAGGCACGTCAAATACTCTCGGTTATACAGGTCCTGATGAGAGCATCTTCATATAACAAATCCTTGACTACAAGCCATACGAGTGTATAATGATACTCGACTGGTAGTCTTTAGAGGATGCAACAAAATATACTCTCAACGAGATGAGACCTAACGAGAGGAATAATAACTACTCTCGACTCCGCACGTCCCAATAAGAGCATCACAACATACTAATTCCTCGACTACTAGCCCTAAGAGTAATATAATATAACTCAGCTAGTTAGTCCTAAGAGGATAAATCCCAACATATCTTCAGCTTATAGCCCTTGGAGAGTAATAGAACTCTTAACTACTAAGCTCTAAGGAGTCACCTATAGAACTCGTCTCCAGAATATAAGTGACATCTACTCATTAATAATAATCGAATAAGTATTACTTGATCGTACCATTCCACTTAGTATTACTCGAACGTACTAGAAGCTAGTAAACTATACTCATCAAATAACAGTTATTCTATAATACAAGTCAGCAGAATAATCGAAAAAATAATACCAAATGCCCCACCATAGACGGTATTACTAATCCATTTATTCAATATCCTCATTATAAAGAACTAAATCGCAAAATCATCAAATATACCAATTCCAAATCAATAAAATATATAAAAAGGGAATAAAATTTTAAACTCTTAAAAATAGATTTTTATATTCAAAAATCCTCTTTCTAAATTTCCTTTTAATTCTTTTTATTAAATATTCACTTTACAGATGAAATTCCCGTTTGGAAAATATTATTAAAAACCCTCAAATATTCTTATAAAAATTCCTTACATTCCAATATTCTTAAAAAATTTCTATTCTCATTTTTAAAACAACTTTTATATCCAAACAGTTTCCAACAAATCATTTATTTCTCATCCATATTTATTTATTTAAAAAATATTTCAATCCAATTTTAAAATCCCATAAATAATTTTCCAAAGCTATTTAAAATCTTTTGAAACGAGAAAATAATCCAGAAACATAAACTATGGAGCAAAATTCTCCAAAAATATCAATCAGTCTTCAATATAAATTTTATCGTACGGCCCGAACTGAATTACATCAAATTTCGACCATCCATAATTGTGCACTCACAACAAATAAAACTTCATGATTCATCTCGACCAATGGTTCTAATGGGAGAAAATACTCTCAAATGAATGGCCCTACGAGATGTAAAATATACAAATAAAACTGCAATCGGACAACATCTCATTTGCATTTTGGATAATCCAATATACACAAATCTACAATCTATTCCAAAATCCCATCCATATCACCACAGTCCATCAAATTTCCAAACAACCATTTTAACCAAACAATTCCATAAATAATTGGCATAATTTATATGTAAGATGCAAAGGGAAATAAATATACTTGTGAGTATAAAACTCACAGAAGCGATGCTCGCATTCCAAATCGACGACTAAACGATATCATAATTGCCACCATCCGTTCGCCAATCATCATCGCTACCTGGCTCTTCATCACAAATGCCTCCTACTAATGCCAAAGACCACCACCACCAGCTCCACACATGCAGAACCCCATCATCGTCCCTACGACATCACGACAACTCCATTGCTCCAACGTTCTATCACCAACTGATGCTCCACCTTGCTGCTGCTCAGGTCATCTTATTGGAGATAAGAGATGCGGGAAACCAATCACATATAAGAATCTACTCACTACTTGAAGTCGTCGCCTTCAGCTCCACCTATATATCACCTACATCACTAGTACCGCCATTACCTCCGACCATTGCCAGCACCAGTCGCAACCTCCTAAAGACACCCGCCTTCAAAGTCTGCATGCACATGCCATCAGGTTGAGCTCGGCAATCATCGAGACACCGCCAAAGCAGGGCACACGTCGCTTAGTCGGCCTCCGATTACACCCTTCCTCGTGACGTTCACTTGTGCCTCGAGCACGATTTAATTTTTTCTATTTTATTTTGGTTGCAATTTTCATTTTGGGGAGGGGGTAGGGCTAAAAGAGATGAAGCGGGTTTTGGGTTAGATTAAAAGATGTGGAGGGGATTCTAGAAATGGAGAGAAGAGGTTGAGTTCAATTGGGCTTGGGCCTTAAAATTTTAGGCTCTAGTTTTAATTAATCATTCATCTTTTCTTTTTAAATAATTTTCGTATTTATTTGTAAATAAATTTCAATTTTATTTAAATTAATTTATACTTCATTCTACATATTATATTTCGATAACTACACGATTTTCATCAATACGATGCCCGCTTATCTATTTTCCACTATTTTAATCACAAAACAATTATTTACACTTTAAAATATTTTATATTCAATTAAAATAATTTATTCAATTTTAATAAATTATCCGAAACGAATTATTTACACTTTTTTTAAATAAACTTCAAATAAATAAATATTTACTTTCAAAAAATAATTACGAAATATCGAATTCAGACAATTTTATTTTAATATAAATTTATTTAATTTACGGCATAGAAAGCAGGATTGTTACAATACACACACTTGCACTTTAAAAATACTTAACTTACTTTTCTAAACTTACGTGTATATATATAGGAATACTTTAAAAATACTTATAAATATGTTTTAAATATCTATATAAAATATTGTGTAAAAATAACTAATTTAAAAATTACTAGAAAAAACATTTTAAATAATGTTACAAAGAAAATCATTTACTTTAAAAATACATAATGAATTATTAAAAATATATTTAAAATTGAAACCACTTTTAAACACTCTTATACATGTTATTAAACATCTTTACAAAGACTCCGAAAAAATAAGTAATTTAATTATCATTTTCAAACACTTTACAATCACAACCCAGCCTATAACAACACACGACGGCCGGTGCTATAAAAGGGTCCAGAAGTGCTGTTGTAGGTCAAAAAGTGCTACCGTCACGTGCTCTTATAGACCTTGGCCGAGAATAGAGTTAAACACAAAAAAGTTTGGTCATTTTTCTACAAGTTAACAACGATTTAAGGTTTGATTTTATACAGTATGTATTATACATATAGTACATAATGACCATGCCAAGAAACCCCTAAGGATGTCTTTCCAAAACTCTATGAAAATTCACCAAAAAAGGAATTCAAAGTGCATCTATAACGACCTTTCGCTATATAAACAATTCCACATTCAATTCAATGCCATACACAATCTAACCAAACATGTATGCATAATGTTTAAGGCCACGTCACATGTTTAGAAGGTCGTAGAAATAATTATATATAATATAAATATGTCATTCGCGTTCAAAAACAAGTAGGGTCCAAAGATATAACTTCATTAGTTAACTTCTTAATTTTATATCAACACATAGTTGTAAATAAAATATTTACTTTTCAATGGTGAGTTAACTCACCTAAATTCTTGCTAACACTAATTACAAGCTAGTAGAATGCAAACACTTCCTACCATCACCTAAAAGCAAGGAACCACCTTCCCTTGCCTCTAAAAGCTCACGGCCACCTCCCCTTTCAGTCAAATGCTCACGACCATGATGGGTTCCCCCACTTGTGCCTCCTTTCTTCAACTTTTGACTGGATATTTCTTATTACCATGTTGTGCTAAGACCTTTTTCAAAGTTTGGGAGAGTTTGGAGTTCATTTGCATTGATTTTAGAAAGTTAAATAGAAGAGAAAAAGGATGAAGACATTGTTTTCTATGTGTTAAATTTGCAACCCAACTTTGTGAACTAATGAAATGTACTTATAGGATTATTTAAGAGGCCAAAACCACCTCCCAAACCTTCTTGGACTGTCCACAAAGCATGCTCCCCTCCATATGCTTCACTTTACACATTACTCCTCTCTTACATAGCCCATAAGTCTTCCCAAAATACCCTTTTAGAATATCCTTTATGACATCAGCCATGACATCATAAAAAGCAATTTAGTTAGCCATAACACTGAAAATAATTTTAATTGCTAATTAATGACATGTTAGTATTTTAGACACGTCGAAAAAGTTTGAACAACATTTACCGAGTAAAATACCGTCTATCAATAAAATGATTTTTGGTTATGTTATCGATATTTCTTCAAACTATTTATTTTATAAACATATTTCAAAAACAAGTTTACCTTCATGTGGCACTAATTAAAAGAGGTAATCAAGGTTATAAAATCATTTTAACACATTTTAAACCAAGATTCAAATATTTAAATGATTCAAATATTTAAATAATTCAAATATTTAAATATGAAGTATTCGAAATTCCAAGTCGCTACATGGTGTCTCCCACCGACAAGCGTGGAAAGCAGGAGAAGGGACCAATGTCAATAATAGGTTGTAACACCCTATATTTTGGAGAGTCTATAATATGAGAAATTAATTTAAATTAAATTGAATTAATAATATGAAGACATTATTAACTAAATTATTAAAGTAATTTAATTGTAAGAATTGCCCAAGGAAAATTTAATTAATTAAGTGAGAGTCACTTTAAAAATTTAATTGGATGAACCAAAGGCAAGCAGAGCAATTTTGGTTAGCCTTGATTAATGAAAGAAAACAATTTAAGTGGGGAATGATTTAAGTAAAGGAAATAAGTTAGTAATGCCCAAACCCACTAACCCATATTCATTAGCCCCAACCCATCATTCCATCTTCCATTCATTTCATTTCACAAACAAAAATTCCTAAGAACTCTAAGCAAGGCTAACACTTACTAAAGAAGAAGAAGAGGATTTCGAAAGCTAAAAGATCAAAAGCTCTTAAACTTAAAGGAAAGGGAAGATTTCTTAAGCTAGGCGAGTAAAATTTTTCACTAAAACATTCTTTAACATGTTTTAATTTGGAATCCTATGATTGGATGTTTGAATGATGTTTGAAGTGTTTGGATGGTAAATTATAATTTCTAATTATTATTTAGGATTTAATTAAGGTAAATTAGAGCATGTTTTAAGGTGAAACATGGTCAAATCACATTCAAATTCCATGAAATTTTAATATGTTATAATCAATGATGAAATATAGATGGGGTTTTAATCTCATAATTTTTGGAGTTAATGTGAATATTTTATGCATTTCCTAAGTGGGGAAAATGGGAAAGTTCACGTTAATTAATTATTGAAAATAGCAAAATTAATTATTTTGGCCTGAACTTTTTATCGGAGGTAAAATACGATAAATAAGATTTCTGGTGAAATTTTGGGATTTTTTCTATTAATTTTCAATTTTATACGAACTATTTAGTGAAAGAAAACACTAATTAAATAAAGAAAATTAATTAATTACTTAATTTGGATGTTTACCCTTTTCTGAAATAAAACTGCAAAGATAAGAAAATTAAATAATAGGAAGTTGACCAAAAAATTGGTTAGATAAAAGTTGTTGCTTAAAAGGATAGTAAATTAGATTTTAATCTAATTATAAAATTGTCATTTAATAATTTTTCACCAAGTAAAATATAGTAATATATGCTAAACTTCGCATTGAGCCAAGAAAATTTATGCACAGAAGCTAGAATAGAAAAGTGGACACCACATGAGACCCAACATTTTATTTATAAAACCAAAAATAAACAATTCTTTGCGACGACTTATATTTTTACGCGACACTTGAATTAGTAGCGACGCTCGAGCTTGCACCAAAATAAATAGTAGCGACGACATGTAAATTAATAGCGATGATTTTCTATAATGATGGCTTCAATGTAAGCGATGACATTTATATATATGTATATATGTGTGTGTATGTGTATGTGTATATGTGTGTCTGTGTGTACACACATATATATCTCTGTGTGTACGTATGTGACAACTTACCAAAGCTTATACATGAACACACATCTATTTATGTTATATGAGCGTTACAGCACACGCTTCATGCGTAATGATGGCACGCGCTTTACGGGTGAATTGTTTTTTTTTATAAAGTGAATATGTTTAACATATTCAAAAAGTTTATTTGTTGTTAGTTTGAATTTTTGTTCTTTTGATTCTATCTTAGTTGCAACATCTACATTAATGGTAATTTGGATTTTTGTTTCTATTAATATGTAAAAGAAGTTAATTTGTTAGATATTGTTTTAAGTGGTATTAAGATTTGGTAATATTTTAAAGAGATGTTTTGAATTTGTAAAGAAAATTTATTTGTTGCATACTATATTTAAGCTACACTAAGATTTAGTAATATTTATGGAGGTTTATTTATTAGAGCCTATATTTAAGTGATATTAAGATTTGGTAATATTTATAGAGGGAAATTTTGAATTTATAAAAGAAGTTGGATCCAATTTTTAAGTGATGTTAAGATAAATGAGCATTTTTTTTAGTTTACGTTGATACCAAAAGAATGTGACATCAAAAGTACTATAATTATTATTACGAACGTTACGGCACGCGCTTCGTGCATAATAATGACACGTGCTTTATGCGTGAATTATTTTTCTATAAATTGAATGTGTTAGATTAAGTGGTAGTAAGATTTGGTAATATTTGTAGAGAAATTTTTTGAATTTGTAAAGAAAATTTAGTTATTAGATCTTATATTTGAGCGAAACTAAGGTTTGATAATATTTGTAGAGCTTTATTTATTAGATCCCATGTTTAAGGGATATTAAAATAGATTCAGTAATATTGGTAGAGGAGAATTTTGAATTTGTAAAAGAAGTTAGATCCAAATTTTAAGCGATATTAAGGTAGATGAGCATTTTTGGTAGTTCACGCTGATACCAAAAAAGCGTAACACCAAAGGTATTACAACTATTAATAAAACGCTGATACAAATAAGTGTAACACCAAAGGTATTACAACTATTAATAAAGATAGATGTGCTGAATTATCCAGAAGAATCTTTTATTATTTGATGTGCGTATTTGACATATTCTCATTTCAGTAAACATGTAAACCTAGAAATATATTCATTGAAATATTCAAGTTTTAACTTAGTTTGATTTGTTCCGATCCAGCATAGAAACAATAGGTTAAAAATAACAGAAATTATTTTTTGTTTTAGGTGGTTATAAAGAGAATAACATATATAATACTTAAATTATATAAGAGTAAAGGGTATTTTGAGAAGGTCATTATCGAATCAAAATATTGCGCTTCCAAGCCAACTATTAATTTTCAATGTTACTTTTGAAAACCTTTCGGTTCCATTTCACCCAAAAAATGCCCTGTGTTGCCACGTGTCCAAAAAAATCAGCGGTGGAATCAAACAAATTGTTAAACCATTTGGTTACCATACCCGTGCCCGTTCGTTCATTTCCTAAACCCAAGGTAAAGAGGGTCACCGTTGCTGTTACGCCAGATTAATCCCTGCAGTTTTTTCCCTACCGATCTAATCTCCTCTCCCCCTACCGTCGACGCTCCTACCCACAAGAGACCTTTGGTTTCCATTTCTCTCAAAAAATCCACGCGCTGCCACATGTACACTCCAATTCAAGTAAAATATGGACAGATGAATGACTATCCCGTTCCCACATGAGAAAGTTTTAACCTAATGGTGAAAACAGTTTCCTCTGCCGCATTTAACCCCTTCTTCGCGTTAATCCCTACGCTTCAACACCGTTGCCGGCCTATTGCCCTGTATCCCTCTGCCTTCGGCTGAGACTGATCGACGATGATCCGAGCTTCCGCCTGTCTTCGTTAATCCCTGTACGATTGCGTTTCCCCCCTTCTGTTCGGCCATAACACGTCTGAAACCGGATCCGGCAGTACTCATCGCCACCTCATCTCCTTACGTGCATAATACAGCAGATCGAATACTGACGACAGCAACTGTACGTAACCTTTGCGGTTCAGCGAGACATGCAAAAGTTTAGCCCTACCGACTCCAGTCGTCCTTCTTCTATTTGGAGCAAGTTTCTGGTATGTTTGTTAATGCTTTCATGTTTTCGGATATCTACTCCACAGGAGGGCTTTATGTTTGATATGTTATTTGAATCCATAAGGTAAACCGCATTACAAATTTATTGGGTCGTTCTGTAGTTGTTCGTCTTTACCGTATGAAGGGTATGAAAACTGTCGGCATGCTCTATTTCCTACTTGCTCTGGTTTTTGCTCTTCCATTAGTTCTTGGGATTTGATGTTTGATAGGCTATTTGAATCCGTAAGGTGAACTGCAATTTAAATCTGTTGGGGCGTTTTGTATTTATTTCTCTTTGCTGTTTGAAGGCTATGAAAAATGTCGGCATGCTCTTCTTCCTCCATCTGGATTTTGCTCTTCCATTAGTTATTGGGGTTTACATCCTGGTACAGTTTCAATTTGTGTCGCCACTTACAAATTTCAAAATAACTATAATAGCTGTCCTTAATTTAGAGCAGTGCTAAATGCACCACGCTATGTGCTTCTTTTTACCCATTCTCCATCTTACCCAGCACTATACGATTACACACTTCAAAATACCCACCAATATTTTTAGTGCTACCCATTCAGCAAACAACTTCATACCGTCGAACGGCCTTCTACTGCCGAACCTAGCTCGACATTTTCCAAATTTTATACTGCCGAACGGCCTTCTACTGCCGATCGTATGTATTGTTTTGAAAAAACCAAACAATCTTTCGAACGGTCTTATACTGTTGTTCGGTAGTACGGTACTGCCCATGCTGGGTAGAATGAAGACACCTTTTTTTTCTTTTTTTTTTGGGTAAAAAGAAGTCCATAACGTGGTGCATTTAGCATTGCTCTTAATTTATATATGAGGTTCTCTTCCCCTTCTGTTGTTCACTTGCTTTTTTTCCATGCAACATCCAACATGCTCCCTGCATGGACTTACAGATATGACCATCCACCTTCGTTACAATTTTTAAAATAAATGTTGGTTGTTGTCCTTAAATTATATATGAGGTTCTCTTCCCCTTCTATTGTTCACTTTCTTTTTTTCCTGTGCAACATCCAACATGCTCCATGCACGGACTTACAGATATGACCATCCACCTTCATGCCTTTGTTGTGTGTGTGTGTAAAGAGTCGAGGTCATGAACACGATGTGTTTACCAATATGTCTGTGTGTAAATGTTCATGCAAGATGTGCATAATGCTTGCAGGACAAATAGGAACATAAAGAAAATTGATTAACTATGATTAAATGAGAAAAGTTAGGTATGGTCACAAGTTTTGTTCAAGCCAAAAATTGCTCTAGATACGGTCATATTCTTCATGTATATGTGTGTCTGCATATTCATTTCTGTCAACTGAGATGTTTTGTGACAAGAGGTGTGATGTACACCTTCACAGGTATCAGTAGAGTTTCAGAGGAATTGAAGCATCAAAGTTAAATTTAAGTTTAAGATTGGACTTGATGCGCAGGAAAGTATCATAATGATTTTTCTGCTTGTGCATGCCTACACAACCCATCCTTTTACTTTGAAACCACAGATTAATGAATACATTAGGGCCATTATTCATTTGTTTATAGCATTCCAGATTTGAAACGCACCTATTTTTCCCTCCTACCTTCGGCGTTCTGCCAAACTACCACCTTTTACCACTTCGGCTTAACGAACACTTTCACTGTTCATAGCCAGGTTTAGATGGCTTCTATTTGCACATCCATGACTGGATTGGTATATTCTGTTGTATCGTCTTGACCTGATATATTAAAGATCAACTACAATTTCATCATCTTTGTTCCTGCATCCAATGTTTACTATTTCTGTTTTTTTTTCCAGAACTTCAACATGTTTTTTCCCCTGATCTTCTCACATATCGCTACTTATAATTATTACGTTATGCGTGGTTCGCCCTCCATGCTAGCCGGTAGTTTGTTAACCACCATTTCGTACAAATATATTTGTATATATGTCAGCACTTCTTACTACCAAACTAAAGGTCACTAACCCTTCATCCAACGTGTTCTTTTGCCTTCCATCCGCATACCCCTGTGTCTCTATTATTAATAAAATGCTTAAGGCATTTTATTAGGAAAGTTTATCTATTTTTACTTCACAAAATGTAAGAAACAACCAATCCATAATTTGTTTAGAGAAACTTTTAGTTTCATCATACAAATAACAATTTGGAAATGTAGGTCCTTAGTTGATATCTGTGCAGTTAAAGTCCCGCTATAGCATGAAGCACTCTTCGACTGCTACACTATTTCAATTTAACACTATTAAACAGTAGATCTGCTTTAAATTCCACTATTTTCTGCTACATCCGCTAAATCAAGGCGTTTTAGCATCCGCTTTAGCAATATTAATATACAAATGTTGATTTGACTAGATATCTTTTAAACAAATCAAAAAAGTTAGGATAAATAGCTAATTTCAAGACATAAGTGCTCAATATAAGTTAGAGATTCTATTATAATAAACAAAATCTAGTCTGCATAAATCATGATATTCTTCAGTTTTGTTATATAAGATTAAACAATATTAACTTTTTCTACACAAGTGATGTGAAAATGATAATAAATTAACGTTGAATATTTGGTTTTATATATAATGAAGCTTTTTGCACATCTGCTGCTATATCCTCGCTTTATCTGCTGCTATATCCTCGCTTTATCTGCTGCTATATCCTCACTTTATCCCCGCTACAACCTTTTGCATCTCCACCGCTATACAACTGCTAAGCGCTTTAACTGCAATTGTTGATATTTTCACAAATTACAATTTTTCCGAACTGTCATTGTTCATACAAAGAGGTATGGTTGAAACTTGAGGTTTAATTTGTTCAAATACGATTTTTTTTATTTGGTGATAATATGAGGTATGTCATTGTTCCCTACATCTTTCCCAAATTAAGTTACTTTGTGAACTCAAAGAGTTCTAAAGTATTAGGAAATGATTACTTTATTTCACATTAAAGAATCATATAAAATTATTACAAAATCAAAAGATTGGGTCGTTCTTTACAAACCTGGTTTGAATTTTTTTAGAAATAGAATACCGATCATTTTATAGTCAATCCTTTTTTATAAAAGATTGCACATCCAGTCTCTTCAATTCATTTAGCTATGTACTTAAATATTATTCAATACATCTACAAGTGAGAGTGATGCATACTATGTGCTAACAAATAAATTTTAAAAATCCAAGTAACTTCCAACTGGAAATATGATAAGGCTACGTGTCGGCAAAGAAAAAGAAATGTAAAAAGTAAACACAGTTTACTGTGTATATAGAAAGTATGATCCAGAATTAAGTCCTAAAGTCATGCCTCATCGTAAAAGTCAAATATTTCCTAACTTACAGTTAGTATAAGCAATCTATATTTACCAAATTTATGTAATAATCCATGGGTATTTAGAAACAAAAATACAAATTGTTTTACCATAACTCACTTATATACGTAGATATAATTGTTTTCTAACAAAATGCCGCATTATTTTATTCATTGGCTTCAATAATAGGGACAAGAATTGGAAAGTAACAATCACCAGAAACCATGCACCTTTCATTATTATGCGCGAAATGCATTTCAAAAAATAATGACAACAAATACCACTTGATTATATTAATTTTTCGTAAATGATCGTCTAATATTGAATTTGGTCAGTGTAATCATTTATTACATCCATGATAATGTGTAAATTATGAAAATGCAAAGGCAAAGTACATTTGCAACACGTTTTTAATCTTATTCTGTTCCATTTTTCATGTTTTTTAACATCATTGTTCATGTTGTAGCTTTACGATTATAGGTTTTATTTATATTTGTGTTATTGCTAAGGTTTGCTTCCTACTATCGACTTAAGCTATCATTTTGTAGCTTGATATTTTACAAAATAGGATAGGATGATCATGTGATTACTTGCCCACTTTCAATTAGGGTTGGATTATTTTCCGCTTTACCGGCTTTCCAGAATTTTCCTTCCACGTATTTCCGAAAATTTCCATTTTCATGTTTTTCCGTTTAAAATAGCTCGGAAGGAATTCCTTCCGGTTTCTGATGGAAAAAAGCGGAAATTTCCACTGTTTTCCATGGAAATTTTATTCCTACCGATATTCTTGTATGATTAGTTTAACTGGACCAAACATATAAAAAATATGAAATTTTAAATTCTAAATTTGAAATTTTGAAATTTTGAAATTTCAAATTTTAAAATTTGAAATTTGAAATTTTGAAATATGAAATTTTGAAATTTCAATTTCGAATTTTGAATTCTAAAATTTTGAAATTTGAAAATTTGAATTTTGAAATTTTGAATTTGTGAAATTTTGAAATTTGAATTTTGAAATTTTGAATTTGTGAAATTTTGACATTTGAATTTTGAATTTTGAAATTTGAATTCTAAAATTTTGAAATTTTGAAATTTAAAAATTTGAATTTTGAAATTTAGAATTTGTGAAATTTTGAAATTTGAAATTTTAATTTGAAAATTTGAAATTTGAAGTTTTGAAAATTTAAATTTGAAAATTTGAAATTTGAGTTTTAAAATTCGAAAATTTAAAATTTTGAATTTGAAATTTGAAATTTTGAAAATATGAAATTTGAATTTTGAAATTTTGGAAATTTGAAATTTTTTGAAAATACATTTTTTTAGAATTTTTTTATATAAAAAATCGACTTATGTAAGTCGAAAAGCAAAAAAAAATTGCTTTTGCAATAAGTTGAAAAGTAACTTTTAAAAGTCGGTAGATTTTGTTTATCCATATTGACTTTTTAACTTTTGCATTTTATAAGCAAAAAACAACTTATTTATTGCCATCCAAACGGTCCCTAAATACATCAACGGAAAAAATGGAATTCCATATTCCGTTCCACCTTTTCCATCTACCGCATAAAGAAATTCCGAAGTTAGCGGAACGGAACTTGGAACATCTGGTATCATTCCATTGGCAATTGGAAGAAAATGGAAATGTCTCGGTTGGTACGGAAATTTTCCATACCCACCCCTACTTTCAATCCAATTAGTTTCAATTCAATTACAAAATAGGAAGGGTGCAAGAGTTGTATTTTTTTCCCAGCATGGTTAAATGATCAAATGTTGTTCGTTTTTTGATGCTTTCCAATACCATGGCATGTACCGTACAAGATTAATACATATTTATTAATTTAGACCTGCAGCAATCACACCTCTTTCATGCCTTACTTTACACTTGTGATCCTTATAATGTGCGCTCAAATACAAATATGACAGTAATGCTAATACGATTGATAAATTTCCAAATGATCTATGATTATCAAATATTTGTATACCTTATATTTCAATTAGTGATGTACGAATATTATTCAAATCCCTATGATATTTCATAATGTTTTGTAATACTATATCAATTTCTAATCTAATAATTGTATGACATTTTCTTACAAGTATATACAGTTGTAAAGATACAAATATATTGATGTTAATATTTTAGTATAGCTTATAAAACTCTGTTGTATGTTTGGACTACATTAAAAACATATATTGATATGATTCATATGAACATCTGGACTTTGTACAATCGGAACATAGTAAAGAATTGATATATTGATGATTGTCTTTTAGTCGAGTAACTAATATCGCACACTGTTGAGCATGCTGAAATTAGCGAAACATTTACGGATATTTTAAGAACATGGTGGAGCTAGGATTATCATTTTATGTTCCTAAATGTTTTTTACCCAGGCTATTTCTATTCATGTCATATGTATTGCATTTTTGTTTAGCTATCGGGGTAATGTTTTACGTTTTTTCCATTTTACGGAGAAAGCCCATTTGTGAGTTTGAGCATTAACTATGTGTTTCCTTTTGATGAAATTGTGGCTTCCAATATGGGGATATTTTTGTGACTTATTTTTCTCATTTTTCATATTATTTTCCACCCGTCACTTTATTTCACCACCATGACAACTCAAATGAAATACCGATCAGATGACTTCGACATTTGCTCCTTGAACTTCTATGGTTGCATCTGACAATATTGCACGAATTCATATTGGTTGCACTCAATGTTTAAAGTTTGATTATTAGTTGCCTGCATATATAATTTACTATACTTTAGCCAGCTAATCACATTAGAAATTGTATATTTATTCAGGTGTTATTGATATAGCTTCTTCTGATAATTATTATATAAAATAAGAAGATTCTCAGTCTGAAGTTGAAACTATTGCCTCTGCTATCAATATAGCTGTTATTAGCAGTGTACTGATCCAGATTCTTGAATCTTGAAGCATAAGAAGCAAGGATAACACTATATTATAAATTCCGGAGGTGTGTGTCTTCTTCTTCCCTGTCTTCCTTGCCCCAAATCCCATGCTTGCTTCAAATCCAATTTTTCCATCACATAGTTTATGATTCAATTAGCTCATCCACCTCTCAGATTATTCATTGTCAACCATTATTCTTACCAATTCCCACCTTTTGATGCATCAATCGCTCATCAGCACGCTTGCAAAGATCTCCAAACCAGTGACTTAATCAATTTGATGCAGGAAAGTTTTATGATTTGTTGATCTGGTTGTTTTAGGGCTTTATATTCGTTAGTCATTGAATTTGCTTAAAGTTACTTTTTAATCAAAATTTGCACCATCTATTGTACTCTGTTGGAATATTGTAAGTTTTGGTTGCTGGGAATAATGTTCCTTTTTCTATGGCCTACATTTTGTCATAAGTTTTGATATTCGATTGTTATACCTCGTGTTACGATTTATTCGATTTTTAACTTTCAACCTTTCCCTCCACTCCATTCATTTCACAAATCTTTGTTTAAGACTGCGGCGTTTTCATATCCATTGGAAGCAATCATAAAGAACAGTTGCTTCGAACGTAATCCTCGACGATACATGTCTTAATCTGGATGTTTGTTTATTCGATTTAGACAAAAAATTTATAACTAGTGTAATTACACATGGATTACTACCTTACCAACAATGTTTACATAAGTTAACATACAATCTTTTTAGAGTTGTACTTTTTAAACATTACTTCGTATAAACTGACAGAAGTATTGTACCGCTCTATGCAATTAATGTTTGAATGTGTTGTACCATTTGCTCTATGGATATTCATTTCCCACGTAATTAGCTTCTAGATAACGTCTTCCAATAGTCAATGGAATGCTTGAAGATCATCGCTTCAACTGCTATCAGTAGAAATCTGACTGCGCTTCCAATTTCCCATCTTGTCAAGCTGCTATCCACTGACTTAAATTTATTTGTCAAAAGAATCCATTTTGATTTTACTAGAAAGTATATATGAGCAATTTCATGGTTCACTAGGATTTGTCCTCTATGTATGCTTGCACTAAATGTACTGACCGCATGTTTGTTTAGAATGTAACCTGAGCAATATACTAGACAATTTAGGCGTGAATAACAGAGTCCAACTCTAATACACTATTGAACTATTGTAGGTATATTACCTTAAATATATTTGGACCGATGATACTTGAAAGATAGAATTACAATTTACATGATACTAAACCGATTACCTTAAAATAGATTTATTCAGATATAACCCTTTAAATACTTTTGCATAAAACCTGGAACAAGCTTCATCTTATTATGTTTTCGTGATTTGTTGATTACATAGTCTGCATGAATTATATTTCCCATTAACCGTGTGACATCTGCTCGATTACCGTGCAGGAACTCAATGATTCAGCATCCAAACTTTTACCCCAAGGCCACAGTTTGCTTTGCTTTCAGAAGAAACAGCGCTTTGCAAGGCCTGATCCTCTTCATTCAGCACTCCTACAATACTCGATCTGGAAACAGTGTGTTATATTTGTTAACATCCGTGTATGCAAATTAGATCACACATTAAAAATATATACTAATTGTCGTATTAGGGAACAAAAGATGAGTTTTGAATTTTTTTTTTGCTTATGCACAATGTCTTTTTATGTCCGTTATCTATATCATTAAATATAATTTGGTATACAAAAAAATTACGTGTTTAGCACTGTAAAACTCCATACATATTTTTTTCAAACTGTTCTTGATCAACAATAATGTTTACATCAACTACATGCTATTCGATTATAAGAAGTTTTTCTAAATATTTTGTCATCCTGCATCTTGATTCTATGCTTGTGTGTGTATTTCAAATTAAATATATATGGGTTAGAATTGGCTACACCAAGGTATATTATTTAATTTGAAATATGTGGTTGCAATCGAAAGGAAAATGAGGAGTAACCGACTCTTCTCATACATCCCATTAATATTTACTATGATATAAAATACAAGCCTAGTGATATATTTTTCAAATTCAATTAGTATTGGAAATGCTAAAAATGTATTGATGCAAATGCTGGAATGTTGTTTGTTTGAACCAGATTTGAAACTCTATTTCAATCTTAACACAATTTTATACGAGGTTTGGAACATTATTATAATATAAAAAAAGAATTGAACCATGATCATAAACATATACCGACTCGTAGAGTTATTGGAATACAGGGTGCCTTGATTATTGGTATAAAATCCAACGGTGTATGGCAATGTGCCATGATAGGGTTCAACCTAAGAAATTATAAACTCTGCAGAGGAAAGGCAGGGTGCCAGAACATTAGAATGATGTTGTAATTAAAATAAAAATTGGCAGGGTGTCAAAACATCATCGTGATGTTATAAATTAATTCGACAACGTGAACGATAGCGGTTTAGAGGCTATTGACGCTTAATAAGAATGTTTACTAGAATGTATTTAGGGTACTTACATTCAGCCTCTTAGGAGAGTCAGGGTGACTCTAGTTAGGATGGCTCTCATGGAGAAACGAGTCGAGGTTTTCAACAGGTGACGTTGTTTGAACAAAAGATTAAATTAGTAACAGGAAAGCTTAGGGAGGTGATCACTAAATAAGTTAAGATAGCTTAACAACAAAAGCCTAAAATAAGAGAATTAGGTGACGGATGAACGAATAATGAATGGTTATATGACTTGGTTTATATTGAGATGATAAGTATATGATACACTTGACTTGAATTGATATGAGACTTAGGGCACAATTGGATGACAAGTGCAGGGTACACTTATTGACTGAATACATGCACATGGTTGCTTTTTGTGACATATATTATTGTTACACGCACACACGAAATGTAACGACCTAGAATTTCGGACAATTCGTATTTAATATCTGATTATTTAAATATTTGAATCTTTGATGTAATGTTATCAATATGATTTAATAAGCTTTTGACCTCCTTTTAAATCATAACTAATGATGGTAAACTTGTTTTGGAAAAATGTTTACAAAAATATATACTTTTGGAAAAATATCGATGATGTAACCAAAAACGATTTTATCGATAAATGGCTTTTTCCCTCAACAAAAGTTGTTCGAACTTTTTGCACATGTCTACGTAATCATTATGGAGATAATTAGCAACTAAAAATATTTTCATGTTTAAGACTAACTAAATATGAAAATGAGCAAATAAGAAAAATGAGCAAAAATGGAAAATGAGCAAAAATGAAAACAATTAACTCTTAAGCTAATATCTAATGAACACATTAGCCACTAATTAAACACTCACATTAGCCACTAATTAAACACTCCCCTCTTCATACAAGCTTGGAAGGTTCTAAAAGCTTCCTATAAGATAAGAGATATTATGGCAAGAGTATAATAGTAATTAGCCTAAAGGAGAAGTGACATAAAGTAAAAGTAAGTATAAATGGAAATGCTTAAAGTTTTAAGCAAATGATAAAGTAGATGTAATGGGAGGTATGCCTTCCAAAGGGGGTGAGAGTAAGCTTATGCTTCACCACTTGAAGCCTATAAATAAAAGGGAGAGGTTCACTTAATAATCACAAATAAATTCCTAAGCTTGAGATGAAGTAGGGAGGTTGAAAATGGTGGAAGTGCTTAAGCATTAATCCACTAATTACTCTCTAACTTTTTCAAAAATTAACCAAATCTTCTCTAAACTCTTTTAAACTTTGGCTTTGGGCTTAAGACATCATTGGAGGCATGATTAGCAAGTCAGAAGTGGGAGAAGATGAGAAGAAGATGGGGGTTTTGGATGGGCTGTGAGCATGGAGGAGGAGGAGGAAGGTGGCTTTAGTTTTGAAGTGCTAAAGGTTGGGCCTTTAGGATTGTGTTGATGGAAGGAGGTGGTTCTTTGATTCTTGTAGCTTTGTGCTTGGGTTAGGCTTGGATCTAAGTGAGTTATCTCACTATCTCTTAAGAATATATATATTGTGTGTGTATATTGTGTGCAAATTATAAATTTAAAATAAAATTAACCAAGTGAAGTTATAAACTTTGGACCCCTCTTGCTTTTGAAAACAAATGGTAACTTTATATTGTATAACCTCACTTCTATTACCCTCTTAAACATGTGGCATGACCTTGACTTGATGTTTAAATGATTGTTTAACTTGTGTGTTAAATTGAAGTAAGTTTGAAAGTGTTTGGAACGAGAATAGTCATTATAAGTGCACTTCGAAACCCTCGTTTTTGGGAATTTTTATAAATAAACAAATAGATATTCTTAAGGGTTTATTTCCATGGGTTTTAAGTAACCTAATGGTAGTACTTACTATAAAAATTTCAAGTCTTAAATCATTTGTTTAAGTGGTTAAAACTAGCGGCAAAGATTGCGCTTTTCAATATTGTTTTAACAAGGACTTTTAATAGCACTTATAAATGCTGTAGTAAGTCACTTATTGTTTTAAGTACATAAAATACGACATTTTGGCTTGTTTTTCTTGATTTAAACGATTTTTAAATTCTTTTCTTTATAAGATCTTTCTACGGAAGTTCTTATAAAATGTATTTGAGTATGAAAAAAAGAATAGAAGTTTAAATATAGTTTTAATGATTATTTACGAATTTTGAAAGTAAAGTGTTGTAAAATGTAAAACATGTTTTTAATCAAACTTCTAAATTAGTTATTTTCAAGTAATATTTTACATATATATTTAAAACCTATTTACAAGTATTTCTAAAGTATTATTTTATATATATAAGTTTTGGCAAAGGTGATTGACTAGGCTTAATGCTAAAAGCCGACGAGTAAACTTATTTGTTTGTGAGAATCAAGAATGTGGTGTCTAGGCAAGGCTTAGAGCAACCAGTGTTCAAACTTACCTAGCTTCACTCTTGAATGAGGTACCTAGATTCACTCTTGAGTGAGGAACAATGTAAGTTGAAATGTCAAAAACGTGTTAATCTTGTTGTTTACTTGCTTGTCTAAAAAGTAACTAACTTTGCTTAACGCTAAAAGCCGACGAAGTAGACTTATCTATTTTTGAAAGTTAAAATTATTGTTCAGTAGGGATGGAGCAATAGAGCTCTAAACTACCAGGCTTTCCACTTGAATGATGAATAGTTAAGTCGAGAATGTCGGAAACGGGTTAACAAGGTTGTTTATTACTTATTAGGAAAGTGATTAACTATCCATAACACTAATAAGCCGATGAAGTAATCTTTCAATTTGTGAGAGTTAAGACTGATGTCGAGTAGGGACGGAGAAATAGAGCTCTAACCTACCGGGCTTCCCACTTAACCGAGGTATAGGTAAGTGGAAAACGTGTTAATTGTGTTAATCGTGTTTATTTCATATTGTCTGTGGAAATCATTAATACTATACTTAATAATAAAAGCCGACAAGGTAGACTTATCTATTTGTGAGATTCAAGACTGAAGTGTCTAGGCAAGGCTTGGAGCAACCAATTCCCAAACTTACCTGGCTTCACTCTTGGGCGAGGAATAGTTGAGTTGGAATGTCGGAAATGAGTTAAGCATACGAATTGTGATTTGTATAAGCAATCGTCTTTAGAACTTGATAGTTAACTAGTCCATATTGAACTTGACTAAATGCGAACTTAGATCTTTAAAAAAAGGTTTGTAAAGATAATAACAAGTAGGAACATGGTTTAGGTTTGTTGTGACAATGTGTTAATCGCATTCTTCTTTAACCCTTTTTGTTATACTTAGGAATGTAAATATATCTTTAATAATGTTTTAAAGATAAGAAAAAGCAAAATGGTTTTAGGTTTATAGTGACAATATTTAAATAACATTAGTCTTAAACCTTTTTGAATGGATTTGTGAAAGTACTTAGATCCTTAAAATGGATTATTTGAAGGATATTATAAGTAAGGGTTCTTGTTAATGATTTGTGAATATACTTATACTAATTGAGATAAGTATATAAATACTTTTTGAAGTAAAAGAGTAAAGGTTTGAAGTAAGAAATCTTATTAATAATTTGTGAATATACTTATACCGTTTCAGATAAATATATGATTACTGTTTGAAGTATTGAAAGAGTAAAAATGCATAGTAGGAATTCATAAACAATGTTTAATTAGATAAAAGAAGTTTTACTAATAAAAGAGGTTTTAATTAATAAAAGATTAATTAAGCAAAAAGGGGATTATAATTCACTTATGTGACTTGATCATGCTTTGTTTGTTTCCTCGTTTATGGAAAACATTTATTCATATAGTTAGCACTAAAAGCCAATGAAATAGGCTTGTCTATCTGTGGGAATTAAGACTGATGTTCGTGTAGGGATGAGCAATAGAGCTCTAACCTATCGGCTTTACTCTTGATCGAGGGATAGCGTGAGAGGAAAATATCGAAAACGTGATAAGTATACGAGACTTGTTTTCCATATGTGATCGTTCTCATTATCATTGAATGACAAAATTCGTCGATCTAGTCTTGGAGAGACCGTGATCGATAAGTGTTTTACTTATCGAAAACCACTTCAAAGTTGAGATACGTGTTCTATCTGTTGGAAGTGGATTTGTTCAAGGCGCGGGAGTCCATGTGTGATTTTGAGATCTGTTCGAGACGTGAGGATCCAATTTGGGATTCATGTTCTGTTCGGGTGATGAAGACTCATGTGAAAGATGCCGAACGTAACCTCGACATCGGAAATGGTAAAGACAGAGTAGAATGCACGACCTAGGGTTAGCGACCCATGTCAGGATGTTATCAACTCTATATCTAGAGATACTTATCGATTGTTGGCTGGTAGGAGTTTATGATATTTGGTTCACATTGTTCATGTTTATGTTCGAATGCTGGGCCTCTTGTGTTTACCTTATGGTATATCATATCTAGAGATATACGTTGCTCGAAAAGTATTTTCTGATCATTGTGCATGGAGTTTGTATTCTGCTTCTCCGAAGAGATCTCCATGGAAAATTGATTATGCGAACGTTCCTTATCGGGTTTTGATTGTACTCCTAATATGATGTCGAATGTAAACAATGTAGCCATTCCAGCTATGTTATAATATTTGTATTCTACATCATAGACGTTATCTATTATATCACCTTGTGCACCTATTAGATGGTGATTCTTTTAAGGGGATAATCGTTATGGCATTCTATGCGGTCTTAAGAGTACTGTTATATATTGATCACATATTTCTTGAGTTTCTCATACCAGACTTATGTCTAACGCTTGGTTTTTGTTTTCCCTAAATTCCTCTCATGCTCATTCGAGTAGTCTGAGAAAAGCAGCTTTTTCGTTGATGTTCATTGGAGCTTGAGTAGACGAGCTGGATATTTCACATACCGTAGTATTCTTATTTCCGCTGCATTACTATATTGTATATATCAGCATTTTTGAGGACAGGTTGTTATAACTGTCCAGGCTGATGATAGTACTTAGGTTTTGTAACTTCGAAATTTCTATATCGATGTAACCCTTTGTACCATTCCTTTGATATTATATATTACCGCTCCGCTATGAGATTTTGATGTTGGGTCCCTTCTTCCTTGTGCTATTTCGTTTTCTTTTATTTTTACCCTAACAATTCGTCTTTTTGGCACTTGGATGCTCGACACATGAATACCGTGGATGTATTAGTGTCGACATTTAGGGACCGAAAGGATGGGTCATTACATACATTGATGTGTGTGTGTATATATATTGATGTATATTATGCTATGATGATGAAGTGATGGGAAAACCCATTCCGCGTTAGTGGCGTGGTATCAAGGGTAAAGGTTTTACTCATATCAAACTTATTATCTGACCCATGTTTTTATTATTTTTCATAAACTCACGGGTACTCATTTAAGTAGGCTGAGTTAATGGCTTATACATGTATCCCTTTTGAGGATGAATAAAGATTTCAAAGACAAAGCAGAAGGCTTGCTTTTTAAATAAAAGTATTTTGAAATTTCCGCTACGTAAAACTAGGATTTATAACTGGTTAAGTGTGGTGTTCGCATCTTCATATGTCGAACACACACTACTCTAATTTTCTTATTTTATATTTACCCCTGCATGGGAATGATTTGGGTTTATGATGTAATGAATACTAGTAAAGGAGATGATAATATCTACATAGATGACGTTTGACCATAGGAAGTGCTAGAGTGAATACTAGTAGACGAGATGATAGTACTCACACTAACGGCCAAAGAAGGGAGGCAGCCCCGGAAGTTTGTGTTGAAACTAGTACTCAAGTGCCCGCCATGGCCGAAGAAGGAATGGTTGTGAATGCTTTATTCTGCCAGTTTACGATGGAGATTATAAGGAACAACTAGCTGGAGCTGTAGAACTGAGACAGGAGGTAGTGAGAGTAGCAGAATTTTCTAGGATGAACAAAGATTTCAAGAGCCATGGAGAAAAGGAGTTCACATGGAAGGAGTCTGCCTTGAAGGTGCTGAATTGGTTGAAAGTATGTGAGCATATTTTCAAAGACTTGTGTTATACCAATGCTTAGAGGTGGAGGGTTTCTTCTCGTCATCTCCAGAAGGATGCTTGACTGGTGGGAGGTTGTGATTGCTGAAGTCCTAAAGAAGGAGATAAGCTGGGAGCAGTTTAAGGAGCAATTTGAGTCTTAGTTTATTCTTGAATATCAGAAGCGTGCTCTATGCGGTGAGTTCCTTGACTTAAAGCAGGGAGAGATGACATTGGCAGAGTATGTCCAGCGCTTTAATGCTTTGTCAAAGTATGGAAGGGAGCATATCAATACTCCATTGAAGAAGAATGAAAAGTTCATTGAAGGACTGAAGAGGGGGCTGAATCACAAGGTAATGGCTCATTTGTTGGCTCCGTTTGATATGGTGGTGGAAATGGCAAGGATGTATGGCTGCTTGTATCGGGGATAAATAAGGTTGATGTTAAGCCCAAGGGTAGGCAAATGAAAAGATTCAAGATATATCAGAAATGTGAAAAGAATCGAAAGGGAGGAAAGACTTCTAGTGGGAAGACCCAGATGCCGAATGTAGCTATTATTAGTTGTTATAATTGTAGCTAGAAAGGACACTACTTCACCGAGTGTGCCCAACCAAAGAACAAGGACATATCTAAGTGCTTTAATTATAATCGACCAGAGCATAAGAAGAGGGATTGTCTGAAAGCTAACAGGCTAAAGTTTATGCTTTGGAAGGACCTTCGTCTAGACCTACAGCTGAGGAAATAGGAAAGGGTGTTGTACTCAGAGGTATGATTTCATTTTCTAGTATATCAGTTAGAGTTATGTTAGACATTGTTGCCACTCACTCTTTTATTTTGAGAGATTTGGTTGATAGGCTAGAACTCGACACTACCTATTTGATTACATCCTTACGTGTGGTTAATTCGATTGGTGGGTATGCCACTTTCGGGTTAAGATGCACTGACCTTGAATTTGACCTGTGAGGACATTTGTTTATTTGCGACCCATATGTGTTTGACTTCATAGGGAATGGGGTAATTTTGGTATGGATTGGTTGGTGTGAAATGACGCTATGATCTATTGTGCGGATATGATTATCGCCTTAAGGAATCCCATAGAAGAGAAAGATTTATGATAGCATTGGACGTAATGAGGGATAAGTAAGACTTAATGTTATATGCTATGGATGATCAAGAGGATGAGATCACTAGGATGCGAGTAGTCCAAGAATTTGCAGATGCGTTCGAACCTGTAATGGGATTACTACCGAGAAGGGCAATCAAATTCCGAATAGATTTAATTTCAGGGGAGCAACCTGTTAGTAGACAGCCTAGAGTATGCCACCCAAGGAGATGGAAGAGTTAAAGAAGCAATTGGTGGAACTTGAGCATAAGAATTTCATCAGACCGAGTAGTTCGCCATGGGGAGCATCCGTGGCATTTGTAAAAGAATCAAACGGAAATTTATGGATGTGTATTAATCATCGGGAACTGAATGAGTTGATGGTGAAGGATCATTATCCCTTGCCCACGATAGATGACTTATTTGATTAGTTGAGTGAAGCTCGGGTGTTCTCGTAGCTAGACTTAGCAACAAGTTTCCATCAACCGAGAGTAGTGGAAGATAGTATTCCATTGACCACGTTTTGAACAAGGTACGGTTCATATGAGTAGTTAGTAATGTCGTTTGGACTGACTAACGCCTGAGCGTTTTTCATAAATCTTATGAACCGAATCTTTCACGATTATTTAGATAGATTTATGCCTGTCATCATTGATGATATTCTGGTATACTCTAAGGATGAAAGAGATCATGAAGTCCATCTGAGGTTGGTGTTGGAGAAGTTGAGACAACACAAGTTAAAGGCGAAATTTTCGAAATGTCACTTTTGGAAATGGAGGTTAAGTTTCTTGGCATGTTTTTTCGGAGAATGGATTAGCTGTAGATCCATCGAAGATAGAAACTATTAATGGTTGGAAGAGACAAAAGACGGTCACATAGATGAGAAGTTTCTTGGGATTGGCTGGCTATTACCGTAGATTCATCAAAGATTTCTGCGTATTGCAGCACCCTTGGCTAAGTTGATTAGGAAGAATGAGAAGTTAGCGTGGATCAAAAAGTGTGAAGGGTCATTTCCTAAGTTGAAAAGGTTATTGCCTGTTAACCCCAAAAATGGATCAACACCTTGAGTTGAGTATGAAAGCTCCAGCCTTGTTTATCAAGGTAAATGAAGTAGGAAAAGCAATAGCAAATCGCAGAGAAAGTAAATGAACAAGAGATTTCTATAGTGGTTCGGCTGTTAACAAAGCCTACGTCCACTTTATAACTTTTATTATTGATGGACTGCAATTAGAAGTTGAATATGATTACAATGCGATTGAATCGTCTAGGTTAGATCAAGTCACTAGTGTTAGGATTCACTGGAGAATCACAGCGAACCCTTTAGATGACTGTTGTGCGCAAGAAGAAGAGTAAAGGGTAGTTTCTACAGAGTTTCAGCAGCCAGTCCAGAAGATCCCTTTTATGTTGCAGGTAGGATCGTATTTATAGGGATTGGAGAGCTATTGGGCTAGGCCGCCTCCCCAGAAGCTTGAATTTGGAAATATGAAGGTAACTGAAAATTTCATAACCATTCGAGCCAATCTGATGGATCGCTAGCGATCCATAGTTTCTGGTTTACTAACGATCCAATTCCTTGGGACATTCTTCTTCATCCTTTCCTTAAATTTCATGGTTATCCTTCCCAATCTGATGGATCGCTAGCAATCCATAGGTGATGGATCGCTAGCGATCCATTTTCTTAGTGGATTTTTAGACTCCATCTTTTGGATTGCACTTGTTGTCTAATGTAGGTGCTCTCCATGTAATTTCGTAGCTTATCGCCTTGTTTTGATAATGATCCATACACATTTTGCATTGGACTACTGATTGAATCAGACGAATGCTCACTTTTCGATCTAACTAGCTTGGAATTCCATCAAACCTAGCAATCATTCCTAGAATACCCATTGGATCATGATGCAAGAGGAACGGAGGACCTACGAGCGATCCTTATGGATCACTAGTGATCCATAGGAGATGGATCGCGAAGCATCACTTTAGCATATTTTTGCCTTTTTATTCTCTAACCTTTCTTGGTTGATTCTTCTAGTCCTTTTGGTTGGCTCTTGAGCTGCTCTGACTTGATGTAGCTGTTCTGACTTCCTTTGAATTCTATCAGGTTAAAAGCCGGGATAACATTTCCCCCCAGAGTAATCCTTCATTGGAAACAAGGAATGCTCTGGAAGTAACTTCTCTTTAGTTCCTATTTAGTGAGGTTCATTGGGTCGTGTTGAGGCCATCATGCGAATTTGACTTTGGTTGTTTGTTGACCTTTGACGTGGATCATCATTGCTCATTATAACAAATCAATTTCGATCCCATAACTTTCATGATACTTCCAGATTACACATGGATCGTGATGGGAAAATTTAGGGAAGATTTGTTCCCGTTTGATGGATCGCTAGCGATCCATAGTCCCTGGATCGCTAGCGACCCAAAGACTTAGCATATTTTTTTGTTCAATTTTCCTATTTAACTCATCGAGCCGATCCTTTTCTCCCTTCTACATTCATATTGCAACTCGAGCTATTTGCTTCACGACCCGACCCAAATTCATCTAAACCCTAAATCCATTCATTCTATCGCCGTTGCCGACCATCCACCGCCGAAGCTTCCCACTGTCGACCTCGCCTAGCCCTACCGCCATCTTGAGCTGGCCATGCATCCCTGTTGCTCCTCCTTTTTGAATCGCCACCGACCTTCCCTTAGATCGCCGATCTTACCATAAGCCGCTAACATTCCAAGTCTATTCACATCCTTTTACTGATTCTTGATTATAGGTGGGTAATGTTTATTTTGACATTTGTTTAGCAATTCGATGACGGGGTTGTATTGGTGATGATCGTTGCGGAGAATTCAAATTGATTGCGATTTTGTGGAAGCAGATAGTAAATCGAGTCTTGAGTTCTTCACGGAACGATACTCGAGCTTTACCCTGGTGCTTGACATGTTTTGCTATCTTCGTCCACATAATAAGAATGGACTTGTACTAAGTTACATTGTTAATACAACGCGACGTCTTGCGAATTGGTTTTAGTCCTTCCAAAGGAGAATAATGGCTTAGGATAGCATCTCGCATGTAGCTTATGTAGTTATCACCTTCTGGAGAGTTCAGATTGGTTTCGTTATTGCACACTCGGCATACTTGAAATGGGAAGAGCTTTCCACATCGCTTCGGATAACGGATCCGTTATCGATCATTGATCGATAACGGGCAAGTGTAGGAGAAAATTTTTCAATAAATGATACGAGAAGCCATTTTCATTCTTCACTGCGAGTGGACTATCTACATGGGATAGAGCATTTTTAGTGTTTAGGACACTGAGCTCACCCCACATAGATAACACACTGCACTTGCCTCAGTCTGTACTTGAAATCCGATGTGTTGGTGTAAATCGATATTCCTTCGAAATTCAAGTGTTGTAAGGGAATTTTTAGTTAAAGATAGAATTACCTGACCGCGTTGGATGCAAGTTCTGTTGTATAGAATGAAGCACCTGTCCTCTTGCCGTAAGTCTAGCACTTTCAGAAGCTGAGTCGTCATCCATTGCGCCTTCCTCTTTAGTTTCGCAAGCCGAATACGATCAACCAGTTCTGGTTAGCCTGATTGTAAACCGGACTTCTCCGAATTTTAGAGTTCTGCTTAATCCCCCAGAGAGAGCTTCCTCTGTAATCTCCGCTAAGGTTCTACGTAACATTTGTTTACAACACGACATTCCGGAGGACGATGTGCACCTTCCAAAAAAGAATGAGTTTGCCCATATGTCGCGTTTGGGATACACTGCTTGCCACCGGTATATGTACTTAAATGGTGCAGTGCCCTCTTTCAATGACTTCTTGAAAGGAACTCTTCTGAACATTGGAATTTCTCCATTTCAAATTCATCCTAATGGATATGCAATCTTGACTTTCCTTCACGTCCTGTTTATGTGGACATTTAATCATGCCCCAAGCTTCGATGAGTTGAGATATTTTCTCTCGTTTAAAAAGAGAGACGAGTGCCTATCCCTTGTCGTCATCGAGGCCCAAAGGAATCGGAAGATCGTGCTACAGCTTCAAAGCAATCTATCTCAATTCAAGACTCAGTACTTCTTTGTTAGGTGTCCCGAAGGATTTAACTGCCTTTGGACAACGGGGGGTAAGTTCTCTCCTTTACTTATTGAGTTTCGATACGTCGCTATGGGATTTCTGATAGATCAAATACTTCTTACAGTTATTCTAAGGTTGGATAAAGACCCAACACTTGATCAGATTTTCCATACTCCGAAGGCCGTAGATGCCAAGGAGAGATCGGTTAAATTTCTGCTAACAGACGAGAATTTGCTCCGGTATGGGCTGTTGCGTCTTAGAAGATTCGCCGTAGCTATTGAAGTCCCGTCTCCTTCCCATTCCAGAGTATGGACAAGCTCTGCTTCTTCATCACATGGCTCCGAAGAAGGCGGTTTCTCGGAAAAGAAGGCCAGTCTGGCGAGTTAACCAAAGAAACTCTTGAAGGAAGGGGTGTCACGACTGACGATAGTTGTCCGGCCAGAATGCCCCCTATTCTGGAGGAAAAGGAAAAAGAATTCAAGCAGCGTGAGGGCAAAGCTGCAGTGGCAATAGAAAAGGAGGAGGGTGAAGTTGAGGACAGCAGTAGTTATGATTCCTCCTTCAGTGATGATGATTTCGACGCAAGCTTCGGCGACAGAGACTCCGAATCGTGTAATGAGACTCCGGGAATGAGTCCCATTCTCTTGGATTCACCTCCCTGAGAGATTCACAATAAAGATGCTCCCTCAGCAGCCAAGCGACGTCAGGGTTCCTCAATTAAAGATACCGGCATAGACTTTGGGGATTTGAGCAACGTTTGTGTGGATATCGATGAACTTATGGGGAAGGATTTCGAATTCGAGGGAACGTCTCCTCACCTTGGTCATATCGAGTCAGCCCGATTTCTACCATGGTGGCTTCCCGATCTAGTTTGTGATGTCTTTTTAGGCCCCCAAAGACACATTACACATTTCACTAGGGTCACACTCACTTACACATGCATTATTTAGGCCTATTTCTCATTGCTAAAGCTCTTTATTTATTCTTCATGTCAGGTACCATGAGAGGCCGTGGACTTTACGACGATCTTGAACAATTCACTGATTTTCAACATTTGTTAAGATGATCTTCAAGCTGCTACCAGCTCCATGAAACCGAGGAAGAGTGGAGAAGGTGGAAAGACTCGGAAGCCGAGGCTCGTCGTCGGGATGACAGAGAATGGGGTCAGACGTACAAGAGTGGTTACGAGAAGGGAAAAACCCTGATGACCGAGAGGAACCTTTTAAGAAGTCGAAGGTCGATTGCGGTTCTCATCCTTCTGAGCATCAGGCTTTTGCTCATTTCTAGTTTCTGTCGGTCTTGAAGTTCTGGTTTCTTCCATTTAGGCTATGTTTTCATCTCAAGCCCCATTGACTCACGTGGTACCCGCTTCTGGTTCCTCGCGTCCCTAAAGGAGGCTGACTTACATTCTTTCGTTCGGTCCCCCGAGACTCTAAGTTGTGCTCCCCAGGTGGTTTTTAAAGGGAGTTAAGTTTGACCACGGCCTTCACCCAGTCCGTAAAGATTCCTATATGCTCCATCTTCAGGCGATTCAAAGTGATTTAGACCAAGCTGAGGGATGGGAAAAGTTATGCAAGTAGCTAACCGACACGAACCACAATAATTATCAAGAGATCCTTTTTTGAATCGGAGAAAGAAGATTTCTAGAGAGCGCTAGCGGAACGTGATGCCAGAATTGAGCGACTAATACAAGAGAGGGACGTGGCACACCGAGAGAGCAAGAACAGTGCAAGCTTGCTGAAGGAGCTGAAAGAGGCCGATGCAAAAATAAAGATCATGTTTCGAGATGAAATCAAGAAGGCCTACGTGGATGAAGTTAAGTTGAAAGAGGAGCTCGAAGCTCGTGACATGATTATTGAAGCCCAAAAGAAGACTATTGCTGATCATGACAAAATTGTTGAAGGGCATAACAAAACAATTGCTGAATACACGGAAATTATGGAATCCCGTGACAAGACCATTTCCGATCAAGACTAGACGATCGCTTTGCTCTAAGAAAGAGTTGTGCAGCTTGGCCTCGAGAAGGCTCGAGTTGAAGTAGAGAAGGCCGCCATAACAGCGGATTACCTAGAGTTGCTGGACACTTTTGAGAAAAAGATGGAGAAAATGGATGATACCCGCTTAATTTCTATGTTAATTCCTTGCTACATCAGGGAAGCCTCGGTTATTTGGGCCCTAAATTTCCACGTACTCTTGCCATGGTTTGGGAAGAAATCTTGGTCCGTTTCCGAGAAAACGGGGATGTATATACCGAGCAAGAGTTGGAGGATGCCCACCTCAATGAGGAGTCGAAGAAAGCACTGATAGAGGGCCGAGAGGTCCTTCGAATCGAGAAGGAACATGAGGCCGCCGATGCTGCTATGACTGCAACTGCCAAACCGTTGCCGGGGCCTTTCATTTCTGGGCCTGGAAAACCATCTGGATAGCCTTTCGATCAGTTGGCGAGTTCTACCGATGCTGCTTTGTCGTCTATTCCTTCAGTAGCTATCTTTGAAACTTTAGATGGCCCCGAAACTTCTCCGAAGATCGTGTAGCCATCAAAAGAAGGAGAAGGCGTGGAATATGAGATTGACATTCTCGGCCATTCCTCTTATGCAGGCAACCTTCTTGTTTCCCCCGAGTTTGAGAATTTTCAGCTCACGTCGCAAGAACAAGACGAACTTAATGCTTTCATTTTTGATCTTATAGGTCCGTCCTCTTTACCTACTGACCCGCTGGTTTCCTTGATGCTTGGGCTTGCTGCTATTTCAACTGCCCCAATGCTTATCTCCGTAACCACTTCGATTGCTGCACCTGCGTCCGGCTCGTAGCCAAGACCGGAATCCGAGAAGATTGCTGCATTGCATGGTCTAGACAACCCTTTTGTATCTTTGGAGGGTGACTTCACGGTAGCTGAAGCTCCAGAGCAAGAGGACCAGACTGGCCAGCTGCATAAATCTGAACAACAACTGGTTGCCGTTAAGAAGGAAAATGTTGAAGCGATAAAATCTTCGAGGAGCTCCTGCAAATCCCTGAAGCGCAAGGCCAAAGGGGAGTCTTCCGAGAAGGTCGAAGAGCGGGTATGAGATGCCAACATCGAGGAGATAGTTAATATAATAGGCAGCGACACTACCCTTGGCCGGGATTCTGAGGGGAAGTAGAAACTCCCAACTAAAGGTGGAAAAGGGAGCGGTGGAAAGAGGCATTGACAGGTCCGGGTAGCAGTGGAGCCAGTTTTTGGGATATTTTGTTTTGTTTGATATGTATTTTGTTCAAGTACAGAGTCTGCACTTACTGCTTTGACTGTTGTAGCATCTGTATTTTTCTTTTTATTGGCCGATATTGTGCGGGTACGACCCCCACATTTTTGACTTTGTATAGAAAATGCTATAAGTAATACAATGTTGACATTTTGATTGTAACTTTATCTGTTTAATTATCTGCGTTTCATGCTCTTATGCCAACTTTGTTTACTGCTATTTTATTTTATCCAGTCCTGTAATTGCCACAAAAATTCTTTGTTTGGAGTAACAGAACTGTGAAGTGTTTTTGTTTTCGAGTATTTTTTATTTGAGTATCGACGTGTGCCCGTGTGCGTCCCCCAATTCATCGGGGCTGCTTACTTCGAGCACTTGACAAATGACTGGCTGATCTGAGTGATTTTTGGATGTTTTTTATCGGACCTATTTTGCAGTTCCTCTCTTCGGGAACTCGTGATTTTGAACAGCTTGATTTCAGATTTATTGTCGGTCAACAATCAGAATTCTCCGCTGACTCATAGTTGATTGACATTGTTGGACTCATACCCATTACTCCCGATAGTGAGAGTGGGTTGATTCTTGTTATTTTTGCAATGGACGAGTTTCCCGGCATTGCCGCAGCAATACCAGTACTTAAGAGTGTGTGCGACTTATGAAATATGCGACTTTTGGGATTGTGTGCGGCTTTTGGGATTGGTATGACCCATCGATCCGGAACGGTTTGGGACTCCTCGACGTTACCAATCTTTGGGCAATGTGAGGAGTTCATGTTTCGAGAGCGTGATTCCATGGCTCAAAAGGTAATGCGTGGCTTATGGGAGTGCGCGGTTTTTAAGATTGTGCTTGCCTGGATGTGATTCCACAGTCCAAGACGTGATGCGCGGCTTCGATTTGGGACTTCCCGGCGTCGCCGGAGCAACACCGGTTTTTAGAAGGCGAGGATCGGGTTTCGCCGATCCTATGGTTTAAGTCGATTTGCTTCCGTCGACCCGGTGGGTAAGTGGAGCGTACTTGAGCGTAGTTCCACTATCTCAAGCAGCGATTGGATGGTTTTGAGATGATTTGACCCCGTTGACTCGGTAGGTTACTTTTATGAATACAGTTTTATTGGTTCAGAAAGCAAAGCAATTTTATTAAGAAAAGTTGGGCAAGTTCTGAATATTTACAATGCCTCTGGTATTTTGGGATGGCTTATTTGCTGAAAATAAGAAGTACATAAGATAGTTTCAGATAAAGTAACGATGCAGCGATTCACTGTTCCATACTCGGGGAATTTGGATTCCGTCAACGGTTGTCAGTTTGAAAGTTCCATTTCCTAGCTTTTGACTGATCACATACGACCCTTCCCAGTTTGGTCCAATGGTTCCCGATACAAGATAGACTCGTTTGAGGACAAGGCCTCCCACTTTGAAGGTTCGGTTGTGAACTTTGGAGTTGAAGTACCATGCGACCCTTTTTTGGTGAGCAGCGGTCCTTAATTCGGCTTCTTTCCTCTTCTCGTCGATCATATCAAGTGACTAGAGTAGGAGCCGCTCGTTTTTCCTCTGATTGAAATTATGCCTTCGATGAGAGGGGACTTCTAGTTCGATGGGGATCATTGCTTCTGAACCATATGCTAAGGCGAACGGGGTATGCCCAGTTGCTGCATTGTGTGTTGTTCTGTAAGCCCATAGTGCAAGTGGAAGTTCATCAACGCAATTCCCCTTAGCTTTAGTTAGCCGCTTTTTTATGGTGGACTTGGTGATCTTGTTTATGTGAGGAATGCGGAATATGGATCTTAAGGCTAGAATGAACACTAGAGGGGCGGGGGTGAATAGTGTTTATAAGAAATTACTAAATCTTTTTGAGTTATTATTGATTTGTACACAAATGTATGCAATATTCAGACACAGATATAATCACAGAATCAAACACAAATGCAGAAATAAAGTAAATGCAGTAAATGAAAGAACACACCGGATTTTATACTGGTTCGGAGTTACCCTACATCCAGTCTCGCACAACTAAGTACAGATTTCCTTTCAAAAGCAATTCAACAATTACAACCCTCGATTTCAAGGCCATGAGGTACACCCTCCAGAATCACAATCCTCTGGGTAGAGATATTTGATTTCCGAGCAACAAGTTCACCCAATTGATTTCTCAAGGCTACAATCACACCTTTTCTCACTTGATTGATTTCCAAGGTTACAATCACACCTTTTACTCTATTGATTACAAAGAAAGCCTATAACTCTGAATAACACTATGGATCTTGATGAGATAGTGACAGAGAATCAAACCAGAGATGATCTAGTTAGATTCAATGTTGATTTCGGAAGAGTGATGGTAAGAATATGTATAAAGAAATGTGGAAGAAGAAGAGAAGTGAAAAACTAGAAAATCTATATAAAATTCGTTGAAACTAACCCCTATTTATAGAAGAACAACAGCCATGTCTATTCATGAAAGGTTATGGCGAATAGACACTTCTTTTGAAATTCAAATTTTTGGTCCTAACTGACACTATGTCGACATGGGGTACTAGGGCATGTCGACATCCCAAAGGAAATTTTGATGTTTTGTTTTTCTTTGAAAATAACTTTTATCTTATATTAAAATTATTTTAAACTTTATTAATATACTTGACTGTAGATAAAATACATAGATAAATATAGAGAATAATATATATAAAATTTTACTATAATTTTATATTTAAATCTATGTAAATATTAAAAGTTAAATATATTAAAAGATAGTTTAAAACAAATGAAGTTTAAAACAAGATAATTTTAAGGCTAAAAAGGTTAAAACATCTTTTTGAAAATCATTTGAAAAGATAATTTTTAAGGCTAAAACATTTTGAAAAGCAGTTTTGAAAATCATTCTGAAGTAGTTTTGAAAATCATTTTGAAGTAGTTTTGCAAGCTTCTTCCTGCAGAATATCTCATCACATCAGGACTTGAGAACTTGTACAAAACCAGGATGTTCGTGGGTTTGTAAGCCACTTGTCGTAGGTTTGTAAGCTACTTGTCGTGGGTTTGTAAGCCACTAAAAAGGTATAAATTGGTTCCATCCCAAAAGAAAAATGGAGTGAAGATTTCAGTGCTATTATGAAGTTTTAACATAATTCTAGACTCAATACTTATCTTGAAATCTTGAACTCTTGAAAATCTTGATATTCTTGATACTCATGAGTCTTCAATCTTGATATCTTGAATCTCTATACTGTACAGTCTTCATTCTTGGTACCTGCATGGTTAAATCCTGCATATACATATATATCTAAACTATAATGTTAGTATTTATATTTTATAATCTTATTCTAAGGTTGTTGTCATCAAAACCATCATCTCAAGGACTAACAATCTCCCCTTTTTTTTATGATGACAACCTTTGTTTATAAAATATTACTTCTATCCTAATAACTCCCCCTAAAACTGATAACTCCCCCTTAATCTATGCCTAACTCTTCTATTTTATATTTCTCCCCCTTTGTCATCAACAAAAACAAACTAACTCCAAACTATATAACTCTTAGTCTAATATCCTATATGATTATAATGATAGTGTTATCATACATAATCAATACTTACTTGTAAACCTAAAACTTAGTCCTAAACTACTAACATTCCTAACCAAGTACCTATATAATACTTATATATAATATTTATTTATATATATATGTTTATATTTACATTTTCGTACAACGTGACAAATATACACATAACGATGAAAAACGAAAAAGAAGAAACTACTGAGTATCTTTGACAATTGGAGATCTATGAATCGAACAATTTGGATAATGGACAGAAATTTCCACGTTGTTCAACCAAGTTTCCGTCCTTGTCAAAACATACTTCGCTAACGCAAATGACTTTTTCATTGTCTTCCGCATGCTCTTCTTCCATTGGTTCTTCTTCTTCTTCCTCACTTTCATCTTGTTCATGATCTCCTGAAGAGTCCTCGTCAATCAAGATTGGATTAGCATGATTGTCCATTAGAAATTTTTGCAAATTTCTAAGGATTTTCCCTTGCCTTTCCTGTTCTTTTGCCATTCGGAGTTGCACTATTTGAATTTCAGTCATTAACTGAATTGCATTCTTCAGAGAATCCTCCATTTTTGTCACTCGGGCGAGCGTAGTACGTTGGAACATACCAGAGGTAGGAGAAGGGAACAAAAAGGTTGATTTTATGTTTGATTTGGAAGAGGAGGCCATTGATAAATTGATTTCAGAAGGTAGAACAGAAAGAGAACAACGAAAATGAAGAAAATTTCGAAAATAAGAAGAATATACAACCAATTATTTGAATTTTGGTGGGAAAAATTTTAAATTTTAAAAAACGTTATATGTCGACATGGGTATAAGAGGGATGTCGACATGGTTCTCAATATTTTTACTATTTGATTTATTTTGATTTAATTTTTAATTATACTTTGTTATTTATATTTTATATTTCAGTTAATGAACAAATACCTAATTCTCTTCTTAATTTAGTAAATGTAGATTCATTTAAGGGTTTTGTTAAGATATCAACAATTTGATTTTCAGAATTGATATAGTCGAGAGTAATTACTTCTCTACTTATATTATCTCTGAGAAAATGGTGTTTGATATCAATATGTTTAGTTCGAGCATGTTGAGTAGTATTTTTGGATAAATTTATTGCACTTGTATTATCACAATAAATTGGTGATTTTGAGATATTTAAACCAAAATCTTTTAAAGTTTGTTGCATATATATTACTTGAGAACAAGCCAAAGCAGCAGAAATATAATCTGCTTTAGTTGTTGATAGAGAAACTGTGTTTTGCTTTTTACTAAACCAGGAAATCAGAGAATTCCCTAAAAAGTGACAAGTTCCACTTGTACTTTTTCGGTCTGATTTACAACCAGCATAATCAGCATCACAGTAAGATATTAAGTCAAACGAATCATTTTTAGGATAAAATAAGCCATAATCAAAGGTGTGTTTAACATATCTTATAATACGTTTTACAGCTTTTAAGTGAGTTTCTTTAGGTTGGGATTGATACCTTGCACAGAGACATACACTATGCATGATATTAGGTCTACTCGCAGTGATATAGAGTAGTGATCCAATCATTCCTCTATATAAATTTTGATCTACATCTTTCGAGAGATCTTCTTTACTAACGTACTCATTGGTTGCCATGGGAGTGGGTTTTCCACTCGCAGTAGTCAAACCAAATTTACTAACTAGGTCTTTAGCATATTTTTCTTGACCAATAAAGATACCATTATCTAATTGTTTTATTTGTAATCCTAAAAAGAAATTTAATTCACCCATATGACTCATCTCAAACTCTTTTGTCATTATTTCAGAAAATTCTTCATTCATTTCAAAATTAGTTGATCCAAAAATGATATCATCTACGTAGACTTGTACTAGTTGAATATCATTTTTATTTATTTTAATAAAAAGAGTATTATCTACTTTACCTATTTCAAAATTTGATTGTAACAAGTAAGATCTTAGTCTATCATACCAGGCTCTAGGAGCTTGCTTTAGACCATATAGAGCTTTCTTATGTTTGTAAACATGATTTGGAAATTTATCATTTTCAAAAAGTGGTGGTTGTTCAACAAATACTTCTTCTTTTACAAAACCATTTAAAAATGCACTTTTAATATCCATTTGAAATAATTTGAAATTATAATGATTTGCGAAAGCAAGTAGAATCCTAATGGCTTCTAATCTTGCTACGGGGGCAAAGGTTTCATCAAAATCTATTCCTTCTTCTTGACAATAACCTTGAGCGACTAACCGGGCTTTATTTCTAACAACCTCTCCTTGTTCATTCATTTTATTTTTATAAACCCATTTAGTTCCAATTATTGTTGTATTTTCAGGTCTAGGAACAAGTTCCCAAACATCATTTCTAGTGAATTGATTTAATTCTTCTTGCATAGCCAAAATCCATGAATCATCAGTTGATGCTTCTTCTGAATTTTTGGGTTCAATAGTTGATATAAAAGCTACATTACTCATTTGACTTAGTTGGTTTCTAGTTTTAATAACATATTGCATATCTCCAAGTATATTTTCTATAGGATGATCTTTTAAAAGTTTAATCCTTTTATTAGGATGATTTAATTCATTATTAGTTTCAGTTGACTCTTGGTTTTGAGTGATTAAATCCTCTTCATCATTTATTTCTTCAAAATTTTTGAAATTTTCATCAAATGAAACATGCATTGTTTCTTTGATGGTATTAGTTCTTAAATTAAATACTTTGTATGCTTTACTTCTATTAGAGTATCCGATAAAGATACCTTAGTCGGATTTAGGATCAAATTTATCTAAGTTATCTTTTGTATTTAAAATAAAACATTTACTTCCAAAAATTCTAAAATAAGATACCTTAGGTTTCTTTGAGTAAATAAGTTCATAAGATGTCTTATCAGTTAAAGGTCTAATTAAAATTCTATTTAAAATATAACAGGCGGTAGAAACTGCTTCTGCCCAAAAGTACTTTGGTAAATTACTATGAGCAAGCATAGTTCTCGCACACTCTTGAATCGTCCTATTTTTACGTTCTACTATGCTGTTTTGTTGTGGAGTTCTTGGAAATGAAAAATTGTGAATTATTCCCTTTTTATTGCAGAATTCTTCAAACTTTTCATTTTCAAATTCACCACTGTGATCACTACGGATGGTTATAATTTTTTGAGAAAGTTGATTTTGAACCCTTTTTGAAAAATTCATAAAATATTCAAAAGTATCACTTTTATGTTTTAAAAATATTGTCCATGTAAATCTAGAATAATCATCTACAATTACAAAAACATATTTACTATTATTTATTGATAGAATTTGAGATGGACCAAATAGATCAATATGAAGTAATTCAAGAGGTTTCGTAGTAGAAATCATATCTTTTAATTTAAAAGAGCTTTTTCTAAGTTTTCCTAGTTGACATGCATCACATAGACTATCTACTTTAAAATTCATTTTAGGGAGGCCTCTTACTAGATCATGTTTTGACAGTCTAGATAAAAGTTTGAAATTCAAATGTCCAAATCTCTTATGCCAAATCTAAGGGTAACTTGCATTTGCCAAAAGACACAAATTATCATTTGAAATTTGCATACTAAGAATATAAATATTCTTTTTCCTAATTCCCTCAAATATTATGGTTGAATTATTATCTTCAATTTGACACTTATCTTTTTCAAATTTAATTTTATATCCTTTATCGCATAGTTGACTTATACTTTGCAAATTGTGTTTCAGATTCTTAACTAGCAAAACACTAGTAATAATAAGAGTTTCAGAGTTACCGACTTTGTCGATGCCGATCACATAACCTTTTGAATTGTCTCCAAAGTTAACCAGTCCTCCGTCTTTGTATATTATATCATTCAGCATATCTGGATTCCCAGTCATGTGTCTAGAACATCCACTATCAAGTATCCATTTGTTCTTTTTGATCTGCATAATTTGTTTGTTCTGGATTAATTCCTCAACTCCCATAAAGCATGATTCCTACACATCAAACAATCTTAGTAGACAACTTGTATTTGAATATTGATTATATGCAGACTCAAGAGACAATGATGATCTGAATATTTCTAAACATGCATTAACAAATTTCTTAAATATAGCCATTTTTTTTAAAAAAACTTTTTCAAAAATCAGATTATGAAACTTTTGAAAACCTTGCTCTGATACCAAATGCGAGGAATGCGAAATATGGATCTTAAGGCTAGAATGAACACTAGAGGAGGGGTGAATAGTGTTTATAAGAAATTACTAAATCTTTTTTAGTTATTGTTGATTTATACACAAATGTATGCAATATTCAGACACAGATATAATCACAGAATCAAACACAGATGCAGAAATAAAGTAAATGCAGTAAAGGAAAGAACACACCGGATTTTATACTGGTTCGGAGTTACCTTACATCCAGTCCCGCACAACTAAGTACGAATTTCCTTTCAAAAGCAATTCAACAATTACAACCCTCGATTTCAAGGCCACGAGGTACACCCTCCAGAATCACAATCCTCTGGGTAGAGATACTTGATTTCCGGGCAACAAGTTCACCCAATTGATTTCTCAAGGCTACAATCACACCTTTTCTCACTTGATTGATTTCCAAGGTTACAATCACACCTTTTACTCTATTGATTACAAAGAAAGCCTATAACTCTGAATAACACTGAGGATCTTGATGAGATAGTGACAGAGAATCAAACCAGAGATGATCTAGTTAGATTCAATGTTGATTTCGACAGAGTGATGGTAAGAATATGTATAAAGAAATGTGGAAGAAGAAGAGAAGTAAAAAACCAAAAAATCTATATAAAATTCGTTGAAACTAACCCATATTTATAGAAGAACAACAACCATGTCTATTCATGAAAGGTTATGGCGAATAGACACTTCTTTTGAAATTCAAATTTTTGGTCCTAACTGACACTATGTCGACATGGGGTATTAGGGCATGTCGACATCCCAAAGGAAATTTCGATGTTTTGTTTTTTTTTGAAAATAACCTGTTTGCACAAAAAATGGGCAAACACCTCCAAGTCGTATGATTTAGTTGATTTTATGTTGTTTTTAGTGATCTGGGTGATTAATGCAAATATATGAAAAGCAGAGACTAAACTGTAAAAGACACGCAGATTTATAGTGGTTCGGCCAGAACGTGCCTACGTCCACTTTATATGTTATTCTCCTTTACTGTTCAGATTACAAGTACAAAGCTTTGATACAAGTATATGAAAGTTGTTTGAAAGTTCTATCCGTGCTTGAGCTCTCAAACTTGTCCCCCATTGTTGTACCCCTGCCCCTCTATTTATAGAGTGAGGCTGGGGGTAGGGGTCTTGGATGTATATAGCTGTTGGCGGGCCTAGGCCGATGTAATCTGGCCTGGCAGTGTTGGTTCGACAACACCTTGGTCCGGTGATGAGAGGGACGTGGATTGGTTCGGTGGTGAGACTTTGGGTTTGGTTCGGTGGGCAGTGGAGTGGCTGGTTCGGTAGTGTGGAGCAAAGGTTGGTTCGGTGGTAGGTGGAGTGGCCTCTGATTCGGTGGTACCTGGGAGGTAGCTGGTCCGGTAGTGAGTGGAGCGGAGGTCTGGTCCGGTAGCACCTGGGAGGTAGCTGGTCCGGTAGCACCTGGGAGGTAGCTGGTCCGGTAGTGTTTACCTTGGCTTGGTTAGGCTTTGGAAATGAATTGGTTCGGTCTTCCATGGTTGTGAATCCGGTTCGGCAGTGGTGGAAACACACCCAACATTTGCCCCCAAAGTGGGGCATATGCCAGCATATGTCGTGCTTTGTTTCAGCTTGGACGTCCCCATTCGGTCCTACGTGCCTAACTGGTTGGTCCGGTCATCTTTTTTTGCCTATAAATATGGGATCCATGTCTCTCGTTATTCCTTACCAAATGAGATAGCCGAATTAGATTTGCCGGATCACGCTTGACTACCGAATCAGGTGATTGCCGATTGACTTTTGCGTTTCGAACTATCGGACGAACTCTTGGAGTTCAAGTACCGAATGAACTCACAGACTTGTCTTACCGAATGAACTCGGGGCACTTTAAGTACCGAATGAACTCGAAGTCTTCGGACTACCGAATGAGCTTCGATGTCTTTGGTCAACCGAATGAATCCGAAGTCTTTGGACAACCGAATGACGCTTCATGCTTGAACTACCGGTTGAGTTCGAATGCCGGACGAACCTTGAACCTTCTATGTTTCGAATTATAAATGAAATCCTAGATTGTACGCACTTGCTTGTTTTTATCTCTACATCCTTTGTTTTAACGATGTACTCTCGTGTTGCAGATAATGTCTCATAAAGTTGAAACTCGCTCTGACAAGAAGAAATCCCAGGACAGAGAAGATCCTTCCGCAGTGCCCCCAGCTCAGTCAGGACCGGGACGTCATGGGCCCACCCCGAGGTCACTAGTAGATGGGTACGGCCCTCAGGAGCTTCTGAACTCACCTCCTGACTATTTCCCTAGCTCTCTCAAAAGCGAGCAGCTTGATGTTATTTCTCGCTCCTTTGGGATTGACAGAGCGCGTATGCTATTGCCGGGGGAGGGAGTGATGCCATATAATCCCCCCGAAGGATACTTCGCTTACAGTAGGTACCATTGTATGTGTGGGGCCATTCCCCCGATCAATGCTTGGATACTCAGCTTCATCACCTACTTGAAGGTGGCTCCATTTCAGCTTCAGCCTAACTCCTATGCCATCTTGGTGAGCCTGTTTGTCATTTTTCAGAGGAGATACGGGCGTCCTCTCTCCAACCGGGAGATCCGGTATTTGTACAATTTGAGAGGCTATAAGAAGGGGTCTCCATACATTAGCTTGGAATCAGCCGCATCTTTCAAGCCGGTCCTGGACTTATATTCGAAGTTCAGCATGTTCAAGAAAGAATGGTTTTTCATCAAGGATGACTCTGTTTCCATCCGTCGCTTCACCTCTGGCTGTAAGTTGAAGCTTATTTATGATTTCCGTTCTAACTGCAATGCCTTTTCTCATGTGCTTTTATTTCTTGCTAGCGACAGGTGGCTTTGCGGTCGTGGAAAACGATCGTCTGGTTCAGATGGCTGTGGAAATAGAAGCCATTACGGGAAGGGATAGGTCGGCTTCTTACTTGATCAGGAACGCTACACTCCTGGGGCACAACCTGATTCTACCACATCAGTCCGTGGTCAAGCAGAGAGACACGACGGAGGAGAGGGCTGCCAAAGCTACAGGAGGGGCCACGGCGAAGAGCAGTAAAAGGAGACCCTTCTCGATGCATCCAGTCGCCGGGGGGAAGAAACTCAAAAAGTCCGATGGACCCTCTCCCAGCACACATCAAGATGTTCAGGAGGAGGAAAAAGTGGAGGGGGAGAAAGGCGAGGATGAAGGAGGTGAGGCGGAGAGCGGAAGTGGTAGAGAAGGTGACACTGATTGTCACGGCGATGATGGTGGCGAAGGACAGGGCGGTGATGGCACTGGGGCTTTTCCTCCTGGGCAGGCATGCGTGATTCAAGAGTGGACAGATGACGCTCTCCGCCAAGCCTTTGAAGAGTTGGAGGAAGGACCGGCCTTGGCGGAGAAGCCCAAGAAAGCTGATAAGGCCGGGACCGGCGCCGATTTATCTTCCGGGAGTGCTTCTACTGATGCAACTTCTGCGATTCAAGGTGAATTTCTCTTTATTCTCTTTAATTCTTGAATGATGGCTCAATGCATGCTGGTGATACTTGGTTTTTATTCTAGGAGCAGGCAAAACGACCAAGACCTCAGATCTTCGGCACAGGCTTGAACAATACAGACTCCTTAAAGCTTCTGCCAAGCCGAAGCCTCCTACTAACCGCCCTGGAGACGTAGTCGGTTATCGTCCTCTTCTTGGAGTTATTGAAGAAGATATACAAAAGAGGAAGAGGAGTCGATCTTCGTTTGAATCTCTTCCTGGTCCTCCGGCCCCACTCCAGCCTATTCACGATATTACAGAGGATGATACTGAGTTTATGCCTTCCCCACATCCGTCTGAGAATCCAACCTTCACCCCGATAGATCACCCTGGCTTGGTTCGTAACCCGTTTGCGGGTCATCCAGACCTGGACCCGGCCTCTCATGACATCTCCTTCGATGAGGCTACTGGTGAGCACCTTCTCCCTCGCAATCCTATGGTACGAGTGCTTGACGAAGTTAAGTCCCTGGACCTTGATTTGCTTACCACCCGGGTTGTAACTTAGGGGGATGAAGCTAAGGCAAACATCGACCGGGTTGCCGAGGAGACCAAGAAATTGATGGGGCATCATGCCCGACTAGTCAAGGCCGGGGAGGAAATTGGAAGTGCGAACATTCAGTTACAGTTAATGGTTTCCGACCAGGCTAAGCAACTTGCCGATCAAGCCATTCAAATTTCTCAGCACGAGGCTGCATCCAGGCAACTGAAAAAGACTATGGAAGAGGCCAGCAGGGCAGAGTTGCGAAAAATGGAGGCCGCCTGCAAGGAGCGGATTGACATGGCCATTGCGACGGTGGATGAGGTTCGACAAGCGGACCTCGAGCGGGTACAGGAGTTATCGGGGAGACTCGAGGCCGCGGAGCTTGCTCAGTCTAGGTTGAAGGAGGAGATGGGGGCGATGAGGATATCCCTTCAGGCTGATCGCTCACGATATCGATCGGAGAGGGATGCTGCCGTTGCAAAGCTGCGTGCTTCTGAGACCCGAATGAGGGAGCTTGAGGAAAACGAGGGGATGATGGATGAGATGCTCCAGGATATGTATTTCCGCACTTGGAAACAAGGTAACTTATCCTGGATGGATGATTACCCATGAGTTATGGCCAGGATTTATCTCAGGGCTCTGGAGGAGGCTAGGGCTGATGCAGATAAAAAGGGTGGTGCGGTCTTCAGAATGGATGTGGTCACTGCCCAGTTTACCAAGGAGGAGAAGGTGGCGGTGAAGGAGGGTATGCGGCTGCTTGCCACTGAGGAGGCAGGTGTGCAAGTAGAGGATGACGATCAGGATGGTCAGGAAGCAGGCGCTGGTAAGCCTTCCCTCCTAGTCTTTCCGTTAACTTGGTTGCTTATCACTAATGAATTCTTTCTTTGACCGGACAGGTGGGCAGCAGGACATGGGCAAAGCTCCGATGCAGCCGGCTCCTTGATTTGACCTGGATATCTTTTTGTGGACTTGACATTGTTGTATATGTTAGTCCCAAAACAGTAATGTAACTTTTAGGTTGTAATTATGCTACTTGTAATAAACAACATTATTCTTGACGTGTAATTTTTTAACTTAAGCTGATTTTGTTGTTTTCGAATGTTTTTTGCTATTTTGACACGTTGTGTGAGAAATATAGTTGTGCGTGTGCTTGTAATTCAATTGTGTTTGATGTCAAGTTCTCGCTGAAAACATAATTTCATGCCTTGCAATGCTAGTGTGATGTATGAATAAATTATAGCCATGTATTTGTACACAAAAGAAGAAAATACCGCCTTTCATGTTCTAATTGTAGACGACAGTTTTTGAATATCTTGTATGGCTGAGTATGGAAAGCGGTCTAGTGTCTCGTTGTGAGTTCCCACTCCCATTAGCGAATATTTCCTATTCTGTGTCCTGTACTTTAGGGATCATTATAGAGGATAGGAGAAAAGTCTTTTAAATAAAATTGAAATATGAGATAAAGTAAAAACTTCCAATCACGGAAGGCCTTCGATGTGCTTAAGTTCGTGGCAAACGGGCTTTGTAGTCACTTTCCCTAGCTGTGGGTCTTGGAGACATTTGTCACCCAACTTACGCCTCCGCGGGGAGTTAATCTTTTTTACCACAGCCGTACTTAAGACACACCGGAGCCGAGATCGCGCACAGTAACTACCCGGGCCATTATGGCCCGTAATCGTGGATATTATTCGATTTACTGTGGCCGGCTAGCGTGGGTGCCGATCGTCAACCGTGAACTACCCCTGGCTGGCCACACCTTATGTTGGGGCTTAAAGTAGGTTCACGGATGCCGGCGAGCCGAACGCCGTAATGAGCTGCCTCGGCTATAGTCGGCCTTCTCGGTGGCTTATAATCGGCTCATTACAGTTGGCTTTGAGGGCCGTCGTGAGCAATGAGTTAACCCGCAGCAGAGGGATGCCGGAGCAAAAGTGTCTCATTGGCGAGGGCATAGATTCGTATAGTACCTGTTAGGTCTTGTCCAGGAGAAGTCGCGCTATGGAGCGCCTTGAGTGAAAATGCTATTTGCACAGGGTTTTGTTCAACAGAAAAGGATAAAGTTAACAAGCAGCCAAGAATAAAGGAACAAGCTAAAAAAGAGACAAGGTTTTTAAAGTGGTTCGGCACGAAAATGCCTACGTCCACTGATTCTCTTTGTTAATTCACTTCATATGGGCAGTACAAGTTAAGAAAAGTATCGACGGAGGTGTTGGATGTTCCATGCCCTCTGGAACACCTCTCCGTCCACTGTTGACAAAATATAAGCTCCATTGTGGAGATCTTTATGAATTACATATGGTCCGTCCCAGATTGGATCTAGTGCTCCGGGGCGCGGGAAGATTCGCTTGAGGACAAGATCTCTCTCTTGTAAGCTACGATGCTTGACTTTGGAGTTGTATTGTGCTGCCACTTTTTGCTTGTGAGCTGATGTTTTGAGTGCTGCATCGTTTCTTCTTTCTTCAATTAGATCCAAAGACATGTGGAGGAGTTCTTCGTTTTCTTCTGGGTTATAGTGGATCCTACGGTGGGAAGGCACTATAGTTTCAACTGGGAGCATAGCCTCCGATCCGTATGCCAAAGAGAAAGGAGTATGCCCCGTTGATGTTCTGAAAGATGTGCGATAGGCTCACAGTGCCGTAGGAAGTTCATCCACCCAAGCACCCTTTGACTTTTCGAGTTTCTTTTTGATTAGAGTTTTCAGAATTTTGTTGACGGCTTCGACTTGTCCGTTTGCCTGGGGATAAGCTACGGAAGAGAAGCTTTTGTGAATTCCGTGCTCTTGGCACCAGTTGGCGAACTCCTCGCTGTCAAACTGAAGTCCATTGTCCGATATAATTTTAAATGGGACTCCGTACCTGCATAGAACATTTTTGATCAAGAAGTTAATAACTTTCGCTGAAGATACTTTATTTAGGGGTTCTGCTTCCACCCATTTGGTGAAATATCCGACTGCCACTATAGCATATTTGGCCCCGCCTCGGCCCATTGGCAGTTCGCCGATCAAGTCAATTCCCCATACTACAAAGGGCCAAGGGCTGGTCATTTGAGTAATCTCAGTTGTTGGTAGCCGCGGAATCTTAGCAAACTTCTGACACCTGTCACATTTTCTGACGAAATCTAAGGCGTCCTTGCTTAAGGTGGGCCAGAAATATCCATATCGGAGTATCTTTTTTGCCAAAGTCTGCCCTCCAGTGTGATCTCCGCAGCTTCCTTGATGGATGTTGGATAAGATTTTCTTGGCTTCCCTTCCAGCGACACACCTTAATAAGGGGTTAGAGAAGCCGCGCCGATAGAGGATGCCCTCTTGTATTGTGTAGCGGGAAGCTTTCCTCAAGATTTTCTTGACTTCGTTACGCCCGTTGGGTAGTGTGCCACTTTGTAAGTAGTCTTGGATGGGAGTCATCCAAGTTGCTTCTTCGGTTGCAGCTATCAGATTCACTTGCTCAAAACTTGGGGTCAGTTGCTTTGAGATGGCTACTGCTCCGGAAATAGCACCGTCTCTCATGCTAGCTTGCTTTGCCAATTCGTCGGCCTCTTGGTTCTCTTCCCAAGGGATGTGTTTGATTAAGTAGTGATCCAATCGATTGAGAAGCAACTTGGTCTTCTTTAAATATGCTATGAGTCGTTCTTCTCGAGCCTGGAACTCCCCGAGTATTTGATTTACAATAAGTTGAGAATCGCTATGAAGACACAAAGAATTGGCTCCGATTTCTAAGGCAATTTCTAATCCAGCTATCACTGCCTCATACTCTGCATCGTTGTTGGTGGCGGCGAATTCCAACCTTATAGCATAGTGTAGCTTATTTCCCCTGGGAGTGATTATTACCACACCTGCCCCCGAGCCTTATTCGTTTGATGCACCATCCACAAAGAGATTCCACTTGATGTCTTCTGCTATTTCCAATTGCTCCTTACCCTCATTGGTAGTGAATTTGGCAATGAAATCGGCCATGGCTTGTCCCTTGATGGCGGTGCGAGGATGGTAGGTGATATCGTATTGACTTAGTTCAATGCACCATTTAAGTAATCGCCCAGAAGTGTCGGGACGATGGAGCACCTGTCTCAGTGGTTGATCGGTCAGAACTCTGATGGAATGGGACTGGAAGTAGTGACGCAGTTTCCATGATGTGATTAGCAAACAGTACGCTAGTTTCTCAAGTTTAGGATATCTGGCTTCCGCCCCTGTAAACCTCTTGCTTACGAAGTATACTGGCCGCTACGTGCGTTCGTCTTCTCTAACCAATGCGGCGCTTAGAGCATGAGATGACACAGCAAGGTATAGGTATAGCTCTTCGCCTTTGTTCGGAGTTGAGAGTACTGGTGGTCTCTAGAGGTGTTCGATTAAGTTAAGGAAAGCTGTTAAGCATTCGTCAGTCCATTCGAATTTTCCTTTCTCTTTCTTTAGAGCTTCAACGAAGGGGATGCATTTGTCGGTCGCTTTGGAGATGAATCTGCTCAGGGCGGCCACCTTCCCATTTAGGCTCTGCATTTCCTTTCGGGTAGAAGATATCCTGATATCTTTTAGAGCTTGGACTTGTTCAGGGTTTGCTTCAATCCCTCTGGCATGGACGATGAATCCTAGAAACTTTCCTGATGATACTCCGAAGGAGAACTTTAGGGGATTCAGCTTCATTCCATATTGGCGAAGTACTTGAAACATTTCATCCAGGTGGCTTACGTGATTGTCGGCTCCCCTTGACTTTACCAGCATGTCATCCACATAAACTTCCATAGTTTGTCCTATTAGCCCTGCAAACATCTTGTTGACGAGGCGCTGATAGGTGGCCCCTGCGTTTTTAGGTCCGAAAGGCATTACCTTGTAGTAGTACAATCCCCGATCAGTGATGAAACTAGTGTGGTCCTGATCGGGAGCATGCATAGGAATTTGGTTATATCCTGAGTATGCGTCCATAAAAGATAAGAGTTCGTGCCCGGCTGTGCTGTCCACAAGCTGATCGATTTGGGGAAGTGGGAAGCAATCCTTTGGGCAGGCGTCATTTAAGTTGGAGAAGTCAATGCATGTTCGCCACTTCCCATTAGCCTTCTTTACCAGCACCGGGTTGGCGATCCACTCCGGGTAGATGGCTTCTCGTATAAAGTCATTGGCAAGTAGGTTCTTTACTTCTTCATCGAGGGCTGCTGATCGTTCTGCCCCCATACTTCTCTTTTTCTGTTTTACTAGCGCCCTGGTAGGATCAATGTTTAGTACGTGGCATGCTATGTCAGGGGAGATTCCGGTCATGTCAGCGTGTGACCATGCAAATACATCCAAGTTGTGGCGGAGAAAATTAATGAGTTGTTCCTTCAATTCTGCTTTTAGTTGGGACCCGACTTTCAATAGCCTATTCGAGTCATGTCGGTCTACAGATACAAATTCCATAGCCTCTGCAGGCTCGGCGGTGCCCTCCTCCTCTTTGTCCCTGGGGTCTAATTCATTGAAAGGGTCGTTGGTATATCGAAGCGGAGGGGCTTTCTTTAGTTGCTATGCTTCCAAACTTTTTGTGCAGAGGGCAATCTCTACACTCTTCCCTTTATCCTTCCTGTGGTTGTTGCGAAGTTCAGTTACATAGCAGTCTCGAGCAATGTCCTGGTCTCCCTCTACTTTCCCTACTCCATTGTCCGTTGGAAATTTCATCTTTAGGCACCATGGGGCCAGGACAATTTGGAAGTCAGACAGGGCTGGCCTTCTTAAGAAGGCATTGTAGGCCGAGTGGTTTTCTATCAGCACAAATGTCTGTTTCCGCACAACGGAGCGGGGATGACTTCCAATTTCAACAAAGAGGTCCAGTTGACCGAGGGGCATCTTCGCATCTCCAATGAAACCGTGTAGTGGTTTATTGCAGGGAGAAACATCCTTTATTGACAGTTTCATTTTGTCGAATGCATGCTTGAATAGGATATTTACTGAGCTTCCAGTGTCTACTAGAATCCGGAAAACTTCGGCTGGACCGAGCCGGGCAGAGATAACCATGGGATCCATGTGAGGGTACTGCCTCCCCTCTAGGTCACGCCTACTGAATGTGATGTCATCACTCTCTTTCCGCTTCGAGTGGCGTTCTTCTATCACAGAGTTAACGCAGTCTTCATTGTTTCTAAGTGACTTTCCATATCTTTCCATCTCTGCCCAGCTTCTGTCGGCGATGTGTGGTCCTCCCGAGATGGTATGGACCACTATCTTCTCTTGACTGGAGCCGCTAGTGTTGCGATTTCCTCTGTCTATCTCTGGAGAGGGTAGCCTTGGGTTCTCATTGGAAAGAGCTGGAGTCCTGTTCTGACCTTTTACATAGCGTTCCAGTCTCTTCCTTCTGATGTGTTCTTCAATCAAGTCCCGGAGATGATGACATTCATTGGTATCATGCCTATGAGATTCGTGGAAGCGGCAGAACTTTCCAGATTTAAGTGCGTTATCTGATTCCTTCTTGTATGGTGGGCGTTTGTATCTAACTTCGTCTTGGGTGGCAAGGAAGATGTTTTCGATGGTTTCATTCAAAGGAGTGTAAGTGTCGAAACTCGGTCCTGGCCGATATAGGCGCTTTTCTCCCTTCTTGCCCCCAGCATTGTCTCTAGAATCATTTCTTCGAACGTCCTTCGCTACAGTGGGCGTGTTGCCGTGAGCTGCCTTACTTTGTTGCCCTGACTGCCCCTCAGTGGCAGCGTCTTCAAGCCTCATATATTTCCCGGCTTCATGGAAGAAATTGGGTAAAGTAGCTGGTTTTTCTTTTGTCAATCTTCTAGCAAATTTAGTATCCGGATGCACACCACTACAGAGGGCCATTAAGATAAGCTTCTCATCTGCATCTTGGACTGCGGCCGCTGCGGCATTGAATCGGGTTAGGTATTGCTGCAGCTTCTCTCCAGGTTTCTGTTTGATACTGGATAAGGAATAAGCGTCCTTGGGTTGTTCCACATGAATGCGAAACTGGCTGATAAACTTTTCTTTCAGCATCTCCCACGAGCTGATGGATCCTTGGGGTAGATGACAGAACCAGGAGGTAGCTTGATCTGCTAAGAATAGTGGAAAGCATTTGCACAGTACTCCCTCCGTTGCTCCACTCATGAGCATATGCTGTGTGTATCTCTGTAAGTGTACAACGGGGTCGGAGGTTCCTTTGTAAGGTTCCATTGTTGGCATTTTCCATTCTCGGGGGGTGATGGAAATTTCGATATTTCGGGCGAAGGGGCTGGTTACCCTAGCGCCTATCCCTCGATCTCTTTGATCCCGTTGGACGCATTTTCTGAACAAGCGTGCCATCCTTTCATCAGAATTTGGAGCAGATAGAAATGAGTTCGGTTCTGCTCTGTGGGACTGATTCCGTCCAGATGATCTGTAGGGATGGTAGCGTCTATCATTCCTGATATTTTCCAGTGGCTATCTTTGATCTCCTGGGAGCATGCTAGGGTCAACTACAGTTGGCCCTTGCCTTGATCTTCCCCTGATGGGTTCTGATCTAAGCACTTCCTCGGGTCCAACTTCGGGCTGGACTCTAGCTCGGCCCCGTTCACTGGTGTTTCCGTGGTTAGGCAGCACGACAGGCTCGGCTACAGTTGACCTTCGCCCGGTACCTCCCCCGTTGGGTTCGGTTCCAAGCGTTTCCTCAGGTCTAACTTCGGGCTGAGCTCGGTCTCGACTCCTACCATGGCCGCTTCTGTCGTTAGCTCCTTCGAAGAAGGAAGATCTTTGTTGTCTCTGAGATCCTCCAGACTGGGACTCACCCCATGATTCAGTGCTGCGGTTGGACTCTTCAGCATCCTTTAAGCGTGACATGAGTTGGTCCACCAAGGCTTCCTGCTGGGATGTGAAGCGGTTAGTCACTTCAGCCACAACCCTGTCTAGATCTGTCCTAGTAATTGCTGCCGGCTATTCTGCGGTAGGGTTTGTCGGATTTGCCTGACCTTCATTTGGTACTGCTGCTGGAAGGGGATGATTTACTTGATCTGTGACCACTGGATCTGGAAGACTGCTGGTTGCGATGTTTTTTCCTTTGTTAACATCTTTCTTCTGCTTGTAAGGCATGTCTTCCAAGTAATGTGCGACGCTGATAGGAAGAAAGTTAAGTGGGAGAAGCTGAAGTCCGCGGTTCAGCGTTCTCAGTGAAAGCACCAAAAATGTTTGCACAAAAAATGGGCAAACACCTCCAAGTCGTATGATTTAGTTGATTTTATGTTGTTTTTAGTGATCTGGGTGACTAATGCAAATATATGAAAAGCAGGGACTAAACTGTAAAAGACACGCAGATTTATAGTGGTTCGGCCAGAACATGCCTACGTCCACTTTATATGTTATTCTCCTTTACTGTTCAGATTACAAGTACAAAGCTTTGATACAAGTATATGAAAGTTGTTTGAAAGTTCTATCCGTGCTTGAGGTCTCAAACTTGTCCCCCATTGTTGTACCCCTGCCCCTCTATTTATAGAGTGAGGCTGGGGGTAGGGGTCTTGGATGTATATAGCTGTTGGCGGGCCTGGGCCGATGTAATCTGGCCTGGCAGTGGTTGTTCGGCAACACCTTGGTCCGGTGATGAGAGGGACGTGGATTGGTTCGGTGGTGAGACTTTGGGTTTGGTTCGGTAGGCAGTGGAGTGGCTGGTTCGGTAGTGTGGAGCAAAGGTTGGTTCGGTGGTAGGTGGAGTGGCCTCTGATTCGGTGGTACCTGGGAGGTAGCTGGTCTGGTAGTGAGTGGAGCTGAGGTCTGGTCCGGTAGCACCTGGGAGGTAGCTGGTCCGGTAGTGAGTGGAGCTGGGACTGGTCCGGTAGCACCTGGGAGGTAGCTGGTCCGGTAGCACCTGGGAGGTAGCTGGTCCGGTAGTGAGTGGAGCTGGGACTGGTTCGGTAGCACCTGGGAGGTAGCTGGTCCGGTAGCACCTGGGAGGTAGCTGGTCCGGTAGTGTTTACCTTGGCTTGGTTAGGCTTTGGAAATGAATTGGTTCGGTCTTCCATGGTTGTGAATCCGGTTCGGCAGTGGTGGAAACACACCCAACATAACCTTTATCTTATATTAAAATTATTTTAAACTTTATTAATATACTTGACTATAGATAAAATACATAGATAAATATAGAGAATAATATATATAAAATTTTACTATAATTTTATATTTAAATCTAAGTAAATATTAAAAGTTAAATATATTAAATGATAGTTTAAAACAAACGAAGTTTAAAACAAGATAATTTTTAAGGCTAAAAAGGTTAAAACATCCTTTTGAAAATCATTTGAAAAGATAATTTTTAAGGCTAAAACATTTTGAAAAGCAGTTTTGAAAATCATTCTGAAGTAGTTTTGAAAATCATTTTGAAGTAGTTTTGCAAGCTTCTTCCTGCAGAATATCTCATCACATCAGGACTCGAGAACTTGTACAAAACCAGGATGTTCGTGGGTTTGTAAGCCACTTGTCGTAGGTTTGTAAGCTACTTATCGTGGGTTTGTAAGCCACTAAAAAGGTAGAAATGGGTTCCATCCCAAAAGAAAAATGGAGTGAAGATTTCAGTGCTATTATGAAGTTTTAACATAATTCTAGACTCAATACTTATCTTGAAATCTTGAACTCTTGATAACCTTGATATTCTTGATACTCATGAGTCTTCAATCTTGATATCTTGAATCTCTATACTGTACAGTCTTCATTCTTGGTACCTGCATGGTTAAATCCTGCATATACAAATATATCTAAACTATAATGTTAGTATTTATATTTTATAATCTTATTCTAAGGTTGTTGTCATCAAAACCATCATCTCAAGGACTAATGGTTTATTGCTTCCACTTGCCCGTTTACTTGCAGATGAGCGACCGCATAAAAGCTATTCTTGATTCGAAAGCATATGCAAAAGTCTTTGAACTCGACGCTTTCGAATTGGGTCCCGTTATCAGTGATGTTCTGTGTCACACCAAACCTGTAAATAATGTTTTTAGTAACAAAGTTAATGACTTTCTTTGTGGTAATAGTGGCCAGTGGGTCCGTTTTGGCCTATTTGGTGAAATAGTAAACGACAACTATAGCATATTTAGCCCCTCCTTTAGCTATTGGCAATACGCCAATCAGGTCAATTCCCCATATTTCGGACGGCCATGGGTTGACCATCTGCGTTAGCTCTAGTAAGGGAGATCTTTTTATCTTGTCGAATCTTTGGCATCGGTCGCACCGTCTGGCATAATCCGCTGCATCACGGTTTACTATTGGCCAGAAATATCCATATCAGAGGATTTTCTTTGCAAGGGTTTGCCCCTCGGTATGGTCTCCACGGTCGCCTTCATGAACTTCTCTGAAGATCCTTTGAGCTTCGTTATTGGTCACACATCTGAGCAGGGGGGTAGAGAACTCCCTTCGTAGAGTATCCCATCTTGTATTATGAATCGCGGTGCCTTTCGAAGAAGCTTTTTCCACTGGTTCCTATCTACGGAAAGAGTTCATGTTAGCAAGTAGTCTTTGATTGGCGTCATCCATGTTTCTGGTTCAATGGTGGTCTCAAAAATCCAATTGACATACATTTCGCTTATGCTTGGAGTGGTTAGGGTTTCAACCAAGACTAGTCCCAATGATTGAGCTTCTCCGGAACTGGCCAGTTTTGCTAAGTAGTCAGCTTTCGTGTTCTGCTCCCTCGGGATGTGAGTTACGGTGTAATTTTCGATGTCATTCAGCAACTCTTGCACTTTAGATAGATACGGGACAAGGTTCTCACCTCGAGCCTGGTATTCGCTTTTCATCTGATAGACGACTAACTGCGAGTCGCTATAGATTTGTATGGTTTTATCTCCAGCTCTTTCATAATTTTTAGCTCAACCATCAATGCCTCATATTATGCTTCGTTATTTGTCGTCGGGAATTCTAATCATAATGCCTAGCAAATGGCCCATCCTTTAGGAGTCTCAAGCACTACCTCTGCCCCCCGAGCTGAAGTTATTAGATGCGCCATCGACGAAGAGCTTCCATTGTGTTTCCACTTTCGGTGTAATTTCCTCTTCATTATCCCGTATGGTAAATTCGACGATGAAATCTTCCAATGCTTTCCCATTGATTGCCCTTCTAGGATAGTAAGTGATTTCATATTGACTCAATTCGATATTCCATTTGATGAGCCGCCCGAAAGTCTTGGGGCGGTACAATACTTGCTTCAAGGGTTGATCGGTCAAAACTTTGATCGGGTGTGCCTGGAAATACGATCGTAAATTCCTGAATGTGATCAAGAGACAATACGCTTGCTTTTCCAATTTCGGATAATTTTTCTCGGCTCTAGTAAAACATTTACTGATGTAGTACATGGGTCGCTGGATCTTAGCTTCTTCATGTACAAGAACACCACTTAATGCGTGAGGTGAGACTGTTAAGTAGATGAACAAGTCCACTCCGTCTACTGGCTTCGATAGGATTGGCGGGGTTTCCGTATGTCGCAGCAACTCTTCAAACGCGGTTTGACAAGCCTCATTCCATTTGAAGTTCTTCTTTCCTTTCTTTAGTGCATTTGGATTTGCTTCGATGCCTCTGGCGCTCAATATGAATCCCAAGAACTTTCCGGAGGCTACCCTAAAGTGACATTTGAGTGGATTAAGCTTCATCATATATTTTTGGAGTATTTCAAACATTTTGGCGAGATTATCCAAGTGATTGGGTGCTATCCGTGATTTAACCAACATGTCATCCACATAGACTTCCATGGTTTTTTCGATCTGACGCTTGAACATGGTATTTACTAATCTTTGGTAGGTTGCCTTAGTATTCTTTAAACCGAATGGCAATACCCTATAGAAGTATGATCCTAAATCGATGATGAAGCTGGTATTTTCCTGATCAGGTTCATGCATCAAGATCTGGTTTTATCCCGAGTGTGTGTCCATAAATGATAGCAGTTCATGTCCAGCCATCCCGTCCACAAGCTGGTCAATTCTAGGCAGAGGAAAGATGTCTTTCGGCCAGGTTTTGTTTAAGTCCGAGTAGTTGATACAAGTTCGCCATTTCCCATTGGACTTTTTGACCAAAACCGGGTTGGATACCCATTCGGGGTAGGTCGCATCATGGATAAAATCATTGGCCATCAGCTTGTCCACCTCTTCTCTCAGCGCCTTGGACTGTTCGAGGCCCAGGCTGTGCCTCTTCTGCTTCACCGGTGTATACTTGGGATTGATTTTGAGTGTGTGACATGCAATTTCTAGTGATATCCCACACATATCGGAATGTTTCCAAGCGAACACATCCAAGTTGGCATGTAGAAATTTAGTGAGTTCCATTCACATCTTGTTTCCAAGGCGCGATCCAATTTTCAAGACCCGCGTTGGGTCATCCATGTCGACTGGGACAGACACTGCCAATTCTGCCGGTGCTGCCCGTTCCTCCCCTGAACTCTTCTTTCTAGGGTCCAAAGCCTTGTCGAATTGGCTGTGGTCCCTAAGCCAGGGGCGGCTCTACAGTTGCTATTCAGCAGGTTCGCGAATGTGGAGAGTTCTCTCCACATTCTCCCCCTTTTCTTTTCTTTTGGATTCATGCAGTTCTGTGATATAACACTCCCTGGCGGCACTTTGATCTCCTTTGATCACTCCAACTCCATTTTGCATTGAGAATTTCATGGTAAGGCACCACTGGACTAAAGCAATTCTGAAATCTGCTAGTGCGGGCCGTCCCAAGAAGGCATTGTATACGGAAGCTTCATCTACGATCACGAAAGTTTGGACGAGGGTGACTCTTCGGTCGCCTTCTCCAAGTTATACAGGCAAGTCAATCATTCCAATGGGTTGTTTGGGTTCGCCGGTGAATCCTTGAATTTTAGTTTGGCAGGCGGATACGTCTTTCGTGCTGATCTTCATCTGATCAAAGGTGCGTTTGAAAGGATATTCATGGAACTGCCGCTGTCAACCAATACTCGTCGAACCATGGCAGGTCGGATCCTTACTATCATGACCATGGGATCAAGAGTTGGAGCTTCAATCCCTTCGGTGTCTCGATTTCGAAATACTATGTCGTCGTTCAGAGTTCTCTACTTCTTGGCAGGGGCTCCATCTTCAATCACGAGGCACAAATCCTTCAGAGCGTGTTTTAGTGAGCTCGCATACCGCTCCATTTCTCCCCAACTCCTCTGTGCAGGATGAGGTCCTCCAAATATCGTTCCAATGATGAGTCTCCAGTCAGTTCGTTTAGATCCCTCTTCGCTGGTTCCAGCTTGGTTTCCTCGATCCCTAGCAGCTTGGGGAGCCACGGCTTGGTTAGGATTTTGTGATTTTCTCACGTATTGCCGAAGCTTGTTTCATCGGATCAGCTCCTCAATCAAGTTCTTTAGGTAACGATACTCGTTAGTGTTGTGGCCATGTGTTTTGCGGAAGCACCAGTACTTGCCGGAATGCTTTTGCTCTTCAGTTGCTTCCTTTTTAGAGGGTTTCTTGTACTCCTCTATCCCCTATGTTGCGAAATAGATGTTTCCGGAGTATCATTAAGCGGGGGTGTAATCTTCTAGCCTGAAGCCTTTAAGCCACTTATTGTTACCATTTCGTTTGTTGGAATCATGATTTTTCCTTTTCTGGTTTCCATCTTATCCCGCACTTCCTTCAGCGGTCCTGGAGGTATTTATGTCCTGGTTCACCGCCATGCCATTCTGCCCAATGTTCATCGGTTGTAAGCTAGTATATATATATCCTTTCTAACTCTTGTGCCTCTTCCAATCTCAAGTATTGACTCGCCTTACAGTTGAAGTCCTTTCTAGTGGTAGGTTGTTTCATTTTGATCCATTTTTCGAACTCAGTTTTGGGGTGGATGGCGTGGACCAAGGCCATAAAAACCATATCCTCGTTTGGATTGCTTACTTCTATCACCGCGGTGTTGAATCATTCCGTGAACGACTTCAGAGATTCATTTCGTTCCTGGAATAAACTGGACAAGGACATCACATCTTTAGGCTGCACCGTGTGAAGTCTGAATTGGTCAAGGAATCTTGTTGCTAGTTGATCGAAAGTGGAGATGGATCTTGGGGGAAGCCTAGTGAACCACATGGAAGAAATTCCCTCCAGAAAAAATTGGGAAACATCTACATCGAATGATGTCTGAAGCATTCGCTCCGTCCATGTACCAACTGTACTTATATAGATGGGGTTTCGGGTCACTCATTTCGGCATAGGATGGAATAGTTGGCATAGTGAACTTTTCTGGGTACTGCTCATTCAAAATCTCATCAGTGGAAGGAGTCCGACTTGGAGCCGATCCACATTCATCATCCCTTCTATTCTTACTCTCATCCATTAGTCGCTTGACCATGTCCGCGATATATGCCTCAGATGTCCAGTAATCCGGGGGTCGGCTATCAGCAACTACACTTAGTCTTTAGCTTTGCAAATGATCTTGGTGAGTAGGCTAAAGCCTAGGCTCTCCTGTCTTTGGGAGACCACTCCCTCGGGATTCCGTTGGCTTGCAGTTGGCCTGATTGGGGCAGTTTGGATCTCCCTGGCGTTATTGAATGCATTGGCATTTCCTTCCAACTTTCCGTTGTTAAGTTTCTCTCCATCTTTTGAATCGAAGAGGTCCATAGCTATATCCTCTTGTGGGTTCTTTGCTCCTAGATTTATGTTCGTAGCTGGTTGCCTCGCGGTCGGTAGAGTGCTTGTGTTTCTTTCTATGTTGATTCCCACGATTCCAACTATCACTCCTTTCGTGGCTTCTTCCCGTTCCTTCTGTTTAGGCCAGAAACGGAAGAATTTTCTTGTTTTATGACAGCCGCAAGTTCTGCCATGGTTCTTGGACCAGGATATGATTGTAAGGTCAAGAGGGCATTAAGTTTGTCCATAATAGCTCTTGACTGCTTTCCATTTTCTAATTGATTTCATCAACCATTTTATTCAATTCATCTCTAGTAACAACTTCGCGTTGATTAGAGGATCCTGGCACCCGATCTCCTATGTTGGTGCCATTTACTTCGATTTGTTGATGATTCATCTCTTCTCCGGCAATTACCGCCTCTATGGATCTTCCAGAAGCAGTTCTCTTTCTTTCTGGAGCCATTAATTCTTAGCAGCAAATCATTCGAACAGAGATTAAGGATCTAATTTCTAAATCTATCTAATCCAAAGTAGATAGCTAGATCTTTGCCTGAGTTGGGTTCTCAGTGAAAGCACCAAAATGTTAACCCAAAAAATGGATCAACACCCTAGGTTGAGTATGAAAGCACTAGCCTTTTTTATCAAGGCAAATGAAGTAGAAAAAGCAATATCAAATCGCAGAGAAAGTAAATGAACAAGAGATTTTTGTAGTGGTTCGGCTGTTAACGAGGCCCATGTTCACTTTATAACTTTTATTATTGACTGACTGCAATTAGAAGTTGAATATGATTATAATGCGATTGAATCCTCTAGGTTAGATCAAGTCACTAGTGTTAGGATTCACCGGAGAATCACAATGAACCCTTTAGATGACTAATGTATGGGAGAAGAAGAGTGAAGAGTAGTTTCTGCAGAGTTTCAATAACCAGTTCAAAAGATCCTGTTTATGTTGCAGGTAGGATCATATTTATAGGGATTGGAGAGCTATTGGGCTAGGCTTCCTCGCCAGAAGCTTGCACTTGGAAATACGAAGGTGCACTGAAAATTTCATAACAATTCGAGCTAATCCGATGGATCGCTAGCGATCCATAGGTGATGGATCGCTAGCGATCCATAATTCCTGGGTTGCTAACGATCCAATTCCTTGGGACATTCTCCTTCATCCTTCCTTAAATTTCATGGTTATCCTTCCCAATCTGATGGATCGCTAGCGATTCATAGGTGATGAATCGTTAGTGATCCATGTACTTCATGGATTTTTGGACTCCGTCTTTTGGATCGCACTTGTTGTCTTATGAAGGTGCTCTCCATGTAATTTCATAGCTTGTCGCCTTGCTTTGATGATGATCCATACCCTGGTTGCATTGGACTGCTGATTGAATCAGACGAATGCTCACTTCTCGATCTAACTAACTTGGAATTCCACCAAACTTAGCAATCATTCCTAGAATACCTATTGGATCACGATGCAAGAGGATTGGAGGACCTACGAGCGATCCATAGGAGATGGATCGCCAGCGACCCATCACTTTAGCATATTTTTCCCTTTTTCTTCTCTAACTTTTCTTGGTTGATTCTTCTAGTCCTTTTGGTTGGCTCTTGAGCTGCACTAACTCGACGTAGCTATTCTGACTTCCTTTGAATTCTGTCGAGTTAAAAGCCTGGATAACATTGCCGAATGGTCCTGTATTGATCGCGCCTGAAGGGAATCAGGTTCTAGTAGTGTATACTGACGCTTGCGGAACATGCTTGGGAGCAGTGTTGATGCAAAGAGGATGGGTATTAGCTTACACATCAAGGTAGTTGAGATCGCATGAGTTAGATATCTGACTAATGATATAGAATTAGCAGCGGTGGTGTTTGCGTTGAAGATTTGGAGGCATTACTTGTTGGGAGAATGGTTCCAGTTGTATACGGACCATAAATCTCTTAAGTATTTATTCTCTCAAAACGAGTTGAATATGAGGCAACATAGATGGCTGGAGTTCTTTGCGACATATGATTTCGGGATAGAATATACACTAGGAAAGGGAAACTAGGTTGCAGATGCATTGAGTATGAAGCATCAGAATGCAGTGTTGGCTATGATTAATGAATGGAAGACATTAGAGACGTTAGCCTCTTATGGAGTGCATTATAGGCAGAACACTGGATCGAGTAGAAATCCTGGCATGTTAGCAAGTTTAGAAGTACGTATGGCAATTGTAAAAAGAACAGCTAGGCAAAGAGAAGATCCATCGATTGCTAGAAGGATTAGGCGATTAGAGATGGATGTGGATGTTGAGGACTTGAAAGGATTCGAGATAGACTCGAAGGGATGGCTTAGGAGGAAAGGATGACTATATGTTTCAAATATAAGAGATCTTTGGAAGGAAGTCTTGGAAGGAAGTCATCGGTTGAAGTTCACTATTTATACTGATGGAATGAAGATGTATCATAATATGAAGAGAGTCTTCCTTTTGGAATAGATGAAGAGAGATATAGGTGAATGCATTAGGAGATGTTTCATATGTCAGCAAGTGAAAGTTGAGCACCAGAAACCAAGTGGTTTACTTCAATCTTTGGAAGTGCCAACTTGGATGTGGGATTCTATATCTATGGATTTTATTGATGGACTGCCTATGTTGAGAACGGAAAATGATAGCATTTGGCTGATAGTCAATAGATTGACTAACAGTGCCCACTTTATCCCAGTGAAGTCGACAAGGACGGCAGCTAGCCGAGGGAAGCTATATATGAAGAATGTAATGAGACTGCAGGGAATACCGATGTTAGCAATAGAGACCTATTGTTCACCAGGGAGTTCTAGAGAAGTTTGTAGAGTGTGTTGGATACATAATCGAATTTAAGCACGGCTGTAACAACCCGCCTCGAAACGGGCCTAAATTCTGACCCGAAAAAGGTCAATCGAAACTTAGACCTATTCCAAAATTGGTTGTTGGTTTGTATAAAGAACAATACACTGTGCTATTTATCTACACATTCAGAGACTCACAACGGAATGCTAAAATATAATATCAGAACAATATCCATTTTATTTAAAAATTAAAATGTTATGAGAATCATAACACAATACAATAAACAATCGTCAACTACCAGTACTACAATATTCCAAAGTTACAACATCATTTAATAGGTACATCAGAAATAAAGGAAATAACACAAGTAGATAAATAGTCATTGCCATAAGTCTGCATCTCCGCCACTACCTCCGAAAATCTGCATCAACATCTCTAACATATGTCGTAATGAGGAGGGAGTTAGAACAACAGTGTTTGGTGGATAAAATCTCGAGCCTTTCTATAATAAGTACTTGGGCAAAATAATTCAAATAAGAATATGTCTTACGTATCTAACTATATTATAATTTTTCAGACCACAAGCCTTAAGGCTTTTCCAGTCCATTGTTCTTTCACCCAAAAACTCAAATCTATCATTAATAATGTCTTACAATGCAAGAGATGGTACCCAAGCCACTTAATACCTTTTTAATGGAAATTAGGCAGACTTTGACCATTTAATACCTCATTTAAGGCAGGTTCCCATCATTTACTACCTACCCAAGGTAGACTCATCACCGGTACTAGCCAGCTGACATTGCACATAATCTCTTTAGACCACTTACTACTTCAAACCTGAAGCAGGCCCTCTCCAAGATATCCTCTACTGTGGCCAACTATTTACACTAACCATTTAATACTTCTAGTATGGGGAAGAGGTGGGTCCTCAGCCAGCCACTTACTACCTTCAATCCCTAAAGCAAGTCCTTCGTATTATGACCTGTAACCCTACTGTAACATCACACATTAGTCTGACTATTTGTAGGTATTGCTGGCCAAATTAACTGGGCAGGTTTACCCTATAAAATTGGGACTAACCTCACGTCCTATGTGGTTACTTATTATAGGCAACGTCTTACATCAACCCCGAAGTCACACTACTGGTAGCCAGATTTACTCTGTAGACTTCTGTGTGCTAATTGACAGACCTCGCATCCATATAACTTTGTTATAATCTAAAACACTCTCTTCATATATTATCCCAGATCTCATCATATTACAAATCAAGGCCTTATAAGAAAAACTCTTATTTTTCCTTTACAATTAATTAGTTTCCTAAGGGGGAATTAATGATAATTAATATTATATTAACTACGCAGTTTATACGCTATAATTGTACGTTATTTATGCTAATACACACACACACACGCATATAACTACGCGTCTAAAATAAGCGTGCGAAGATTGCGCCCTAAACTGTTTAAATGTCAAAACTTCAAATTTATACAAGTTCAATTTAATATCAACACATATTCCATATATCTTATATCTATAATTAAGTCAATAGACTTGTATAAAATAGAATCCATAACCAACTTATTTTATACTAAAAGAATCAATCATTAATAAAACTTACAATTCAAATACTTTTACGCTCTATTCAACTTCTTGGTATAAAATTAAAAAAGAGAATTTTTATTTAAACTACGGAAATAGACGGTGTAAACTATGAATAAAAGAATTTGTAACTTACACACCATTTCCTATTTACTCTTTTCAAAACCGTTAATCAGACCTAAAGAAAAAGATAAGAAGTGGAATAGAATGCGACACACTAAATTGCGATACTTACACAATTCCATTATTTTAATATAGAACAATTGAGATTCAAATTTAAGAATTGACATTTTGCTTTAGGGAATTTTGGGGTTTTATTGTGTTGTTTGCGTAAACAAAATTCCCCAAAGGCATATACTAGATCCAAGTTATACTATACAATTACCAAAATAGGAAAAACTAAGATTTCCACTCATAAAAAAGTCCTTAGCTCTTCCTTTGGGTTTTGTTTACACCCACATAAATCTCTTTCCAGATTTCTTCCCTTATAAATATACAATAGGTATGTTATATATAGATTAGATTCAAAATTTTAGAGATCAGAGGGAATACAATTAAAAATTGAATATTAAGTCTAAAATTCCTTACCTGTTACCCGACACCTTGGACCGACTACAAGACGATAGTTGCAGAGGCATGGTCGAACGTTGATGGGGCACAAGTCAAGAAATAATCTACCTTGGGTCGTTGAGGGGGCTACTTCGAGTCAGAGGAATGTTCACTCCGAGTCATCCCATCAACAACTTCGAGTCGGTATGGATCATCTACTAGGGATCGACAAAGAAAGGAGTGGAACACAATGGGTTCGGTGCAATTTGATAGGGTCGGCATGTTGGTGTGCATTCGGTGCATGTGGATAGGTAGGAAACCTTGAATCGGTATACTTGAGAGGGTTCGGTGTAGGAAGTGGGTCGGTAGTGGAGGATAGCTATGGGTTCGGTCATTCCGGATTGGCACACCCTTATGGGGTCGATGTAACATGTTTGGATCGGCTTTGGGGGGTCGGTAGAGGCTGGTCGGTACATTGTAGTTGCTTCAGATCGGCAGAGCAACTTGGATTGGCAAGTCCTTATGGTGTTGGTGAATATTGGGATCGACTATCCTGGATAGGCATCGAGTATTGGGATCAGTTACCTGGGTTTGGCTATTTCAGCTTGGTTACCTTGGGTCGGCCAAAGGGGTTCGGCATACTTGGGGTCGGCCTTCATGACTTATCAATTGTGGGCCGAGCTCCCTTATTTGTGAGCCTGAAGGATTGAAAGGAGACGCAAGCTCTGGGAAGCCAGGCTATCTCCATCTATAAATAGAGGGGCAGGGTTTTGTTTAAGGGATCTTTTTCGGAAACTAAGGAGAGACTCTGCCATTTTTTGTACTCATTTCCTTTTCATTCTAAACTGAATTAAAGCTGTTCTTCGTGGATTGTATCTGTAATCAAACAGTAGAAAGGGCAATAAAGATCACATTCAAAGTGGACGTAGGCAGTTACGCCGAACCACTATAATTCTGTTGTTCTTGTTTTTACTACTATTTTTGCATTATATTGTGCTATTCCTCTGTTTCAATTTACTGTCTTCATTTATCTCTCTACACAAATCTATTCAAGGGTGTTAGTGACCAATTCTAGTGCTAACATTTTGGTTCTTTCACCGAGAAGGATTCATTCTCAGGCTGTTAGGATCTACTTTGTTGCTACTGGATTGAAGAAATCCCTCGAAGGAGATCCAAGTTTGTTCTCAAGAGTACAGATTCTATTCAGAGTTTCCACAAATATCTCTAAGATGGCAAGGCCACGCACCAGATATGCCTCCCACAACGTCGATGCTAATGAAACTGCTAGTGTCCAGCAGGTAGGACCAAGCAATCAATTAGCTAATGCAGGGGCGGAACCCGCTGCCATCTAGAACCATGCAGAAGCTGTCACCAGGGCTGAGTTCAATGATCCGATGAGGGAGCTTATGGAAAGCAGGAGACATCTTAATGAGCAGATTCAAGCAAATGCCAACCTGATGAACCAGATTGCTCAGCATCAATGTCAGAATGCTGGAGGAAGCCCCGCTTCCTACTCATCATCCAACAGCTCCGCTTCGTCAAATGAACACCACAGGCGTAGAAACCGCAGGATAAAAACGGCGCAAACTGGAGCGACAGAGTAATTTGTGACAAGTCGCCATGGACATTCCAACAGAGCTGATCCAAACCCCTTGACTAGGATAGTGGCTCCTCAACTACACCTGGGAAGTCACGCTCAACCTAGAATGAGAAACTTAGGCTCTGGAGCACGAGTAGAAGCTAGTCAATCGCCTCATCAGGGTGGTAATAAAGCAGGTCCTTAGGGTGCACACTTAGATGATCACCGGCTGAGAAGGCGCTAACCGGAGTAATCACGCAGGACGGATACTGACCTAGCACCTCCCATTCAGACTCCGGATTTGTCTGCTATGGTCAGGCATCTAATGAGGGAGAATCAGGACTTGACCAATGATGATTGGGGAGTATCAAGGAGTCATACTCCATTTAATGATAACATCTTACAATCTAAATATCCCCGGAGGTTTAGCATGCCTACAATGCCCGCTTATGAAGGGAAGACCGACCCTCGACAGCACATAATGAGATATGAGTGGATGATGGATTCGGCTATGGCAAATGATGCAACCAAGTGCAGGTGCTTCCTAATAAATCTATTGGAATCGCCACCATGTGGTTCATAAGACTCCCCTCGCGGTCGATCTCCAGATTTGATGAGCTGGCGACGAAATTCGTGGAGAGTTGATGATCCACGCTACTCGCCCGAAAGACGTGATGTCATTATCCAATGTGATTCAAGTGCCGTGTGAGTCGCTGGAGGACTATTTGCAGAGATTCCACGTTGCTGCTACCGAAGTTAGTAATTCGAATGGCCACGCCATTCTTATGGTCATGATGCGAGGTGTTAATCCGGAATCTGAGTTTGTTGACTGGCTGGCAGGAAAACCGCCAACCACCCTGGAACGTTTTTATTCAAAGGCGAACCAGTTCATGAGAAAGGAGGAGGCTAGGTTGTCGAGAAGGGGCAGTGCTGCAGGATCTAGTAGGGAAGTAGTGCAAAGCAATATTGCAGTGAAGCAATCCAACGAGAGCTCGGGAAAGGTCCAAGTTAACGTTCAAATTAAGCTGGAACAACCTAAAGGACTAGGAGGAGGAAATCCCGGACGTAAGAGGGAAGCGAGAAAATGGAAGCCGAGGATCCCACTTATAATGATATATGCCACTGAACACATGCTTGGAGAATATTTATTTGTCCACTTGTAATACTTTCCAGTACCGAAAGCCACGCCCAAAGGAATCGACTGAAGAACAAAAACAAATCGGAAAGTATAGCGGGTTCCACGAGACCTATGGGCACAACACTGATGAGTGTAGGCACCTCCACGACGCTATAGAAAAGTTGATTCGCCAGAAGAAGTTGCAGCAGTTTGTTAAGAATCCGCAGGAAGGCGGACAGGGGATGTCTGATCCTAGTCGAGGACAAGCTCCACGTCGACCCGAGGAGCCCACTCAAACCAGTGGAAGATTGGTGATAAACACTATAGTTGGTGGTCCTCATCCTGCAAATAAGAGTTGGCAGGAAATGGAGTGTTATGCTAGTTCTTTGAGACATGCGGGTTTTGAGTGTTGCTCGAACACGGAGGATGGGACTCCGGCAAAACAGTAGCGAATGATGACGGATGATATAGTATTCAGGAGTAGGGATGGCGATCAGGTGGAGGCACTTACTATTGATCCGATGGTTATCTCAGCTACGATCGGACCGGCGTTTGTGAGGAGAATATTGATCGATTATGGGAGTTCTGTTAATATTATCTTTAAGAAGGCTTATGATCAGATGAAGATGGAGGAGAAGGATCTGAAACCATCTAAAGCACGTATTTATGGCTTTAATAGTGCCAGTCGAGTTAGGAGAAGGTGAACGTAGGAGGGTACGGATCCTACCGTTCATTGTTTTGGATGTTGATTCCTTGTATAATGTTTTTTTGGGTCAACCGGCCCTGGCAGAGTTTAAGGCAGCTTTGGCCCCATGGTGCTTGACTTTGAAATTTTCGACAGACAATGGAGTTGGTGTAGTGCATGGTGACCAAGCGACTGGTCGTGCCTGTTATGTGGATGAGCTGAGAGAGGCTTAGCGAGGAGAGAAGGAAAAGGGTGTGGACAAATTCGTCCGCATCCATGTTATTGAAAATTGACAAGTAGCGCCTGAGCCTTGGCTTGGGCAACACAGTCGGATCCTTAGAGACATAGATCTGAGAGATGACGATGAATAACCCAAGGAGGCCAAGGCAGCGCTGGTTGAACTGACGATTGGCATCACAGTCAGCCACGATGACCCATCGCGGGTATTGAAAATAGGATCACAACTCAGCCCTTCGATAATGAGGGATCTTACAGATTTCCTCCGAGCGAATCTCGCTGTTTTCGCTTGGACCCATTCTTATATGTGTGGGATTTCACCCGCCAACGCAAGTAATATGTTGAACATTGACCTAAAGTATGTACCGATAAAACAAAAAAGACGGGGCATGGACCCGTAGAGGTCTGTTGCTCTCAAGGAGGAGGTGGATAAAATTAAAGCCAATGGGTTTATCCGCGACGCCCTCTATCCTGAATGGATATCCAACCTTGTACTGGTGAGGAAGGCAAATGGAAAGTGGAGGACCTGTGTTGATTATTTGGATCTTAACAAGGCATGCCCCAAGAATAATTTCCCTTTGCCTAGAATTGATCGGCTAGTTGACTCGATAGCGGGGAATGAATTGTTGTCGTTTATGGATGCGTATTCGGGGTACAATCAAATTCCGATGCACATTTCGAATCAGGAGCACACCAGTTTTGTCATAGATGTTGGATTGTACTGTTATGTGGTAATGCCGTTCAGGTTGAAGAATGCAGGAGCGACCTATCAACGTCTGGTGAATCGAATGTTTAAGGACCAAATCGGCAGAACGATGGAAGTCTATGTGGATGATACGCTCGTGAAGTCACGACAGTCAAACAACCACATTCGAGACTTGGCGGAGATGTTTGATATACTCAGGTTCTACGGCATAAAAATCAATATGTTGAAGTGTTCCCTTGGCGTTGCATCTGGAAATTTTATGGGCTTCATGATCAACGCATGAGGAATTGAAGTGAACCCGAAAATGATTCAGGCCATTTGAGATATACGGGCACCCAGAATTATAAAACAAGTGCAGAGCCTGAATGGGAAGGTCACTGCATTGAGTCGATTTATATCCAGAGCAACCGACAAATGTATTCCCTTCTTTGATTTGATAAGGAAAGGGAAAAGAAATTTTAAATGGACGCCGGATTGTGAAGTCGTATTCCGAGCTCTGGTGAGTCACTTGGAGAGGCCCCCTATTCTGTCGAAGCCCGTAGATCATGAGGAGTTGTATATTTACTTAGCCGTATCCCAGCATGCCATCAGTGTAGCTTTGATTCGTGAGGAGGACCGAATCCAAAAGCCGATGTACTATGTTAGTAAGAGTTTAACGGGGGCAGAGAGAAATTATCCCAAGATCGAAAAGCTGGCTTACTGTTTGGTGATCGCATCGCGCAAACTCCGCTCGTATTTCCAGGCACATCCGGTCAGTATCTATACTGATCAACCTTTACGGCAGGTGCTCCAACGACCAGAGACTTCTGGAAGGTTACTTAAATGGAACATCGAGCTTGATCAGTTCGACATCACCTACCTGCCTCGGAGGGCTATCCAAGGGCAAGCATTGGTGGATTTTATTGCAGAGTTCACTATGCAGGACAAACCGAATGGAAGTGATGCGATTCTCATTGCACGATGGAAGATGTATACTGATGGAGCATCCAATGACCATTATTCTAGGGCTGGTGTTGTTCTTGTAACTCCCGAGAACCGATCGATTTGCTATGCTTTGAAGCTTGATTTCACCGCTACGAACAACGAAGCCGAGTATGAAGCGTTGATCGCTGGACTGAAGCTTGCCAAAGAACTTGGAGTGAAATCGGTTGAAATCTTTTGTGACTCGCAACTGGTGGTATACCAAGTCCGGGGAGACAACCAGACGAAGGGACAGAGGCTTGCTCCGTACCTTACTCGGGTCCAGGAATTATTGGCGGACCTCGAATACTACGATATTTCGCACATCCCACGCGAGCAAAACGGGGTAGCCGATTCCTTGGCAAAATTCACGAGCACTGGCGACACGCAGCAGATGGGTTTAGTTCCCGTTGAAACTCTACATGCCCTAAGTGTAAATGCAATGGAAATTGATCTTTTATCTAAGACGGAAACCGAAAGGGAGTCATGGATGTCCCCATTCAAAGAATACTTGTTACGCGGAACTTTGCCTGAGAGAAGAAACGAAAGGCGACAAGTCCTTCGCAAGGTCTCGCGGTACGTTATACGAGATGGGATTATGTATCGAAAGGGATTCTCTATCCCCTTGCTTAGGTGCATCTCCCACGATGAGATAAAATGAGTTTTGAGGGAGGTCCATGAAGGAGAATGTAGCGACCATACTGGGGGGCAGACGCTAGCCAAAAAGATACTCCGCTATGGATACTATTAGCCGACCATGAATCGGGATGCCGCAAACTATGTGAGGAGATGTGATAAATGCCAGAAATATGCGAAAATCCCAAGAGCACCGCCGACGGAAATCACGTAAATGGTTAGCCTATGGCCGTTTGCAATATGGGGAATCGACATTATTGGCTCATTGCCAATCTCCAAAGGTGGTGCAAAATATGCAATTGTCGCGGTCGACTACTTCACCAAATGGGCAGAAGTGGAGCCATTAGCTACGATCACCACCAAAAAGGTCATTAATTTTGTCATGCGGAACATCATATGCCGCTTTGGACTCCCATGGACTATCATTACTGACAAAGGAACTCAATTTGAGAGTAAGGAATTCAAAGAGTTTTGTCGGAAATATCACATTGAGAAGAGGTTTGCAGCAGTTGCTCACCTTAAAGCGAATCGGCAAGTTGAAGCCGTAAATAAGATAATCAAGTCCATCTTGAAAAAACATTTGGAGAAGGCTAGAGGCAAGTGGGTGGATGAGCTTCCAACAGTACTCTGGGCATACAGAACCACCCATAAGTCCGCGACTGGCCATACTCCATTCGCCTTAGCATACGGTGCCGAAGCAGTTATACCCATGGAACTTGAAGTCCCTTCCTACCGGGTAACTTATTACGATCCCAAAACAAACCAAGATCTTTTACTAGAATCGTTGGACTTTGTCGATGAGAAGCGCGAGGAAGCTGATTTAAGGGTGGCCGCACATCAGCACCGAGTCGCCCGATATTATAATGAAAAAGTCCGACCAAGAGCTTTCGATGTGGGCGACCTTGTTTTTAAGCCCATCACATATGAATCCCACATGGAAGGTCCTTACGTCATCGAACGGAGGCTTGGAGAAGGAACCTTCAAGCCAGCGACCGTTGATGGCGTGACCCTCCCTAGAGCATGGAATAGCAAGCATTTGCGCCGTTAGTATAGCTAGTTTATTTATTTTGCATTTCAGTAGCAGTTGCTTTCAATATTTAGTTTCCTTTGTTGTTCTTTGTTTCTGATATGTCATAAGACAATTCAGTTTGTCCCTATTTTCTATAATCAATAGAAGCTTGAAGCTATTCTTTTTCTGTGACTATTGATATTTCATGTGATATAATTACATGTCAAGGTTCGTTAGCACTAACACGTGTGACATATGAACGTACACATGAAACTAAAAATCGACTGGCCATGTACAAAAAATCTCTAAATCCCAGAGTGCAGGTTAGAGTACTTTGAGTCCCTTGAGCGTGGACTAGAGTATAAATGATTTCAAAAATCTCTAAGTCCCCGGAGTGCGGATTAGAGTACTCTGAGTCCCCTGAGCGCGGACTAGAGGATAAACGATTTCAAACAATCTCTAAGTCCCCAAAGTGTGGATTAGAGTACTCTTAGTCCCCTGAGCATGGACTAGAGTATAAACGATTTCAAAAAATCCCTAAGTCCCCAGAGTGCGGATTAGAGTATTCTGAGTCCCTAGAGTGTGGCCTAGAGTATAAACTATTTCAAAAAACCTCTTAGTCCCCAAAATGCGGATTAGAGTACTCTGAGTCCCCTGAGCGCGGACTAGAGTATAAACGATTTCAAAATCTCTAAGTCCACAGAGTGCGGATTAGAGTACTCTTAGTCCCCAGAGCGTGGGCTAGAGTATAAACGATTTCAAAAATTCCTAAATCCCAGAATGTGGACAAAAGTTTCTATGTCCTTCGAATACGAACTAAAATATAAATGACTCGCGAACTCTCTGAATCCCAATTGTGGGTTAAATTACAAGTGATAGAAGAAAAATATGTAAATGCAAAGGAACAAAATTTTATTTATTTTTCAAAAAACTTCCTTACCACTTCGTTGAAAGTTTGGAGGCCAAATCTATATACATCAACTACTGACAAAAGAAGGAAAAGAGAAAATAAAAACGACTACACAACTCTAATTTATTCAAGCTAAGAAAAACGTCATAAGACAACAACTATTTCTTCATTTTTTCTCCTTCTTTGGTTTCTTCGAAGTCTCCTCAGCCAAGCGCTTCTAGACCCCTTACTCACTTGCGAGGAGGTACTCGAGGAAGGAAGAGGCACATCCATGGGTGTAGTCCCGCCAGGAAGAATGAATTTCAGTGGCCTATTAAGAGGATCGTCGATCTCCATCACTTGGGGCTCACTCTTAACTTTGAGTTTCTCCTTTTTCCACCTCTTCGATTTTCTCCTTCATACCGAGCTTGGCGGTGTGCTCTGAGGTGCCCGTGATTATAACATCATCAAATTCTTCGACGAGTGGAGGATCCTCGTGCTTATCTTCGTCTAGTGCTCCGATTACTTGAGCATCCGGGCTCGGAGTGTCTCCGACGGCAGGTGCCTTGGTCTCTTTTCCTTCCAGCTCTGTGGCGACATCGCTCCTTGGAGTCGGTTCAGGACCAAAATGACCTACATGGTTTCACGAGAAACAAATGTTAGAGTACATCCATTATTCGCCGAGAATGAAAACTTCTTGAACTATAAAAGGTGAAATTGAGTACCGGCATCCAATTGGCTCTCGGTGGTCATCGGAGTATCCCCCTTGGTGATTGGAGACAATGTATGAATGCCAAGTCCGGGCTTCTTTGGATCGTAACCAATATGCTGATTGAGAGGATCGAGAGATGGAGTCTTGGCCGGCTGGATGGAAGGGGGAACTTGAGATTCAACGCATGATGGACCGGTGATATCTTCTTCTTCCTTCGACGTCGGGGAAGCTCCGCAAAAGAGAAGTCTTGCTGTGGCTAAATCGGAGGGCTCATTTCCTTGGAGCACTTCTTTCGCGAGTGCCTCCTCATCGATCTCTTCGACACCCAACTCCACTTTCTTGATTTTTACAAGGGTATCCCATACTTCGGCCAGCGATTCGAGATAACCATCACCCAGGAAAGATAAGTTGTGGTGCATAAGGACCCTTGCATTATATTCATCGATGAGTGGGTCGAATAAGCATTTAATCTCCTCTCTGTCGGACTCGGTCACTGCCTCAAGTTTGGAGTCAACCTTTGTAAGTGCTGCTTTTTTACCTTCTTTACGAGCTGCACCCTTCAGCGCTTCGATTTGGGATAGTTCTTCGTCGAGCTTTGCTTTTCAGTTCCTTGTCTCGACGATTTCATCACAATATATCTGTGATTCCTCCTGCGCTATGATTTTTTCCTCTTTCTCTTTAGAAAGCAGATCTTCCAACTCCTTGACTCGGTGAGCGAGAATTTCCTTCTCTTTTTGCAAAGAATCTTTTTCCAAAGCTAAAACGCAATGTGTTGGAGTGCTCCATCCAATTCCTTTTTATGGCTAGCTTCTAAGCGACTAACCGCCTCGGCTGTCTCCTTGGCGTTCTTCTTGACAGTCTTGAGTTGGGCTTTGTATGAGAGGAGTTCATCATCCAAGCTCTTTATAATGTCTTTGTCATGAATTGCTTCTAGCTTGAGGCAGCGGTCGATCTCATATTGACGCTCAGTAGAGACCTCTGAAAACTTTTTCGACTAGGTGCACAAACGCATCATGTTGAACGTACACGTCGTTCGTGCATGCGAGAGCATCTACTTTGACATTCCTGGGGATAGGATGTATGGCGGGAAGGAATTTTAGCCTGTCCAAGCAGATCTTTAGGAACATGGCCTTAAGCTCGGCTAATTTCTCCGCCGTGGTTGGGTCATGAGCGGGACCTGGAGGAGTTGGTCTCGTCGAAGTCAACGATTTCTTGTGATGCTCCTGAGATTGCCAAGTGCTCGAAGAGCCGGAGTGTTGATCGCGGGGAGCATCTGATTGAGAGCCTTGATAAGTGGACTTGTCTCCGCCACATGCTGGGGGATTTGTGGGTCCACTTAGATGTGTAGAGTGCCTATGAATTCTCCTTCTATCGGATGAAGACCATTCTGTAGAATGATAATCTCTATCTCCGCCTTCGTCTCTATCTCTCCATTTACCGAAATCCGAATCTCGACCTGAACGGTGAAAAATGGAAGATCCATGAAGGCGGTCGAAGCCGTGCGGGCGAGTCATCTCACCTGTAAATAAGGTTAAATGAGAACGAATTAGTGGAAATCACATGAACAATTGAATGCAAGTTGGTGGTGAAGTGTAAGTGTTCGTGTGTGTCCTAGTGCATCCCCTCAACGAACCAGTTTACTATTGGATTTTTTTCTCCCTAAGTATGAAGTTGTACGTCTTCACCGCTTCTCGTGGGCGAGTTGAGCCCCTCGGCACCAAGATTTGCGAAGTCGTAATTCAACAAGTCATCAGGAATGGACAAGTCAAAGAGCCCCTTTAGCGAACTTTTGATTTTCTGGGAAGATGATCCCTTCTCAATGGGAGTTATCATGTATTTCGGAGTCATCCCAGCTTCTTTCTTTTTAATTCTGTATGCCAAACTCTTTTTCTTTTTTGGGGAAGGCCGAGGCTTCAGCGCAGGGAGCGTCGGCTGCTGGCGCCCATCCGAAACTTATGTTCTCGTTTATTGACGTTGGGATCTCCATTTCCTTAATCTCTCCTTCCTTGGTGATATCATGAGCTCCTTCAATAGGGGGCACTGAGGGACCAACTTGTTCTCTCCTCCTCTCAACAGTTGCACTTAAAGTCGTTATGCTTCTTGGAAGGCCAATTCTGCGACCATTCGCTAGTAATCCGAGTAACGAGAGCAGTTCGTCGGAAACTAACAATCTGATGTCCCGATCTTCCACTGGAGTAGGGCGAATAGCCTCGACTGCTCTGGAATACCTAGTACCTTCGGGCTGCGGGCGAACACTTGAAGGGCTTAAAAAGTTCGAACTTTCAAAAAAAGGCAATTTAAGTCCTAGTATGAGGGACGAAGTGGGAATGAATCTTACGTCCTTCCAACCATCTTCTTGCGAAGCTAGGAGGACAGCGCACGTAGAACCACTCTTGCTTGAATTGAGAGAGCTTGTTCCATGCACCCATCGGAACTTGGCATTTGGGAAACGACTTGGGGAATACGTAAGAAGGGCTATCAGCACGTTTCTTGAAGTGGTAAATGTAACGAATGTCCTCGGGAGTTGGAGGTCTAAACAGGATGCTCATGAAGAGTAGGAAGGTTCCGTGAATGAACGCGTAGCTATTAGGATGCAGCTGTGTAGGGGCGATCCCCATGTACTTTAGCACCTCGCATATGAAAGAGTTGAAGGCTGGTATGCATCCGGCCCAACACATGAATTTGTTACATGTAGTGTACCTGGCTGGGGGCAGGTGGAGCCGATCTTGTCTTGACGGGACTAACACATACTCGAAGGGAATCCCATAAATGGAGCACAATCGGCGAAGGGCCATTTCGCCGATCTTTGAGGCTTGTGAGTTGATCAGGTTACCCAAAATTGTGGCGTCGTCTACGGCATCCAGAGCCAGATCTATAACCACGACAGGAAGGGTTGGGATGTCAGAAAAGAGTTCTAATTGCTGGCTCGATATTTCTACGATCTCCTACGGTTGACTTGGCCCAGGTTTGTCGGATAAAGTGGCGGAACTTGATTTCCTATTTGATTTGGAAGACATTGAGGGAAGGCACTGATGTGGATAAATACCTGTTTAAGCTATACTCGTAAGATAATCGATATTATACATAATAATAATACATTCCCCCATGCTGTGTGTTAACTAGTGCGGCGATTCTAACATAAGTATAGAGAACTTAAGATTTAAAAGACAAATGTGACACAATGAAGTTTTGAGTTATCGTCCCGGAGGCCGTCATCGCTGACCGTCTCCGGCAGCATAGCATATGCTCGGTAGCGGAAGTCTTGGAATCGAGCATTGGCATTATGAATTGTGAAGGCTGCTACTTGCATTTGTTGGGCTAGAGTCACGTTTAGAGTTGCTCAAGCTGTGACTTCGTTAGTTCGAGTTAAGTCCATAGGTTTATGCATCATAGTCCTTGTCATTGTTCATTATTTTATGCTTAGGCACGGGAGTGTATAGTATAATGTTTGCATTGATTAAATTGATGTTGTCCTGATTGCCAATGTCGATCCTAAATCTCCACTACCGACCCTAGCGCCTTAGTCCTACTACCGACCCGAACTCCCACTCTCAAAGAATACCGACCGTCTCACCCTCAAAAGAACACCGACCCGAAAACCTCAACAAAGAACACCGATCGCTCCTCTACACTAAGGCATGCCGACCCACTTTCTCTCAGAACACTGATCCGACTTCACCACAGCCTATACCGACCCCTGATTTTCACAACCCAATCCTTAGCAAACAACGCGATCCTATGATCAGAACGACTATATCGACTCTTCCCAGTATCCTAATCTATGCCGACCCGATCCTCTACCTATTCTGCACCAAACCCATTTCTTCTCCTACGACTCCCACCTATCCCTCCTAATCCTTTTTCCTCTCCATCTCATGTCGACTCCAAAGTAGACTCGATTGCCTATTCACATGGATACTACGTTATTCCTCGAGGTTGGGCTATTAATTAGAAGGGAGGTTCATACCTATGTTGCAGAGTTGATGCTTAGGGAATAGTAGTGGGTTCGACTCGAGAACAGATCGAAACTGCGTGTTACTGGAAGTTGTAAGGCGGGATTACTTGAATTTTGGAGAAGAAAAGGCGTAAACGATGTTGGAGGAATTGGTTAGTAGAACTCTGTGAAGAAATAAACGAGAAATTTAAAGTGGGAAGAAGAAAGTAGAGGGCTTGGACTTTTATATGAAGAGTGGAATATGAACCGGTCTCTTCCTAGAGACCCGGTCACCTTGTTTCAAGGGATCGACCAGTCAACAGGAATGGGTTTGGTCATTCCGGATCGGCACACCCTTATGGGGTCGGTGTAACATGTTTGTGTCGGCTTTCGGGGGTCGGCAAAGGCAGGTTGACACATTTTAGTTGCTTCGAACCGACAGAGTAACTTAGATCGGCAAGTCCTTATGAGGTTGGTGAATATTAGGATCAGCTATCCTGGATCGGCATCGAGTATTGGGATTGGTTACCTGGGTTCGGCTATTTCTGCTTGGCTACCTTAGGTCGGCTAAAGGGGTTCGGCATACTTGGGGTCGGTCTTCATGACTTATCAATTGTGGGCCGAGCTCCCTTATTTGTTGGCCTGAAGGACTGAAAGGAGACACAAGCTCAGTGAAGCCAGGCTATCTCCATCTATAAATAGAGGGGCAGGGTTCCAGTTTAAGGGATCTTTTTTGAAAACTAAGGAGAGACTCTGCCATTTTTTGTACTCATTTCCTTTTCATTCTAAACTGAATTCAAGCTGTTCTTTATGGATTGTATCCGTAATCAAACAGTAGAAAAAGCAATAAAGATCACATTCAAAGTGGACGTAGGCAGTTACGCCGAACCACTATAATTCTATTGTTTTTGTTTTTACTGTTATTTTTGCATTATATTGTGCTATTCCTCTATTTCAATTTACTATCTTCATTTATCTCTCTACACAAATCTATTCTAGGGTGTTAGTTACCAATTCTGGTGCTAGCATTACCTAAAACCCTAGAGAATTTTTGATTCTTAAAGAAGAAAGAAACGACAAAGCTTTGCTTGGTTTTCAAAATAATTTGTGAATAAAAGTGAGGGGGTTAGGCTCTTATTTATAATTGTTAGAAAGCACCAAAACTGTTAGATTTAAGTCGATTTAAAATAATAAAAATCTAGAGGTTCAAATGCAGAAAACCCTAGCTGCCATCAACACTCACTGATCGACCGGTCCTAGGGAGCGGTCGTCTGGTTCATTTATTTTTGAAACCATTCGGTTTTTGCCATTGTGAATTTATTTAATTCCTTAATTAACTTTTAATTTTAACGTTGATTTAACCCCCACGTTTACTTTTTAATTTCAAATTTAATAATTATTTATTTATTTTAATTTGAATTCCATTTAAGTTATTTTGGATCCGAAAACTTCAAACACCAATAACTTTTCGTTTGGGCTCCATTTTCAAAACATTATATATGGAAATTGATTAGAAAATCGCCATGAACGCAAAGCCATAACTTCCATGCTCAAATCTTGGCTTTTACAAAATTTTTATTTTTAGCCTTATTATTAATCTATTAACTAATTCCTTTTTTATTTGTTAATTTCTTATTAATTTTTATAGGATGTAACATCTCCCCACTTAAAAAAGATTTCGTCCTCAAAATCCCTTAAGGGACAGACATCGTAACGCCCAATAAGCATATGTGTTATACGACCATGTTATCTACACGACCATCTACTCAACCAAAAAATGCAATGTGATTATGTATACAGACATACTATAGATGAGCTCAATCCTAGCATGAATGCAAGTGTCGTGACATATAGGCATGTATGCAAAAATCTTAACGTGCAAAAAGTGTTTTATATAAGTGAAAAAGTGATAGTAAAAATGTGGCAACCATGTCCTACCATCCAATCTAGCAACCACGATGTAACCAAAATTTTGGAGAGAAAATTTTGCCCGTGAAAAGCTTAAGATGAGAAGTCCTCATGCTTTCCGCTGGATTTTCTCTCCATGTCCCCACACCGGTCTAATTTCTTTGTTATGGAGCTTCCTAGTTTTGTGCTCAACAAGGCATGCGATGGCATGGGATGTTATTAGCTCCGTCTCGGTGTCCCCCAATTAACCAGGCTCTACCACAGTGGCTGTGCTATAAAGGCATCTCCTTAAGTGAAAAATGTGAAAAACGTCATGGCCTCTAGCCAATTTATCCGGTAGCTCCACACGATAAGCAAGTTTTCCTATTCTTCTAAAATTAGGAAAGGCTTAACAAATTTTGGTGCCAACTTCCCCAGCTTTCCAAATCTCACGACCTTTCTACAAGGGGAAACTTTGATAAACATCATATTCCCCACTTCAAACTCCAACTCTTTTCTTCGCTTGTCCGCAAAGAATTTCTGGAAATCTTGTGTGGCCTTTACTCGCTGCCAATCAATTCTACCTTTTTCTTTTTGGCACTTCAAACATGTAGTGGCAAATTCTGCCACCTTCTTCTTCATCTGTGTCCAATAGAAAATTCTCTTCATATCCCTATTCATCTTATCTCCCCCCGGGTGAATGGTCATCCTTGAATGGTGTTACTTTGCAAGCTAAATTTTTTTATAATATTTATACATCCTTTATTCCTAGTTACTAATGTAATTTCTTTATTAACTTCCAGCCTTACCTACAGTTTGTCACTAGTTAAGTGTCCTTATGAAATTTCCTTATTTATGCCATTCCTTTATATATATATATATATATATATATATATGGCGGTCTAATCCCATTCAAAAAATCAACCCAATGATAAACAAGAACATATCTTATACCATATCATACGTTGTTCCAATAACCTAAGGGAGGCAATTAGCGATAATAATCTCAAAAACTCTAAATTTTTTGCTAGAAGTTGTCATTTATCATTGACTGGTGTTAATGATGTGGGGCCCTAATACTCCTTACTAAATTAAGATGAACATTCCTAGTATGTCATTCCACTTAATTTTAAATCTTCCTTAATTCTCCTTCTCGTTTTCCAAGAAATGCGGTCCATCCATTACTTCAGTTAATATAACCATAATAATTGATCATTAATGTCAAAGCTGGACCATCTTTAATCAATACTCATTTAAATCTCTTTAATCTTTTTATCATTTTCAAAATCCATCTATTATGTCGATTCAATTCCTTCATAAATACCATATTAAATTCCTTTTAATTCTCTATTAATTACAGATTTATTGCCCATTAAATCTGTAATTAATGTCCATAAATCCTAGTCTTATAATAACTAGTACAAATACCATTATAAACTATGCTATTTATATATTACTATTTTTATACGTTAAATGCGGTTATATGTGTGTTTATATATTTCTTATTTCTAATCATTAATTTTTAAACTAGAACATTTCTTTTCGCATTTTAATTTATCAAAGCTATCCTTCTAAAAAGGATTAACGTTATAATTTTCCATATATTAACCAAAGTGAGATCTTTGCTTCATTTGAAATTACAAGAAATTATTTCTTTTCTTTTATTGAAATAGACAGTGTAAACTATGGAAAAGAATATCCATATCTTACACATTACATTTCCTTTTGGTATATCCTTTGTTAATTCAAATGATATGCTTTTTTATATATTTTGGAGTTGGATAATTTATGGAATTTACACGAAACCCACTTTAAATAAATCAAAACATAGAAATGTACATTCCGTAATAGTGAATTATAATAGGATTTCAAGTTTTGTAGCGATCAGATTTATCGTTTGATCATGCGAGCCCGAAACGCATAGAAATCAATTAAAGAAATTTAAATGAATATAAATTGATTTTAAAATTTAACTTCTATATACAATAGAATTAGGGTTTGAAACTAGTTCCATTGAGTTTAAAAATATAAAAAACATATATTTCGATATATTGGATGACCTATCTTCGTTTCGGGAACGAAACGGGCTTTTCGGGTCGTTGCTATCGTTTCGACCCAATTAGATCTGTTCCATCCGTTCTTATCCATCTCTGTCTATATATAGGCTATTATAAACCCTAGCAGCATTTTATTTTCATTTTTTGTACGTACAGTTTCTATCTATCTGTTCAATCATCTATTCCTTCTCAATGGCAAACATTCCAAAACCCTAATTCCCAATTCCAAATCAAATCAAAAATCCAAACTCCTCAAACCCTATCATATAATATATCATTGTGAAGCTCTTGACGAACGTAATCTGCATTTGCAGTTTGTTTTTGCAATTGAGTCTCGGTTTGGTTAGAATTTGGCGAAGACGTCTCGGCCGTTCATGTTAGGGTTTCACGATCAACGGCGGATCGTCGATCAATCGACGATTGGAGGGCACAATATTGTAGAGGGCATCGAGCAGCATTCATCCATACGGTTACTTTGGTTTAGAGGTGCCATAATTCGCCAGAATCAGTAAGAAAGTGGCGCGGTGGTGGAGCGACCTCTGGCAGACCGAAGGTGGTCGCATGGGGGGCCCAGGGGCGGTTGGACACGGCAGATCTGGTGGCGATGGCCGATCTTGGTTTAGGAGGTGGAGGAGGCGACGGTTTCTCAAAATATGGTGGCGACTGAAGACGTGGTGGGTTTGCGCAGTGGTTAGGGTTAGGGTAAGAAGTTTGGAAATTATGAATTTGCCCTTACATGTTATTTTATTTTAATTTAAATTTCCAATGTTCTAACATCGATAACGTTTTCATACGAACTCCAATTGACGCGCAGTTTCTTCCGTTGGGATAGTATCGAAATTCCAGACAACCTGGAACTTGTTTGGTTGAATTAGGAGACTGTTAAATTTTGGGCTTTTATTGTATTTTAAATCGACTATAAATCAAAGGTGAGTGATTTTACCCACTCACGCAATACTAAATCTTCTTATGTTTGTTGAATTAAATTTATGAAATGATAAGAATTTTATTGGTTGCTGTTTGGTAGTTTAAATTGACATTTTAATTTGAAATTGAATTTTATTGAATTAAATTGCTATTTAAATTAATATTGAAATTGAATTGCTAGTTAAATACCTGATATTGATAATCAGTTGATTGTTGTGATTTATTTGCTGGTTTGGCTGTTGATTGTGATGGATGTCTATTTATTGACATTTTGGATGATTAAATGTTTATTTATTTTTATATATCTCTGTTGTCACCCTGTATATTAAGTGACATCATATAAACTTTTAGTTGACTTATTTTGAATAAATTAAGAAATAGGTTGAAATGATATATACCTATGACATTTTGATTTGGATTGAAACGATATTATTCATCCCTATAACTAAAATTGAAATAACTGATCACTTAGCCATAGGGTAGAAAATTATAAACGGACAACAGATTGGTTAAATTAAATGGTTTTAAAATTATTGAATTTAGATTTTTGGTTAAATGATATTGTTTTAAAGGAAATAAATTTTGCATTTATCTGAATTGAATTATTTTCTAATTCAAGCTTTGAAATGTTGAAACTAAATTTGGTAAAAAGTAAATTGTTTAAAGAATTGAATTTGAAATGTGAAGTTGTAATTGATATATGACTTAAATTTTGGAAATTGAATTATTTAAAGATTTGGACCTTAAAAGTTAACAATGAGGGTTAATTTGATTTTAAGTGTTTTAAATCAGTAAATTGAAATTGAACTTGAAATTGATATAAATTGGAATGGTTTAAAATAAGAATTGAATTGAGATTTAAATCATTGAATTGAGTTGTTGAATAGAATATGAAGTTAAAAATTAATGTTTCGAAAATTGAAGTTAATTTGAATTGAAATTGAAATCAAGTTGATTTGACATTAAATCTAAATTGAGCCAATTGAATTGAAAGATTGGAAATTGAATTTGTTGATTTGAAATTGGACATGGGTACAGATTGTTGAAATGGAAAAGAAACAGTTTGATTTGATATTATTTTCAAAATAAATTATTTTTGATATAAACTGTTTAAAATCTATTATTTTCAATATCCAAATTATTTAGATTTTCTAAAACTATTTCACTATATAAAACATTTTCAATACTCAAACCATTTTATATTTTTTTGTTTTTATATATAAAAGAATAATTTTTATAAATGGATATAGTTGTATGTGATATGTTTTTTTGTTAGAAAGTGAAATTTTATAAATATTGGTTGCAAAATAGGATTTACAAATAAAATGAATATGAATTGACATTTTGGAATTTAAGTCCCAGTGTTGAAATTGGTTTTCAAAAGATTTTTTTGAAAGATAATATTAGTATTATTTGAAAATATTTGCAAATAGAAATGTTTCAAAATGTTTTCAAAAGATATTTGAAGAAATGTTTTTAAAAGAATTTTAAAAAGGAAATAAGTTCTGTACTCCCCTCTTCTGTCGTTGGAAAATAATTTCGGTGATGACTGCGTAGCATCATCGATGTTCATTTTCGAGTTTCAAAGTGGGAAGACCACTAAAGTAGCTTTGCTATCCATTTGTTTTGATAGGAAAGATTTGATTTAAATTTCCTAAGTATGATTTGATATACAAAAGATATAAGTATATATTATTTCAAGATGATTTGAAATGGAACCCGGTATTTAGTTCTTAAATTTCTATAAATTAGGGATTTTAGTTATCGTAATGAAATGAAATCTTAACTATTTTAATGGTTGGAAACTTCTAAAATGAGAAATAAGAAATTAGAAGCTAAGTGATTAATGAAACTGTAAAGAAATTGGAGATTTGTCACTTGTAAATTAAAAGATAATGAAAATTAAGAAGATGCAAACTATTGAACATTTTTGTTAACTAAAATGAATAAGATAAATTTGTATAACACTCAATTACACTCTATAAACATATATAAAACTTACCAAAAGTTTTTAAAGAGTTGAAATGTTAATTATGAATATGTAATATAATATTATACAAGTAAAAGCTTAAGTAACAAAAATGATTCATAAATAAATTTAATATTCAATAAAACTATATATGAAAGAATAAATGTGAATTAAATGTAGATGAACTTGAGTAATGATTCATTAATGACTATTAATCAAGTTATATAAGTGAATAATAAATACGAATTAAACTGCAGGAAACTTAAGTAATAACTTAAGAAGTTATTCATTGGTGATATTAAATATTGAATGGAGAATAATTTATGTAAGTAAATAAATGAAAAAAAGACGACCTTGTATAAATGAAAATGGATAAAAGGTCCATAATGTGAAAAGAAACCAATCGAATAAACTTAAATAATATTTAAAATCCTATGTGTTTGGCTTATGGGATGTTTGGGAATGATACGTTAAATTGTTTAAGGTTGTATGAATAATCTATTAAGAAATTACCTGAGGGTTGTTGAGTGTAAGGTACACTTGGTAGTTTATTTATCACTCTTGGGCAATGAAAAGTTTCTGAACCTGGACAAACCGTTAGCTTTGATTACTATGGATTTATGATGGTTTCTTTTGTTGCATATAGTGGTTGTACTGCTTTTGTTTGCATATGGTTATTACATATGTTGTTTTGCTTGTGCTATTATTGAAACAACTAACATATTACTCTTTTTACATAGTTTAACACTCTTTTGAATTATGTAAGTAAAATACAGGTTTATGGAAGCAATAGTAGTAGCTTTTGGTTTCATAAATAAAGTTTGTTTGCACGACAAATAGGTACGTTTTTGGATTACGGTTTTGGAATGATATTTTATTGTTTTTCCCATGGTTTGGGATGTTTATTATTGAAATATAATATATATTGTAATTATTGATATTATTATTTTTCCGGACCTAGCCGCGCAAAGGAGACTCTACCAAAATTTTCCATAAACTTAAGACTTAGAATTTTTTGTGCAAACGTGGTTATTTTCAAAGTTATATTAAAACTTAATGATGTAAATTTAATGTGTTTATAAATTGAATATTTTGAGTAAAATTACATCAAATTTCTTAATTCCTTCTTGTTCCTTTTCGGGGACGAAAAGTTTTGAGTGGGGGAGATTGTAACGACCCCTATTTTTGATAATTAAAAATATTAGATTAAATAAGATTTTTGAAATTTAATATTGTGAGAAATTAAAATTTATGATTTATAAATGAGAAAAATTATTAAAATATAATTTTATAATACTGATTGAATGAGATTGACAACTATTTTAATGTAATTTCAATCAATCGAAATAATTGTAAAGTTGATTTGGTTATAATTGTAATAAGGAATAAATTAAATGTTTGATTTAATGGTGAAATCATATGTTATTAATTGAAATAGTTTTACTATAGAATAAGAAATCAATTAATTAGTACGTAAATTTATTAGCTTTTGTTTGTAAACAATAAATTTGGAAATGTATTCAAATTACTAAGTTGTAACAATTGATTTATTCCTCACCTCATTAATTAATCCGTTTTGAATATTGAATTTGGTAATTAATGGAATTTAATGTAATAAAATAGTGCAGTTAATATAAGGAAAGACGTTAACTGTAGAGTATGAGAATAATAGAATGAAAACTTATGTTTAAATAATTCATAGGGTAATAGTTGATTTAATATAAGAATTTCAATCAAAATAAAAGAATTGGTTTGGGATTTAAACTATAATGAACGGATTTATTACAATTGTAATTGAATAGTGAAATTAGTGTAATATTTAAATATTAGATTTAACATGGAAAAATTAATTTTAAAAGGATTATTAATTTCTGTGTAATCAGGAATAATGAAAATTTTTAACTTTTAAATTTGAATTTAAAAATGATTAAACTGATTTTAAAATAGATTGTTTTAATTAACGTGTAAAATTAATCTTTTGGCCACTATCTCGGATTTTGACGAAACCAGTTTCATCGGATCCATAATAGTGAATTATAATAGGATTTCATGTTTCATAGCGATCAAACTTATCGTTTGATCGTGCGAGCTCGAAACGCGTAGAAATCTATTAAAGAAATTTAAATGGATATAAATTGATTTTAAAAGCTAACTTCTATATACAATAGAATTAGAGTTTGTAACTATTTCCATTGAGTTTAAAAATATCGAAAACATATACTTCGATTTATTGGATGACCTATCTTCGTTTCGGGAACGAAACGGGCTTTTCGGGTCGTTGCTATCGTTTCGACCCAATTTGATCTGTTCCATCCGTTTTTATCCATCTCTATATATATAGGCTATTATAAACCCTAGCAGCTTTTTATTTTCATTTTTTGTACGTACAATTTATATCTATCTGTTCAATTATATGTTCCTTCTCAATGGCAGACATTCTAAAACCTTAATTCCCAATTCCAAATCAAATCGAAAATCCAAACTCCTCAAACCCTATCATATAATATTTCATCACGAAGCTCTCGATGAACGTAATCTTCATCTGCAGTTTTTTTTGCAATTGAGTCTCAGTTTGGCCAGAATTTGGCGAAGAAGTCTCCACCGTTCATGGTAGGGTTTCACGATCAACGGCGGATCATCGACCAATCGACGATTGGAGGGCATAGTATTGTAGAGGGAGTCGAGAAGCATTCATCCATACGGTTACTTTGGTCTAGAGGTGTCGTAGTTCGCCAGAATCAGCAAGGAAGTGGCGCGGCGGCGGAGCGACCTCTGGCAGGCCAGAGGTGGTCGCATGGGGGGCCCAAAGGGCGGCTGGACACGACAGATCTGGTGGCGATGGCCGATCTTGGTTTAGGCGGCGGAGGAGGCGGCGGTTTGTCGAAATATGGTGGTGGCTTAAGATGTGGTAGGTTTGCGCGGTGGTTAGGGTAAGGGTAAGAAGTTTGGAAATTACGAATTTTCCCTTGCATGTTATTTTATTTTAATTTAAATTTCCAATGTTCTAACATCGATAACTTTTTCATACGAGCTCCAATTGACGTGCAGTTTCTACCGTTAGGATCGTATCGAAATTCCGGACAAAATGGAACTAGTTTGGTTGAATTTGGAGACTGTTCAACTTTTTGGCTTTTATTGTATGAGTGATTTTGCCCACTCACGCAATACTAAATCTTCTTATGTTTGTTGAATTAAATTTATGAAGTGATAAGAATTTTATTGGTTGCTGTTTGGTAGTTTAAATTGACATTTTAATTTGAAATTGAATTTCATTGAATTAAATTGCCATTTAAAATAATATTGAAATTGAATTACTAGTTAAATACCTGATATTGATAATCAGTTAATTGTTGTGATTTATTTGCTAGTTTGGATGTTGATTGTGATGGATGTCTATTTGTTTACATTTTGGATGATTGGATATATATTTATTTTTATATATCTCTATTATCACCCTATATATTAAGTGACACCATATAAACTGTTAGTTGAATTATTTCGAATAAATTAAGAAATAGGTTGAAATGATATATACTTATGACATTTTGATTTGGATTGAAATGATATAATCCATCCTTATAACTAAAATTGAAATAACTGATCACTTAGCCATAGGGTAGAAAATTATAACCGGATTGGTTAAATTAAATGGTTTTAAAATTCTTGAATTTGGATTTTTGGTTAAATGATATTGTTTTAAAGGAAATAAATTTTGCGTTTATCTGAATTGAATTATTTTCTAATTCAAGCTTTGAAATGTTGAAACTAAATTTGGTAAAAAGGAAATTGTTTAAAGAATTGAATTTGAAAATGTGAAGTTGTAATTGATATATGACTTAAATTTTGGAAATTGAATTATTTAAAGATTTAGGCCTTAAAAGTTAACAATGAGGGTTAATTTGATTTTAAGTGTTTTAAATCAGTAAATTGAAATTGAACTTGAAATTGATATAAATTGGAATGGTTTAAAATAAGAATTGAATTGAGATTTAAATCATTGAATTGAGTTGTTGAATAGAATCTGAAGTTAAAAATGAACGTTTCGAAAATTGAAGTTAATTCGAATTGAAATTGAAATCAAGTTGATTTGACATTAAATCTAAATTGAGTCAATTGAACTGAAAGATTGGAAATTGAATTTGTTGATTTGAAATTGGACATAGGTACAGATTGTTGAATTGGAAAAGAAACAGTTTGATTTGATATTATTTTTCAAAATAAATTATTTTTGGTATAAACTGTTTAAAATCTATTATTTTTAATATCCAAATTATTTAGATTTTCGAAAACTATTTCACTATATAAAACATTTTCAATACTCAAACCATTTTATATTAAACTGTTTTAAATCTCTAAACTATTTAACTATTTATAACTATTCAAACTATTTTCTAGAATTTCAAACTGCGCAAAATTGGAATTTTTATATTTAAATCGTTGATTTAAATGCCAATGTGGTTAAATGAGGTTATAACTTACGTTGGAACTTGAAATGATATTTTCTAGTGAAATGACATATTTTGAGTGAATATGATGGTTTTGAAATGAGGGATATTTTGAATTGAATAAGATATTTTGATATCAAATATGAATCAGTTTCGAAATGTAATAGAACCAACCGGTGTGAAAAATGACGTTTGGTTGTTAAAGAGACCGGGGCCTCTTATTGGCATACTCTCTATCAATATCGGAACCACTTTAACAACTGTGTACGCGGTGGATGTTATCCAGAATGAAGTGGTTGAATTGGAGGCGTTTGCTGGAATGAAGTAAGAGAACGATAATGGATAGCCTTGACTTTCGAGTCATAATTAAAATGACTAAAACAAGAGCTATACCGGGCCAAGTGGTGTCGCTTCCCCTATCTAACACGCTTCTTAGAAACCATATCTTTTACTTTGTGATTGTTTGGTGGCCACCCTTGATTATGGGGTGTTGTTTTGAGGTGGGCGGTAGCTGCGGCTATGCATTACCACCAGTCTGGGAGTGCAAAACGGTAGAATCCTACCATAGGTATTGCCTCGCGTGCCTTGTCATATTTATCTTGATCGAGCCCACTACGACTTTGGTTTGTGTTGTACCTATGGAGTGCTCCTTGATAGCCCACCAGTTTACGGTGGTGTTTACAGTACTATATAGACTATGATGGTTATATAAAAATGTGTTAAGGGGGATAATGGTAATGCCTTAACGCTATTGTAATACTTTACATTACTGATAGACACTACATATATATAGCGTATTTTACTACATATAGATAGTTTAACGGATCCTTAGGAGATGGGAAATCCCATAACATCTCTTAAGTTATTGCACACACGTTATACACTGGATATGAGATGTGAAATCCCGTAAACATCTCTGAAGCTATTACACTCATATTTATTTGCTGTTGACTTTATAAGAACTTTTAGTTCTGACTTGAGTGTTTAGTCTTTTCATTACGCTCGGGTCAGCCTGAGCATTTCAATGTTTGAAGACATACTTCTGGAGGACGAAGACTGAGTTTGGTATATTATATTATTAGTATTAGTCTGCTGCATCATTATTGGTATGTTGTTGTTTGTACTATGATTTTGTGCAAAATATGTGTAATCAAATGTATATTGTAAAACAGCTTCATGAATTGTTTATTTGATTATTATATTTTGTCAATTCCGCTGCGAGATTCTGTGTTTTGTTTTCCCTTCTTTTCTCTTATTTCCTTATTTACCCCATTGACAATCCTCCCTTTTGAATGGTTTGAGTTAGACATGTGTGGGTTATTATCGATTTAATCCGTCCAAAAAGGTGGGTCGTCACAACCATTTTAAGGATACATTATTATTATTTCCCAATTTTAACTCCTTTTAGATCTATTACTAAGATTATAGCTTTAATAGAATTTCAAAATAACAGATTTTCCTTTATTAAACATTTATTATTTCAAGGAAGAATGGTGTCTCCTGCCTTCTCCTACTCGATCCCTCCATATTCCTTTTCGCCTTCTTTTTCTTATGTTAATCCTTCTAATAATTCTTTTTTCGATCGAGGTCCCTCTTTTCCCTATTATCGTTCTAATGCTCAAGGGGTTTCGAGATCCAAGATTCATGCTGCAAATCCTTTTGTTCAGAATTCCTTTTCTAGGAATTAGGGAGATGCTAGAAGAGAGAAGAGAATCTGCTATCGTTGTGGTGTTTTTGGTCATATTGCTAAATTTTGTAGAATTGCGATTAGGTGTATTAAGTGTGGTAATCTCGGGCATAAGAAGATTGATTGTCCGTTAAATTCTTCTCCTTTTCTGAAAATGAAAAATACACCCTAATAAATAACATGGTTTTCTTTTTATTCTAAGATTTTTGAAACTTAAGGGAATTCTTCTTGATCATCTATGGGTTCTAAAGGAAGAAGGGATTGGTTTATTGGAAGATTTGCTCAAGTATTTTAATATGGTTAATGAGGTTAACATAGGCAATAACTTTAACAAGGAATTTGGTTTTCCTGTTGAATCTTCTGAGGAATCTGCAAATGATTTGGTTTAATTTAAGAATAATTGTAGCTCGATTAACCTTGGGGAATTTCTTGATGTTTCTGTTATCTCAGATTCTATTCGAAGGGATGTACATAATTGCAGAGATCCATTTCTTTGTGATCCTGATGTTTTGAGTAATAATACTTCTTTGTTTGTGAGCTTTGTAAAAAGTGATATTGATACGAGAACTGTTTTATATGTTTTGGATGATGAAAGTAAATCTGGTTCTTATATTCATGATAAAAAATTCATATCGGATAGTATGGATATTTTGTCTGAATCATATGAAGGAATATATGTACAGTCTTAGATTTTTGATTTTGATGTCCCTTCTCCTTCAGTTTCCCAATATAAAGAAACTAGTGTAGTTAACAAGGTGATTGGTTCTAACCCATTAAACTGCTTGGAGAATTATGTTGATGATTCTCATGTGATAGTGGATCCTGTTGATACGCGCAGAGATGTTGATATATATGATAAGAATGAGAACAAGTTCATTAGCTTGGACAATTGTGATTTGTCAGATCATGGAGCTGCTGTGGTTTATCAAGGTGATGGTGTACATAAGCTGTTTAATGGAGCTGGAGTTAATACACTTGAGGGTTGTATTAGATTTGATGACGATTATCAAGTGATTGTGGATTCTGTTGATGAATTCAGCAATGCTGATTTAAATGATAGGATTGAGAATAGGTGCTTTAGCTTGGGAAGTTGTGATGTTTTTCATAATGTCGAAAACAGCAAGTTAGTTGCTGTTTGTTGTGTAATTGATGATCTTCACAAATGCAAGTCTGTTATTAATTTTTCAACTCTGGATCGTGTACTTGGGATGGATGGGATCGATTTTATATCCAAGTTGTGTGCAAGTTTGTTTGGTGCTTTTGTTAAATTGAAGTTAGGCAGTGATAAATACAGGGTGTTTGATGATTTTGTTCTTAAGGATGATTTGTCAGATAATGGAACTACTGTGGTTACTCATGGTGATGGTGTACAAGAGTTTTTTAATGGAGCTGTTGAAATTGCTTTTGCGGGTATTGTTTTTACAGATATGGAACCATCTGTACATACACAATGTGCGCACGGAGTAAATGGAACACGGGGTGATTCAAAATTGGCATTTTTGAATAGGGTTGAAAATGATGTTGCTACTTTTAATCTTGTGGTAGAAAATGAGATGGTTATTCCAGAGTGTTCTGTCTATGAGATCAAGCATTGTATTGATGAAGTTCCTTTAATTATTGATATAAATTGGGTAGTATGGTCTGATATTGATAGTTCCGATGAGGTAATGAATGAGAAAGTGAGGTTGGGCGCATCAGACTCTTTGATCGATGAGGTCATTAATGTCAGTTCTGATCAAGCTGTCTATTATTGGACCGGGGGTTTCAGATTTGTTATGTATTGTTGTCTTGCGTCTATAGGAAAATTTCCTTGTTCTCCTACCCTTGCTAGGGAATTGGCTTGTGTGTCCAAATCTGATAAAAGGAATAGTAGGAATTTTTCAACTGGTAATATTAGGAGAAGTCCTCGTTTAAATCGTAAAGCTTTTAAATCTTTTGCATGAGGGTTGTTGATATTTTGGAGTTCTATTGTGATAATTGTTGTTTTGGAGCTTGTTTGTGATTTGTGTAAATGTAGTAGATTGTTTTTTTCCAGCTTGGTTGTTTGAGGATGAGGTTGCGGATGTTGTTTCAGATGGCTGCTTATCTTTTGGTGTCGCTTTAGGCCTTGGATTCTGGTTAGAGTTGTCTGTTTAGGGTTAGTCTTCATTTTCATAGGTGTTTGGGAGGGTTTGATTTTTTTTCTCTTTTGTACAGGGGGGGTGGGTGGGTTCTATTGCTACCTGCCAGGCTTGTTGGCAGCTCCACTACTATTGTTGTTATATATATGTACATGTGTGCTCTCCTCTCCTGTAGAGGATCACACATTTTTCTCAAAAATAAACATTTATTATTTCAAAGGTATTTCTAGTTGCAAGACAATTATTTTAGTAGACTTCAAACCACAATCTATTCACATGCATGCTAAATTTCTAATTTCAAGTTATTATAATTTCCCAAAGATATACATCAACATCTATTGCTTTGTTACTCAAAATGTACCGTCACTTAACTAAATACTTTTTATAACTTTGTTAAACTCTTATAATCTTTTGCAATCCTTTTTTTATCAACCCTAATTTATTTCTCTTTCATTACCATTTTAAATTCAATAATATTTTATTCCTATTCAAACAAATTCTAAATAGAAAAATGTATATATAAATTCTTGTCTTCACATAAATGCTTTTCCTTATAACATTCACAAAATTGTCCCAACTAATTTAATTATCATAACTAATTCCACCCAATTGTAATTTTTTTCAAAAGCATCTTCTATAACCTTAAACAATGAGTGTGGAGTAGACAGGGAAAACTTCTATCTAATTAATTTCTAACTACATTACTGATCCTGTTTAATATAAATTCCTAATACTATTTCTATTCAAATCTCCCAATATTGTCTCTATTTATATCTCTCCTAGCTAATTAGCTCCTATTTCAACTGTTATTCTTCGTATTTTCCTTATACAGAAATGTTCTGCTTGTTAGTACCTTAGGCATTAGTTTGATGATAACAACCATGTGACATTATATAAAATATAGATATAATGTTTTTATCAAGTTATATTAGTATATAGTGCAGGATATTAGACAGGTATTGATTAAGACGACTGTACGGTATCAAGAGAAGATTTAAGAGGCAGATATAGAGACTCAAGAGTTAAAGATTAAGGACTCATAAGTATTAAAGAACTCAAGATATCCCAGATAAGTTATAGTGTCTTGGAATTTTGGTAAAACCCTGATAGCACTTCTTTGACCTCTCTCTCTCTATTTCTCTTTTCAAATGATTTTCAAATACCTTTAAAATGGTTTTAAAAGAATTCTTGTTTTTAAAATACTTTTTCAAACTAACTTTAAAATTATTTCTATCTTTTGATTTTATTATATTTTAAGTTTTTAAACATTTTAATATACTTTGAATATTATACTTTGTTATAATTTTAGTTTTTAAAGATTTCTAAATATTTATAAATTCTAATAATATTTGTTATTACTTTAATTTCAAATATATTCACTTTTACTTTGTATTTATTATTTTCAAAAGAAATTCATATTTAAATCCTTTATATATTTAAATATATTTATATAAAGTTTTCTTAAGCATTGATATGATTAAAATATGTATAAATTATGTTTAGATGATTTTACGAAGTACCAAAATATTTCACAAACCTTAATATTTTCAAAATAATATTTATAAAGTGTTTTTCAATTTTGTGAAGGATATATCGACATATCCAATTCTTATATGTCGACATAGTGACCGTAATTTTCAAAATTCAAAATTTGAATGTAAGTGTTTTTTCATCGTATCTCTTAGCGAATGGACATGACTGTTGTTTCTCTATAAATAGGGGTTAAACAAATGAATTTTTCTTAACTAATTTCTCATATTTTCTCTCCTCTTTCACCCTCTTGAATTCTAAAGAAAACCTACTCAAAATATTCTCAAATTCAATCAGAATCAAATTCAAACTCCATTGATTTGATTCTCTATTGATTACTCTCTGATCTCTCTCACTCAAACAAGATCAAAGTGCTATTCAAGAGGTTATAGGATTATTTTTAATCAAGATCAATGATCTGAGTCTGTAAAACTCTATCAAATCATACTCATATATTGGTGGGTGAGAGTGTAGCCTGTGTAAATCAATTAGATGTGCTTAGTAGCCCAATAATCTAGTGGGTGTACTTGTGGCCCATGTAAATCAAGTGACTCCACCTAGAGGTCGGAAAGTATGAAGGGTGTGTCTTATTGCCTTGAAATCGAGATTGTATTTGCTTTGCTATTTGAAAAGGAATCTGTACAAGGAATTGAACAGGGCTGGATGTAGAGTAATTCCAAACCAATATAAAATCCTGGTGTGTTATTTCCTTTTTACTTTCACTGCATTTATATTTATCTATGTTTGAATCTGTGATTGTTAATTACATTGTTTAAACTATAATCTTAAAAGAATTCAAAAATATTCATAAAAATTATAAAATACTATTCACCCACCTCTAGTGTTAAATTAGCCTTAAGATCCATCTTTCGCTAATCAACATTTGGTATCAGAGATTGGTTTTCAAAATTTAGTAATTTGAGTTTTGAAATTTTTTAATGGTAAGAGATATTGATAATATTTTTAACACTTTTTTGGAAAGCAATCTAACAAAATTAACATGGCATTGTTTCCATTCATTATGAAAATTCACTTGATCTTTTAAAAAGGTATTATTTCCATGGACATACATGTTACGTGGCTTTTGACGAACAAACACCTAGTGATCAAACTCTACAAATTAAAAAGAACAAATGAATACTGGATAGTGGCTGCTCAAGGCATATGGTTGGAAATCCGAAGATCCTGAAAGGTATCATTTACAAAGATAGTGAATCAGTTAATTTTGAAGACCAATCTAAAGGATATGTGATTGGTATCAGCAATGTCGGTAATTCTAAAACTCCTACCATTTCTAATGTTTTGTTAGTTTGGAATTTAAAACATAATCTGTTGAGTATTAGTCAATTGTGTGATAAGGACTTCAAAATTAAATTTGAAAAAGATAAATGTTATACTGAAGATAATCTTTCAAACATTATCTTTGAAGGCATCAGAAAAAGAAACATTTACATATTACATATAAAGGTATTAATTGATAATTTGTGTCTTTTAGCCGAATAAGGTGATCCTTGGATTTGGCACAAAAGGTTTGGTCATTTGAATTTCAAATACTGTTCTAAGATTGTCATAAATGATCCGGTTATGGGTCTTCCTAAATCAACTTTTGATGTTAATAATCTTTGTTATGCATGTCAATTAGGAAAACTTAGAAAAAGTTCCTTTAAGTCAAAAGATATGATCTCTACCTCTCAACCTCTTGAACTTCTTCATTTAGATCTTTTCGATCCCTTGCAAATACAATCTATAAATCATAATAGATATTTCTTTGTAATTGTAGATGATTTTTCTAGGTTTACTTGGACAATTTTCCTAAAACTTAAAAGTGATGCTATTGAAATGTTTAAAATATTTGTTAAAAGAATTCAAAATCAAACATCTTTTAAAATTAAAACTAATCGAAGTGATTACGGAGGAGAATTTGAAAATGAAAATTTTGAAAATTTTTGTAGTAAGAAAAGATTTACTCATAATTTTTCTTTTCCAACAACTCCTTAACAAAATAGAGTAGTAGAACGTAAAAATAGAACGATTCGAGAGTGCGCTAAACTATGTTAAATGATAGTAACTTACATAAAATTTTTTGGGCTGAAGTAGTTGCTACAACATGTTATATTTTCAATAGAGTTTTGTTAAGACCTTTAACTAAGAAAACACTATGCGAATTATTTTATAATAAAAAGCCTAAAGTATCGTAGTTTAGAGTTTTCGGTAGTAAATGTTTTATATTATGTACGAAAGAAAATTTAGATAAATTTGATGCTAAGTCAAACATAGGAATTTTCATTGGATATTCAAACAAAAGTGAAGCTTATAGAGTTTAATACTAGGACTAATACTATTAAATAAATGTTACATGTTTCATTTGGCGAATATTTTGTAATTTAATAATACAAGTATTGATGAAGAAGAAAACATTAATAATACAAATTAAATTACTTATAATGAAATTATTAATAATGAAAATGATAAAGATACTAAAAATATATATCCAAATAAGAGAACCAAAATATTATGGGATCATCATATGGAAAACATTCTAGGAAATATGGAATTTGTTGTTAAAACAAGAAATCAATTAAATAAAATGAGTAATATTGCTTTATTTCAATTATTGAATCTAAAATCCCAAAGGAAGCATCAATAGATGATTCATGGATTAATCTTGCTATGTAAGAAGAATTGAATCAATTCACAAAAAATAATGTTTGGCAATTAGTCCCAAGACCTGAGAATAAATATATAATAGGAACTAAACGGGTATATAGAAATAAAATGAATGAAAAAAGAGAAGTTGTAAGAATAAAAATCGTTTAGTCGCTCAAGGTTGTTTTCAAGAAGAAGGTATTGATTTTCTTGAAACCTTTGCACCCGTTGCTAGATTAGAAGCAATAAGAATCTTACTCGCTTTTGCAAATCATAATAATTTTAAATTATTTCAAATGGATGTTAAAAGTGCATTTTTAAATGGTTTTATCAAAGAAGATGTTTATGTAAAACAACCCCCACTTTTTGAGGATGAGAAATTTCCTAATCACGTTTATAAATTATAGAAAGCTTTATCTGGTCTAAAGCAGGCTCCTAAAGCTTGGTATGATAGACTTAAATCATATTTATTACAATCTAAATTTGATATAGGCGAAGTAGATACCACTCTTTTTATTAAAAGAAATAACAGTGATATTCAATTAATACAAATATATGTAGATAATATTATTTTTGGATCAACTAATGATAAATTAAATAATGAATTTTCATATATAATGACTAAGGAATTTAAATGAGTCATATGGGAGAACTAAATTACTTTTTAGGATTACAAATAAAACAACTAAGTAATGGTATTTTTATAAGTCAAAAAATAATATGCTAAAGATTTAGTTAAGAAATTTGGCATGTCAAATACTAGTAGTAAGCCGACTCCCATGGCAACAAATGAAAAATTAAATAAGGAAGAAAATTCAAAATATGTAAATAAAAAATTATATGGAGGAATGATTGGATCACTACTTTATATAACTGCTAGTTGACCTGATATAATACATAGTGTATGTGTCTGTGCAAGATATCAATCTCAACCTAAGGAAACTCATCTAAAATCTATAAAACGAATATTAAGATGCGTAAATAACACATTAGACTATGGACTCTTTTATCTAAGAGTTGATTCCTTTGAATTAATTTCATATAGTGATGCTGAATATGCTGGTTCAAATTAGATCGAAAAAGTACAAGTGGAACTTGTCACTTTTTATTAAACTTTCTAGTCCCCTGGATTAGCAAAAAGCAAATTTTGTATCTCTGCCCATACCAGAAGCAGAATATATTTTAGCAGCACTAGCCTATTCACAAGTTAGTTATATGCAACAAACATTAAAAGATTTTGGTTTTAACCTTACAAATCCACCAATATACTGCGATAGTACTAGTGTGATTAATTTATCTAAAAATCCAACTCATCATGCTAGAACTAAACATATAGATATACGATATCACTTTCTAGGAGATAACGTAAACAAAGAAATAATCTCACTAGAATTTATAAATGCTGAAAATCAAATAGCTGATATATTAACAAAACCATTGAACCAAATATCATTTACTAAGCTAAGAAAAGAGTTAGGAATACGTTCTCTATCAGAAATATAAAAGTAATAACATATAAAATAGAAATTAAAAAGAAAAACAAATCATCAATTTTACACCAGATATGTCGACATACATGGATTAGATATGTCGAAATATGCAGTTATATTCTGACTTCAAATTCCCCTCCTAAATTCAAAATTCGAACTGGGGTTATATAGCCACCAAATTTTGACTTCTTCTACATTTTTCAGCCTTTTCACTGTTCTATCTTCTGAAATAAAATAATTCCATGGCCTCCTCTGATTCTAAGGGTCCAAGAGAGGAAAATTCATCCTTTTTCTTCCCATCTCCTATACCAGTGCCTCTCTAAAACATCACCATGGCCGAAGTAACTAAATTGGTGGATGAAAGGAAGTGCGTTCTGCAAATGCTCACTGATATAAAAGTGGTTCAACTTAGAACCTCCAGGGAATAAGAACAACATGGCAGAATCCTGCGAAATCTGTAGAAATATCTATTGGATAATCCAACAAATCCAATAGTGATTAAAGAGGATAAACCTAATCCTACAAATACGAAAGAGGAAGAGGAAGAAGAAGTGGAAGAAAAGGAAGAAGAATAGGAAGCACAAATGGACGAAGATGAGGTCCATTATGTTGGAGAAGCCTGTTTTGATCGAGATAGAAATCTCATTGAACAAAAAGGAAATTTCTACCTTCATTATTCCTTTTGCCCCATCCAAAAGTCTCCGTAATTAAGAAGAAACCTTAGTACTTAAGGTTATCACATTTTAGTATGATTTGTTAGGATTCGAATTTGATTTGTTTTGTGTGATTTGGATTTACTTTTGATTAGTGTGAATAGACTTATTGATTGGATTGGATTGACTTGTGTGAAGTAAATTGATTGCTTGAATTTGTTTTTGTGTCACTTTGCTTTAAATATATGTATTGGATTGATATGATTAATATAAATAGTTTATGTTATCACTCTTATATTTCTTTTATTGCCTTTTTATCTCAGTATTATATATACTGTAGTACCTTAGTTAGGGGGTGTTTTTAGTTAGATTTTTTTGTTGATGACAAAGGGGGAAAAATATATAAAATCTAGAAATCTAGGCATAGAATAAGGGGGAGTTTTGTAACTCAGGGGAAGACACATGAGTTTACTAAATCTGACACAGAGGATTTTCCCTGCTTTAACTCTAGGATGCGACGGGCAAGAAAAGCCTTCTAAGATTCTGGCACAAACTTAAGCTCAAAATGGCCTCGGAAATGCTGCAAGGATGAGCTCTAGACTTGTACGAGCTCCTTATTGTCGAGATAGACGAGTCTACTCTTACTTGGCAGCATTTCCGAGACCGTTTTGAGCTTAAGTTCGTGCCAGAATCTGAGAAGGCTTTTCTTGCCCGTCGCTTCCTAGAGTTAAAGTAGGGAAAATCCTCTGTGTCAGATTTACTATTTTATATACATATGTCATCATCAAAAGGGCGGAGATTGTTAGTACCTTAGACATTGGTTTTGATGATAAAAACCATATGACATTATATAAAATATAGATACTAATGTTTTTATCAATTTATATTAGTATAGAGTGCAGGATATTAGACATGTATTGATTAATAAGACTGTACAGTATCAAGAGAAGTTCAAGAGGAAAATATAGAGATTCAAGAATTAGAGATTGAAGACCCATGAGTATTGAAGAACTCAAGATACCTAGATAAGTTATAGAGTCTTAGAATTTTTGTTAAAACCCTGATAGCACTTCTTTGATCTCTCTCTATTTCTCCTTTTCAAATGATTTTCGAATATCTTAAAAATGGTTTTAAAAGAATTCTTGGTTTCAAAATAGCCTTCAAATTATTTCTATCATTTTATTTTATTATATTTTAAGTATTTTTAATATACTTTGAATATTATACTTTGTTATAATTTTAGTTTTTAAAGATTTATAAATATTTATAAGTTTATTATAATATTTTTTATTACTTTGGTCTCAAATATATTCACTTTTACTTTATATTTATTATTTTCAAAAGAAATTCATATTTAAATCCTTTATATATTTAAATATATTTCTATAAATTTTGCTTAAGTTTTGATATGATTAAAATATGTATAAACTATGTTTAGATGATTTCATAAAGTATCAAAATATTTCACAAACCTTAATATTTTCAATTTTTTTTTTATAAAGTGTTTTTCAATTTTGTGAAGGATATGTCGACATATCCAATTCCTATATGTTGACATATCCAATTCCTATATGTCGACATAGTGACCATAATTTTCAAAATTCAAATTTTGATTGTAAGTGTCTTTTCGTCGTATCTCTTCGCAAATGGACATGACTGTTGTTTCTCTATAAATATGGGTTAAACCAATGAATTTTTCTTAACAACTTTCTCATATTTTCTCTCCTCTTTCACCCTCTTGAATTCTAAAAGAAAATCTACTCAGAACATTCTCAAATTCAATCAGAATCAAATTCAAACTCCATTGATTTGATTCTCTATTGATTACTCTTTGATCTCTCTCATCTCTCTCACTCAAATAATATCAAAGTTCTATTCAAGAGGTTATAGAATCATTTGTAATCAAGATCAACGATCTAAGTCTGTAAAACTCTACCAAATCGTACTCCTATATTGGTGGGTGAGATTGTAGCCCATGTAAATCAATTGGGCATGCTTAGTCGGTCGAAAATCTAGTGGGTGTGCTTGTGGACTATGTAAATCAAGTGACTCTATGCAGAGGTCAAAAATTCTGGAGGGGGTGTCTCGCTGCCTTGAAATCGAGATTTTATTTGCTTTTCTGTTTGAAAAGAAATCTGTACAATGAATTGTATAGGACTGGATGTAGGGTAACTCCAACTTGTATAAAATCCTAGTGTGTTCTTTTCTTTTTTTTACTTTTACTACATTTATAGTTATCTGTGTTTGAATATGTGATTGTTAATTGCATTGTTTAGACTATAATCTTCAAAGAATTCAAAATGATTCAAAAAATTATAAAACACTATTCATCCCCCCTCTAGTGTTAAATTAGCCTTAAGATCCATCTTCGCTAATCAACACCTCATATCCTAGTTGCTTATCCGTCTATTCTCTATTCCTTAATTTAGTTATGCTCCATTTCCATTTATTTCCCTTTTAGATAGAATTTAAAAAATAATAAACTTCCAAGTTTGTGAAATAGAAGAAATATCATAAAGTCAAATCTACGCTCTATTTTGAATTTATTTTAAAAATGAAGAACCCTTTTCTCCAAAATCGAAAACTTTTTAACTCAACTAATTTTAAACTAGAATTTCAAAATTGAAAAATCTTTTTGCCAAAAACCTTTTAATCGGAAAATTTTGACTCAACAATTTTTTTAAATCATGAATCTCCAAATTTCCTTATTTTTTCAAAACAACAACTTCCTAATAAATCCTTTAGAAAACTCATTCAAAACATTTCAGGGAATTTTTCATAAAACTTTTATCAAATTCTTTCCCATGGGGTTGGATTTAAAAATTGACTTTAACTGTCCTTTCTTTTGAAATTTCTTCTTCCTTACCCAATCTTTACGAAAATCCGGTTATCTCTTTGTGGTGATTAATGTACACTTTCTTACAGGAGCTTGCTCCACTCCTTCACATCTTTCGTTACCCCTATCATTCCTTACTTCCTGATGTTCACATAAGTTCTTACCTCCCATCTATTTTTATGTATTGGGCTAGGCCCACTAATCTTTGTGAATATAAATAAGGCTATATAATTTACTATAATGGCAATTATACTTCCATATAATATTTAGTTACCACCTAAGATATTTATTTGATATTTCTATAAATGTCAAATGTTTGTATTAAATGATTTTTATTCTAATGGACAAATTATTTTAAAAGACATTTATCTATTCATTAAATTTTACCTATTATGCCTTCTTTATCCTTCCATAATTACTCTAATAATCTCTTAAATCAGTCCCATTTATCCATTTATTCATTTATATCCTTTCTATATTCTTGGAACTCCCTATTTAGTGCACATTTATTGTCCTATTAATTTTGGAGTTACAATCTTTTCTATCACCATTTCTTAATATAGTATTATATGCTAAAGTAAAGATTGGCTTAGTGTGTATATATATTTATATAGTAGTACTTTTGAAAAATACTTTCAAAAATAAGTACGACACTCATACATATACATTATCCTATTGATCAGGTAACCTAAGCTTTGATACATAATATAACAACTCGCTTGGAAATATGCCTAAATTCCGACCCATAAAAGACCCATCGAAACTTAGACCCATTCCAAAGCTAGCAGTTGGTTGGTATAAAGAACAATACACAGAGTTATTTATCTATACATTCAGAGACTCACAATAGATGTGTAACATCCCGAAAATTTTCGACTTTCGAAAATTCAACATCGATACTCACTTTATCGACTGCTGAGCAATCGAATGCCGGAAACCCGAAAAGTTATGGTTTTAAGAAAGAAAAAAAGTAGAAGAAGAAGATAGAAGAAAAAGAAAGGAAAGAAAGAAGAACAACAGAACAGCAACAGAAACAGAACAATATCAGAATCTTACACATCGCAGCGGAACAATATATAATAGATAAATGAATAATCTCTAAAACAAAGAACTATATTATTTTATACATACATCAATCATCAGAGTCAATATACAACTCAATACAACAATGGACAGTTATATAACTTGTCCTCATACAGAATACACAGCGGAATAAATACTATCAGATACAAATACTACGTCTCGCCATCCAGCTTATCTCCAAGCTCCAGAATATCCTGAATATCCTGATAATATAACTCTAGGCTGCCCGTGTGGAAATTGGTGGGCACCCAGAGTTTAGAAGGGAACAATAAACTCCGAGTCAGTCATGGTGACTGGTGTGAGATCGTAAAACAGTTTATCTTTAAATTAAACAACAGGAAACTTTAAAGTAATTTCGCAATGCTTTTGGAAAATGAAACTACCATAAGACCTCCCACCACACACACAATGCAAACGCAGAATTGGAGGAGATTTCTTCTTATGATAGTCAAAGATGCTTACTACGCAAAAGAAACAAATTCTTTTTGATATTATTATTAGTGCATAGTGTAGAAATTATTTCGAAAGTAGAATATAAATCTTAGCCAACATACGACCAGTATCGTATGCCTACTATAGCTACCATCCAAACAGTGGGGCGCCACCATAAGTGAATGGCAGGTTCTACAACTAATACCGTACAAGTGTCGTATTGTTTCTTTGGATTTCCAACAAATGGTCAGGCTAAGGAACTTCCTATCCACGATGGGTACGTCCCTGGAATAGACGACCCGAGAACCTAACCGGATCTCTGCCAACACAAGGCCGGGTTACCTCTGCAAAAATAGGTAACTACTGACACGCGTATGCCATCCCCCGATCGTCACCGATCTTCCCGAGGATCCCCGATTTCCAACAAACCACATAGATAATAATAATGCAGTAACCACAGAGGTTAAGTATCTGGGCTCCATACCATGATACCACCTTTATCCAGAAGGAATGACATACACTAAGGGGCGCTACTCCCTAGAACCTTGCTGCATTCTTCCTGTTTCGACCATTTCCGGGGTGTGAGGCTCGACGAAGTCTCGTCCACAAAGCTACGCTTTCTATAAAAAGCCCTGCTTCGGGTCAAACAAAATGATCAACCTATGATCACAAAGATATAAGATCAAACAAATGATCATATCACAACTGATCAAACACTGATCATTTCACAGCAACACTCAGTATGCCACGTTACCTAATTGGGATATATCGCTGATAAATTTCAACTACATAACCTCTGAGCTCGTACGTCTCAGAGAAGGGTGTTAAGCTAAGAGAATAAATTCTCCGCCACCAACAGAAATGTATTTGAAAGAAATCAGCTTTATATCTCAAATTGTAACGTCAGACACACAATCCATACAAGTCTGTTCCGGGATCGAACAGAACCGAAGGCACTTCTCACGAAGCCCTTGCATTTCCGGATAATTTTCAATCACGTCAGGACTTCCCGTCACTAAGGGTGATAAAACCTCTAAATCGAAGATCAGTCGATGTAGAGTAACTCGACGGTAATCCTTCCGTTTTCAAAAATATCCGGTCTTCAAATGCGATTCATAACGACGTATCACATATTCGGAATGGGTTATACGACCCCATGGTCCTTTCCCGGCTAACCCGAATAGTGAGCGTTAATTCAAAAATAAGTGTGGCGTTCAAATTCATCCAATTCACAACAAATACCTATCTAAAGGTAAATATTGATAGTCGGTTATTTAACTATCAATAAAGATGCGCAACATCATCAGATTCCAAATAATTTTCCAAATTATTTCATCTTCCAAAATATCTTTTATTAGATATAAAATTTCCACACTTCAAAAATAAATCAACGTTTATTTTTAAAACGAATTCCCATTTCTTTATAAATTCCATATTGAATTTATATTTCAAAATATCTTCTGATATACGATTTTCAAATCGATTTTCAATATTCAATTTCAATTTATCTTTTACAAAGATAAATTCTCAAAACGTTCATTTCATTTGGAAAAGCATTTCCATACTTATTTAAAAATAAGTGTTTCACAAATCTATTCATTTTCAACACTTGAAATTATTCGATATACTTAAATCAAATTAAGTATATATTCATTCTTTAAGGAAATCATTCTTTTAACACCTATTTGAGTCAAAACGAATGTTGCGTAAAACATCGTTACGACGACTCACAAATCACTAGTATAGGGATTCGAAATTAAAATAGATATGTAAAACCCAATACTAGATAAAAACCATTTCCTTTCGGAAATCATTTACTATAACAACAGTGTTATAGTCCACCATTTCCTTAAATTTCTCGAAACGTCTATTTCAACAAGTATGTTGAAATCTATGTTTTCGATTCATAATACATTTTAAAACATCGTTAAAAACAATTTAACTTCATTTTAAAATATCACTTCTTCAAAAATGAATCCATTTTATTCAATAATATATTCACGGTCCAGAGTTGTGAATATATCTTTTCTTTAAAAATCTTCTATAAAGAAATTTATCCAATTCAATCTATTTCGAATTTATAAACACGTCTATAAATTCCATTTTCTATTTTTAATAACAACCTCGACTTATAAATCTTCTTTTATTAACTTCTATATTTTACTTATCAAAATAAGTGATTTCGTATTTATAAACAACATTTGTAAATTCCAATTTTATTTATAAGAACTTCAATATCAAATCAATTTCAATTATTGATTTCTAAATTTATTTATCACTACTAAATAAATTCCTTATTTTCTCAAATCATTCAATATTCCATTTTATAACAACTTCGATTTATACTTCTTCTTTAATAACCCATTCCATTTATAAGTTAATATAACTTATAATTCATTTACCTTAAAAGAAATCGTTCTTTTAAACTTCTCAAAATTTAAAACTTTCAGATTTCATTAACTTATGAAACCCCATTTACACTTCATTTTAACCCTTATAGAAACTCGTTTTATAACACTAACATTTTAACTTATAAAATGTCCACTTTATAAACCTTTTAAGTAAACCGTTTATAATATTTTAAAAATCTCAATTTAAACCATTTTATAAATCAATCAACCATTTATTCCAAAAAAATCACTTTTCGGTTATATTTCACAAATCTATAAATTTTTGTAACTTTAAAATTTGGACGTTTATTTATTTAAAATATATCACTTCAGAAATTTGATAAAACGTATAATTTCAAAGATCACTTTAAAAACTCTTTTTAAAGTAAAAGTCGTTATTTTTACATTTCAAAACTGAATCCAATGACGCTACAGCATCAATCAGTCCATCACAACAGTCAATATCATATATCAATATGATAACAGAATATATCACAATATCTGTAAATAAATAACTACTGGTGAGGAATCCAGTTGGATCCCTCCAACCTGTTTCCCTGCATCCAAAAATGTCAGCACAATACCAATTCCGCTCCAGTACGGAATTATCGCGGTATATAGGTTTTTATAAATCCGCTTACTAACGGCGCAATAGGGTCTCATCCGCTATACGAGGCGGGAAAATCATCAATCCAATATATACATATGCCAATATGTATATACTGCTATATATATAGATATCTCCTATCATATCTAATAGCACATTCAAACAGTAAATCATCAATCAATAACTGTAAATAATTCCACATTCAAATTGAGTGAGAAAATCTCACCTCGATTTTAATTCTGTTCCAGCGTTTTTATTTCGAATAAAATTAAACGCGCGTTTAATTTTACCCGAAATTTTCATTGACTCCAATCGCTTCCAAATCAGTTCCAGCGCGTAGTATTCGACGATACGATTCCAATGCAACTGATTTCGTAATTTTTCAACCTCGTATGAACAAGATATCAAATTTTAAACATCACATAAATTAAATTACAATTTAAATTACATTTCTTTTATTTATTTTCACCTAAACCCCATCTGGACCGTTCGTTTTAGCAAAGAAAAATCGTGGCCGTGCTTGATATCTTCTTCCACTCCCAGGTATATGCGTGAGCACGAGACCCATCAGCCGCCTAAAAACCCTAATCACGCACCCACCTACAACCAACGTGAGCATGATCGGAGACCCCCATTCAACTCGCCTCGCCAAGAGCCATGTTCGGCTGGAAGAGCTCGAAGCTCGGTGGTCCCCAGCGCGCGCAATACGAGGTAGAACGGCAGGCCATCTCGAGCTGATTGCCGTTGATCCCCTCCACCATAAACGATCTTGACCGTTGATTGTCTTCGCCTCTTGACGCTCTACAATGTCGTAGTTAACAACTTTTCGTAAAAACGCGTGGATTGAAAGAATTTGAGGGAGAAGGAATCGACGTTTCTGGCCATTGATTTTGAAAATGGCGGCCAGGCTGAAATGAAACCCTAGGCTCGGTTTCTCTTTTGCAAAATGAAAGGAGGAAGGGCTTTTATAGAAAACTGCCCAACTTACTATTCACCGAAATTTTCCGAACTCCGATTCGAGCGTGCCGGCTGACGTTCGTAAGGTTTACCCCGCGTTCCGAACGCAATGGAACGTGTTTCGGGAGCTAATTCGGACATCTGTGCGAGATACGGAGAAAAACGATAAATTTAAATTAAACCGATTTAAATCGATTTCGAGGCGTTTTGGCTTGCCCCGGACAAACGGCACATCCAAAAATTACGAAATTTGAAATCTTACAATAATATCACATTACGGATCCGATGAAACTGGTTTCGTCGAAATCCGACACTGTTTGAAAAATGACTATTTTTAACTCGCCGAATTAAAATTAAAACGATATCGGTGCGTTTCGAGCTGCCACGGTCAAACGACAACTTCGATTGCTACGAAAATTGAAATCCGATAATAACTAACTATTATGGATCCAATGGAACTGGTCTCGTTCAATTCTGAGACTGTTCGAAAATTGGCTATTTTTTACAGTCGATAATTAAATATTAAAATAATCGATTTTCACAGATTAACTCCAAATTCGATTCTGAAAGTTCTATGACCTTTCTATAACTCCAGTATGATTAAATAAAATTTTACAAATCATTTTCAATCATATTAAACTCGATTTTCAATTATTTTCTGGAATTTCACTATTTAATTTATCGATTTAATTATCAAATTAAATCCAATATTCGGAAAATAAATCATTCGACTTCTAAATTCCATTTATTAATATTTAAAATCAATTAAATATTCGAATTTTAATTATCTAAAATTCTGGGTCGTTACAAACTTCCCCCCTTAAAAGAATTTCGTCCTCGAAATTACAAGTTAGGAAAAAAGGTCCTTAACTCGTCTACTATTTTTCAACATTCAATAGTTTTATCAACTTATCAAAACAAATCTTTCTACTAAAGATTCATTATTAATTCAACTAAATTTCAACTTCAACTATAAGTTCAAATAACATTGTTTAACTTCTCAATTCAAATTCGAGTTTAAATTCAAATTTTAAACTTTCAAAATTTCTCAAAATTTTCTAACGCCTTAAATTTTCAGAAAATTTCGCCAGCGTCTCCTTTGCGCGGCTAATACGGCACTACTACAAAACGTCCCTACGGACTCTCAGATTTCAAAAAGAAAAAGAAAAAGCCAAGCGGCTAGAGAGAAATCATCAAAAACTCATATAGAAATTAAAATACGTACCTTTTTCGAGCAATTCAAATTTATCTTCGAAATTAAAATCCCAATTCCTTTACACCTGTATATCCTACTAGCCATAATATCTAGTTACATATATTCAAACATTTTGCAAATTCGATTACAAAATTTTCAATATAACTGCTTATATCATTTTTAAATTAGTTTTAATTACTAATTCATTTCAAATTCTAATCTACTAACAAATTCAGATTTGCTTCCAACATTCAATTTCAATTCCAGTTTCATTCACTTTTGTTCATTTCCAAATTTTGATTTCAATTTCTTATTTAATTTCATTGATAATAATTCACTATTATTACTTCTAACATCCATGCAACCATATACTATAGTACTTTATAGAAAAACATTTCTTTTCTATACAAAAATAGTTTTGGGCAAAATTATCTCATTTACCCTACTTAAACAATATTGTGCCGAATTGTTCTATATAAGTGTTTAGAGATCCCTATCGATAGAGTTGTACGGACAATACCGACCAGAATCCATATACCACTCAACAAACCAATCATCACAATATAAAACAATTTTATATTAACTAACAAATACGCGCTCGTATCTATTATTACACTCAACTCATTCTAGAGTACTACTGACTCTATCTCTAATGAGTAACACCCAACAGAGCAGGGTTGTCGCTTAACCATATGCTCTGATACCAAATGTAACATCCCGAAAATTTTCGACTTTCGAAAATTCAACATCGATACTCACTTTATCGACTGCTGAGCAATCGAATGCCGGAAACCCGAAAAGTTATGGTTTTAAGAAAGAAAAAAAGTAGAAGAAGAAGATAGAAGAAAAAGAAAGGAAAGAAAGAAGAACAACAGAACAGCAACAGAAACAGAACAATATCAGAATCTTACACATCGCAGCGGAACAATATATAATAGATAAATGAATAATCTCTAAAACAAAGAACTATATTATTTTATACATACATCAATCATCAGAGTCAATATACAACTCAATACAACAATGGACAGTTATATAACTTGTCCTCATACAGAATACACAGCGGAATAAATACTATCAGATACAAATACTACGTCTCGCCATCCAGCTTATCTCCAAGCTCCAGAATATCCTGAATATCCTGATAATATAACTCTAGGCTGCCCGTGTGGAAATTGGTGGGCACCCAGAGTTTAGAAGGGAACAATAAACTCCGAGTCAGTCATGGTGACTGGTGTGAGATCGTAAAACAGTTTATCTTTAAATTAAACAACAGGAAACTTTAAAGTAATTTCGCAATGCTTTTGGAAAATGAAACTACCATAAGACCTCCCACCACACACACAATGCAAACGCAGAATTGGAGGAGATTTCTTCTTATGATAGTCAAAGATGCTTACTACGCAAAAGAAACAAATTCTTTTTGATATTATTATTAGTGCATAGTGTAGAAATTATTTCGAAAGTAGAATATAAATCTTAGCCAACATACGACCAGTATCGTATGCCTACTATAGCTACCATCCAAACAGTGGGGCGCCACCATAAGTGAATGGCAGGTTCTACAACTAATACCGTACAAGTGTCGTATTGTTTCTTTGGATTTCCAACAAATGGTCAGGCTAAGGAACTTCCTATCCACGATGGGTACGTCCCTGGAATAGACGACCCGAGAACCTAACCGGATCTCTGCCAACACAAGGCCGGGTTACCTCTGCAAAAATAGGTAACTACTGACACGCGTATGCCATCCCCCGATCGTCACCGATCTTCCCGAGGATCCCCGATTTCCAACAAACCACATAGATAATAATAATGCAGTAACCACAGAGGTTAAGTATCTGGGCTCCATACCATGATACCACCTTTATCCAGAAGGAATGACATACACTAAGGGGCGCTACTCCCTAGAACCTTGCTGCATTCTTCCTGTTTCGACCATTTCCGGGGTGTGAGGCTCGACGAAGTCTCGTCCACAAAGCTACGCTTTCTATAAAAAGCCCTGCTTCGGGTCAAACAAAATGATCAACCTATGATCACAAAGATATAAGATCAAACAAATGATCATATCACAACTGATCAAACACTGATCATTTCACAGCAACACTCAGTATGCCACGTTACCTAATTGGGATATATCGCTGATAAATTTCAACTACATAACCTCTGAGCTCGTACGTCTCAGAGAAGGGTGTTAAGCTAAGAGAATAAATTCTCCGCCACCAACAGAAATGTATTTGAAAGAAATCAGCTTTATATCTCAAATTGTAACGTCAGACACACAATCCATACAAGTCTGTTCCGGGATCGAACAGAACCGAAGGCACTTCTCACGAAGCCCTTGCATTTCCGGATAATTTTCAATCACGTCAGGACTTCCCGTCACTAAGGGTGATAAAACCTCTAAATCGAAGATCAGTCGATGTAGAGTAACTCGACGGTAATCCTTCCGTTTTCAAAAATATCCGGTCTTCAAATGCGATTCATAACGACGTATCACATATTCGGAATGGGTTATACGACCCCATGGTCCTTTCCCGGCTAACCCGAATAGTGAGCGTTAATTCAAAAATAAGTGTGGCGTTCAAATTCATCCAATTCACAACAAATACCTATCTAAAGGTAAATATTGATAGTCGGTTATTTAACTATCAATAAAGATGCGCAACATCATCAGATTCCAAATAATTTTCCAAATTATTTCATCTTCCAAAATATCTTTTATTAGATATAAAATTTCCACACTTCAAAAATAAATCAACGTTTATTTTTAAAACGAATTCCCATTTCTTTATAAATTCCATATTGAATTTATATTTCAAAATATCTTCTGATATACGATTTTCAAATCGATTTTCAATATTCAATTTCAATTTATCTTTTACAAAGATAAATTCTCAAAACGTTCATTTCATTTGGAAAAGCATTTCCATACTTATTTAAAAATAAGTGTTTCACAAATCTATTCATTTTCAACACTTGAAATTATTCGATATACTTAAATCAAATTAAGTATATATTCATTCTTTAAGGAAATCATTCTTTTAACACCTATTTGAGTCAAAACGAATGTTGCGTAAAACATCGTTACGACGACTCACAAATCACTAGTATAGGGATTCGAAATTAAAATAGATATGTAAAACCCAATACTAGATAAAAACCATTTCCTTTCGGAAATCATTTACTATAACAACAGTGTTATAGTCCACCATTTCCTTAAATTTCTCGAAACGTCTATTTCAACAAGTATGTTGAAATCTATGTTTTCGATTCATAATACATTTTAAAACATCGTTAAAAACAATTTAACTTCATTTTAAAATATCACTTCTTCAAAAATGAATCCATTTTATTCAATAATATATTCACGGTCCAGAGTTGTGAATATATCTTTTCTTTAAAAATCTTCTATAAAGAAATTTATCCAATTCAATCTATTTCGAATTTATAAACACGTCTATAAATTCCATTTTCTATTTTTAATAACAACCTCGACTTATAAATCTTCTTTTATTAACTTCTATATTTTACTTATCAAAATAAGTGATTTCGTATTTATAAACAACATTTGTAAATTCCAATTTTATTTATAAGAACTTCAATATCAAATCAATTTCAATTATTGATTTCTAAATTTATTTATCACTACTAAATAAATTCCTTATTTTCTCAAATCATTCAATATTCCATTTTATAACAACTTCGATTTATACTTCTTCTTTAATAACCCATTCCATTTATAAGTTAATATAACTTATAATTCATTTACCTTAAAAGAAATCGTTCTTTTAAACTTCTCAAAATTTAAAACTTTCAGATTTCATTAACTTATGAAACCCCATTTACACTTCATTTTAACCCTTATAGAAACTCGTTTTATAACACTAACATTTTAACTTATAAAATGTCCACTTTATAAACCTTTTAAGTAAACCGTTTATAATATTTTAAAAATCTCAATTTAAACCATTTTATAAATCAATCAACCATTTATTCCAAAAAAATCACTTTTCGGTTATATTTCACAAATCTATAAATTTTTGTAACTTTAAAATTTGGACGTTTATTTATTTAAAATATATCACTTCAGAAATTTGATAAAACGTATAATTTCAAAGATCACTTTAAAAACTCTTTTTAAAGTAAAAGTCGTTATTTTTACATTTCAAAACTGAATCCAATGACGCTACAGCATCAATCAGTCCATCACAACAGTCAATATCATATATCAATATGATAACAGAATATATCACAATATCTGTAAATAAATAACTACTGGTGAGGAATCCAGTTGGATCCCTCCAACCTGTTTCCCTGCATCCAAAAATGTCAGCACAATACCAATTCCGCTCCAGTACGGAATTATCGCGGTATATAGGTTTTTATAAATCCGCTTACTAACGGCGCAATAGGGTCTCATCCGCTATACGAGGCGGGAAAATCATCAATCCAATATATACATATGCCAATATGTATATACTGCTATATATATAGATATCTCCTATCATATCTAATAGCACATTCAAACAGTAAATCATCAATCAATAACTGTAAATAATTCCACATTCAAATTGAGTGAGAAAATCTCACCTCGATTTTAATTCTGTTCCAGCGTTTTTATTTCGAATAAAATTAAACGCGCGTTTAATTTTACCCGAAATTTTCATTGACTCCAATCGCTTCCAAATCAGTTCCAGCGCGTAGTATTCGACGATACGATTCCAATGCAACTGATTTCGTAATTTTTCAACCTCGTATGAACAAGATATCAAATTTTAAACATCACATAAATTAAATTACAATTTAAATTACATTTCTTTTATTTATTTTCACCTAAACCCCATCTGGACCGTTCGTTTTAGCAAAGAAAAATCGTGGCCGTGCTTGATATCTTCTTCCACTCCCAGGTATATGCGTGAGCACGAGACCCATCAGCCGCCTAAAAACCCTAATCACGCACCCACCTACAACCAACGTGAGCATGATCGGAGACCCCCATTCAACTCGCCTCGCCAAGAGCCATGTTCGGCTGGAAGAGCTCGAAGCTCGGTGGTCCCCAGCGCGCGCAATACGAGGTAGAACGGCAGGCCATCTCGAGCTGATTGCCGTTGATCCCCTCCACCATAAACGATCTTGACCGTTGATTGTCTTCGCCTCTTGACGCTCTACAATGTCGTAGTTAACAACTTTTCGTAAAAACGCGTGGATTGAAAGAATTTGAGGGAGAAGGAATCGACGTTTCTGGCCATTGATTTTGAAAATGGCGGCCAGGCTGAAATGAAACCCTAGGCTCGGTTTCTCTTTTGCAAAATGAAAGGAGGAAGGGCTTTTATAGAAAACTGCCCAACTTACTATTCACCGAAATTTTCCGAACTCCGATTCGAGCGTGCCGGCTGACGTTCGTAAGGTTTACCCCGCGTTCCAAACGCAATGGAACGTGTTTCGGGAGCTAATTCGGACATCTGTGCGAGATACGGAGAAAAACGATAAATTTAAATTAAACCGATTTAAATCGATTTCGAGGCGTTTTGGCTTGCCCCGGACAAACGGCACATCCAAAAATTACGAAATTTGAAATCTTACAATAATATCACATTACGGATCCGATGAAACTGGTTTCGTCGAAATCCGACACTGTTTGAAAAATGACTATTTTTAACTCGCCGAATTAAAATTAAAACGATATCGGTGCGTTTCGAGCTGCCACGGTCAAACGACAACTTCGATTGCTACGAAAATTGAAATCCGATAATAACTAACTATTATGGATCCAATGGAACTGGTCTCGTTCAATTCTGAGACTGTTCGAAAATTGGCTATTTTTTACAGTCGATAATTAAATATTAAAATAATCGATTTTCACAGATTAACTCCAAATTCGATTCTGAAAGTTCTATGACCTTTCTATAACTCCAGTATGATTAAATAAAATTTTACAAATCATTTTCAATCATATTAAACTCGATTTTCAATTATTTTCTGGAATTTCACTATTTAATTTATCGATTTAATTATCAAATTAAATCCAATATTCGGAAAATAAATCATTCGACTTCTAAATTCCATTTATTAATATTTAAAATCAATTAAATATTCGAATTTTAATTATCTAAAATTCTGGGTCGTTACAAGATGGATATAATATAATATCAGAACAGTACCCATTTTATTTGAAAATTCAAATGTCGTAGGAAACATAAGACAATACCATAAACAATAGTCAACTATTTGTAATATGATATTCTAAAGTTAAAAAATCATTTAACGGGTACATCAAAAATAAAGGAAATGACACAAGGAGATAAATAGTAATCGCCATAAGTATGCATCTCCGCCACCACCTCAAAAAATATGCATCAACATCTCTAACGTATGATGTAATGAGAAGGGAGTCAGAACAACAATATCTGGTGAATAAAATCTTTAGCCTTTCTATAATAATACTTAGGCAGTATAATTTAAATAAGAATATGTCTTATGTCTAAAGATATAATAATTTTTCAAACCATAAGCCCTAAGGTTTTTCCAGTCCATTGTTATTTCAATCCAAAAACCCATATCTATCGTCAATAATGTCTTAACAATGTAAGAGATGGTACCCAAGCCACTTAACACCTTTTTAGTGGAAACTAGGAAGACTCTAACCATTTAATACCTCATTTAAGGCAGGCCTCCGTCATTTAAAACCTATCCCAAGGTGGACTCCTCTCCGGTATTACCTAACCGACATTGCACGAAATCTCTTCTAGCCACTTACTACTTCAATCTCCAAGCAGACCCTCTCTAAGATATCCTCTACCATGCCCAATATTTACCTCGACCGTTTAATACTTCTATTATATGGAAGAGGTGGGCCCTCAACTAGCCACTTACTACCTTCAATCTCCAAAGCAGGTCCTTGGTATTATGACCTGTAACCCAACCGTGACGTCTCACATTTGTCATAGGTACTGGTAGCCAAATTAACTGGGCAGGTTTACCCTACAAAATTGGGACAAATCTCGCGTCTTATGTGGTTACTTATTGTTGGTGATGTGTCACATTAACCCCAAAGTCACAGTGCTAGTAGGCTGATTAGCTAGGCAGACTTCTATGTGCTTTTGACTGACCATGCATCCCTATAACTTAGTCATAATCTAAAATACTCTCTTTATATATTATCCCATATCTCATCACATTACGAATCAAGGCCTTATAAGAAACACCCTTGTTTTTCCTTTACAATTAATTAGGTTCCTAAGAGGGGTTTAATGATAATTAATATTATAATAACTACGCAATTTATATGCTATAATTGTACGTTATTTATGCTAATACACACACACACATATATAAATACGCGTCTAAAGTAAGCGTGCTGTGATATCCCAGAATTTCAAGGAATTTAAAATGTTGATAATCTCTTAATTTAAATTATTTGAAATTAATGAAATTGTTATTTTCAAAAATAAATAACCAAATAATAATAATATGATATTTTGATTATGGTTATATATTGATTTTTAATAATAATAATTATTTAAATTGTGTTATGTTATAAATTTGATTTTTAAATAGATTTATCATTTTCAAATTTAATAAGTATTGTTTATATATATATATGTATATATGTAATAAGTTGTTTTAAATGAAATAATCAATTTCAAAACTTAATAATGTGTTTATTTAAAAATATAAATGTTTGAGTTGATTTTTAAATTGGATTTTAAAAGTAAAATTTAAATTTGAATCTGGATTTAAATTTGAATCTTTAAAGATAAGTATTTTAATATAATTTGATATGAAATGTATGAATAAAGTTTTTACTTAAATAAGACTTTGTTTTATATTGTTTTGCTGAAAGAGATTATTTATATAAATTTAGAAAGTGTTTATTTAATAATAAATAAATGCAAAAGTTATATTAGCATTTAAAAATGAAGATAAATAATGACACATTCTAATTTTATATGCATGTTAAATACATGTGTTAAGTGATTAATTAATATAGATGACAAGTGTAAGTATGATAACAAGTGGCATAATTTATTTTCCATTTTTCTTTAATCTAAATAAATCCTAATTCAAATATATATAAGCCTATATCCTTCTCTCCTTCCATTTTCTTTGATTCATTTTCATTTGCAAATCAAAACAAAACCAGAAATCTCCCGAACAAATCTGCAGTTGCCCTTTCAAGACCCTGTAAATCTTTTGTCTCAGATCTGAACACTTTTCAAAACCAAATATGCAATGCAAACCAAACCAGAAATTTACCAAAACCTGTAGCCTTTTTCAAATGCAATGCAATGTAAACACTCCTCAAATTCAAGTTCAAAAACCTGTAACACTCCTCAAGAACACTAATCTACAATGTTGTTTCCTGTAACCATTTTTCAAGTGCTAGACCAAAGCTCTGTAATATCAAACCTGTAGTCATTTTGCAAGCTCTGTTAATCGCCAAAGCCTGTAACCATCTTTCAAGTATGCATGCAAATTTGGGTCAAAGCAAAAAGTTTTCAAAGCATTTCAAAGTTTTAAAGCAAGCACTTCAGTTTTAAAAGAATGAAAGCAAATTCAGTTTCAAAGTTCTAGTTTTTCAGGCTCTGTTCAAATCTGCTTTAACTCCTCTGCCTATCATATCTGTGAGTAAACCTTTGAATTAAAATCTAATTATCAAATATTTGTTGCATATGAATCAATGTTTTGATGATTTCATTGCATGTATGTATTTATGAAAGCCTTTGTATTTTTTTGGGTGTGCATATCTGTTGATTTTAGACATCTTATTCTTAGCCAATTCTCTGCCTATAAACTGTGAACATAAATCCCTTTAGATTTGATGCAGATGATTTATGTTTGAAGTAAATTTGGAATGTATGTTTGAAATATATATATTCATATTTGTTTTTAGACTGAATACATGTATATATATGAATGTTGAAACCATGTGTGCATGTGTGGTTTGCCTGTATGAATCTCTGTTTATAATTACAGAGTTTGATTTTGATAAAATTCCAAAATCTCTTCTCTAGTTCTATGTAGCTTATGTTCAACAATTTAAGTTTGTTTGAAAACAGAAACTAAATTTTTTTTTAAAAAAAAAAGAATAAAATTTCAAATGTCTGGTACATATATTGTCTGGAAATCAAGAATTCCAGTAAAACTTCCAAAATTGTTAAATTTAAATATCAGATTTCTTTGATCCATTTTGATAATATGAATCACTGTCACAAATCATGTTTTTATAAACAGAAATCATAATTTTTAGTGTGGTTTTGAGGGTGCAGTTCTTAGAGTTCTAGAATTTGGTTTTGGGATGATCTATGGTGACTGGAGTGTTTCTGGTGATCGAATTTGTGGCTGGAGCTAGATGGGTGATTAGGGAAGTGGGCAAAAATGGTTGGAGTGGCGATAGTTCGTCATGGTGGCAGCAGTAGGTAGAATTTGGATTCTAACCTAGTTTGGCTTAAGGTCGGATTGGTGATCGATGCTTCGTCTCTGGATGTTCGAGTGGCTCGAGGCTATGGGGATGTGTGGCGTAGGAGTTTGGCAAGGTGTGGAAGAGGTGGCTCAACCTCCAGTGGTCGGAATTGGACTGGAAAGTTTTTTTTCTGGCGATGGGTTGAATTCCAGTTCAATTGAATGGCTCGATTTGGAATTGTGGCATGTGGTGGTGCTTCGATGATCGTGGTAGGTTGCTGGAACGTTCGTGGATATGTTGAAGATTCTGGCGCTGACCGGAAGTTCATCATTGGTGGTGTAAGGTGCACAAGGCATGGTGGTGTCAGGGAAGTCTGGATATTGGGTTCGTTTATTTTCTCGAAGTTGGTTTCGAGTAAAAAGGGTATTGGCACGAAGTTGTTTCCGGGGTTGCACGTGAGATTTCTAGTGAACTGTTAAGTTTCAAAACAGTTTTAAAATTTAAAACTAAACTCTGTTATAAAAAGAAAAGAAGAAGAAGATAATGTATTTGTCTGATTCAAATACATATGGATTTAACCCAAAGCAAAATGTTTAAACCAGTTTTTAAAATTTAAATAAAAGTAAGATTTTTAAAAATAATCAAGTTAAACCAATTTCCTTGAAAATCCATTTCTTTGAAATGAGTAAGTTTGTATAAATAAATTTGTATGATTTGTTTAACTTAAATGTATTAAGTTAAATCCTTAAGTTATTTTCAAACTTAATTTGAAATGTAATTAGGTAATTAATAAAGGAAATTGTTTTTATCTTAAACTTAATTAAAGTTTGATAATTAATGAGATAATTTAAGAGTGATTAATTAATTGAATTAGTTATTGATTAAGGATTTATTAATTAACAATTAAGGTTTCCAAGTGATTTATTAACTTGTAATTAAGGATTGTTAATTAATAATTAAAGATAAGTAATAAATGATTTTTTTTATTTTAAAACTTAATTGTTGATTTAATTAAGTAAATTAATTACTAAGATAAAATGTTTTAATGATAATGTTTTATCTCAAGATTAATTTAGATTTTTAATAAGTTGAAATTAATTAAGTTAATTAAGAAATTTAAGTTTAATTAATAAGGATTAATTAAGTGGTTAAGGGTAATTAAACTAGTAATTAAGAAGTACTTAATAAAGTTTTATTAAGTAATAATTAGGTTTTCTTAATTAATAATTAAGAAATTATAAATCTATAATTAAAGTTAATTCAGGATTAATTAACTGTTATTAAGGATTAATAAATTGTCATTTAGATTTGATTAATTGGTAATTATGGATTAATTAAATTTGTAATTAAAGTTGTTAATTTATAATTAAGTTTTATTAATTAATAATTAAGAGGTAATTAATTAGTTAATTAAGTTTAATTAATTAATTATAAAAGTAATTAAGGATTGATTACTTTGTATTAAAAGATATTGATTAATAATTAAGGTTTATTAATTAATAGTTAATGAATAATTAATCTGTAATTAGGGATTAATTAATTTGTTTAAAGAGTAATTAAGGCTGAATTACTCAGTTGTGATTTATGAAATGAATGTGATTAATTAAGATAGTCACTTGGTAATTGATTAAGTAAAATTACTTAATAAGATTTGTTAAGTGTAATTACTTAGTATAAGTAATTGATAAATGAAATATTTGGATGTAATTGGTGTAATTAATCAAAAAGATTTATAAAAGAAATTAAAGTAATTAAGAAGTAATTAAGAATAGTTAATTACTAATAATGTTTATTTAAGGTTGATTAATGAAAGTAATTAATTAATGCATAATTAATTAATGTAATTAATTATAATTAATTAATTAAAGTAATTAATTAAGGATCATTAATTATTGTAATTAATGAGAGTAATTAAAGGTTAATTACTATAAATGAATAAGGATAATTAATTTGTGAAATTAATGAAAGATAAATTACCTAAATATAATTAAAGGGTAATTAGGGATAATTAATTGATTTATAATTAATTAATGGTTAAATAAGAAGGATTTATAAAATGAAGTAATTAATTTAATTTACTTTAAATTAATTAGAGATAGTATAAATCATTACTTATGGATGTATGATGGTATTGAATGCTTTGCATTGTTTGATCTCTGATGAGATATATGCTAATCCATGATATGGATGTTAGTTGAATTGTGATGATAATATGGATTATCTGATAATGTTGATTATCTATTGTGAATTATCTTTCTTTGTGTATAAAGATAATGAATTAAATTGTTTTAACCTTTAAAACAACTTGGCCTTAAAAGATACGCTTTGGATTTCGATGAGACCGGGATCGGGTTTCCGTATACCGGATTTCCAGGTCTGGAGACCCGAATACCACATCGATCCAAATTAACGATAGATCGTGAATCAAGTGAAGATGAAGATTCAGAGTGCAAGGGTTATTGTCGTTAACTCTGAGGGTGATTCCAAAACGAGTGTAACGAGATAATGCCTTCGGTTTCGTTCGAACCCGGAACGAACTTGTATGGATTGAATGCTTTCAGCACATCGTCAGGTGGACGATGAGCATTCTAAGATAGATGTGTTCTTTTTAAAGGTAATCGTGACCTCAAGCCTCACAAACCGGGAATGGCTAAAACAGGGGAGGTGCAGCAAGGTTAGTGGGTAGCACCCAAGTAGGACAAGGTTACCTCTGTCTAGATGTCCCTTTCTATTTTCGACTTAGTGGTGCGGTTGCTGATCCCAACCGTGAGGTATCTTGTGCGGGAATTATCCAGTAAGGGATGTTCCGACCTTGTGTTGCAGGGGATTGGGAGTGATCCTCGGTACGGTGATCTAGGCCACGTACTGTGACGGGCGGTACCCCGGTAGCCCTGCCATTGTATGGAATCCAAACTCCAATAAGTGCCGTACGTATTAGTTGTGCCCAACTATGTTGAAATGTGAGATGTAAGCATTTCAGCTATTTCTGTATTTTACTTGAAAACCCTAGACCCTATTATAATACAATCGAATTTCCTATCAAATGTTTTGGTTAGCGTAAGGTAAAAACTTACCCATGTTTATTTGTGGGGAGTCTTACGTGATACCTTTTCTTTCAAAAGGTTTTGAAGTTAAACAAGTTTAACTTGTTACTCACACCAGACCCATGTCTGACCCAAGTTGTTTATTTCTGTTTTATAAACTCTTGGGTACTCAAATTTTTACGAGTAGCCAAGGGATTCAGGTTAGCCTTGACGAATTGTGGAGGAGCAATGGAGCAGGAGGCTTCAGCGTTGTAGATATAGATAGTAGTTTCCGCTGTGTTGATCTTGTTTAGATCTTTGTTTTGTATTGAGTTGTAATAACTAGACAGATGTTTATAACTGTCTAGTATATGATATGTAATCTGTGTAACTCTGATAAGTGTTGTATATGATACTATGTAATATTTATGTGATATAATATATTTTGTTCGTTTCCGCTGTGAGTATTTGTGTTTGTTTCTTTTCTCTTCTTCTCTTTTCTACTTCTCACCCCTTTCTTTCTTATTAGCGATACGACTTTCTTTGGAGAGAAAGTCTTGGTCGTTACAGTGGTATCAGAGCATAGGTTGAGCGAATGCCTAAGCTTTTGGTTAAGTGAATATCAGAACACTAGGTTGAGTGAATACCTAGGTTCGAAAGGATTGTTCATTAGAGATAGGATCTGTAGCAACCTGTTTGAGTCTGAGTATATATATACGAGAGCGCGTATTTGTTAGTTATATAAAATGGTTTTATATTTTGTTAATTGATCGGTTGAGTGGTATATGGATTCTGGTCAATACGAGTAGCTAACGTTATTGATAGGGATCTCTAAACACTTGAACCAGGCCAACGGACACAATATTGTTTTAAAGAAGTAAATGAAATAATTTTACCCAGAAATAATTTCTATATAAAAAGTATCATTTTAAATATATATATTTCTACCTATTTGTTGGGTTACCTGTTCGGGTTTTCCAATATAGGATATAAAGGTAGATAGGGTGGTGGTGTGTGAAACACGACTACCAATGGTTGGAGTTTGAATGTTTGAGGTTGGAAGTATATATCGAGACTGTAAACCCAATACCGTCTCGAGTAAGCTTTGCTGTGGTGAAGGATTTCATCGATCTCCGAAGGAAACTGTAATGGTTCGGAGTTTATCTTTGAAGTGTGGATGAGTAGAGTTAGATCTGTCGATGATGCAGAAGTGAGTGATGGTACCTTGATACCTCAGGTAATAGTAGCTGTATGATGAGATGCAGTGACTATGGATGTTCCTGAAGATGTTTTCTTTGGAACAAGATTAAGGAAGTGTGTCTGTTTCGGTGTTGTCGCTGAGTTCAGCATGGTGTTTCTGTTTTGGTTTGGAGTTCGAGTTTCTCAAAGAGCTTTGGATAGGAGCATCAGTGTCAGCAGTGCTACTCGGAGTGTTCTGTGATGGCAAGAAGTTTTCTGGCTGAGCAGTTTTTCTGGAAGTGAAGATCAGAAGCAGCAGAGTGGATCCATTTCTTCGATAAATTGGATAAATAAGTGTAAGCTGTTCTGATTGGTAAAGAGAGAACAGTCTGTTTGGAATTAGGATGGGTTGATCGCAAAAGTGACTTGCAATTGTCTGAGTATTCTCTTGGGTTGTCAGAATTTTTCTGGATGTCTTCAGAGAAGTTAGAGATTTGTCCGCATCTGGAAGTTGAGTTTTCTTATCGACTGGATTCCAGGAGTGATACCGGTGGTTCAGTCTAGTGGAAGGATGTTTCCTAGAGATGGAGTTGGTGAAGCAGCTCAAGTTTTGCTGGAGTATCTGAGTTTTATTTATGGATCAGTGAACCTTATTTCTGGAATGAGTTGTCCAGTCTGTGCTTGTGTTCTACTTCAGATCAGAGTGGTGCAGCGAAAGCAGTTTGGAGTGTATCTCTGGATGGGAGAAGTAAGTTTGGAATCTACTGATAGTTGTGAAGTAGAGTTGTGTTTTGGATCTCTTCTGTGTTCTGATTTGGATAAGTATTTGGAATTCGAAGTTGGAGACTTCGTTGTTATTTCTTCGGTGAAAGGAGCAAATAAGATTTGGTAAGATTAGAAAGATAGCTCCGAGTATATTGGATCTTTCTGAACTTTTCTAAGGATAAGTGTTTTGGTTTCGGTATTGAATTGCCAGTTTGGATCCAGTAGAGCGAGTAACCCAGTGTCTGTATCGGGGAAACTCGAAATAATTTTAGGTAGTTTATCCGGATCTATGTCCAAATAACTAGAGTTGTTTGTTTGTATGAATTGTTTGGTTGGGTGAAATTGTTTGTTTGATGAATGGTTGTTTGATTGATAGTGTATGGTTGATGTGTATGCTAGGATTTTTGAAAATAAAATTAAAAACTTTTGGATTATCTTTTGTTTTAAATTTCGAGGACGAAATTCTTTTAAGGGGGGAGGAATGTGATATCCCAGAATTTCAAGGAATTTAAAATGTTGATAATCTCTTAATTTAAATTATTTGAAATTAATGAAATTGTTATTTTCAAAAATAAATAACCAAATAATAATAATATGATATTTTGATTATGGTTATATATTGATTTTTAATAATAATAATTATTTAAATTGTGTTATGTTATAAATTTGATTTTTAAATAGATTTATCATTTTCAAATTTAATAAGTATTGTTTATATATATATATGTATATATGTAATAAGTTGTTTTAAATGAAATAATCAATTTCAAAACTTAATAATGTGTTTATTTAAAAATATAAATGTTTGAGTTGATTTTTAAATTGGATTTTAAAAGTAAAATTTAAATTTGAATCTGGATTTAAATTTGAATCTTTAAAGATAAGTATTTTAATATAATTTGATATGAAATGTATGAATAAAGTTTTTACTTAAATAAGACTTTGTTTTATATTGTTTTGCTGAAAGAGATTATTTATATAAATTTAGAAAGTGTTTATTTAATAATAAATAAATGCAAAAGTTATATTAGCATTTAAAAATGAAGATAAATAATGACACATTCTAATTTTATATGCATGTTAAATACATGTGTTAAGTGATTAATTAATATAGATGACAAGTGTAAGTATGATAACAAGTGGCATAATTTATTTTCCATTTTTCTTTAATCTAAATAAATCCTAATTCAAATATATATAAGCCTATATCCTTCTCTCCTTCCATTTTCTTTGATTCATTTTCATTTGCAAATCAAAACAAAACCAGAAATCTCCCGAACAAATCTGCAGTTGCCCTTTCAAGACCCTGTAAATCTTTTGTCTCAGATCTGAACAATTTTCAAAACCAAATATGCAATGCAAACCAAACCAGAAATTTACCAAAACCTGTAACCCTTTTTCAAATGCAATGCAATGTAAACACTCCTCAAATTCAAGTTCAAAAACCTGTAACACTCCTCAAGAACACTAATCTACAATGTTGTTTCCTGTAACCATTTTTCAAGTGCTAGACCAAAGCTCTGTAATATCAAACCTGTAGTCATTTTGCAAGCTCTGTTAATCGCCAAAGCCTGTAACCATCTTTCAAGTATGCATGCAAATTTGGGTCAAAGCAAAAAGTTTTCAAAGCATTTCAAAGTTTTAAAGCAAGCACTTCAGTTTTAAAAGAATGAAAGCAAATTCAGTTTCAAAGTTCCAGTTTTTCAGGCTCTGTTCAAATCTGCTTTAACTCCTCTGCCTATCATATCTGTGAGTAAACCTTTGAATTAAAATCTAATTATCAAATATTTGTTGCATATGAATCAATGTTTTGATGATTTCATTGCATGTATGTATTTATGAAAGCCTTTGTATTTTTTTGGGTGTGCATATCTGTTGATTTTAGACATCTTATTCTTAGCCAATTCTCTGCCTATAAACTGTGAACATAAATCCCTTTAGATTTGATGCAGATGATTTATGTTTGAAGTAAATTTGGAATGTATGTTTGAAATATATATATTCATATTTGTTTTTAGACTGAATACATGTATATATATGAATGTTGAAACCATGTGTGCATGTGTGGTTTGCCTGTATGAATCTCTGTTTATAATTACAGAGTTTGATTTTGATAAAATTCCAAAATCTCTTCTCTAGTTCTATGTAGCTTATGTTCAACAATTTAAGTTTGTTTCAAAACAGAAACTAAATTTTTTTTTTAAAAAAAAAAGAATAAAATTTCAAATGTCTGGTACATATATTGTCTGGAAATCAAGAATTCCAGTAAAACTTCCAAAATTGTTAAATTTAAATATCAGATTTCTTTGATCCATTTTGATAATATGAATCACTGTCACAAATCATGTTTTTATAAACAGAAATCATAATTTTTAGTGTGGTTTTGAGGGTGCAGTTCTTAGAGTTCTAGAATTTGGTTTTGGGATGATCTATGGTGACTGGAGTGTTTCTGGTGATCGAATTTGTGGCTGGAGCTAGATGGGTGATTAGGGAAGTGGGCAAAAATGGTTGGAGTGGCGATAGTTCGTCGTGGTGGCAGCAGTAGGTAGAATTTGGATTATAACCTAGTTTGGCTTAAGGTCGGATTGGTGATCGATGCTTCGTCTCTGGATGTTCGAGTGGCTCGAGGCTATGGGGATGTGTGGCGTAGGAGTTTGGCAAGGTGTGGAAGAGGTGGCTCAACCTCCAGTGGTCGGAATTGGACTGGCGAGTTTTTTTTCTGGCGATGGGTTGAATTCCAGTTCAATTGAATGGCTCGATTTGGAATTGTGGCATGTGGTGGTGCTTCGATGATCGTGGTAGGTTGCTGGAACGTTCGTGGATATGTTGAAGATTCTGGCGCTGACCGGAAGTTCATCATTGGTGGTGTAAGGTGCACAAGGCATGGTGGTGTCAGGGAAGTCTGGATATTGGGTTCGTTTATTTTCTCGAAGTTGGTTTCGAGTAAAAAGGGTATTGGCACGAAGTTGTTTCCGGGGTTGCACGTGAGATTTCTAGTGAACTGTTAAGTTTCAAAACAGTTTTAAAATTTAAAACTAAACTCTGTTATAAAAAGAAAAGAAGAAGAAGATAATGTATTTGTCTGATTCAAATACATATGGATTTAACCCAAAGCAAAATGTTTAAACCAGTTTTTAAAATTTAAATAAAAGTAAGATTTTTAAAAATAATCAAGTTAAACCAATTTCCTTGAAAATCCATTTCTTTGAAATGAGTAAGTTTGTATAAATAAATTTGTATGATTTGTTTAACTTAAATGTATTAAGTTAAATCCTTAAGTTATTTTCAAACTTAATTTGAAATGTAATTAGGTAATTAATAAAGGAAATTGTTTTTATCTTAAACTTAATTAAAGTTTGATAATTAATGAGATAATTTAAGAGTGATTAATTAATTGAATTAGTTATTGATTAAGGATTTATTAATTAACAATTAAGGTTTCCAAGTGATTTATTAACTTGTAATTAAGAATTGTTAATTAATAATTAAAGATAAGTAATAAATGATTTTTTTTATTTTAAAACTTAATTGTTGATTTAATTAAGTAAATTAATTACTAAGATAAAATGTTTTAATGATAATGTTTTATCTCAAGATTAATTTAGATTTTTAATAAGTTGAAATTAATTAAGTTAATTAAGAAATTTAAGTTTAATTAATAAGGATTATTTAAGTGGTTAAGGGTAATTAAACTAGTAATTAATAAGTACTTAATAAAGTTTTATTAAGTAATAATTAGGTTTTCTTAATTAATAATTAAGAAATTATAAATCTATAATTAAAGTTAATTCAGGATTAATTAACTGTTATTAAGGATTAATAAATTGTCATTTAGATTTGATTAATTGGTAATTATGGATTAATTAAATTTGTAATTAAAGTTGTTAATTTATAATTAAGTTTTATTAATTAATAATTAAGAGGTAATTAATTAGTTAATTAAGTTTAATTAATTAATTATAAAAGTAATTAAGGATTGATTACTTTGTATTAAAAGATATTGATTAATAATTAAGGTTTATTAATTAATAGTTAATGAATAATTAATCTGTAATTAGGGATTAATTAATTTGTTTAAAGAGTAATTAAGGCTGAATTACTCAGTTGTGATTTATGAAATGAATGTGATTAATTAAGATAGTCACTTGGTAATTGATTAAGTAAAATTACTTAATAAGATTTGTTAAGTGTAATTACTTAGTATAAGTAATTGATAAATGAAATATTTGGATGTAATTGGTGTAATTAATCAAAAAGATTTATAAAAGAAATTAAAGTAATTAAGAAGTAATTAAGAATAGTTAATTACTAATAATGTTTATTTAAGGTTGATTAATGAAAGTAATTAATTAATGCATAATTAATTAATGTAATTAATTATAATTAATTAATTAAAGTAATTAATTAAGGATCATTAATTATTGTAATTAATGAGAGTAATTAAAGGTTAATTACTATAAATGAATAAGGATAATTAATTTGTGAAATTAATGAAAGATAAATTACCTAAATATAATTAAAGGGTAATTAGGGATAATTAATTGATTTATAATTAATTAATGGTTAAATAAGAAGGATTTATAAAATGAAGTAATTAATTTAATTTACTTTAAATTAATTAGAGATAGTATAAATCATTACTTATGGATGTATGATGGTATTGAATGCTTTGCATTGTTTGATCTCTGATGAGATATATGCTAATCCATGATATGGATGTTAGTTGAATTGTGATGATAATATGGATTATCTGATAATGTTGATTATCTATTGTGAATTATCTTTCTTTGTGTATAAAGATAATGAATTAAATTGTTTTAACCTTTAAAACAACTTGGCCTTAAAAGATACGCTTTGGATTTCGATGAGACCGGGATCGGGTTTCCGTATACCGGATTTCCAGGTCTGGAGACCCGAATACCACATCGATCCAAATTAACGATAGATCGTGAATCAAGTGAAGATGAAGATTCAGAGTGCAAGGGTTATTGTCGTTAACTCTGAGGATGATTCCAAAACGAGTGTAACGAGATAATGCCTTCGGTTTCGTTCGAACCCGGAACGAACTTGTATGGATTGAATGCTTTCAGCACATCGTCAGGTGGACGATGAGCATTCTAAGATAGATGTGTTCTTTTTAAAGGTAATCGTGACCTCAAGCCTCACAAACCGGGAATGGCTAAAACAGGGGAGGTGCAGCAAGGTTAGTGGGTAGCACCCAAGTAGGACAAGGTTACCTCTGTCTAGATGTCCCTTTCTATTTTCGACTTAGTGGTGCGGTTGCTGATCCCAACCGTGAGGTATCTTGTGCGGGAATTATCCAGTAAGGGATGTTCCGACCTTGTGTTGCAGGGGATTGGGAGTGATCCTCGGTACGGTGATCTAGGCCACGTACTGTGACGGGCGGTACCCCGGTAGCCCTGCCATTGTATGGAATCCAAACTCCAATAAGTGCCGTACGTATTAGTTGTGCCCAACTATGTTGAAATGTGAGATGTAAGCATTTCAGCTATTTCTGTATTTTACTTGAAAACCCTAGACCCTATTATAATACAATCGAATTTCCTATCAAATGTTTTGGTTAGCGTAAGGTAAAAACTTACCCATGTTTATTTGTGGGGAGTCTTACGTGATACCTTTTCTTTCAAAAGGTTTTGAAGTTAAACAAGTTTAACCTGTTACTCACACCAGACCCATGTCTGACCCAAGTTGTTTATTTCTGTTTTATAAACTCTTGGGTACTCAAATTTTTACGAGTAGCCAAGGGATTCAGGTTAGCCTTGACGAATTGTGGAGGAGCAATGGAGCAGGAGGCTTCAGCGTTGTAGATATAGATAGTAGTTTCCGCTGTGTTGATCTTGTTTAGATCTTTGTTTTGTATTGAGTTGTAATAACTAGACAGATGTTTATAACTGTCTAGTATATGATATGTAATCTGTGTAACTCTGATAAGTGTTGTATATGATACTATGTAATATTTATGTGATATAATATATTTTGTTCGTTTCCGCTGTGAGTATTTGTGTTTGTTTCTTTTCTCTTCTTCTCTTTTCTACTTCTCACCCCTTTCTTTCTTATTAGCGATACGACTTTCTTTGGAGAGAAAGTCTTGGTCGTTACACGTGCGAAGATTGCGCCCTAAACTAACGTTTAAATGTCAAAACTTCAAATTTATACAAGTTCAATTCCATATCAACACATATTCCATAAATATAATATCCACAATTACATCAACAGACTTATATAAAATAGAATCCATAACCAACTTATTTTATAAACGGAGTCAATTATGAATAAAACTTACAATTCAAATACTTTTACACTCTATTCAACTTCTTTGTATAAAATTAAAAATGGAAAATTTCTATTTAAATTACGGAAATAAGCGGTGTAAACTACGAGTAAAAGAATCCATACCATGCACACCACTTCCAATTTACTCTTTCCAAAACCCTTAATCAGGTCCAAAGAAAAAGATAAGAAGTGGAATAGACTGTAAAACATTAAATTGCAATATTTAAACAATTCCATTATTTTAATATTGAACAATTGAGATTCAAATTTAACAATTGATATTTCTCTTTAGGGGAATTTTTAGGTTTTAATGGGATGTTTACATAAACAAAATTCCCTAAAGGTATATATCAGATCCAAATTATACTATACAATTACTAAAATAGGAAAAACTAAGATTTCCACTCATGAAAAGGTTCTTAGCCTCTTCACATTCGATTTATCATGGCGACATCTTCTTTAGGAGACCGATAATTTTCTTCTTTGTTTGACTATTCGCTGCTTCTTTCTCCACTCAGCTCTTCAACCTATCCTTCTCTTCCTTTTCGCAACCGCTTTGCCTCTTCACATGCCTAAGCGAAAGAAGAAAATCTGCTTCGATTTGGTTTTTGTGGGTTTATCTCAAACTCGCTCCGGTCGATCTTTCTCTACTAAGATGCCTCCTTTACCCATAGTTGCGTAATCCATTGATCCATTGTAGATTCCTATTTCATCCGAAGGCTAGTCTTCTTTGGATGTTGCCCCTTCCTTCATCAATAAATCTGGCATTGCTGCCGTAATCAATTTATGTTCTGATGCTGCACCTATGGTTAGCAAGCCTGTTGAGGTCGGTAAGCACTCTTTATGTAACAACCTAGAATTTTAGTCGTTTGAATTTGGAATATTTAATGGATTTTAAATATTAAAAAGTTAATTTTATAAGTTAAATAACTTGGGTTTCAAGTATAGCGATTTATTTGATAATTGAAATTGTTAAATTTAGTATTGGAATTGTTTAAGTGAGTCTTGAACTTTATGTGAATGAAAATGATTTCGAAAGCTGATTTAAATTCTATTTAAATAAGAATGAAGATAGTAAACTTTTAATTTAGATTTAAAGGTGATTTATTTGTCTTAATAATAATTCATCTTAAATAACGTGTAAAAATAGCCTTCTGGGGCACTGTCTCGGATTTCGACGAAAGTAGTTTTATTAGATCCCTAATAGTGAGTTATTATATGCTGACGATTTTCATGGCGATGGGACGTATCGTTTGGTCGTGCGAGTTTGAAATGCTTATAAATTAATTACAGAATTTATTCAATATAACTGGGTTTGAAAAGCTATCTTCTACATATGATCGAATTAGGGCTTGGAACTAGTTCCATTGCGTTCGAAATAGGGGTATAACATATAGAACGCCAGGTGGCACATCTCATTTGGAGTTCAAGATTTACGGACGTTTAAGAGCTTGATATTTTAAATTTTAAATTATATATTATATTTATGTGTGTATATATATATATGTGTATATATATATTCTCATATCCTAGCCCATGCTCTTCACTATGCAAGCCATATCCAATCTTAAATTTTTATTACTTTAGCCATACCCCCCTCTTCCTTTTTAAATACTACCTCCTTTCTTCTTCCGGAGAAAGAAAAATATAAAGAAATGGATTTCAAAATTTAAAATCAAATTCTCCACTCATTTAAAAACCACATAAATGGATTCTTGAACTTATATGAGCTTTAGCTTCAATCCTATGCACTCGTGGTCCCGTACAATCGCGTTTGGGTGATGTGTCTTTCTCAGCCGTGAATTAGGGTTCACGATTCTTCGATCTCTAGGCATTGTTTGGTGATATGGAGGATTGGTTTGGGTTTATGGGGTCAAGGAGCAAGGTTGGTCGATGTTTGGCGAGGTGCGGCTATTGGTGGGGGTTTGCGATCAGGTGGGGTTCACGCACGATGGGCTCAGGTCGTGATGCAAGGGGGAGGTGTGGACGGTCAGAGGAGGTGATGTTCGGGTAGCCCGTGAGGCAAGGAGGACGTTGGTGAAGTCGATTTGGAATATCGTTGAGAAATGAGGAGTAAAGGTGGATTTTAACTTGCGGCCATGGTGAAAGTTGCATACTAGGAGCCGACAATTCAAAATTTGGGAAGAAAGATTAATAATGTAATTATTTGATTATTAAAGTGATCAGTGAAATTTATTTATATATTAATCTCCGTTAACTTATAAATTTAATAACTTATCCATACGAGGTCTAGTCAAGGAGTGGATTTTTACGTTGCGCTCGTAATGACATGAGCTCCGCGATGGAACTGGTTTGGTCAGATTTGAAGAAAGTTGAAATTTGGGCTAAAATCGGACATCGTTTGATTTTAGTTCCAAACCGAAATGCCTCAGTGACATCAGGAATAATGGTGAGTTAATCTCACCTTTTTGGTTAACCAAAAATGATATATAGTTGATAAAAATTGTTGATTGGACGTTTGGATGATTTACTATTTTATATTATTGGTTTGGTTATATTCCCGCCCCTTGAGCGGATGAGATCCTATTACGTTCCCGTGTAAGAGCGGATGACCCTTTGTATATAATCCCGCCTAGAAGCGGTTGATTTATATTATTTGATTATATAGGGTATGTGATGCAGGGACAAGTTGGGGGGATCCAACCGGATTCCTAACTACTTTTGATCTTATTTACATATATATGAGCTGTGATGCAGGGGGGCATGTTGGAGGGATCCAACGAGATTCCTCACTATTGTTAAACTGATTTCAACAATATTCCAATTATATGAATTATTGGATAATAAACCTGATTTTAGGAAATATTAGTTATGACAGCGTTATATGTTAAAAACTAAAACCTGGTAGCGATAGGAAATCAATATCAATATTGGTTGAGCATTTGTTAACTACTGGCCTCAAATTAGTATTTTAAAATTACTATAAATTGGCATTTGAGTTGGAATTGGGTTTTGAGACAACAATGATTTTAAATCTAAAATTGGGTTTCGAAAATATTTTGTTTTTAAAAGGTTATCTATTTATATTTAATATTGTTTTAAAGTTATTTATGTATATTTTAATATTGTTTTATAGTTATTTATTTATAATTAATATTGTTTTAAGGTTATTTATCAATATGCTAATATTTTGAAAAATTATTTATTTTAAATAATTATTGTGGTTTGAAATTAATTATAATGATTCATTAAAAATAATTTGGAATTTAATAATTATTATTTATAATAATGGTAAAGATTTATTATTATTGTTATTTAATCATGTTTTTGAAATTATTTATTTTTATTTTAAGATGTTTTAGGGTTAATAAGTATTATTTATTTATCTATAAGGAGTGTAAATAATTACTATTATATAATATTGCTTTTGAGGTAAATGATTTTTATTTGTCTGTTAATGTCTCTGAGACCCATAAATAGAGTTTACAAATAGATTCGGGTTTTAGAAAAAGAGTTATAAAATGGTTTGAAGACTTAGGGGAAGATTATTTACAGGATGAAAGAGTTTTATTAATGGTTAGGTATGTATAAACGAGTTTAAGAAATGGGTTTATAAAAGGAGTTTTATAAATGGTTTTATAGATTTATAAAGGGTTTTAGAATCTTATAAAGGGTTTTACAGATTATAGAATGGTTTATAAATGGTTTTAGAGAATTATAAGGAGGTACAAATGATTTTAGAATCAAATAAAAAGGAAAATCTTCATCAATTTTGTAAATATACTTATACCATTGAGACAAGTATATGAGTGCATTTTCTAAGTTGCGAAGTGTAATGTGTGTGAATATACTTATAACATTCAGAAAGCATATGAATATTTTTTAAGTATTGAAATATAGGGATTTGTGGATATACCTTTGTAAAAGTATTTTTATACAAGTAATTTACAAAGTGATTGTTATGAATGGAAGATTTATTAAATGAGGCTAGTGGTTGCTTATGTACATAACCAATGTTGGTTTTCCCCTATGGAATAAATCCCTGATTTAGATGAGTGTTTGTGGATAGTTAAATAACCGACTATCAAAATCTTGGCCTAAATATGTAATCCTTCTTAATTTTGGTGGTACGAAAATATTCCCTACTTAACACCAAAGGATTTTAACTCTGGAAATATCTCGAAGAATTACAGGAATTATTTGGTACAGTTACCGTCGGCGGTGCTATACTGTACATATAAACTCGTTTTGTTCTTCTAGGACAAATGATGAGGAGATCCGTCCACTTAAACGGCTAGGTGGTGATCCCTGCTCTTATGTGTTGTCTGATTATTTCCTAAAGAACCGGTTTTGAGCATTCCAAAAATCAACGATTGGTTTTTGGAGCGCTAGGGAAGCGGAAGAGTGTACTCATAAGAGATGACTCAAAAACCGTAACCACTCCGAAACCAATATATGGTTCCATGGAGGAAATTTTGTGATATATTGAAATGTTGGAATTCATGTGTGGTTCCGAGACCCGTTGGGGTATAGGAATCCATGTGGGATTCCATGATCTATTTTGGTGGTGGTGCATGAGCTGGAAGGCCGAACATAGCCTCATCAGCGGTAATGACTAAAACCAGAGATAGGAGGCATGGCTAGTAAGGTTGGCAAACCTGTAACGCCCCACCTCTATGCTCATAATAACAAAGAGTATTAAAAGAAATACTGTCTATTATTACGAAGAATAAGGCTGGATAGGAGCGACCATCCGTAATTGGCCTTACACTAATATTGGTTATCTCGATAGGAGTGGTATATACTTTTTATTTTTCATCTATTATTTATTTACTCCCATCGACATATCCAATTATCAGTATAAAACAAACTACGATAGTTCATAATAGTTTAGGACATTAGATATAACAATAACACAGATAATATAAATGCGGAACACAGATTAACAAAATCTCATATATATATATAACTGATGTCAGTTAATACATAGTTGACACAATACATATGATACAACTACAACTGTCGACTCTAGAAGTTATATATACAAGTACATTATCGACTAATATACATGAATACATATCATTCTATACAATGACACGACTACTACAAAATGACACGGACAACTTCAGAAGATGTGAAAAGTCTTCAATCCCGAACAGCAACTCAAAGAAAGAAATCTACAACCTGAAATACTCGGGTCTGACCCGAGTATTACATTCAAAAGAAAATAATACCCAGGTCAGTCTAATTCAAACCAGTTTATTAGTGCATATAGGCAGTAATAATTTAAATAGACGACAGTCACAGAAATCACGTATATCCAACTCTCGATACGAAAATTGGATAACGGCAGATATAACACTAAGCAGTGTTAAACAACAATTCAGCAATCCAAATCAATCTATACAATTGAAATGTCAATTTAAAAACAACAATGCTGGTTGGCTGCAGTACACGCTAACGTGTACTGCCTCGCCAATACAGTCTATGAAATACTCAGAGGATCAATGAATCCAAAAGCCCACGGATACAACTCAAATCAAAATGAACCATTTCAAATACAACTTCAAAATATTGCATTGAACCAACGAAATAATTTACAATCGAAATATCAACTAAATCTGTCAATCCTACTAGGGCTGCAGTACACGCACGCGTGTACTGCCTCGCCACTACAAAACAACTCAAAACAACACTAAGCAAGATCAGAGACAACAAGTGAAACAAGTTCAACCTGTCACAAAGCAAGGCACAGAATAATAGCAAACTGAAGGTGAGAGCACCAAGGATATGGCACCACAACACACAACAGAAAAAGACGCAGAACAACCTCACTTGAGATTAATGTCACCGGTGAAGCGCAGTGACCAAATGCAAATGAATACAAAGCATCAATGCAATGTATCAGATTCGAGAACAAAGGCGGTGCAGCAGTTCAAAATGGCAATCTACAGGGACAAGTGCATCTCTTCTAAATACGCATGAATACTTGCAACAAAAGGGTGCAATACAACATGCAGCTATACACAATGGCATAGGACCAGAATCAATGCAAGTGAGACCGAACCAACAAGAATTCACAGTGCAACTAATGCACTAAGCAAGTGGCAGCAGTATGAAGTTTTAACCAAGTGAATATGCAATATGCACACAAGTGAATGTACATAACAAATTGCACATGGCAAAATGAATCAGGGGTGCAATGTGGAATAGCACACCTGAGAATTAATTCCACGTAAATGAAAATACAATGCATCAATGCAATGTATCATACTCGAGTACAAAAGAATGCAACTCCCAAATGCAGACTAACTTATTTTATACAATGAAACCAGAAGTAAATATGAAGGCAAAACTCAAACCAACAAGTGCAAACTCCATGAATAAGAACACGACCTCGATGGTAATAAGCTGCAGCCTCAACCAGATGACCAAAACAACAGTGATGATCAAGTAACCGGAGCTACTCAGGGTCAACACAACGCAACAGACAACAAGCTCAAGTGATAATAGTTAAATGTACACAGGGATCACTGTCTACATGAGTCAGATCAACATGCAAAGAAGAAACTGGCAACAACAGTGTGCACCAGCATCTCAAACAAATTACAAAATGAAGTCTACCAAATACAACAAGGTCAGATCAACATCAGTTCAACAGGTTTAAAAAGACAGACAAGGTTGCTAGCAAATGAGGACTACAGTAATGCGAACAAATATGGATACCAATCATATGCACAGGCAAGGACTTAAGTATATCAATGCAAGGCTTCTACAAATCAGGAATGAAATAAAAGTTCAAAACCTAAGCCAATGCCGAAGACAACCAGAAACAAGCTCTACCAGTATCAAGTAACTGATGCCAATATTTCAAAGTCAACTCAGGTCAAAATGACTGCCGGGGAAGAACATGAACAAGAGGCAAAGTTGAAGTCTACCAGAATCAACGATGGACACAGTAATTTGATCGAAGCCAAAGTCAAAGAAAATCACGGAGCAACTTAATCAATATCGAGATTATCACGCGAAAGAAAAACAATATATACGCATATGACAAAATCAAACTTTAACATCGTGGAAGCTACAAACGATCTCGATATTGTCAATTCCAAATTCGATTAGTGATGCTCACGAAAATGAACAACACTAAATCATATAGCGAAAATAGTATACAGTTCAAAACAACAAGAACAATGCCACAAGTATCAAAAAGTCAAACCAAATCAGAAGCTACCAGCCACAATTCAAACTGCCGAGATAAACAAGAGACGAGAAGTCGAACCACAGCGAAATCAAGATTTAAAAATCATCATCGATGAAGCCAAATCAAACTCAAGGCATAGAACTAAGTCAGATTAGATGTGAGTAGGAATTACTCACCTCTTATTCAAGAATCGATCAGAGAAAAACCCTAAGCACTCGTTCGAAGTGAAGGCGAAGTCGTCCCAAGCAGGAGGAGTCGCGAGCAATCCAGCTGATCGTGAAAGGACTCGAAGCATTTAGCAGCGCCTTCACTTTCCCACAAGCTCCAGATTTGAAAAGAGGACGAACGAGAATTTTGAGCTGCCATTCTTTTTCTTCCGTATATTACCTTGTTTAGGGTTCGAAATCGAAAATGAGTTAGGGGGTGGGAACAGGCATAGGCCTTTATCTCAACAACGTATAGGAATGGGCTGAATTTCTTTAAAAAGGGAAATGTTTACTAAAGCCCGTATAACCTTAAAGAAAATTTCAAGAGAATTCCAACTTGATTAGATTTCCAATATCAACCTGCTGACAATTTTAATCGTCTAACGACGATATCCAATATTTACGAAATCTCGGGTTGTTACAGACTTCCCTCCTTAAAGAAATTGCGTCCACGCAATCATAGGGAATAAATGGAAAAAAGGTAACAACCAAAAGAGCAAGGTAATGACGAGTGCATAAGCAAAGCAAATGTCAGCAGGGGAAGTGTTAGATAAGAAGTCAAAAAAAAAAAATTCGACTGCTGCAAATCAAAAGAATCAACCTCGTGGGAATCAGGGATCAAAATCAGACGACTAACTAAAGCAAGAACAATCGAGTTCCAGCATCTACAAGAGAAGGAAAAACAGAGCAGAAATCTCATACAGAGCACGAATTGAATGTGAGTAAATCAAATTACTCACCTGAATCGCCAGAGAAAAAGACGAAGCTCAAATCTCAAACGATAATCAGAAGACAAATCAAATATCTGATTATCTCATACGATAGTCAGAAAACAAATATTCAATTATCAAAAACGATAATTAAATCTCAAACCAGCAAATATTTAATTATCAAAAGCGATAATTAAATCTCAAATCAACAAATATTTAATTATCAAAAGCGATAATTAAATCTCAAATCAGAAAATATTTAATTATCTAAAGTGATAATTAAATCTCAAATCAACAATTATTTAATTATCAAAAGCGATAATTAAATCTCAAATCAACAAATATTTAATTATCTAAAGCGATAATTAAATCTCAAATCAGCAAATATTTAATTATCTAACAGCGATAATTAAATCTAAAATCAACAATTATTTAATTATCAAAAGCGATAATTAAATCTCAAATCAACAAATATTTAATTATCAAAAGCGATAATTAAATCTCAAATCAGAAAATATTTAATTATCTAAAGTGATAATTAAATCTCAAATCAACAATTATTTAATTATCAAAAGCGATAATTAAATCTCAAATCAACAAATATTTAATTATCAAAAGCGATAATTAAATCTCAAATCAGAAAATATTTAATTATCAAAAGCGATAATTAAATCTCAAATCAACAAATATTTAATTATCAAAGGCGATAATTAAATCTCAAATCAGAAAATATTTAATTATCTAAAGTGATAATTAAATCTCAAATCAACAAATATTTAATTATCTAAAGCGATAATTAAAACAACAAATATCCGATTATCAAAAACGATAATCAGAACTCATATCAACAAATATCTAATTATCACAAGCGATAATTAGAAACAACAAATATCCGATTATCAAAAACGATAATCAGAACTCATATCAACAAATATCTAATTATCACAAGCGATAATTAGAAACAACAAATATCCGATTATCAAAACGATAATCAGAACTCATATCAACAAATATCTAATTATCACAAGCGATAATTAGAAACAACAAATATCCGATTATCAAAAACGATAATCAGAACTCATATCAACAAATATCTAATTATCACAAGCGATAATTAGAAACAACAAATATCCGATTATCAAAACGATAATCAGAACTCATATCAACAAATATCTAATTATCACAAGCGATAATTAGAAACAACAAATATCCGATTATCAAAAACGATAATCAGAACTCATATCAACAAATATCTAATTATCACAAGCGATAATTAGAAACAACAAATATCCGATTATCAAAACGATAATCAGAACTCATATCAACAAATATCTAATTATCACAAGCGATAATTAGAAACAACAAATATCCGATTATCAAAAACGATAATCAGAACTCATATCAACAAATATCTAATTATCACAAGCGATAATTAGAAACAACAAATATCCGATTATCAAAACGATAATCAGAACTCATATCAACAAATATCTAATTATCACAAGCGATAATTAGAAACAACAAATATCCGATTATCAAAAACGATAATCAGAACTCATATCAACAAATATCCAATTACCTGCAGATAATTGGAAACAACAAATATCTAGAAATCAATTAAGAAGACTAGAAAATCAACATAAAAGTTTGGATCGATCCCATCAGATGGCGAGTTTTTAATTCGCCGCACGTGCAACAACATATGGCCGAAGCCTACCAAGTACTCAACATAATTTTGGCGCCCATCAGATTGACCCGAAGGTCCGCAGAGTGACCCGAAGGTCTAGTACTGGTATTTGACCCGAAGGTCCATCATATGACCCGAAGGTCCATCATATGACCCGAAGGTCCATCATAGTGGCTCGAAAGCACACGAAAGCATCAAATATTTCAATTAACGAGTCCGGAATTAACCGAAATAGCAAACGCACATGTCCCATACCACGTGTTTTACTAAATCGTTTGATTCTCTTCATCGTTTCCTTGAAAGTGCAAAATTGTGTATTTCGTAAAAATACACTTTACATTCTCAAACGGACAAGTCCGGAATTAAGCGAATCAGTAAAAGAAAGGGGTCATAGTCCTCGATTTTGCTGAAACGTTTAAATCGCTTCCTCATTCTTTTGAAAGCGCAAACTGTTAAAATTTCTGAAAACAATTTTATTTATTTTGTAAAATAACAATTCACATTCTCAACTGGACAAGTCCGGAGTTAAGCGAAACAGTAAAAGAAAGGGGTCATAATCCTCGATTTTGCTGAATCGTTTAAGTCGCTTTCTCATTCTTTTGAAAACGTAAACTGTTAAAAATTTATAAAACAATTTTCATTTTAAAACGATTTTCCAATCACGTGATTAAAACAGCAAATCAGTAATAATTTCGATAAGGAAATTGTACTTCTCAAAATACCGTAAAAACGGTTACACATCAGCATTGCGGTATAACCGCTTGAAAATCCACTTTTAAAAGTTTGACTGTTACTGGAGTCAAAGCAACAGTAATTTTAAAACATCAAATATCTCATCAAAATAATTCACATCTAAATGTGACATCAGTGAATTTTCATTCATTAAAATTGTCAACAAAACACCGTGCTTCAAAAATCTAGCATTGGTGTAAAAATCCCGTTCCAAAATAACGGCAACAAAATACGTATCATAACCAAGCATCGGTTCAACGTAAATAATTGCAATAACGTGCAATTCAAATTTTGCACGTATTATAAAATGAGCAAAGAAATCATTCGAATGTATCTTCAATGAAGATAATCCAAAACAGCAAAAATCTAATCAATATATGATTAGTACAAGAGAAGCCAGCGGAAATTTCAACAAAAATCACATAACTGTAATTTCTTCAAATCCTTAATTCGGATTCGAAATTCTCAAAGAAACAAAATAATTACAGCTATGTAAACAACAAATGAAATTCATATCAATTTCGTATTTTGATTCTTAAATCAAAAAGATTATCAGTTGTACTCAGCGAAGACAGTTTCACTGTTTCCGCTGCGCACTCTGATAAATAGAACACAAATCAATCGAATCATCAGAACACAAATTCACTTTTATTTTTAAATAAAGATATTTAAAAATTTTATCAAAATTTCAAAACTTTAGTTTTGACTCAAATCACAGATTTCAAAACTTTAGTTTTGACTCAAATCACAGATAAAACATCGACCAATAGTTGTAACATATGTTCCATCCAAGTTATGTTTTATATTATGTCCCTAAACCTCGCTCTGATACCAACTGTAACGCCCCACCTCTATGCTCATAATAACAAAGAGTATTAAAAGAAATACTGTCTATTATTACGAAGAATAAGGCTGGATAGGAGCGACCATCCGTAATTGGCCTTACACTAATATTGGTTATCTCGATAGGAGTGGTATATACTTTTTATTTTTCATCTATTATTTATTTACTCCCATCGACATATCCAATTATCAGTATAAAACAAACTACGATAGTTCATAATAGTTTAGGACATTAGATATAACAATAACACAGATAATATAAATGCGGAACACAGATTAACAAAATCTCATATATATATATAACCGATGTCAGTTAATACATAGTTGACACAATACATATGATACAACTACAACTGTCGACTCTAGAAGTTATATATACAAGTACATTATCGACTAATATACATGAATACATATCATTCTATACAATGACACGACTACTACAAAATGACACGGACAACTTCAGAAGATGTGAAAAGTCTTCAATCCCGAACAGCAACTCAAAGAAAGAAATCTACAACCTGAAATACTCGGGTCTGACCCGAGTATTACATTCAAAAGAAAATAATACCCAGGTCAGTCTAATTCAAACCAGTTTATTAGTGCATATAGGCAGTAATAATTTAAATAGACGACAGTCACAGAAATCACGTATATCCAACTCTCGATACGAAAATTGGATAACGGCAGATATAACACTAAGCAGTGTTAAACAACAATTCAGCAATCCAAATCAATCTATACAATTGAAATGTCAATTTAAAAACAACAATGCTGGTTGGCTGCAGTACACGCTAACGTGTACTGCCTCGCCAATACAGTCTATGAAATACTCAGAGGATCAATGAATCCAAAAGCCCACGGATACAACTCAAATCAAAATGAACCATTTCAAATACAACTTCAAAATATTGCATTGAACCAACGAAATAATTTACAATCGAAATATCAACTAAATCTGTCAATCCTACTAGGGCTGCAGTACACGCACGCGTGTACTGCCTCGCCACTACAAAACAACTCAAAACAACACTAAGCAAGATCAGAGACAACAAGTGAAACAAGTTCAACCTGTCACAAAGCAAGGCACAGAATAATAGCAAACTGAAGGTGAGAGCACCAAGGATATGGCACCACAACACACAACAGAAAAAGACGCAGAACAGCCTCACTTGAAATTAATGTCACCGGTGAAGCGCAGTGACCAAATGCAAATGAATACAAAGCATCAATGCAATGTATCAGATTCGAGAACAAAGGCGGTGCAGCAGTTCAAAATGGCAATCTACAGGGACAAGTGCATCTCTCCTAAATACGCATGAATACTTGCAACAAAAGGGTGCAATATAACATGCAGCTATACACAATGGCATAGGACCAGAATCAATGCAAGTGAGACCGAACCAACAAGAATTCACAGTGCAACTAATGCACTAAGCAAGTGGCAGCAGTATGAAGTTTTAACCAAGTGAATATGCAATATGCACACAAGTGAATGTACATAACAAATTGCACATGGCAAAATGAATCAGGGGTGCAATGTGGAATAGCACACCTGAGAATTAATTCCACGTAAATGAAAATACAATGCATCAATGCAATGTATCATACTCGAGTACAAAAGAATGCAACTCCCAAATGCAGACTAACTTATTTTATACAATGAAACCAGAAGTAAATATGAAGGCAAAACTCAAACCAACAAGTGCAAACTCCATGAATAAGAACACGACCTCGATGGTAATAAGCTGCAGCCTCAACCAGATGACTAAAACAACAGTGATGATCAAGTAACCGGAGCTACTCAGGGTCAACACAACGCAACAGACAACAAGCTCAAGTGATAATAGTTAAATGTACACAGGGATCACTGTCTACATGAGTCAGATCAACATGCAAAGAAGAAACTGGCAACAACAGTGTGCACCAGCATCTCAAACAAATTACAAAATGAAGTCTACCAAATACAACAAGGTCAGATCAACATCAGTTCAACAGGTTTAAAAAGACAGACAAGGTTGCTAGCAAATGAGGACTACAGTAATGCGAACAAATATGGATACCAATCATATGCACAGGCAAGGACTTAAGTATATCAATGCAAGGCTTCTACAAATCAGGAATGAAATAAAAGTTCAAAACCTAAGCCAATGCCGAAGACAACCAGAAACAAGCTCTACCAGTATCAAGTAACTGATGCCAATATTTCAAAGTCAACTCAGGTCAAAATGACTGCCGGGGAAGAACATGAACAAGAGGCAAAGTTGAAGTCTACCAGAATCAACGATGGACACAGTAATTTGATCGAAGCCAAAGTCAAAGAAAATCACGGAGCAACTTAATCAATATCGAGATTATCACGCGAAAGAAAAACAATATATACGCATATGACAAAATCAAACTTTAACATCGTGGAAGCTACAAACGATCTCGATATTGTCAATTCCAAATTCGATTAGTGATGCTCACGAAAATGAACAACACTAAATCATATAGCGAAAATAGTATACAGTTCAAAACAACAAGAACAATGCCACAAGTATCAAAAAGTCAAACCAAATCAGAAGCTACCAGCCACAATTCAAACTGCCGAGATAAACAAGAGACGAGAAGTCGAACCACAGCGAAATCAAGATTTAAAAATCATCATCGATGAAGCCAAATCAAACTCAAGGCATAGAACTAAGTCAGATTAGATGTGAGTAGGAATTACTCACCTCTTATTCAAGAATCGATCAGAGAAAAACCCTAAGCCCTCGTTCGAAGTGAAGGCGAAGTCGTCCCAAGCAGGAGGAGTCGCGAGTGATCCAGCTGATCGTGAAAGGACTCGAAGCATTTAGCAGCGCCTTCACTTTCCCACAAGCTCCAGATTTGAAAAGAGGACGAACGAGAATTTTGAGCCGCCATTCTTTTTCTTCCGTATATTACCTTGTTTAGGGTTCAAAATCGAAAATGAGTTAGGGGGTGGGAACAGGCATAGGCCTTTATCTCAACAACGTATAGGAATGGGCTGAATTTCTTTAAAAAGGGAAATGTTTACTAAAGCCCGTATAACCTTAAAGAAAATTTCAAGAGAATTCCAACTTGATTAGATTTCCAATATCAACCTGCTGACAATTTTAATCGTCTAACGACGATATCCAATATTTACGAAATCTCGGGTTGTTACAAAACCCATAGGGTGTAGTCGGCTCCACCTAGTTATTACTTACAATTGTTATGCATGCATGGGGCGATGCACTCGATCTTAGCGAGACCAGCTATGTTTTTCCTATGGTACATCGCTAGGGATATATGTTGCTTTGGAAGGATATCTCTGATCCTTGTGCAGGAGGACCGTTCTCGAAGTATTGAGGACACCTCCATGGAATCCTACATAATTAGCGGACGTGCCTTATCGATTTTGGTTATATGCCTAGTATTGTTTTGATGTGAACTCTTGAGCATCACAACTGTTTGATTATTATTATTTTGACCCATTGACATTATTATAATATCAATGGATTTTCTATAGAAAAGGTTTTGGTTATTGTAAGGTAAAAACCCGTCCGTGTTTATGTGCGGCGTGGTCTTACGAGATATGTAACGACCCGTAAATTTCAGTTGTTTTATTTATTTAATTAATTGATTTTTGTGAAATTTTAAACGATAAAATTTTTAAATATAAATTTGATATTTGGAATGCGTCTAATTAAACATAGCAACTGGTAAATTTTCGTCCGAAAATATGAAAATTTATTTCGCGCGTAAATTTACTTCAGTTTAATCAGTTAAAATTGATAATAATAAAATATTTTCCAAACCTAAATATTTTTACATAGGAAATTTGTAAATCATCTTCTGAGTGAGATGTCATCTTTCGCTTCGTCAAATTTGGAATTCTGTTGCACCGTTTATCTTATTTCTGGCAGAATAGCAGTATTTCTGGTACCGGTTATCGACTTTTGATCGGATGACCGTACCACTGCTATCTGTGTACCGTTTTGATCGTCTCGTTGCGCTGATCTCTACGGTATATTCAACTCTGTATTTTGAGGTCCGGTACGCGACAGAAACAATAAAACAGTGTGTCGTACCGGTACCCTGAATTGTAAACGTATAAAGTTGAACGGGTCTTTTTTTCTTCTCCTAGCATTTATTATAGCATTCAAACTTTGTGCGTTTCTTCCTCATCAAGCTGAACAGCCACTTTATTTACCTTTTACTGTCATTTAATTTGTAAAACAAATTTCTCCCCATCTTTGCCTTCTCTTTTATATTTTACTTTCCAACCTTCCCTTCTTCCCTTGCATTCCCGAAGCTCCACCCGTGCCTCCTTCCAGATTTCTCGAAGCAGCTCCCTCCCCTCTCCAATTCCTCTTTTGTATGCGAAATCATAGATGCGCGCATGCCTCCCAAAGCCATCACCAAGGCAACAATCATTTAGCCTCTGCCACTTCATGACTCTACGACCTGCCACCACCACAGTCACGGCCGAGAACCACCACCGACCCCATGTTTTCCCAACCGAAGTCAGTCACCACCCACGTCCCTCTCCAAGCCGAGACCACCCACGTCCACGGCCAACCCCTTCGCCAGATCTACCTCCTCCACCAAATCGTGACCAGCCCCATTCGCCATCAGGCACCACCACAACCCCATGCCAAGGCGGAGACCACCCCAGACCGAATCCCTACCTATTCACCACGAGACTTCCACTGGCCACGCCGAACCCACCACCACGCCAAACCCCTACGACCCCACGCCTCCACCCATGCCGTACCCTGCCGAGAACCACCACTGAACCCGAGAACAACACTAGCCGAGCCTACCTCTCCATCCCAGATCTGACCTCGGCAACCCATAGCTTCCGCGCTCGTGCTTCCTCCGCCTACCATTTCGACAACCCTCTAGAGCAGCCAGTCACCCGACATCCCCTCCTTCACCTGGCAAGCACGGCCTCACCACTTCATTCCATCCGCAACAACTTTGTTATATTTTGAAGGTGAATATTTAAATATACAATATGTTTTTAGTAAATATTTTCAAATGGATATACTCATATAAATTATGTTTGGTTAAATTTTTGAGTTATATATATTTATGGCTGTCAGTCGTATATATTGATATAGTTTTATAACGATAGTTACATAGATTATAAAATTTGTTGTTAAATTTGTACTTCCCATTTTGAATATGAGTAGTCAGTTTGCCTTCCTGTTCCATTCTTTCATTTACTGACCGATTTGTATTTCGTAGCTATGACATTTTACCAACTTTCATACTTTTACTTAAAAGTTTCATATGTCTCCAAATTTCCATACCAGTGAATTTTTGGACTGTTTTCAAGCCGAGATCACAAAATCATAGGAATATTTTATATATATTTGTAAGGTTGTTGTTTGTATATTATATATGTTGTTATAGTATATATAATACATTATAGAAAAGTATAAAAAGGTGTTTTACAGTTATATATATGTTGATTGAAATTGGAGACACTTTAAATTTTTGCAGTGGTGAGATTATATAAATATAAATAGGTTATTATACCTTACAGTTTAGTATGCATAAATACTTTACAGTTTCAGAGGTACATATATATATATCTTGCGCAAGATTGTATATGATATAATAGTATATGTATATAATAGTTGTCATTATTTTAAAATGTATGTACATAACAGTTTGGTTTTAGTATATGTATACCATAGTTTCTTTTCATTGTAAAGTGAAGGTATGTATATATTACAGTAAGGAAGATTATGTGTACAGTATGATGTTGATATTCTGCAGTGAACAATGTACTATATATAAGTATCTTGCTTTCTTAGTTTATATGTATGTGTTATGCAAGCTGTACTTATGGTAGTCTATGTATAAATATGAGCTGTAAAGATTTGAATATAATATGTATCGGTACCTTGATTTTGTGTATATATATATCTGTAAGACATGGGTTATATATCACAGTAGATTTTATGTATAATAATAATGGATTTTGTTTATAAGTATATATATTTATTTATTTCAAAATTTATTAGTAGATTTTGCATACATGTTAGGATTTTTAATATATTAATCTGGAAAGATAGTTTCTGACCATAAGTAATTTTGAACATATAAAGGTTTTCAAAATAATAATAATAATAATAATAATAATAATAGTTTCAGGTATACGTATCGAGTTTTTGATGTATATGTAAGCTTTGGAAAATCAAACTTTAAATATGTATAGACGATTTCATCATGATAGATATATGGGTTTGAACTCAATTAAAAATTTGATACATATAGTTTTTATATATACAAGTCACTTATATCATTTTTTCTGCATCAATCCAGTTGTGGTTTGTTTCGTAATACCAAGTGATCAGTTTCGTTCCATCAATCTATAGCTTATCTTGATTTGTTTCCATCGATTTCCAGTTGTATATCGCTTTGCCTTGCTCGTGTCTGTATCACGGTGCATGTCCGCGCCACTCATTCCATCCTCGTTCGTCTCTAACCACGAAAGGTGAGCAATCACTCACGATTAATGTTCTTATATTTATTAAGTTTAATTTCAATTGAAACGTCAATTGAAATATGCTGATGTTAGTTATGTACATTGTTATATATGTCATTATCTGTATCTGTTCACCTGTGACATCTGACACCATTATCTGTTATTTATGCTGATGTTATATGCCTGTTACTGTTGTTATATTATTATCATATCTGTTTTCACTCTGCAAGTTCCCTGTTAGTATAGAATCACTATGGGTTGAAATGATACATACCCGAACGATCTGTAGAATAGGAGGAAATTGTTATGGGTTGAAATGATAGACCCAAGCGATTTTCATTAAGTTGAATTTGGGATTTCGGGTTGAAAAGATATATACCCGAATATGTTTTAAATTGCGGATTGAAATGATAAATATCCGTATCACTTGACCATAGGATAGAAAATTTTATACAGGCACCGTTGGTCTATATATAAACGTTTTGAAAATGATTTCTATGGTATTGAAAAGAAATATATGGTTTTGATGAATATTGATTTTAAGATTTATTAAAGTTGATAAATAATATGTTTAAGTATTTATTTAATATATATATTTTCAAATATAGAATTTGTAATGATTTGAAATTGATTGAAATTGTATTTGTTTAAGAATTATACTTAAATAAGTTTGATTTGAAATGTATTGGATTTGAAATCTAAAGAAGTGATTTACAACTTGAAATTTGAAAGGGTGACTTAAATGGATATTTCAAACGTATAAATATTTAAATGAGATATTTGTTTATTTAAATTGAAAAATTGAAATTGTAATCAAATGTTAAGCTAATATTTCAAAATTAAATAATTGTAAAGTGAATCTGATATGTATATAAATTTATCGAACTTAGTTTTGAAATGTTGAGTATTTAAAGCTTTGATATATATTAAAATTGAAATGGCTTATTTTATAGTTCAGATATGTATTTGAAATCGATAATTTGAAATGGTTTATTTAGAAGCTAAATCGAGTTGAAACGGATGATTTGTGAGTTGATTTAAAATAAATTAAATTTTTGGAATTCGAGTTAATTTGAATTGATTTGTGAAATTTGAGGAAACTAATTTATTTTATAATGAAATTTTTATATCTAAACTATTAATAGGAAAGTGTTATGATTTCCAAAATACTGTGATTTCCAGACTTTGATTTCGAAAGCATTATAACTTTGGAAAGTAATATGATTTTGAAAATGGTTATATTTGAAGTAAAAATGATATCGTATTAAATTGGGTTTGAAATGATAATGATATTCTAGTTTTGAAGTATAAACTATTTTGAAATGACCACAGTGTTATAATAACGATTGGTTGGCAAAGAGACCGGGATCGGATATGGACATACTCTCTGTCGATACCGAAAACCACTTTGACAACCGTGTACGCGGTGGAGATTCCAGAATGAAGTAGGATGGTGGCGACGTCCTTAAGGTATTACGTGGACCCAACTCCCGTGAGTTGGCATAAGGTGGCTAAAACAGGAGCGATCTCGGACCAGTGAGGTAGCACCTCTTCTCGGACACATTTCTTCGATATTATACTCTTACTGTTTTGACTAGATGGCCATCCTCCGATTTGGGAATGTTGTTCGAGGTGGAACGGTAGTGGCTGCTATGCGTATCCATCAGTCCGTGTGCGTAATTGGTATATCTACCCTGGCATTGCCTAGTTGTGCCGTGTCACCTACCATACCGAGCATTTACTACGATTATGATTTTAAGATCCGAACGCGTTAAGGTTCTCCATCCCCTTAACGCTATTTTCCGATATGATTATACTTTACTTATTTAGACGCTACTGTATATAGCGCATATTACTACATAGTAAATAGTTTAACGGATCCTTAGGGGATGGTTATCCCAAACATCCTTTAAGTTACTTGTATTTCAGTTGATATTTCACTTGAGTTGGATTTATTAATATAAGAATGTTAATCCTGACTCGAGTGTTTTGTGTTTTGCTTTACGCTCGGGTCAGACTGAGTGATACAGCATTTGAGACTCACCTTTGGAGTTGGAGCTTCGCTTGGAGATCCAGCTATCTATCGATCCTGCTTTCAGTTATTCCGTTGATTCCAGTGATGTATTCAGATCTGGTATTTGATTATTGTATTGAGACATCTATTGTATTCGAGACCTCTGTTGTATCTTGTTTAACTCTGTTATATACATATAGTAGCTTCATGAACTACTATCCTTTTGTTTCCGCTGCATTATCATTATTTTACTCTGTGTCTGTGATCTGTGATTGTATTATTTACTGTATATGCTGAGTTTCTGCCAAATTTTATTTACAACGCAGTATTTTGAGCAATTCAACTCCGGCATGAGTGTCTACCTATACACTTATAATGGATGCGAATGGTTGAAAATACTGGGTCGTTACATGTGGTATCAGAGCCAGGTTTTAGGCAAAACTCAGCATATGTAGTAAATTTAATTACAAAATCACTTTCGTTCGAGCTTGAATTCCTTCTTCTTTGACTCGGTTCCTTTGAATTTTGGGACGTTCACTTCGGTTCCAAAGTTCATTCGTGTCTCCCCTATTCGTGTCTTCTGATTCTGGAGTATCCCATAACACCACTTCGAATGATCTCTATAATAAAATCGGCGGTCTCGCCAATCTTCAAATAATTTGTACTGGGGTGAAACTCCTTTACAACCGGTATTGATTCACCGGAGATTTCTGTATCCTCGGTTTACGATGCTGCTATCTTATGCTATATCCGAATTTCACCTCTGGTAATTGAATGTCGATTTGCTTTAGAATTTTACATCGATCTTATCTATGAAGTCACGGTTGACCCGGTTAAGGTTGCACGTGATTTATACAACTTTATCCATCTTCCTGTTTGAAATGCAATCATCTAACCTTCATTTCGAGCCTATCTATTTTAGATTAGAATTCTCTTTGATTAGAGTCCCTCTATATTTGGATCTCCATCCTTGTGTTGAAATCCAATTCTGGAATCATCGTGTGAGGAAGTGTATTTGTAATTAATAAAATAGTTTATGTTTATAGTGTGTTGTTTGAGTTGTTGATGTTGATTTGGATTTTCGATCGATTCGTCTGATCAACGCTATCGATAGAATTTCCAAAACACTTGAACAGAGCAATCTGACACAATATAATTTTCAAATTTCATAAATGAAATAAATTTGTATGATTATATTTTAAATATATAAGAAAATTTTCTGGAATTAAAAGTTAAATAATTTGGTTGTTGAAAATGATAATATTTGATTATCATTTTATTGTTTGTAAGTCATTGACTATTGCAAAATGACTATTGGTTATAAATTTATTTGGAATTGAAATGAATTTAAAAATCGAAGATTTAAGAATTAAATTTCTGGTGATTTCAAACTTTGTTTTAAAGTCCAAAAATGTATATTATTTAAAGTATTTTCGAATAAAATGGTTTTCAAAGAATTTTAAATGTTTAAATCAGTGCTCTTCTCTTTGTCGCTGGAAAATAATTTCGGTGATGACGGCCGCATCATCGACATTCATTTTCGAGTTTCGAAGTGGAGAGACTATTCTGTAGCTTTGCTATGGTTTTGTTTTGAAAAAAAAAAATATATTCGATTTGAATTTCTTCAGTATAATTTGATGTAGATATATATATACAGGTATCTGATTTTAAAATTTAAATTTGATTTGATATAAATATATTATATATATCTCTAAATTGTTTGAAGTAAATCAGAGATTTAAATTCTTAAATTTTAGATTTAAGATGATTTCAATTATAAACTAAAGTCAAAATTCTTGGATAAATAGTTAACTAGGAATAACTGAATTGTAAAATCCTATTTGTATAATACTGAATTACATCTTAGCATAACTTACCTAAAATTTCAGAAGTTAAAAATGTAATTGGATAATATACAATGTAATGAAATTTATAAGTAAAATTTGAGTGGTTATAATAAATGTTATACACTTAAAATTTAGTTATAAATATCAATTGAAATAAATAGGATAATAAGTTAATTGAATAATAGATGAGACAAATAAATTTGTTTTGAAGGAATTAATAAATTGAAATTTGATTAAAGTATGGAAATACCTTGAATAAAAAAAAAATCAATTTTTGAATATAAATTGATTTAAACTAAAATATATGGTTTAAATTAATTTATATGGTTTAAATATATGTAATAAGATATATATTAAGTGAAATAAACTTAATAATAATTTGGAATAAAAGAATTTAATTTGTCGAATAAAACATGAGTATAATAAATGATTATACAAATTTGATGACTTAGAATTTGTTAATTGAGAATGACTAGACATAAGGTAATGAATTCAGAAATAGATGAATTGATTTAACTTAAGTGAACTCAGTGGATTAAATCAAATTGTTAAATATTAATTAGTTTAATTTGAAATTATATGGTTTAAATTAATAGTCTTATCTTGTCTTTTAATATATTTTTCCTTCTGGTTGTTTCCATTCTCCTACCTCCTTCCTTTTCGGGGACGAAAAGTTTTGAGTGGAGGAGAGTGTAACGACCCGTAAATATCAGTTGTTTTATTTATTTAATTAATTGATTTTTGTGAAATTTTAAACGATAAAATTTTTAAATATAAATTTGATATTTGGAATGCGTCTAATTAAACATAGCAACTGGTAAATTTTCGTCCGAAAATATGAAAATTTATTTCGCGCGTAAATTTACTTCAGTTTAATCAGTTAAAATTGATAATAATAAAATATTTTCCAAACCTAAATATTTTTACATAGGAAATTTGTAAATCATCTTCTGAGTGAGATGTCATCTTTCGCTTCGTCAAATTTGGAATTCTGTTGCACCGTTTATCTTATTTCTGGCAGAATAGCAGTATTTCTGGTACCGGTTATCGACTTTTGATCGGATGACCGTACCACTGCTATCTGTGTACCGTTTTGATCGTCTCGTTGCGCTGATCTCTACGGTATATTCAACTCTGTATTTTGAGGTCCGGTACGCGACAGAAACAATAAAATAGTGTGTCGTACCGGTACCCTGAATTGTAAACGTATAAAGTTGAACGGGTCTTTTTTTCTTCTCCTAGCATTTATTATAGCATTCAAACTTTGTGCGTTTCTTCCTCATCAAGCTGAACAGCCACTTTATTTACCTTTTACTGTCATTTAATTTGTAAAACAAATTTCTCCCCATCTTTGCCTTCTCTTTTATATTTTACTTTCCAACCTTCCCTTCTTCCCTTGCATTCCCGAAGCTCCACCCGTGCCTCCTTCCAGATTTCTCGAAGCAGCTCCCTCCCCTCTCCAATTCCTCTTTTGTATGCGAAATCATAGATGCGCGCATGCCTCCCAAAGCCATCACCAAGGCAACAATCATTTAGCCTCTGCCACTTCACGACTCTACGACCTGCCACCACCACAGTCACGGCCGAGAACCACCATCGACCCCATGTTTTCCCAACCGAAGTCAGTCACCACCCACGTCCCTCTCCAAGCCGAGACCACCCACGTCCACGGCCAACCCCTTCGCCAGATCTACCTCCTCCACCAAATCGTGACCAGCCCCATTCGCCATCAGACACCACCACAACCCCATGCCAAGGCGGAGACCACCCCAGACCGAATCCCTACCTATTCACCACGAGACTTCCACTGGCCACGCCGAACCCAACACCACGCCAAACCCCTACGACCCCACGCCTCCACCCATGCCGTACCCTGCCGAGAACCACCACCGAACCCGAGCACAACACTAGCCGAGCCTACCTCTCCATCCCAGATCTGACCTCGGCAACCCATAGCTTCCGCGCTCGTGCTTCCTCCGCCTACCATTTCGACAACCCTCTAGAGCAGCCAGTCACCCGACATCCCCTCCTTCACCTGGCAAGCACGGCCTCACCACTTCATTCCATCCGCAACAACTTTGTTATATTTTGAAGGTGAATATTTAAATATACAGTATGTTTTTAGTAAATATTTTCAAATGGATATACTCATATAAATTATGTTTGGTTAAATTTTTGAGTTATATATATTTATGGCTGTCAGTCGTATATATTGATATAGTTTTATAACGATAGTTACATAGATTATAAAATTTGTTGTTAAATTTGTACTTCCCATTTTGAATATGAGTAGTCAGTTTGCCTTCCTGTTCCATTCTTTCATTTACTGACCGATTTGTATTTCGTAGCTATGACATTTTACCAACTTTCATACTTTTACTTAAAAGTTTCATATGTCTCCAAATTTCCATACCAGTGAATTTTTGGACTGTTTTCAAGCCGAGATCACAAAATCATAGGAATATTTTATATATATTTGTAAGGTTGTTGTTTGTATATTATATATGTTGTTATAGTATATATAATACATTATAGAAAAGTATAAAAAGGTGTTTTACAGTTATATATATGTTGATTGAAATTGAAGACACTTTAAATTTTTGCAGTGGTGAGATTATATAAATATAAATAGGTTATTATACCTTACAGTTTAGTATGCATAAATACTTTACAGTTTCAGAGGTACATATATATATATCTTGCGCAAGATTGTATATGATATAATAGTATATGTATATAATAGTTGTCATTATTTTAAAATGTATGTACATAACAGTTTGGTTTTAGTATATGTATACCATAGTTTCTTTTCATTGTAAAGTGAAGGTATGTATATATTACAGTAAGGAAGATTATGTGTACAGTATGATGTTGATATTCTGCAGTGAACAATGTACTATATATAAGTATCTTGCTTTCTTAGTTTATATGTATGTGTTATGCAAGCTGTACTTATGGTAGTCTATGTATAAATATGAGCTGTAAAGATTTGAATATAATATGTATCGGTACCTTGATTTTGTGTATATATATATCTGTAAGACATGGGTTATATATCACAGTAGATTTTATGTATAATAATAATGGATTTTGTTTATAAGTATATATATTTATTTATTTCAAAATTTATTAGTAGATTTTGCATACATGTTAGGATTTTTAATATATTAATCTGGAAAGATAGTTTCTGACCATAAGTAATTTTGAACATATAAAGGTTTTCAAAAAAAAATAAAATAAAATAAAATAATAATAATAATAATAATAATAATATTAGTTTCAGGTATACGTATCGAGTTTTTGATGTATATGTAAGCTTTGGAAAATCAAACTTTAAATATGTATAGACGATTTCATCATGATAGATATATGGGTTTGAACTCAATTAAAAATTTGATACATATAGTTTTTATATATACAAGTCACTTATATCATTTTTTCTGCATCAATCCAGTTGTGGTTTGTTTCGTAATACCAAGTGATCAGTTTCGTTCCATCAATCTATAGCTTATCTTGATTTGTTTCCATCGATTTCCAGTTGTATATCGCTTTGCCTTGCTCGTGTCTGTATCACGGTGCATGTCCGCGCCACTCATTCCATCCTCGTTCGTCTCTAACCACGAAAGGTGAGCAATCACTCACGATTAATGTTCTTATATTTATTAAGTTTAATTTCAATTGAAACGTCAATTGAAATATGCTGATGTTAGTTATGTACATTGTTATATATGTCATTATCTGTATCTGTTCACCTGTGACATCTGACACCATTATCTGTTATTTATGCTGATGTTATATGCCTGTTACTGTTGTTATATTATTATCATATCTGTTTTCACTCTGCATGTTCCCTGTTAGTATAGAATCACTATGGGTTGAAATGATACATACCCGAACGATCTGTAGAATAGAAGGAAATTGTTATGGGTTGAAATGATAGACCCAAGCGATTTTCATTAAGTTGAATTTGGGATTTCGGGTTGAAAAGATATATACCTGAATATGTTTTAAATTGCGGATTGAAATGATAAATATCCGTATCACTTGACCATAGGATAGAAAATTTTATACAGGCACCGTTGGTCTATATATAAACGTTTTGAAAATGATTTCTATGGTTTTGAAAAGAAATATATGGTTTTGATGAATATTGATTTTAAGATTTATTAAAGTTGATTTAATAAAGTTGATAAATAATATGTTTAAGTATTTATTTAATATATATATTTTCAAATATAGAATTTGTAAGGATTTGAAATTGATTGAAATTGTATTTGTTTAAGAATTATACTTAAATAAGTTTGATTTGAAATGTATTGGATTTGAAATTTAAAGAAGTGATTTACAACTTGAAATTTGAAAGGGTGACTTAAATGGATATTTCAAACGTATAAATATTTAAATGAGATATTTGTTTATTTAAATTGAAAAATTGAAATTGTAATCAAATGTTATGGAAATGTTAAGCTAATATTTCAAAATTAAATAATTGTAAAGTGAATCTGATATGTATATAAATTTATCGAACTTAGTTTTGAAATGTTGAGTATTTAAAGCTTTGATATATATTAAAATTGAAATGGCTTATTTTATGGTTCAGATATGTATTTGAAATCGATAATTTGAAATGGTTTATTTAGAAGCTAAATCGAGTTGAAACGGATGATTTGTGAGTTGATTTAAAATAAATTAAATTTTTGGAATTCGAGTTAATTTGAATTGATTTGTGAAATTTGAGGAAACTAATTTATTTTATAACGAAATTTTTATATCTAAACTGTTAATAGGAAAGTGTAATGATTTCCAAAATACTGTGATTTCCAGACTTTGATTTCGAAAGCATTATAACTTTGGAAAGTAATATGATTTTGGAAATGGATATATTTGAAGTAAAAATGATATCGTATTAAATTGGGTTTGAAATGATAATGATATTCTAGTTTTGAAGTATAAACTATTTTAAAATGACCACGATGTTATAATAACGATTGGTTGGCAAAGAGACCGGGATCGGATATGGACATACTCTCTGTCGATACCGAAAACCACTTTGACAACCGTGTACGCGGTGGAGATTCCAGAATGAAGTAGGATGGTGGCGACGTCCTTAAGGTATTACGTGGACCCAACTCCCGTGAGTTGGCATAAGGTGGCTAAAACAGGAGCGATCTCGGACCAGTGAGGTAGCACCTCTTCTCGGACACATTTCTTCGATATTATACTCTTACTGTTTTGACTAGATGGCCATCCTCCAATTTGGGAATGTTGTTCGAGGTGGAACGGTAGTGGCTGCTATGCGTATCCATCAGTCCGTGTGCGTAATTGGTATATCTACCCTGGCATTGCCTAGTTGTGCCGTGTCACCTACCATACCGAGCCTTTACTACGATTATGATTTTAAGATCCGACCGCGTTAAGGTTCTCCATCCCCTTAATGCTATTTTCCGATATGATTATACTTTACTTATTTAGACACTACTGTATATAGCGCATATTACTACATAGTAAATAGTTTAACGGATCCTTAGGGGATGGTTATCCCAAACATCCTTTAAGTTACTTGTATTTCAGTTGATATTTCACTTGAGTTGGATTTATTAATATAAGAATGTTAATCCTGACTCGAGTGTTTTGTGTTTTGCTTTACGCTCGGGTCAGACTGAGTGATACAGCATTTGAGACTCACCTTTGGAGTTGGAGCTTCGCTTGGAGATCCAGCTATCTATCGATCCTGCTTTCAGTTATTCCGTTGATTACAGTGATGTATTCAGATCTGGTATTTGATTATTGTATTGAGACATCTATTGTATTCGAGACCTCTGTTGTATCTTGTTTAACTCTGTTATATACATATAGTAGCTTCATGAACTACTATCCTTTTGTTTCCGCTGCATTATCATTATTTTACTCTGTGTCTGTGATCTGTGATTGTATTATTTACTGTATATGCTGAGTTTCTGCCAAATTTTATTTACAACTCAGTATTTTGAGCAATTCAACTCCGGCATGAGTGTCTACCTATACACTTATAATGGATGCGAATGGTTGAAAATACTGGGTCATTACAAGATACTTTTGATTTTCAAAGTTTTTTTAATTTTAAAATCCAGTTGGGTGTGTTTTCTCACGCTGGTTTTCTAGACTGACTCGTGTTTTATTTTATTATAATGCTCGGGTCAGACCGAACATATTATAGATTTAGTTGGATACTTTAGAGCTTCAGGAGATGAGTTTGAGGCCCAGAGACGTATTCACATACATGGTTATTTTTCCGCTGTATTCATTATTGTATTTATCATCAATTGTAAGGAATGTTTGTTATAACTATCCGGGTTGAAATACGTTAGTACACTCTGATTGATGTCTGTATATACATATATTACAGTTTGGCCTTTGTGTAAAGATTTATTATATATTATAGATTATTCGTTTCGCTATGAGATTCTATGTTGTTTAGTTTTCTTCTTATCTTCTTCCTTCCTTCTTTATCCCTAACAATGGGCTTTTTGGCATTCGATTGCTCAACAAGCAATACAATGGATGTATTAGTGTCGATTTTCGAGGGTGGAAAATCCCGAGCTGTTACACTTTAGCCTTCATGATAGATTCTGCAAATGAAAATTCCGCTTGGTGTGATAATTTGGTTAGTTTGGATAAATGGTGAAAGCGTAGGTGGTGATTCGGTAGTTGTAACCAATAAGATATCCGATGCTAATCCTATTGCAAATATTGATACCGTGGGCAGTGCTTGCATGAATGCATCTCATATTCATCCTATATTGCTTGGTAATGTCAATTTGAATTTTGTTGAACCGAGCACAATCTCTCGTATTGTTCACCCTCATGTGCAATCCCCAAATCAGAACTCTGCTCTGAATGACAAGGTCAAGGCAGTTAAGTGGTCTTCTCTTTTTTCGTCCTTGCCAAGGAATGCGAGTGCTTATGTGCCCCGCTCTTTTGATTTAGTTGAAATAGATGGAGATATGGTTCCTCTAGCGGAGGTGATTTAGGCAGGTGTTGATTTCTGGTCGGACTATCTGATTGGTTTTTTTTCTTAGATTCAAATCTGCCTTATTATGTAGTTAAAGAGCACTGTATCAAAGTTTGGCAGTTAAGAGGTGGTCTTCAGGTCCATATGGACAATTCTATGTTCTTCTTTAAGTTTTCGAGACCCAAGGAGTGACTCCGTGTTTTGAGTGTTGATCCTACCTTTATTTAGGGTAAGCCGTTTATTGTTACTTCTTAGAGTCCTTCTGTTGATCGTGCTAGGGATCAGGTATTATCTATTCCTGTTTGGAATTACTTCTCTCACATTCCATCTGTTTTGCAACCAATGCTTGGTCTTAATTGGTTGGCTAGTAATGTTGGGAAATTGAAATGCTTTGATGCTAATACTGTTGCAAGGGAAAATCTAGTTTATGCTAAAGCGTTGATTGAAATATCCCCAGATAAGCCGCTTTCGAATAAGATCAAAGTCCGTGTTTCTGAGGAACAAGTTGCCGAGGTTGTTGTTAGATACGATTGGAAACCCGATATTTGAACGTCTTATCATTCTTTTGGTCATCTTTTAGAAGCTTGTTCTCATTCATCAGAATATTTTCCTATTGCCACTTTCTATTCGGACCCCTCTTCAGTGACCTCCAGTCATGAAGTGGATCACGAAAGTGCCCTTGGTGCCTTTTGATTCTCCTCCTGTGATAGTGCCTCCTACGGAGGGTGTTATGCCTCCTTTGGATGATAATGTTGTTGATAATGTTGTTCCTATGGATCTTGCATAGGCCATGCCTCTTGTATCAATAACGACCTTGTGATTGTTCCTCCAAATGCAGTTGTTTTTGTCTTACCTGTCACTGGGGTTTATTGGGATGCCCAGGAAAGGACTTGGGTTTATGTTAAGGTCGTTATGAGATATAGCCCTTTGGATGATACTTCTTTCAGATTTGTGTCAGATGACCATTTGGACCTCAGATGTCTTTATTATTCTATATGAGGTGATACATTGGTTCTTGCTATGAATGGTCAACTTACCAAAAGGAATGAAGTTACTTTTGCTAATGCTACATGCAATAGGTCATTCATTTACTCCCCTCAGTCGGTGGACTTTGTCCCTGGTCTGACTATGCATTTTCGAGATTTTGCTCGAGTTGTTAGGGATATCCCCAAGGCGATACCTCCAGAATCTTTAGACGACGGAGGTAGTTCCTCTTCCTCTGAAGAGGTATAGTTTTTAGGTCATTTATGTAGTTGTGGCACTTCTGCCACACTCTTGTGCTATACTTTCCTGTTTTATAGTAGTTAAGGTTCTTCTGCCTTTCTCTTGTGTTTAATCTGTATTTTATTATTTTGGTGATAGAAAGTGGACGGTCCACTATAAAACTGGGCTAGCTTTGCCAAAAAAAGGTTCTTAGCCCTTCCTTTTGGATTTGTTTACGCCTGCATAAATCTCTTTTCAGATTTCTTCCCTTAGAAATATACAACAAGTGGGTTGTATATAGATTAGATTCAATTTTCAAGGATCAAAGAAGAATAGAATTAAAAATTGAATATTAAAACCTAAAATTCCTTACCTAAAACCCTAGAGAATTTCTAAATCCTGAAGAAGAAAGAAACTGGCAGAGCTTCGTTGGTTTCCAAAATAATTTGTGAATAATAGTGAAGGGGTTAGGCTCTTATTTATAGTGGTTAGAAAGCACTAGAACCGTTAGATTTAATTCGGTTTAAAATAATTAAAATCCGGACATTTAAATGCAGAAAACCCTAGCCGCCACTAATACTCATCGGACGACAAGTCTACCTTAGGCGGTCGACCGTTCCTAGGGAGCAATCGATCGGTTCATTTATTTTTGGAATAGTTTAATTTTTGCCGCTGTGAATTTATTTGATTCCTTAATTAACATTTTACGCTAACGTTAATGTTAATGTTTACTTAACCCCCAATTTTACATTTTGAATTTCAAATTTAAGAACTATTTATTTATTTTAATTTTAATTCTATTTAAATTAATTTTGAATCTGAAAACTTCAAACACCAATAACATTTTCATTTGGGGTCAGTTTTCAAAACATTACATATGGAAATTGATTTAAAAATCGCTGCGAATGCAACAACATAACTTCCATGGTTAAATTCTAAATTTTACAAAATTTTCATTTTTATTCTTATTATTAATTAATTACTTTCTTATTAGATCTCTCATTATCTTTTATAGGGTGTTGCAAAGGCTTACCATCCATAAACAGATGGTAAAATAGAGTGGGTGAATCGTGCACTTGAGGATTTGCTGAGAGCATGTGTTTTGGATTTTAGAGGATCTTGGGAAGATCACTTGCATTTGGTAGAGTTTGCCTATAATAATAGTTACCAAACAAGTATAGGGATGGCACCGTTTGAAACATTGTATGGTAAACCGTGTAAGTTGCCATTTTGTTGGTTGGACACGAGAGATAGACTCGTATAAGGACTCGATTTGGCAAGATATGCCACTGAGAAGGTGGAGTTGATTCATGCTAGAATGAAGGTAGCACAATTGAGGTAGAAGAGTTATGCCGATAAGCGAAGAAAAGAGCTCGAGTTTGAGGTAGGCGATCACGTATTCATCCAGGTTTCTCTAATGAGAGGAGTTATGCGCTTCGGAAAGAGGAAAGTTGGCACCTAGATACTTTGGACCATTTCCAATGACTGAGGGGATCGGTAAACTTTCGTATAGAGTTGAGTTGATGAGTTATTTGTTAAGTGTGCATCATATATCACATTTAAGGAAGTATGTGCACGGCCCAAGTTTGGTACTGAAATCGATGGTAATAGAAGGCATATCTATAGAGCCAGATTTGTCTATGTGAGACGACCGAAGAGAATAGTAGGTCGAGACACAAAGGAATTGAGGAACAAGGTTATAAGGCTTGTTTGTGTATAATGGAGTGACGATAAGGATGATTGTACCTGGAAGGTAGAGGATAAGATTAGGAATATCTATCTCGAGTTATTTTAGATATTCATGCAATTAGCAGCATGCTTTGTTTGTCTATTATATAAACTAGTAGGTTACTAGTATATTTCATGTGTGGTATGAATACATGTTAGTAGTTCTACCAATACATTTATGTTCAACAATTGATGGTTTACATTAGTAGGGTACTAGTGTAATCTTTTGTACTTGTGTGTACTTATATGATGATGACTTCACACTTTCAAGATGTTGGTGTATATTTTATTTTCCTTATTGAAATTTCGAAGACGAAATTTTTATAAGGAGAGGAGACTGTAACACTTCATATTTTGAAGGGTCCATAATATGAAAATTAATTTAAATTAAAATAGATTAAATCAAATTGAATTAATAATGTGGAGACATTATTAATTAAATTATTAAAGTGATTTAATTGTAAGAATTGCTCAAGGGAAATTTAATTAATTAAGTGAGAGTCACTTTAAAAACTTAATTGGATGGAACAAAGGCAATTAGAGCAATTTTTCTTGGCCTTGTTTAGTAAAAGAAAATAGTTTAAGTTTTAATGAGAATGACTTAAGCAAGGGAAATAAGTTATTAAACCTAAACCCATTAACCCATATTCATTAGCCCCAACCTCTCATTCCATCTTTCATTTATTTCATTTCATAAACAAAAATGCCTAAGAACTCTAAGCAAGGCCAACATTTTCCAAAGAAGAAGAAGATGATTTCAAAGCTAAAAGATCAAAAGCTCTTAACTTAAGGAAAGGGAAGATTTCTCAAGCCATGTGAGTAAAATCTTTTTCTAAAACCTTTCCTAATATGTTTTAATTTGGACTTTATAGGATGTTTGAATGATGTTTGAAGTGTTTGGATGGTAAATATAATTTCTAATTATTATTTAGAATTTAATCAAGGTAAATTAGAGCATATTTTAGGGTGAAACATGGTCAAACCCATCCAAATGCCAAGAAATTTTAATATGATATGCTTAATAATGAAATAGATATTGATTTTAGTTTCATAATTTTTAGACTTAATGGGAATATTTTATGAATTTCCTAAATGAGGAAAATGAGAAATTTCAGGTTAATTAATTATTAAAAATAGTAAAAATTAGTTATTTTAGTTTGAAATTTTTACAAGAGGTAAAATATGATAAAAGAGATTTCTGGTGAATTTTTAGGATTTTTTCAATTAATTTTCTATTTTATATCAATCATTTAGTGAAGGAAAGCATTAAAGCGAAATTAATTAGTTAATTAGTTAGTTAATTTGGGTGTTTAGCCTTTTCTGAAATAAAATTGCGAAGATAAGAAAATTGACCAATAGGAAGTTGACATCAAAATTGGTTAGGTAAAATGGGTAGTAAATCAGATTTTAATCCAATTACAAAATTGCCATTGAACTATTGAAGACAGTTTTGGAAGACAGTTTCCAAGTGCTATTGAACATATTTCATAGAGATGAAACAAATGAAATATTTTACAAGTTAAAATTGTGTTAACTTATTCATGAAATGAAGTAAGCTTAAAGAAGCTAATAAATGATGGGGTATCATTTAAATAAAGGAGAAAAATGTTTTATCTAGAGAATGTTAAGGGTACACAATTAATTAATGAAAAAAAGAATTGACCCACAATTGTGAACATATACCGACTCATAAAGTTATTGGATAGCAGGGTCCTTAACTATTAGTCTAAAATCCAATGGTATATAGTACGGTGCCACGATAGAGTTAAACCTAAGAAAATTATAAAACTCCACAGAGGAGTTACGGCAGGGTGCCAAAACATCGGGGTGATGTTATAATTAAAATAACAAGCAGGGTGCCAAAACATCATCGTGATGTTATAAATTAATTCTACAATGTGAACGATAGCGGTTCAGGGACTAAGAGGGGCTATTGATGCTTAGTAAGGATGCTTATCAGAATGTATTCAAGGTGCTTACATTCATCCTCTTAAGAGAGTTAGGGTGACTCTAGTCTGGGTAGCTCCAATAGGGAAATGAGTCGAGGTTTTTACCAGGTGACGTTGTTCGAACAAAGATTAAATTAGAGATAGGAAGGCCTAGGGAGGTGATCACTAAATAAGTTAATGATAACTTAATAACAAAAGCCTAGATAAGAGAATTAGTTGATGAATGAACGAATGTTTAATGTTTATACGACTTTGGTTCATATTGAGATGATAAGTATAGGGTACATTTGGCTTGAATTGATATCAATATGCATGACTTAGTGCACAATTATATGATAAGTGTAGGGTACACTTATTGACTGAATATATGCATATGGTTGCTTTATGCGATATATATTAATGTTATACACACACACACACACACATATATATATATATATATATTGATGTATATTATGCTATGATGATAAAGTGAGGGGAAAAACCATTCCGCGTTAGTGGCGTAGTCTCACTATGGATGCTTAGGATAAATGTTTTACTCATACCATACTTATTAGTTGACCTGTGTTTTTATTATTCCTTATAAACTCATGAGTACTCATTCGAGTAGGCTGAATTTATGGATTAGACACATATCTCTTTTGAAGATGAATTAAGATTTCGAAGATGAAGAAGGCGACTTGCTATTTAAATAAAAGTATTTTGAAATTTTTGCTGTGTAAAAACCAGGATTTATAACTAGTTAAGTGTGGTGTTGGCATCTTCATATGTTGGACACACATTTCTTATTATATATTTACATCTATGTGGGAACAATTTGGGTTTAATGATGTAATGAATTATGTAATACAATTTGATGTATTGAAAAAGATATTTAGCGGTGTTATGAAAAAAATGCTTAACTCACTTTGTCGCCGAGAAATGATTTTGGTGATGACTACTGCATCATCGGCATCTATTTTCGAGTTTTGGAATGGGAGATGTTAAAACTTGGTATCATAGCTTGCACGTCTATTTTCGAGTTTCGATGATGACTGCATCATTATTGGCGTCTACTATTGAGTCTATTTTCGAGCTTGCTCGATATATGCAAATATTAATTAAAATGAAACTAGTAGTAAAAAAACTAATAGGCTACTTAAGTAATTCAAATCAACCAACTATATACCATCAGAAGTATAGGGGTTAAGGTTGTACGCAAAAATGAAACGTGAAAAATGATGATGGTGAAGTAAGAAGCCATGTTCGTGTAGTAGAGGTTCATTAATAATGCTGAACTTGAACGATGTTCATTAGCAAGATTTCACGTAGATTTTCTACCCCTAGTAAATATGCCTCGCTCAATTTATTCAAACTTAGGATGACCAACTAAAAAAAGAAAGAGAGATTACGAAAAATAAATATAAAAATGATGTGAAAAAAGGAAATTAAGAAGAGAAAGCGATACCAGGCTCATGAAAGGCTGGAAAGTAACCCTCTCGGTCAGAGACAAAGAAAAATTGGTTTGTCCATCTCTAGGTTTTACGAGAAGAGCAGTAAAAGAGAGAGCTCGTAGCATGATTAAAACGAAAACTGCTGTAGTCTGTTATAGGACTCTTATGAATTGAATACAAAAAAGCAATTCTCTCCAGTTTGGCAGGGCCAAATGCTTAGTGCACATAATGAAAGTACAAGCCATAAGATAGTAAGATACATTAGACAATTGAATAAGAGATAAACCAACAATGGCCAACCATTCTTTGATTAAGTGTGAAGAGGAAGGTAGAGCCCACACCTAATTGTACTAAAAAATTAATCATAGAAACAAACATATGAATAACCAAACAACTTAAAGGCATAACGTAGAAAAATAAATGATACCAAACTAAGAAACCTTCAAAAGAAAGACGTGAAAGTAAATAAGAGTTTTTCTTACAATTGATAACAAAAGGAATGAAAAACAAGAGCGGGTTTGAAGAATGACACGATATCTTGAATGAAATCCAGAAATAAGTGAAAGAGATGAAAGTAGGAGAACAAGAGAAATATATAGCTTTTCCAAAAGGATCATAGACTCATAGTCCGAGCGGTGCAAAAAGTAGGAACCATCAGATTGGAATGATGACTAAAATAATCATAAAAAAATAAAGCAAATTTCTTGGGATAATGGAATGATTTTGTTGAAGATGGTCAGAAAAAGTGATCAACCATGTCGAGATATGTGTAATGGGGCATTAAATGCGAAATGGCTAATTAAACTTTTCCTTTTTCTTTAGTACACACACATAACAATGACCATAAAAAGAATAAAATGACATAAGAAGTGACATGTCTATGCTAATATGCATTAGCATAGACTTGGGGGTAACAATTACACTCGTTTTTTCTCCTATATAAGTTTCAAGTGCATAACCAAATGCTAGAGGTGTAAGCCAGTGTAATGTAGAAAAAAACCAAAATGGCTATGTATCCAGAAAATGAACCATATGCGTTCCAAGAAACACGGCCCATGTTCGATGCACGACCGTCGACATTATAGTAAATCGTAAGTAAGTGGCAAAGCGAACTCAGACAAAACCCAAGCAATAAGAGACTGCATTACTAAAGGCTTGGTTGTGACGCATTGCCAAAAACCTAATGAGACTATGCCATCGTAACCAAGTCAAACTACATTGCTATTTGCACAGTCAAACTATATTACCAGTTGCATAGTCAAACTGCGAAGCCATAACAAAATTAGACCGCGTCGCCAATTGCAGAGTCCAACCAAGTCACTAATTGCACAGTCAAACTACAATGCCACGACAAAGTTAGACTTTGTTTTCAATTGTATTGCCAAACTACAATACCATGAGAAAGTCAGACCGTGCCACCTTTAGCCCAAGCAACTACAACCCCAAACTAGTTGCGCAACTATGGGCATGGTGACAACAAAGCATGGTACTAAAATTAAATACCACATATTGTGTGAACACCAATCACATACAAAGCTACTGTAACGACCCTAATTTTGATTAACATCATCTAGGACATTTAATTAGTTAAATTAAATGTAATAATGTAAATGATTAAGGGAATTGAGATTTGAATAGTAATGGGTAGTCGTGCCTAGATAAACAATGAACTAAAAGGAATTAAAATGGAAGAAGTAAGGCTAATAGATAAGGGCAAAATATTAATAAGTAATATTCTTATACCCTAAACCCTCATACTACTTTCATTTTACATGTCCACAAACAAAACTAAATTAAAGAAGAGGCCGACCACCATTAGAAGAAGTAAGAAGAAGAGAAACTAAAGTCAAGAGAAAGGAAGCTTAATCAATCTAACTCAAGAAGCAAATCTTAAACTCCTTAATCATAAGCTAAAGGTGAATAATAGGTTACATCTCATATTATTTTTGTTTTCGGTTCTAGACCAGATCCGTATATGATTTGCAAAATTTATTTCCATGTTTTGAATGATATAGACATATATATGCTTGTTGATGAATTATATTTGTTCATATAGATTTTTATGACAAGTTTTGATTTGAAAAACCTATTAAATGACATCCAAATGCCTTGCGATTTTGATATAATGTCAAAATATTATTTTAGGGTTGGGTTTCAAGTTTCTTAATTTTCTGAATTAATGTGGATTTATTAGGAATTTTCTAATGAAGAAAACGGTAAAATTGGGTTTAAAATTAATTACGGCTATTATATATTAGCTGTGGGTCAGAAATTTATATATGCTGGAAAACATATTTAAAGTGATTTATGGGAATTTTTGAAGACTTTTCCTAAGTGTTTTAATAAGTATATAAAATTATTTAAGGTATGAGACTTAAATGTTTTATATGTTTATAAAAGAAGAGGGAAATTTGTAAATGTTTGAAATTATTACTCTTTGAATATCGGCAGCACTTTTAGAAAATATTTTGGAAAAGAAACCGGCAACCAATTATATGATGAAAAATAAAAGTTAGTTGGAAAGAAATTTCTTTTTAAAGTTAAAAATCTATTTTAAAAGGTTTTGATGTTTCTCCACTTTCGGTAGCTACCTTTCGACTACATACTTCCGCCTCCGACCAGTTTGAAACCAATACACATGGTATCAAAGACTTGGTATGTAGTGGATTGGACATAGGCGAAAGGTATAGAGTCGAAACAGTGCTTTCGAAGGGGTCGAGACCTTGTTTTGCTTTCAAAAGGAAATGCCGCTTGCTTTGCTTTCGAAAAGAATGCTTTTGGATGAGATAGCTTTCGACTTGGTCAAGTGTTTTAAAAGAAAAGAGCTTTCGAAAGAGGTTGCCGCCTTTGTTTTAAGAAGATGCTTTCGAAGGGGTCGAAACCCCTGCTTCCTCGTTCTACCTTTCGAAGCAATGCCTTCGAAAGGTTCCTTTCGCTTTAAACCCTGAGCCGCTTCTCCAATGCTTTCGAAGGGATTAGTTTCGACACCATCCACTTCTTTTACTTAGGAAATTGCTTTTGAAAGAGTTGCTTTCGACTTAGTTCTTTTAAGACCCTTTTTATATTTTGAAAGTTAAACCCAAATGTTTGAAAGGAACGGTTTTGAAGGTTTCGAAACTATGTTCCACAAACTTATACTTGAACCCATTGCTTTCGAAAGGTTTGTTTTAAGTAAAGGACTTTAATGCTTTCAAAAGGTTTATGATAAAGGTTTCGAAGGGGTGGTTCCCCAATGTTTTCGAAAGGTTTACCTTTAGTGTTTAAGTGGAGGGTTTCCAATGTTTTCGAAAGACATATTTAAAGTGTTTTGAAAGAGGATGTCTAAGGTTTATAAAGCTTTCGAAAGGGACTCTTTCAAAGTTTTCATAAGGTATATTGTAAATGGTTTCGAAAGGTATGTCTTGGCCTTTCGGCCTAAGGTTATAAAGTAAAGTAGTTTACTTGTATCGAAAGAGGTACTTTCAATGGTTTCGAAAGGGGTACTATCAAAGGTTTCGAAAGAGATTGTTTAAAGGTTTTAAACAAAAGATTTCTAATGTTTTCATCAACAATGTTTTGTGTAAAGTATATATAACATGGCAAAGTGATTCAAGTAAAGCACAGAGTATATTTTCCTTGTTTAAGTAAGATTTAAAGGGTGAAATCAATTTGAAAGATGTTTTCAAGGAAAATTTAATGGGTAGTTAACCCTAAGTAAATGACTCGGATATTTGTATACTAGATGGGACTGGTATAGGGTCGTGCCCTGTACATTAGCTATAGACCCTAGCTAATTTAGTTTAAAATTCGAGTGTGTAGGGCTTAGTCACAGGTAAGACTTAAATGATGGTTACACACAGAAAGGAATATATATTTATATACATATATATATAGAGAGAGAGAAGGAGGATAGGTTATTGGTGAGCCCGCAAAACCATTAGGATCAAGTGACCTTGGGAGAAGTAAGTTAAGGATAGACCATCCAGAAGTTTGTCTAACAGGTGTTAGATTATTTACTTATTTTATCTGGTAGGCCCGAGTCAGCCAATGGTTAGTAGTTAGCCAAACACAACTATATGGTTCGGACAGATGGTCTATTTATTTCCTGATTATGAGCATATATGATATTGCTTTTATTATTTTAATCAGTTTGATTGCAGGATTCTGATTTGCAAAAAGATATGTTTTAAAAGGATACTAGTAAGGGGAAATCTGTAACGACCCGTAAATTTTAACTGTTTTAATAACGTAATTAGTTAAATTTTTGTGAAATTTTAAACGATAAAATTTTGAATTATAAATTTGATATTTGGAATGCGTCTAGTTAAACATAGCAACTGGTAAATTTTCGTCCGAAAATACGAAAGTTTATTTCGCGCGTAAATTTACTTCAATTTAATCAGTTAAAAAGCGATGAAAATAAAATGTTTCCGAAACCTAAATATTTTTACATAGAAAAATTCTAAACCATCTTCTGAGCAAGATGTCAGTTTGTCGTTTTTCCAAATTCGGACATCTTTGGCTCCGTCGATCTTATTTTTCAGTGTTTTTCTTGCATTTTCCGCTAGTAGAAAATTTGAATTTTTATAATTCAATCATACCACTGATATCTTTATACCGATTTGATCGTCTCGTCGTGCCGATCTCAACAGTGTATTCATTGGTGTGTTTCAAAGTCCGGTAAGTCGCGAAAACTGTTAAACAGTCAACCGTATCGGTATCTATTTTTGAGCTTCTGATAATTCGTGTCCACTCAAATTTCGAACCCCTGAATTGGAATGGTCATTAGCATTTATTTATTTTCAGCGTGGTTTTTGCTTTTCCAAAATTTACTCTAACCTAAACGTTGCTTTCTATGGTCCCAAAAAAAAAATGGTTGCTGTTCCACCTTTACTTTTTCATTGTTTTGCGTTCATTTCTTTTTCCTTTTGCCTGTAGCACATTTGGTCTCTGCCTGCTTCCATTTTCATTTCCAAACTAAGAATTCCCACCTTTCCTCTTCATCACTCATACTGTATATTTCATGTAGCTTGCCCTCCCACCTTTTCCTTAGCCGAAGTAGCCCCTCCGTCCTCATGCCACGTCACCACCACCACCGAGCTCGCCACAACCCTCCAGCCCATCACCCTCAACCGCCGACCCCACACCACCACCGAGCTCGCCACAACCCTCCAATCTTCGACCGCCAGTATGTTCCACTCGAGCCCAGCCACAGCGCCTGTAAGTTCGAACCTCCGTCTCCTCTGGTCGCAGCACCATCTAACCGAGCTTCGGCTTCTAACTATCCACGGCCTTGCCCATGCAGCCGAGATCCTTTATTGCCGGCCTGTCTTCTTATCCTCTATGCCTTCGCTTATTAGGTACTGTTTGTGTTTCTCATTTTTACTTGACGCATTATATATATTTCATACTTTATATATTGTTTAAAACATAACTGTATGTATGTTCTGTATGTTTTTTTTGGTGTTTATATGTAGTCGGTCTGTATATATGTTAGTTAGTATATAAGGTTGGGTAGTTGCATATATCTTTATTTTATAAGCTGTTGTTCTTCTTTTGTTTTTATTTTATTTTAATTGCTTCACACATATGTATATTGAGATTTTATCCATGGGTTTTGTTCTATCAAGACATTTACATCTGTTAAAAGTTTGTGTATAGCCGAGCAATATTGGATATATATATAAATATGTTTGTTGTATGTTAATATCTTGGTCTTATAATATATATGTTTATAACCTTTGTTGCCAATTTTATATATATCGGGTTTCAAAAGGTCACACCTGGGCAGTTTTATATATTCGCACTTTTTCTTTAGTATTTGAAAGGTGTTATATATTTATACATTTTTTTTCCAAAGCTTAGTTATATATATTAGCAGTGCATATATATATGCATGTTTTACATAATTATGGGCGTATATTATTTATATGTAGTTCTATTTATATTTGAATTTATACAAGTTATAAAGTTTTTTGTTTAATATAAAATCAGTTATTGAAATAGATATGTGTATTTGGTTTGGTAACTTGGATGTATGGGTCTGCATTTAATTGGATATATATATTTTGCATTCATATGTACTGGTTGCAAATGCATATAATTTTTTTTTATGAATTTGGTTATGGTATATTCGGTTATTGATACTTAAAGGGATATACAGTTAGTATATATATGAAATAAAGTTATACACAAATTTTGTGACCTGTTTTGCTCGGTATATAAGCCAATAGTAGCAATCTGTTGGAATTTAAATCAGAACATTTTAATATATTGTTACGTGTGAACTTATATATATATATATATTCGCTATGTATATATGTTTTGAAACGTTGCTTTTGAGCTATTTTGCATTTGTATATTGTTTTATAAAGCTATTGACCAGTCTATATATACTAGGTAGTAGTATATCTGTTACTGTATATATATATATATTTATATTTCTATGATATAAAGGTTATATTTATAGGGTGGTTAAAATATGAATTTATATGGTCGGTTTGAGTTCATATATGTATTTTTTGTCTGCATACTCAATGTAAAAGGTGTTTGTATCTAGAATATGTTTATATGTGTAATAGTAACATTTGGTATACATATATATAAACGTTGACTTATACCATTTATCTGCATCGATTCATTTCTGATTTGAAATTCGTCTATTCCTATTATCAGTTTTGATCGTCGAATTCGTGTCAATCTAGCTTTGATTTGGAATTTGTATTTGGATTTGGAACTCATTCCATCGTCAAATTTCTCTAGCCTCGAAAGGTGAGCAATCACTCATGATTAACGTTCTTTTATTTATTAAATTTGATTTCAATTGAAACGACAATTGAAATATGCTGCTGTTAGTTATTTACACTGTTATATATGTTATTACCTGTATCAGTTCACCTGTGACATCTGACACCCTTATCTTTTATTTATGAAATGATAATCCCGCTTGATTGATAATTGATTGATTGTTTGTTGTTTATATTGGATGTTAGATTGTAATGTATAAAGTGATAAATATAATGCAAATAAATTTGACGTAAGATAATTTAAAATTTGAATCGACATATATGTTGAATTTGATTAGTTGAATATGACCCCTTTTAATTGCTAAATTAATTGACATGTAGAATAGTGATAATTACACTTTGAACCGTTGAACGTATATTGGATTAATTATTGTAGTGTTAAAATTGAAATCGAATGACAAGTGAAGAACCATATTAATATTAGTGTAGTAATCTTTAATCTACATGAAATGATAGTGTAGATTCTAGGAATAATTATATTAATTTGCACAAACAACAATGCAAATTAATAAGATTATTTCGGGATTATTTGAATTGATTATTGGATTGATATTGATTGTTGTTATTGCTTGTTTATTTACTTTGACACCATCCCAGTTATCACACTGCAAGTTCCCTTTGCTATGTTTTGATTTTGAATTGAATTGGAATTGGGTTGAAATGATAAATACCCAAATGAACTTGACTTAGGATAGAGAATTTAATAAAACCCGATTGGTCAATGATTTGTTTTTTTTAAAATAAAATAAAGATTTTATTTGAATAAATGATAAGGTTTTGAAATGAAGTTGGAATTTGAATTTTTATGAAAGGAAAATGTTAATATTTAATAATATGAAACAAAATATTAACAATGTAATTGATGAAAAAACATTGTTTAAATTGAGAAACGTTCTTTAAAATTTGGAATTATTAATAATTAAGTTTTTGAAATTATTTAGTAATTAAATAAGATGGAATTATTTAATAATTAAATGAAATTGAATTCTTTATTAAGTGAAATTGAACTTCTTGAATAAGTGAATTTAAGTTTCTTTATTAATTGAGTTTTGAAATTTGTAACTAAGTGAATAAATAAGTGAAATTGAATTTCTCTAACAAGAAATAAAATGTGTTTTATTGGAATTAACGTAAGATTTGAAATGTAAAGAATTTGATTTGATGAATTTAACGCAATTTGTAAGTTTTGATACAATGAAATTGAACTTAAGTAATTGATTTAGTGGATTGGAAATTTAATAGAAATTGTTTTGAATATAAATTAACTTAACAAATATTGAATGAAATAGATAAATGAAGATAAATTGATTTGAATGCTAAATTAAATTAATTTAAATGATTTCGGAATGAAACTTATATACGAACTTGAATCAATATTCGAATTGTTTTAAATAAAATTTGAAATTGAATTATAAGATTTTGAAATGGTAATTTGGAAGTTTTGAAACGGAAATTATGGAAATTGATTTTGAAGATAAATGAAATGTTGGTTTGCAAAATTCTAATTGGAATTGTAATTGATTTGGTTGTGAAATATATAAATGACCAATCGGTGTAATAATTACGAAAGTTATTAAAGAGACCGGAATCAGTTAGGGACATACTCACTGTCTAAACCGAAAACCACTTTAATAACTATACGTGGAGTGTGATCCAGAATGAAGTGGTTGGATTGATGTTCGTGATGACCGAAGAAAGAGAACGATAATGGATAGCCTTGACACTTGTGTCAAATTGGAAATGACTAAAACAGGAGCCGTGCTGGGCCAATGGAGGTCAGCTACCTCAAGCGAACACACTTCTTCGAAAACTACTCATTACTTGTTGTCGATTGGTGCACCCTTGATTTTGGGAGTGTTGTTTCGCGGTGTTGCGGTCGCTGCGGCGATGCGTTCTCACCAGTCCGGATCAGGCAAACGGTAGCTTCACTACCTTGGGTATTGCCTCATGTGCCTTGTCATACTTGTATCCCTATACGCGACCACTACGATTTGTTTTGTACCTTTAGTATATGGATTGCCCTCTGGTGACTTCCGGTTTTGGGGAAACTACGGTCTTGTATATGCTCTTGGGAATAAAAATGTGTTAAGGGTGGAATGGGCCATGACTTAACACTATTTTGATATTTTATATTACTGATAGGCATTATCTACTTATCGTACACTACTACATAGTAGATAGTTTAACGGATCCTTAAAGGATGGTTATTCCAACATCCTTTGAGTTACTTGTATTTCAATTGCTATTTCACTTGAGTTGGATTTATTAATATAAGAATGTTAATCCTAACTCGAGTGTCTTGTGTTTTTGCTTTACGCTCGGGTCAGACTGAGTGTACCAGTATTCGAGACTCACCTTTGAAGTTGGAGCTTTGCTTGAAGATCCAGCCATCTATTCTGCTTTCAGTATTCGATGATTCCAGTGATGTATTCTGATTTGTATCTGATGTATCGTATTACTCTTTCGTTGTATCTGGTTTAACTCTGATATAACTTATACATTTATATAGTAGCTTCATGAACTACTATCTCTTTTATTTCCGCTGCATTCATTACTCTGTGTCTGTGATCTGTGATTATATTTATTTACTGTATATGTTCAGTTTTGCCAAATTTAAATTAACAACGCGGTAATTTGAGCAATTCAATTCCGGCATGAGTGTCTACCTATACACTTATAATGGATGCGAATGGTCCAAAATATCGGGTCGTTACAAAATCTGTTCCACTAAGTGGCTTGGTCTCATTTAATATCAGTAAACCGAGATGTAAAAGTATTATTCACACCAGGCTTTATGTCTGACTCGAAGTTTATGTTTTCCCCTTAAAATCTCGGGTGCTCAAAATTAATTTGAGTAAATTGAGAGTTAGGGTCTTTTTAGGTTTAGTAGGTTGGAGGAATAAAGCTTCCGAAGACGTGCAGGAGGCAAAGCTAGCTATATATGAGCTATTTAGTTTTATTTCTACTGTTATGTATGAAGACTTATGTGTCTATTTATTACACTGATCATCCAAGGGTGCATCTTCATATATCGCTCTTGGCATATTTTGTAATAATTATATTTAATCAAAAGCTGGGAATCGTTTTAGAGTTTTGTATATGAATATGAAATATTGATTTGAAATGTAATCAGAAAAGTTGTTTTAATCTGTGTTGATTTTATTTCATAGTCACGTGCTTCTGTTATTATGGATACCATTACCATATTTTGTCACCGGAAGTTAATACTATGGATGACTGCAACATCTGTAGAGCTTAGCTTCGGGCCTCAAGATAGGGGATGTTACAACGTGGTATTAGAGCATAGGTTTATGAAAAACTTTAAACTTAAAATGATTTTGAAAACATAATCCTAAGGAATTAGAGAAAAGATTGGGGTATGGGATAATGCTATAGTAGCGTACTTGTATTTGCTATATATAAGTATATGCTTTATCTCTATTCTCCCATCTCTCTTAGGCTATTCTTTTGTATATTACGAAGACTCGAATGTAGATATGGATGCTAGAAGTGGAAGAGTTAACCTTGGTGGGGGAAGCACCACAACTAAAGGAAATGCCAGACCAAATATCAGGAGGAACCCAGGTCAGGAACAAGTTGCAAATGCGGGTGCTGGAGTCCCGCAAGTCGACATGGGAGCAATGTATTGGTTCTTTGTAAACATGATGCAAGCGAGAGTTGCTGCTGGATTAGTTGGAGGAAATGCTGGAGGAGGAAATCAGGAAGCTCCGGTGGTGAATAACTATGTCATTTTGAGTAAAGATTATGCTCGGCAGGGAGGAAAGCCGTTTATTGGTACTGAAGACGCAATTGAAGTGGACAATTGGTTACTTCATTGTAAGAGGATTTTTGCTGATTTGGGGCTCAATGATGAGAAGAAGAGGAGACTCGCTTCTAGACAGCTACAAAGAGCAGCACTTTATTGGTGGAATTGTGTTACTGTTAGAGTCGATGAGGAGACTATGACTTGGGCTGAGTTCAGGAGGAGGTTTGAAGAAAGGTATATGTCGGAAATTTCTAAGTCTGCACTGCTCTGAAAGTTTGCTGAGTTGGAGCAGAGAGACAAGACATTACTTGAGTATGCGATCTGGTTTGAGGAGCTAGCAAGATATGGCTAAGCTACGGTTGATACTGTGATTAAGAGGAATGAAAAGTTCATTCGTGGGTTGAAGCCTGAGCTTGCTAAGGCCACATTACCGCATATTTGGGATCCATGTGATGTTGTTATAGAGATGGCCTTGAGGCATGAAGAGATGCTTGCTTTTCTTGAAGGAAATAAGGCAAAGGAAGCTCAAGGAGGGCAGAGTCAGAAGAGGAAGTTTTTCCATAAGAAAGGAGCTTAGAAGGGTGGAGCTGTTAAGAAAGGGAAGGCATAAGTTGTCTGTTATAAATGTGATAAGAAAGGACACTATGCCCATGAATGTCGGACAAGCAAAGGAAAGAAAGCAGCCGAGAATAAAGGAGTAAGGTGTTTCAATTGTGATTAGATTGGGCACTATAAGAACCAGTGGAAGGAGCCAACCAAGGATGGGAAAGGCAAAGTGTTTGCACAAAAAATGGACAAACACCTCAAAGTCGTATGATTTAGTAGATCTTATGTTGTTCTTAATGGTTTGGGTGATTTATGCAAATATATGAAAAGCAGGGGCTAAACTGTAAAAAGACACGTAGATTTATAGTGGTTCAGCCAGAATGTGCCTACGTCCACTTTATATGTTATTTCTCTTCTCTCGTTTAGATTACAAGTACAAAGCTTTGATACAAGTAAAAGAAAGTTGTTTGAAAGTTCTCTCCATGCTTAAGCTCTCAAACTCGTTCCCATTGTTGTACCCCTGCCCCTCTATTTATAGAGTGAAGCTGGGGGTAGGGGTCTTGGATGTATACAGCTGCTGATGGGCCTGGGCTGACCCGATCTGGCCTGGTAGTGTTGGTTCGGAATGCCTTGGTCCGGTGGTAGGTTGTCCGGTAGGAGCTTGGTTCGGTGGCAGCTTGGAGAAGGTTGGTCCGGCAGTGGTAGGGAAAGGTTGGTCCGGCAGTGGTAGGGAGAAGGTTGGTCCGGTAGGAGCTTGGTTCGGTGGTGGTAGGGAGAAGGTTGGTCCGGCAGTGAGATGGAGTAGGTTGGTTCGGCAGTGAGATTGGTTCGGCTGCGGATTGGTTCGGCATTGCTTGGACCGGAAGGGCTTTGATTCGGTGGTAGGTGACTGGGTTTGTTTGCTGTAGTTTGGAGGGTGGCTGGTCCAGTGGTGAGAATTCGCCCAACACTTGCCCCCCAAAGTGGGGCGTATGCTATTGTACGGCCTACTTTGTTTCTTGGTCATCTTCATTCGGCCCCCGATTGCCGGTCCAGTTGGTCCGGTGTCCTTCATTTTCCTATAAGTAGAGGTGTTAAGCCTTCGTCATTCCTTACTGAGTGAGATAGCCGAACCAACTAAGTGCATAATTAAGCTTGACCGAATCAACTGAGTACCGAGTCCTACTTAACTGCCGATCCAGGTGAATTTGCCTCCGCCGAACGAACTTTTGGGGTTGGACTACCGAATGGGAAAAAGGGTTCGAATACCGAATGAACTCGGGGCGTTTTGAGCACCGAACGAACTCGGAGCCTTTGGACTACCGAATGACCGAATGAACTTTCACACTTGGAATACCGAATGAGCTTCTAGGTTGGGCCTTACTGAGTGAATTTGGGGATTCCGAGTGTTGAATGAACCCTCTACCGGATGGAATTTTATACCTGAATCACTAGTGAAACTCTAGATTACATAGTTTATGTGTCTTAACGATATACTTTCTTATGTCTGCAGATAAATGTCTCAAAGAGTGGAAACCCGATCAGAGAAGAAAAGATCTCAGGACCGAGAAGAGCCTTCCTCAATGCCTCCGGCTCAGCCAAGACCTGTCCGCCATGGGCCCACCCCGCGATCATTAGTGGATGGATACGGTCCTCAGGAACTTCTTAACCTGCCTCCTGATTGCTTCCCTAGCATACTCAAGGGCGAGCAACTCGATGTTATATCCCGCTCTTTCGAGATCGACCGAGCACGCATGTTATTGCCGAATGCGGGAGTGATGCCATATGATCCTCCCGAAGGATATTTTGCCTACAGCAGATACCATTGCATGTGTGGTGCCATCCCGCCTCTCAATGCCTGGGTAGTCAGTTTTCTCACATATCTAAAGGTAGCTCCATTCCAGCTTCAGCCCAACTCTTATGCCATTCTGGTGTGTCTCTTCGTCATCTTCCAGAGGAGATATGGGCGTCCTCCTTCCAACCGGGAGATCCGGTATTTGTATAACTTGAGAGGCTACAAGAAGGGGTCTCCCTACATCAGCTTGGAATCGACTGTAACCTTTAAGCTGGTCCTGGATTTATACTCCAAGTACAGTATGTTCAAGAAGGAATGGTTCTTTGTCAGGGATGATTCCGTTTCTATTCGGCGTTTCACCTCCGGATGTAAGTTAAAGCTCTATTTTTAAATCCCGTTCTGGTTGCAATACTCTTTCTTATGTGTTTTTATTTTTTGCTAGCGACAGGTGGTTTTGCGATCGTGGAGAATGATCGCCTGGTTCAAACGGCAGCAGAAATAGAAGCTATTACTGGGAGAGATAGGTCGGCTGCCTACCTGATCAGGAACGCTACACTCTTGGAGCACAACTTGATCCTTCCACAGCAGTCCGTGGTCAAGTAGAGGGACACGGTTGAAGAGAAGGCTGCCCAAGCTAAAGAAGGGGCCGAGTTGAAGAGCAGTAAAAGGAGGCCCTTTCCGAAACACCCGGTTGCTGGGGGAAGAAGCTCAAAAAGTCTGACGGCCCCTCTACCAGCTCATGTCCAGATATCCCGGAGGAGGGAGACGTGGAGGAGGAGCAAGGCGAAGATGGAGGAGAAGGCACTGGAGGTAGCGACGGTGTCGGGGCTTTGTCTTCTGGGCAAGTAGGTGAGATGCAAGAGTGGACGGATGACGCTTTCCACCAAGCCTTCGAAGGTTCGGAGAAGTCCAAAAAAGCCGATAACGTTGGGACCGGCGTCGATCTATCTTCCGGGAGCGCCTCTACTGAAGCAACTTCGGCGGTTCAAGGTGAATTTCACTTTACTCTTTTAATTCTTGAATAATGGATCAATACATGTTGGTGACGCTTGGTTTTCATATCAGGGGCAGGTAAAACGGCCTAGACCTCAGATCTTCGGCACATGCTTGAACAATACAAGCTTTCCAAAGCTTCCGCCAAGCCGAAGCCTCCGACCCACCATTTCGGGGATGTAGTTGGCTACCGTCCTCTTCTCGGGGTTATTGAAGAGGATGTTCAAAAGAGAAAGAGGAGTTGCCCCCTATCCGAGCCTTCACCTGGTCCTCAGCCCCCAATTCAGCCTCTTCATGATATCACGGAGGAGGATACTGAGTTCACACCCTCTCCGCACCCGTCTGAAAATCCTACCGTTACTCAGATTGATCGTCCTGACTTGGCTCGTAATCCATTTGCGGGTCATCCTAATCTGGATCCAAGTTCTCATGATATTTCCTTTGACGAGGTTACCGGTGAGCACCTTCTTCCTCGCAACCCTATGGTAAAGGTGCTTGATGAGGCCAAGTCCCTGGACCTTGATTTGCTTACTACTCGGATTGTCATTATGGGGGACGAAGCTAAAGCAAACATCGATCGGGTTGTCGAGGAAAACAGGAAGTTGATGGGGCATCATGCCCGATTGGTCAAGGCCGGGGAGGAAATCGGGAGTGCCAACATAAGATTGCGGTTAGTGGTTTCCGACCAGGCCAAGCAACTTGCCGACCAAGCCATCCAGATCTCTCAGCACGAAGCAGCTTCCAGACGACTAAAGAAAACTATGGAAGAGGCTAGTCGAGCCGAACTGCGGAAAATGGAGGCTACCTGCAAAGAACGGATCGATATGGCTATTTCCACAGTGGATGAAGTCCGGAAAGCGGATCTTGAGCAGATAGAGGAGTTATCGGGGAGGTTTGAGGCCGCAGAGCTTGCTCAAGCTAAGCTGAAGGAGGAGATGGAGGCGATGCGGGAATCCCTTCAGGCTGACTGCTCGAGATACCGATTGGAGAGAGAAGCTGCCGTTGCAAGGCTGTCGGCTTCCGAGGCCCGGATGAGGGAGTTTGAAGATAACGAGGGGCTGATGGAGGGGATGCTCTAGGATATGTACTTCCGTACTTGGAGGCACGGTAACTTGTCCTGGATGGACGATTATCCCCGGGTTATGGCTAGGATCTATCTCAGGGCTCTAGAGGAGGCCCAGGCTGAGGCAGACAAGGAGGGTGGTGTGGCCTTTAGGATGGATGCTGTTACCGCCCAGTTTACCAAGGAGGAGAAGGTGGCGGCGAAGGAGGGTATGCGGTTGCTTGCAGCTGAGGAGGCAGGTGTGCAAGTGGAGGATGATGATCAAGTTGACCAAGGAGCAGATGCTGGTAAGCCTTCCTTTCTAGTCTTTCTGTTAATTTGGTTTCCTATCACTAATGAATCCTTTCTCTGACCGGACAGGTGGGCAACATGACAAGGACAAGACTCCGACGCAGCCGGCTCCTTGATTAGACCTGGAAAATTCTTTTTGTGGACTTGACATGGTTGTATATCTTAGTCTTAAAACAGTAAAGTAACTCTTAGGTCGTAATCTTTTGCTACTTGTAATAAATAACTCTATTCTGGACGTGTAATTCTTTAACTTAAGATGATTTTTCCGTCTTTTGAATGTTTTTGCTATTTTGACATGTTGTATGAGAAATATAGCTATGCATATTCTTGTAATTAAATTGTGTTTGATGTCAGGTTCCTGTTTAAAACATAATTTCATGACTTGCAATGTGAGCGTGAGGTGTGAATAAATTATAGCCACGTGTTTACTTATGAATGAAGGTAATACCGCCCTTTATATTTTGCTTGTAGATGGCAGCTTTGAATATCCTGTATGACCGAGTAAGGGGTGCGGTCCAGTATCTTGCCGTGAGTATCTGCTTCCATTAGGGAATGTCTCCTGTTCTGTGTCCTATACTTCAGGGATTGTTACAGAGGATAGGAGAAAAGTTTCTTAAATAAAACTGAAATACGTGAAATAGTAAAACTTCCAATCACGGAAGGCCTTCGATGTGCTTAAGTTCGTGGCAAACGGGCTTTGTAATTACTTTCCCTAGCTGTGGGTCTTGGAGACATTTGTCACCCATCTTACACCTTCGCGGGGAGTTAATTCTTTTTTACCACAGCCGCACTTAAGACACATCGGAGCCGAGATCGCGCACAGTAACTACCCGGGTCATTATGGCCCGTAATTGTGGGTATTATTCGATTTACTGTGGCCGGCTAGTGTGGGTGCCGATCGTCAACCGTGAACTGCCCCTGGCTGGCCACACCTTATGTTGGGGCTTATAGTCGGTTCACAGTTGCCGGCGAGCCGAACGCCGTAATGAGCTGCCTCGGCTATAGTCGGCCTTCTCGGTGGCTTATAATCGGCTCATTACAGTTGGCTTTCAGGGCCGTCGCGAGCAATGAGTTAACCCGCAACAGAGGGATGCTGGAGCAAAAGTGTCTCATTGGCGAGGGCATAGATTCGCATAGTACCTGTTAGGTCTTGTCCAGGTGAAGTTGCGCTGTGGAGTGCTTTGAGTGGAAATGCTATAGGATTTTGTTCAACAGAAAAGGATAAAGTTAACAAGCAACCAAGATATAAAGGAACAAGTTAAAAAAGAGACAAGGTTTTTTAAAGTGGTTCGGCACGAAAAGGCCCACGTCCACTGATTCTCTTTGTTAATTCACTTCATATGGGCAGTACAAGTTAAGAAAAGTATTGACGGAGGTGTTGGATGTTCCATGCCCTCTAGAACACCTCTCCGTCCACTGTTGACAAAATATAAGCTCCATTGTGGAGATCTTTATGAATTACATATGGTCCATCCCAGATTGGATCTAGTGCTCCGGGGCGAGGAAAAATTCGCTTGAGGACAAGATCCCCTTCTTGTAAGGTACGATGCTTTACTTTGGAGTTGTATTGTGCTGCCACTTTTTACTTGTGGGCCACTGCTTTAAGGACTGCATCATTTCTTCTCTCCTCAACTAGATCCAAAGACATGTGAAGGAGTTCTTCGTTCTCTTCTGGGTTATAGTGGATCCTACGGTGGGAAGGCACAATGGTTTCAACTGGGAGCATAGCCTCCGATCCATATGCCAAAGAGAAAGGAGTATGCCCCGTTAATGTTCTGAAGGATGTGCGATAGGCCCACAGTGCCGTAGGGAGTTCATCCACCCATGCGCCCTTTGACTTTTCGAGTTTCTTTTTGATTAGAGTTTTCAGAATTTTGTTGACAGCTTCGACTTGTCCGTTTGCTTGGGGATACACTACGGATGAGAAGCTTTTGTGAATTCCGTGCTCTCGGCACCAATTGGCAAATTCCTCCCTGTCAAACTGAAGTCCATTGTCTGATATGATTTTGAGTGGGACTCCGTACCTGCACAGAACATTTTTGATCAAGAAGTTAATAACTTTTGCTGAAGATACTTTATTCAGAGGTTCCGCTTCCACCCATTTGGTGAAATAGTCGACTGCCACTATAGCATATTTGGCCCCGCTTCGGCCTATTGGTAGCTCGCCGATTAAGTCAATTCCCCATATTGCGAAGGGCCAAGGGCTGGTCATTTGAGTAATCTCAGTTGTTGGTAGCCGCGGAATCTTAGCAAACTTTTGGCATCTGTTACACTTTTTGACGAAATCTAAGGCGTCCTTGCTTAAGGTGGGCCAGAAATATCCATATCGGAGTATCTTTTTTGCTAATGTTTGCCCTCCGGTGTGATCTCCGCAGCTTCCCTGATGAATGTTGGATAAGATTTCCTTGGCTTCCCTCCCAGCGACACACCTTAATAACGGGTTAGAGAATCCGCGCCGATAGAGGATGTCTTCTTGTATTGTGTAGCGGGAAGCTTTCCTCAAGATTTTCTTGACTTCGTTACGCCCGTTGGGTAGTGTGCCGCTTTGTAGGTAGTCTCGGATGGGAGTCATCCAAGTTGCTTCTTCGGTTGCAGCTATCAGATTCACTTGCTCAAAACTTGGGGTCGGTTGCTTTGAGATGGTTATTGCTCCGAAGATGGCGATGTCTCTCATACTTGCTTGCTTTTCCAATTCGTCGGCCTCTTGGTTCTCTTCCCGAGGGATGTGTTTGACTAAGTAGTGGTCCAATCGGCTGAGAAGTAACTTGGTCTTCTTTAAATATGCTATGAGTCGTTCTTCTCGAGCTTGGAATTCTCCTAGTATTTGATTAACAATAAGTTGAGAATCGCTATGAAGACACAAAGAATTGGCTCCAATTTCTATGGCAAGTTCTAATCCAGCTATCACTGCTTCATATTCTGCATTGTTGTTGGTGGCAGCGAACTCCAACCTTATAGCATAGTGCAGCTTATTTCCCCTGGGAGTGATTATTACCACACCTGCCCCCGAGCCTTGTTCGTTTGATGCACCATCCACAAAGAGATTCCACTTGATGTCTTCTGCCATTTCCAATTGCTCCTTATCTTCGTTGGTAGTGAATTCTGCAATGAAATCAGCCATGGCTTGTCCCTTGATGGCGGTGCGAGGATGATAGGTGATATCATACTGACTTAGTTCAATGCACCATTTAAGTAGTCGCCCGGAAGTGTCGGGACGATGGAGTACCTGCCTCAGTGGCTGATCAGTCAGAACTTTGATGGAATGGGACTGGAAGTAGTGACGCAGTTTCCATGATGTGATTAGTAAACAGTATGCTAGCTTCTCAAGTTTAGGATATCTGACTTCTGCCCCCGTAAACCTCTTACTGACGAAGTAAACTGGCCACTGCGTGCGGTTGTCTTCTCTTACCAAGGCAGCACTTAGGGCGTGAGATGACACAGCAAGGTATAGGTATGATTCTTCGCCTTCGCTTGGAGTCGAGAGTACTGGTGGTTTCTAGAGGTGTTCGATTAAGTTAAGGAAAGCGGTTAAGCATTCGTCAGTCCATTCAAACTTTCCTTTGTCTTTCTTTAGAGCTTCGAAAAAGGGGACGCACTTGTCCGTTGCTTTGGAGATGAATCGGCTTAGGGCGGCCACTTTTCCATTCAGGCTTTGCATTTCCTTTCAAGTGGAAGGTATCTTGATATCCCTTAGCGCTCGGACTTGTTCAGGGTTTGCTTCAATCCCTCTGGCATGGACGATGAATCCTAAGAATTTTCCTGATGATACTCCGAAGGAGCATTTTAGAGGATTCAACTTCATTCCATACTGGCGAAGTACTTGAAACATCTCGCCTAGGTGGCTTACGTGATCATCGGCTTTCCTTGACTTTACCAGCATGTCATCCACGTATACTTCCATAGTTTTCCCTATTAGCCCTGCAAACATCTTGTTGACGAGGCGCTGGTAGGTGGCTCCTGCATTTTTAAGTCCGAAAGGCATTACCTTATAGCAGTATAAACCCCGGTTGGTGATGAAATTAGTGTGGTCTTGGTCGGGAGCATGCATAGGAATTTGGTTATATCCTGAGTATGCGTCCATAAAAGATAAGAGCTCGTGCCCGGCTGTGCTGTCTACAAGTTGGTCGATTCGGGGAAGTGGGAAGCAATCCTTTGGGCAGGCGTCGTTTAGGTTGGAAAAGTCAATGCATGTTCGCCACTTCCCATTAGCCTTCTTTACCAGCACCGGGTTAGTGATCCATTCCGGGTAGATGGCTTCTCGTATGAAGTCATTGGCGAGCAGATTCTTTACTTCTTCATCGAGGGCTGCTGATCGATCTGCCCCCATACTTCTCTTTCTTTGTTTTACGGGCGCCTTGGCAGGATCAATGTATAGTACGTGGCAAGCTACGTCGGGGGAGATTCCGGTCATGTCAGCGTGTGACCATGCGAATACATCCAAGTTGTGGTGGAGAAAGTCGATGAGTTGCTCCTTCAACTCTGCTTTTAGTTGGGACCCAATTTTCAATAGTCTACTTGAGTCGTGCTTGTCTACAGATACAAACTCCATAGCCTCTGCAGTCTCGGCGGTGGCCTCCTCCTCTTTGTCCCTAGGGTCTAATTCATTGAAAGGGTCGCTGGTATATCAAAGAGGAGGGGCTTTCTTTAGTTGCTACGCTTCTATACTTTTCGTGCAGAGGGCAACCTATACACCCTTCCTTTTATCCTTCCTGTGGTTGTTGCGAAGTTCAGTCACATAGCAGTCTCGGGCAACGTCCTGGTCTCCTTCTACTTCCCCTACTCCATTTTCCGTTGGAAATTTCATCTTTAGGCACCATGGGGCTAGGACAATTTGGAAGTCAGACAAGGCTGGCCTTCCTAAGAAGGCGTTGTAGGCCGAACGGTTTTCTATTAGCACAAACGTCTATTTCTGTACAACGGAGCGGGGATGGCTTCCAATCTCAACAAAGAGGTCCAGTTGCTCGAGGGGCATCTTCGCATCTCCAGTGAAACCGTGTAGTGGTTTATCGCAGGGAGATACATCCTTCATTGATAGTTTCATTTTGTCGAATGCATGTTTGAACAGGATGTTTACTGAGCTTCCAGTGTCTACTAGGATTCGGTAAACTTCGGCGGGACCGAGCCGGGTAGAGATAACCATGGGATCCATGTGAGGGTATTGCCTTCCTTCTAGGTCACGCTTACCGAATGTGATGTCATCACTATCTTTCCGTTTCGAGTGCCGTTCTTCTATAATCGAATTGACACAGTCTTTATTGTCTCTAAGCGACTTTCCATATCTTTCCATCTCTTTCCAGCTTTTGTCTGCGACGTGCAGTCCTCCTGAGATGGTATGGACCACTATCTTCTCTTGACTAGAGCCGCTAGTGTTGCGGTTTCCTCTGCCGGTCTCCGGTGAGGGTAGCCTTGGGTTCTAATTGGCAGGAGCTGGAGTCCTGTCCTGACCTTTTACATAGCGTTCCAGTTTCTTCCTTCTGATGTGTTCTTCAATCAAGTCCCGGAGATGATGGCACTCATTGGTATCATGCCCATGAGATTCGTGGAAGCGGCAGAACTTTCCAGACTTCTGTGCGTTATCTGATTCCTTCTTGTATGGTGGGCGTTTGTACCTAACTTCGCCTTGGGTGGCAAGGAAGATGTTTTCAACGGTTTCGTTCAAAGGAGTGTAAGTGTCGAATCTCGGTCCTGGCCGATATAGACGCTTTTCTCCCTTCTTGCCCCCAGCATTGTCTCTGGAATCATTTCTCCGAACGTCCCTTGCTACAGCAGGCGCGTGGCTGTGAGTTGCCTTATTTTGTTGTCCTGACTGCCCCTCAACGGCGGCATCCTCAAGCCTGATATATTTCCCGACTTCATGGAAGAAATCGGGTAAAGTAGCTGGTTTTTCTTTTGTCAACCTTCTAGCAAATTTAGTGTCCAGATGGACACCACTACAGAGGGCCATTAGGATAAGCTTCTCATCGGCATCTTAGACTGCGGCCGCTGCGGCATTAAATCGGGTTAGGTATTGCTGCAGTTTTTCTCCGGGTTTCTGTTTGATGCTGGATAAGGAATAAGCGTCCTTAGGTTGTTCCACATGAATGCGGAACTGACTGATAAACTTTGCTTTCAACATTTCCCATGAGCTGATGGATCCCTGGGTAAATGACAGAACCAGGAGGTAGCGAGATCTACTAAGAATAGTGGAAAGCATTTGCACAGTACTCCCTCTGTTGCTCCACTCATGAGCATATGTTGTGTGTATCTCTGCAAGTGTACAACGGGGTCGGAGGTTCCTTTGTAAGGTTCCATTGTTGGCATCTTCCATTCTCGGGGGTTGATAGCAATCTCGATATTGCGGGCGAAAGGGCTGGTTACTCTAGCGCCTATCCCTCGATCCCTTTGCTCTCGTTGGACGCACTCTCTGAATAAGCGTGCCATCCTTTCATCAGAATTTGGAGCAGATAGAAACGAGTTTGGTTCTGTTCTGTGGGATTGATTCCGTCCAGATGATCTGTAGGGATGGTATCGTCTATCACTCCTCATATTTTCCGGTGGCTGCCTTTGGTCTTCTAGGAGCATGCTAGGGTCGGCCATAGTTGGCCCCTGCCTTGATCTTCCCCTGCTGGGTTCTGATCTAAGCACTTCCTCGGGTCCAACTTCGGGCTGGACTCTAGCTCGGCCCCGTTCACTGGCGTTTCCGTGGTTAGGCAGTATGACAGGCTCAGCTACAGTTGACCTCCGCCCGGTACCTCCCCATGGGGTTCGGTTCCAAGCGTTTCCTCAGGCCTAACTTCGGGCTGTGTTCGATCTCGGCTCCTACCATGGCTGCTTCTGCCGTTAGCTCCTTCGAAGAAGGAAGATCTCTGTTGTCTCTGAGATCCTCCAGACTGGGACTCGCCCCATGATTCAGTGTTGCGGTTGGACTCTTCAGCATCCCTTAAGCGTGACATGAGATGGTCCACCAAGGCTTCCTGCTGGGACGTGAAGCGGTTAGTTACTTCAACCACAACCCTGTCTAGATCTGCCCTAGTAATTGCTGCGGGCTGTTCTGCGGTAGGAGTGGTCGGATTAGCCTGTCCTTCATTCGATACTGCTGCTAGAGGAGGACGATTTACTTGATCCATGACCGTTGGATCTGGAAGACTGCTGGAAGCGATGTTTTTTCCTTTGTTAACATCTTTTTTCTGCTTGGGAGGCATGTTTTCTAAACGATGGATGATGCTGTTAGGAAAAAGGTTAAGTGGAAGAAGCTGAAGCTTCGAGTTCAACCTCTCAATGAAAGCACCAAAAATGTTTGCACAAAAAATGGACAAACACCTTAAAGTCGTATGATTTTGTAGATCTTATGTTGTTCTTAATGGTTTGGGTGATTTATGCAAATATATGAAAAGCAGGGGCTAAACTGTAAAAAGACACGCAGATTTATAGTGGTTCAGCCAGAATGTGCCTACGTCCACTTTATATGTTATTTCTCTTCTCTCGTTTAGATTACAAGTACAAAGCTTTGATACAAGTAAAAGAAAGTTGTTTGAAAGTTCTCTCCGTGCTTGAGCTCTCAAACTCATCCCCATTGCTGTACCCCTGCCCCTCTATTTATAGAGTGAAGCTGGGGGTAGGGGTCTTGGATGTATACAGCTGCTGATGGGCCTGGGCTGACGCGATCTGGCCTGGTAGTGTTGGTTCGGAATGCCTTGGTCCGGCGGTAGGTTGTCCGGTAGGAGCTTGGTTCGGTGGCAGCTTGGAGAAGGTTGGTCCGGCAGTGGTAGGGAAAGGTTGGTCCGGCAGTGGTAGGGAGAAGGTTGGTCCGGTAGGAGCTTGGTTCGGTGGTGGTAGGGAGAAGGTTGGTCCGGCAGTGAGATGGAGTAGGTTGGTTCGGCAGTGAGATTGGTTCGGTTGCGGATTGGTTCGGCATTGCTTGGACCGGAAGGGCTTTGATTCGGTGGTAGGTGACTGGGTTGGTTTGCTGTAGTTTGGAGGGTGGCTGGTCCGGTGGTGAGAATTCGCCCAACACAAAGTGTTTGCATTGGAACAAGCTACCTCGAGACCCACAACGCAGGAGAAAGGAAAATCTGTGTTGGGAGGTACACTTTTGATTTATGGTGTGTCAGTTAGAGTTTTATTTGATATCGGTGCATCGCACTCTTTTATATCTCATTGTTTCGTAGATCAGCTTAACCTAGAACCCTCATAACTAGTTACTTCCTTAAGGTTGCTAATCTGATAGGACGTTACGTGACTCTTGGGATGAGATGTGACCACCTAGAGTTTGAATTGTTAGGTCATATCTTTGTTTGAAGTTTGCAGTTTGCATGTGTTTGATTTCATAGGGTTCAGAATTATTATGGGTATGGATTGGTTAAGTAAATACGATGCTAGGATATTTTGCCATGATAGGAAAATATCACTTATATGCTCTGATTGTAGTGATCGGATTGTATATACCGTAGAAAACCCTAGTTTTGAGGATAACGCTTTGTTGGGTGTTGTGGAGGTAGAAGACGAGTTGAATCGAGTTTTCATTGTTAGAGAATTCATGGATGTTTTTGAACCTGTAGTAGGATTGCCGCCAAAACAAGCTATTGAGTTTCAGATAGATTTAGTACCAGGAGCAAAACCGGGGAGTAGACCGCCAAGCAGAATGACACCTAATGAGATGAGGGAGCTAAAGGTGCAGTTGGTGGATTTGGAAGGCAAGAACTTTATCAAACCAAGCAGTTCGCCTTGGGAAGCAGTTGCATTGTTTGCCAAGAAGCCGGACGAATAGTTAAGGTCATGTATCGATTATCATAAGTTGAATGAGAAGACAATAAAGAGTCGATATCCATTACGTAGAATTGAAGATTTGTTCGACCAGTTGAGTGGAGCCAAAGTATTTTTCTAGTTGGATTTGGTGACATGATTCCATCAGCTTAGAATGGCAGAGGATAGTATTCCTTTGATGGCGTTTAGGACTGGATATGGATCGTACGAATGGTTAGTAATGTCGTTCAGACTAACTAATGCGCTAGCATTCTTTGTGGATTTAATGAACTGAATTTTCCGACAGCACTTGGATAGGTTCGTGTTGGTTTTTATAGATGATATTTTGATATACTCTAAAGATGAAAGAGAGCATGAAGTTCATCTTAGAGTAGCACTTGAGACGTTGAGGCAGCATCAACTGAAAGCAAAATTTTCGAAGAAGGAAGTGAAGTTTCTTGGTCATGTAGTCTCAGAGAAAGGGTTGTCTGTAGATCCGGCTAAGATCGAGGCAGTGAATAATTGGAAGAGACCTGACATAGTGCCTGAGATAAAGAGTTTTCTTGGATTAGCTGGGTATTATCGGGGATTCATAAAGGATTTTTCGCGGATAGCGGCACCGATGACCAAACTAACGCGAAAGGATGTGAAGTTCGTTTGGACCGATAAGTGTGAGGAGGCATTCCAGAAGCTGAAACACTTATCGACTAATGCATCTGTGTTAGTTGTTCCAGAAGGGAATCAGGATTTAGTAGTGTATACAGATGCATGTGGAATAGGATTAGGAGCCGTGTTAATGCAGTGGGGTAAAGTGATTGCCTATGCATCTCAACAGCTTAGACCGCATGAGGTTTGGTATCCAACGCATGATTTCGAATTAGCTGCGGTAATTTTTGCATTGAAGGTGTGGAGACATTACCTTATGGGAGAGAGATTTGAGCTGTATACGGATCATAAGTCGCTGAAGTATTTATTCTCTCAAAAGGATTTGAATATGAGACAGCAGAGGTGGTTAGAGTTTTTAGCCGCTTATGATTTTGGTATTGAGTACACACCAGGAAAAGGCAACAAGGTTGCGGATGCACTTAGCAGAAAACATAAGAATGCAGTGTTGGCAATGATAGCAAAGTGGAAAGATTTAGAAGCATTGAATGCATGCAGAGTACAATGGAGATATAAGAGTAATTCTAGTATAGAAATTGCTATGTTGTCATGTTTAGAAGTTCGACCAGTGATGATCGAAAGGATTGCTTCTAAGCAAGGAGAGGACCCATTGTTAGTTGAGTGGATCAAAAAGTTAAGGGATAAAATAAAGAGCGATGACTTGAAAGATTTTATTCTTGACCAGAATGGGTGGTTGAGGACGAAAGGGAGACTGTGCGTTCCGAATGTGGGAAACATTAGAAAGGAATTGCTTAAAGAATGCCATCGTTCGAAGTTCACTATTCATCCGGGAGGAACAAAGATGTATCAGGATATGAAGAGAAGTTTCTTCTGGGCTTGTATGAAGAGAGATGAAGACTTATGGGTTAAGTAGTGTTTGAACTGTCAACAGGTAAAAGCTGAACATCAGAAACCAAGTGGGTTACATCAGCCTTTAGATGTTCCAGTTTGGTAGTGAGATTCTATCTCAATGGATTTTATTGATGGGTTGCCTAGGTCAAATAGTGGAAATGAAAGTATGTGGGGTATAGTGGATAGGTTGACTAAGAGTGCCCATTTCATTCCAGTTAAGTCAACCAGGATGACACCTGTTTTAGCTAAGTCATTTCTGAAAAATGTAGTTAGACCGCATGGAGTTCCTAATAGTATAATAAGCGATAGAGACTCCTTATTCACTAGCGAGTTCTGAAAGAGTCTACAGGAGACATTAGGTACCAAGCTCAAGATGAGTACCGCTTACCATCCGCAAACAGATGGACAAACGGAAAGGATTAACACGTCTTAGAAGATTTGTTACGAGCTTGTGTGATAGATTTTGGAGGATCATGGGAAGACCATCTACACTTAGTCGAGTTTTCATATAACAACAATTATCAGACTGGTATAGGGATGGCACCGTTTGAAACTTTGTATGGAAGGCCATGCAAATCTCCAGTTTGTTGGTTAGAGACCGGGGATAGGTTAGTTCTTGGTCCGAATTTAATTAAAGAAGCTACAGAAAAGATTGAGTTAATTAGAGCTAGAATGAAAAAAGCTCAGTATAGGCAGAAGAATTATGCTGATAAGAGACGGAAAGATTTGGAGTTCTCAGTTGGAGATCATGTTTTCATCAAGGTATCACCGATAAAAGCTGTAATTCGATTTAGAAAATCAGGGAAATTGGTACTGAGCTTCGTTGCACCATTTTCTATTGTAGAAAGGATCGAGAAACTCACATATAGGGTAGAGTTACCGAACAGTTTGGCAGGAGTCCATGATGTTTTTCATATTTCTCATCTAAGGAAGTGTGTTCGAGATCCGGAGACTACTATAGCACCAACTTTGTTAGAGGACTTAGTAGTGGAACCGAGCTTGACTATAGTTAAAAAATCGGTTCGTATAGTTGCGAGAGATGAGAAGAGGCTAAGGAACAAGACAGTCAGATTAGTTAAAGTCCAGTGGAGCGACGACAAAAGAGACTGTACTTGGGAAACTGATAGCAGGATTAGAGACGCTTATCCTGACTTGTTTCATGGTATGTTTTACCTTTATGATTGATTTTGATGAGTGCCTTATTGTAATTTCGAGGATGAAATTCTTTAAGGAGGGGAGTCTGTAACGACCCAAATTTTGATTAACATTATTTAAAATATTTATTTAGTTAAATTAAATGAAATAATGTAAATGATTAAAGGAATTGAGATTTGAATAGTAATGGGTAGTCGTGCCTATTTAAACAATGAACTAAAAGGAATTAAAATGGAATAAGTATGGCTAATAGATAAAGGCAAAATAGGAACAAGTAATATTCTTATACCCTAAACCCTCGTACCACTTTCATTTTACACGTCCATAAACAAAACTAAATTAAAGAAGAGGCCAACCACTATTAGAAAAAGTAAAAAGAAGAGAAACTAAAGTCAAGAGGAAGGAAACTTAATCAATCTAACTCAAGAAGCAAATCTCAAACTCCTCAATCATAAGCTAAAGGTGAATAATAGGTTACATCTCATATTTTCTTGTTTTCAGTTCTAGATCAGATCCGTATATGATTTGCAAAATTTATTTCCATGTTTTGAATGATAAATAGATATATATATGCTTGTTGATGAATTATGTTTGTTCATTTAGATTTTATGACAAGTTTTGATTTGAAAAACGTATTAAACGACATCCAAATGCCTTGCGATTTTGATATAAGGTCAAAAATATCATTTTAGGGTTGGGTTTCATGTTTCATAATTTTCTGAATTAATTTGGATTTATTATGAATTTTCTAATGATGAAAACAGTAAAATTGGGTTTAAAATTAATTATGGCTATTATATATTAGCTTTGGTTTAGAAATTTATATATGTTGGAAAACATATTAAAAGTGATTTATGAGAATTTTTGGAGAATTTTCCTAAGTATTTTAATAAGTATATAAAATTATTTAAGGTATGGGGCTTAAATGTTTTATATGTTTATAAAAGGAGAAGAGGCAATTTTGTAAATGTTTTAAATTATTAATCTTTGAATTTCGACAACATTTTTAGAAAAGATTTTGGAAAAAAACCGACAACCAATTATATGATGAAAAACAAGCAAGTTAGTTGGAAAGAAATTGTTTTTTAAAGTTAAAATTCTGTTTTAAAAGTTTTCGCTGTTTCACCACTTTCGGCAGCTACCTTTCGACTACATTCTTCTGCCTCCGACCAGTTCGAAACCATTACACATGGTATCAAAGACTTAGTTCGTAGTGAATTGGACATAGGCGAAAGGTATTGAGTCGAAACAGGGCTTTTTAAAGGGTTGAGACCTTGTTTTTCTTTCAAAAGGAAATGTCGCTTGCTTTGCTTTCGAAAAGAATGCTTTCGAATGAGATAACTTTCGACCTGGTCAAGTGTTTTAAAAGAAAATAGCTTTAGAAAGTGGTTGCTGCCTTTTTTTTAAGAAGATGCTTTTGAAGGGGTCGAAACCCCTACTGCCGTATTCTACCTTTCGAAGCAATGCCTTCGAAAGGGTTCTTTCGCTTTAAACCCTGAGCCGCTTCTCCAATGCTTTCGAAGGGATTGGTTTCGACACCATCCACTTCTTTTACTTAGGAAATTTCTTTCAAAAGATTCGCTTTCGACTTAGTTCTTTTAAGACCCTTTTTATATTTTGAAAGTTAAACCTAAAGGTTTCAAAAGGAAGCGTTTCAAAGGTTTCGAAACTATGTTCCACAAACTTATACTTGAATCCAATGCTTTCGAAAGGTTTGTTTTAAGTAAAGGACTTTAATGCTATCGAAAGGTTTCGACGGGGTGGTTCCCCAATGTATTCAAAAGGTTTACCTTTAGTGTTTAAGTGGAGGGTTTCCAATGTTTTCGAAAGATATATTTAAAGTGTTGAAAGAGCATATCTAAGGTTTATAAAGCTTTCGAAAGAGACTCTTTCAATGTTTTTGAAAGGTCTATTGTAAATGGTTTCGAAAAGTATGTCTTGGCCTTTCGGCCTAAGGTTATAAAGTAGAGTAGTTTAGTTGTATCGAAAGGGGTACTTTCAATTGTCTCGAAAAGGGTACTTTCAAAGGTTTCGAAAGAGATTGTTCAAAGGTTTTAAACAAAAGGTTTCGAATGTTTTCATCAACAATGTTTAGCGTAAAGTATATATAACATGGCAAAGTGATTCAAGTAAAGCACAAAGTATATTTTCCTTGTTTAAGTAAGATTTAAAGGGTTAAATTAATTTGAAAGATGTTTTCAAGGAAAATTAAATGGGAAGTTAACCCTAAGTACATGACTTAGATATTTGTATACCAAATGGGACTGGTATAGGATCGTGCCCTATACATTAGCTATAGCCCCTAGCTAATTTAGTTCAAAATTCTAGTGTATAGGGCTTAGTCACATGTAAGACTTAAATGATGGTTACACATAGAAAGGAATATATATGTAGAGAAGGAGGATAGGTTATTGGTGAGCCCGCAAAACCATTAGTATCAGGTGACCCTGGGAGAAGTAAGTTAAGGACATTCCATCCAGAAGTTTGTCTAACAGGTGTTAGATTATTTATTTATTTTGTTTGGTAGGCCCGAGTCAACTAATGGTTAGTAGTTAGCCAAACAAAACTATATTGTTCGGACAGATGGTCCATTTATTACCTGATTTATGAGCATATATGATATTGCTTTTATTGTTTTAATCAGTTTGATTGCAGGATTCTGATTTGCAAAAAGATATGTTTTAAAGGGATATTAGTGAGGGAAAACCCGTTCCACTAAGTGGCGTGGTCTCACATAATATCAGTAAACCGAGATGTAATAGTATTATTTACACCAGGCTTTATGTCTGACTCGAAGTTTATGTTTTCCCCTTAAATTCTTGGGTGCTCAAAATTAATTTGAGTAGATTGGAGTTACGGTCTTTTCACGTTTAGTAGGTTGGACGAATAAAGCTTCCGAGGACGTGTAGGAGGCAAAGCTAGTTATATAGGAGCTATTTAGTTTTGTTTCTGCTGTGATGTATGAAGACTTTTGTGTCTATTTAGTACTTTGATCATCCATGGGGGCATCTTCATAAGTCACTCTTGGCGTATTTTATAATAATTATATTTAATCAAAAATTAGGAATCATATATGAATATGAAATATTGATTTGAAATGTAATCAGAAAAGTTGTTTTAATCTGTGTTGATTTTATTTCATATTCACGTGTTTCTGATATTATGGATACCATTAACATTACCGTATTTTGTCACTGGAAGTTAATACTATGGATGACTGCAACATCTGTAGCACTTAGCTTCGAGCCTCAAGATAGGGGATGTTACAGCTACCCATACCCTCATACTCAAGCAGAACTTCAAAATTCATAACTACTGCCAAAGGACAAATTCGCCCGCCTAAAGCCAAATTCTCCCACATAAAGTAATTTTTCCCGCTTATGTCCATATCAGCAACTTGTGTACATTAAATAAAATCTAAGGATGAAGGACATATGGTAAAATCTAATAGTGGATGAAGGGAACAAAGATATGATGTCAGCAATCCACGCAATGTCTTATTTGCTATAAAAGGGAGGATGCTGTAGCAGAAAAAGGGGATCACATTTTTACTATCTTTGAATTTTTATACTATAAAAATTGTACTATCTGCCATTAGAATCTTAGAAACCTATAATAGAAAAGAATAAAAGAAAAAAGGAATTATTCCATGAACTTAGGATTTCTTAACATTCAAATCACATAAATCTCTTTGTCTTTTATTTTTTCTATGTTAAATTCTATTTAGATTTCACTGAACTTAATATTAAAATTGGTGTTGACATTTAATATATAATTAAAGTGTTTTTAGATAATTGTGTAAGCTTTAGCAACATAATTATTCCTTTAAATAGCAATTTAATATCGCTTAAAACTTTCTAATTCATAATTGTGTATGCATTCAACACCGTAATTACTTCAAACCCAAATTGGTGTCATCGGAATAGAAATTCCCATCAATACATAGTAACCATCAATCGTCCTCATATCACTCACTCAAGTGGATTGGATATATGATAAATTGTATGACCATGTTAGTGGTCAGTGGCTACTCAACATCTTGGTTTATCAATGCTCAAGTCCATGCCACTTCGAATGCCAGGAACAAAACTCAACATCAAAAAGTCCAAGGTACATAAATCTACAGTCGAAAATCCAAGGCAGGTGAACATCTCACACACCCACTCTTTCCGAGCATACATTGAAACCTCTGAGTATCAACGGTCCCTTTGCATATGTCTCTATTGTAGAACACATTAACATTCCACTTCACAAGTTACATCAATGAACTTGTCCTTATGATTCATCATCATAAATCCTATCATCGAGTCGTCAACGTTCGGAACAGCTCTAGACATCCATCACAAGTCAAAGAGTATTCATCATTGAGTCTTGAAATCGTCCTATGAAGTCCCTAGGTAAACCTTGAAATCAACCCATGAATTCCCTAGGCACGTCCTGAAGCAGTCATGCAAGCACCGTGAATCATTATTTAGATTCCCCAGTTCCTAACTCCAACCTCTACATGGTTCGACACTGACCAATATGGGTTTGTGCCGACCCATGGAAATCTATATTTAGCCAAAGTGGCTAAGTATTTCGGCCTCAAAACTCCTTCACCAAGTCTTTCTCCATAATTTCACTAAGGTAAGCTGGTTCGATACCAATCCATATGGATCGACCTCGATCCACTTTTCCATACACTTTGTCATTTTCGACTAAGTGTTTTGTTATCTAGCCATATGACCGAGCTATATTTGGAAGAATCATAGTGGAGAAATAAGAGAATAACCTAGCAAGAATCCAGAACAATAATTGTTAAACCCAAATATCAAGCGAGATCAAGAGATAAAGCCCTTAACTTGCCAAGAATCATCAAGAGTGGCTTACACACTAGTCCAATCCATGTGCAAAGCCTGAAAGTCAAAGATTCAAAACAAGTCTTGGATCGGTACTGACCCCTAATGCAAGCCTAAATTTGCTACCTGATTCATGCTACATGAAGTTAGAGTGCTTGTAAGGAAGTACATGCCATATGAGATGGTCCGCTTGCTACCCACAACCCAAACGATCGATGGATAAATTGAGTGTTCTCATCCAACATCTAAACCAAAGAATTCACTCAAGTTATAGCTCATATCGATACACCCAGATGTCGGAGACAAACATACAAGTTAATCAAGCATCTTCGAGAGGTGTGAGAGGGCCCAAAGTTTAACCTCATGGATCGGTATTGATCCATGAGAATCTATCGGTACCGATCCATGAACTTTACTGAATTGGCCACGATCTTTAGAGAGCAGTTCCTCTGAGACGTGGGGAACGTAGGGAAGAACGTGGCAGAGACAATTCCATCGACCTTCGACCATAAATAGAGGGTGATAGGCATTGTTTGGGGGTTCTTTCTGCTTGAATCCATAATTTCTTTACTTTTATTGTAATCGCTCGGGTTAATACCGATCCATAGACTATCGATCCATAAGATCACCTTTTTAAAAACTTTGAAGAATCATAAACAAAGTTCAAGTGGACGTAGGCCGATGATTAGCCGAATCACTATAGTTATCGTGTGTAATTTTCAATCATTTTTCATTTAATTTCTTCATTTTATTCTCTTCTATAATCTCTTAGGTGTTTGTTCCAATTTTGGCATAAACATTTTGGTGCTATCACTGAAAATGTACTATTCTCTTGCTATTTGGATCTATTTTCTACTTTTGGATTGCCTTAATCCATGAAGTAATCCGTTAGTTTCATTCCTATAATCCATGACTATTTAGATTTCTGCAAAATCTATCATAGGATCAACCAAAGTAATGGCTCATCAAATACTAGAGAAAAATTTATTGCCTCCAGTCCTGATAACGATATTGAGAACGCGGGCTCTTAACATGTTGAAGAAGTAGCTTAATCAACTCTACACTATTGAAATTCAGAGCCCCTCAGACATGATAACACAGGTTGAGATGGACAGAATGATAAAGGAGTTGAATGAAAAGCTATATGAATGCCAAGAAGAAATAAGGAAGCGGATGAAGGAAAGTTTGGATTTACTGAACCAGTTACCTCGTAGTTGAATAGAAGAGAGCTATCACCTTCCGATTCAGAAGGTGGAGATAGTTCTTCATAGTCTGAAATACAGAAAAGGAAAGCAGAAGATGAAGAGAAAGGAAATTGGGACTTTGAGAAGCAAGTTGGACAATGCTCAGAGTACAAGAGCATGGAACGGTATCGATCCATCATCAGGGATCGGTACAAAACCCTGTGATCGTGATTTGGGTCTAGAAACTGGTGTTAGCTTAGAGACGACGTTGGTGGTGGAGATGGTCATGTTGCTGATGGCTAGAATGTTGAGATTCAAATGGCTATGTAACATGCCCAATTTGGAGGCCCAAAACTAACCGCTACGGATGCTGTAGTCATCCATAGTCATTAAATCTCGTGACCAAATGCGGTAATGTTAGATACATTGATATACCAGAAACATATGAAGATGAAAAATTTTAAACTCTATTTAAAACAAATTTCTCATTTCATTTCAGATTCATTACATAATCCCGTACATAAGCCACGTTTAGAGAAATTACAATTTATTACAAAATACGCCAAGAGCGACATATGAAGATGCCCTCTTGGTTGATTAGAGTCTAAATATAGGCACCAAACAACTTTTCCATTACATCTAATAACACAGCGGAATCAAACAGAAAGAACTCCTAATAGCTAGCTTGCCTCCTGCACATCTCCGAAAGCTTATTTTTCTAAAGGAGAACCTGAAACCTTAACTCTCAAACTACTCAAAATCAATTGAGCACCAGAGAGTTTAAGGGGAAAACATAAACTTTGAGTTAGACAAAAAGTCCGGTGTGAATAATAACCTACCATCTCGAACCATATAGATATCTAGTGATACCATGCCGCTTAGTAGAACGGGTTTTCCCCTTACTAGTATCCTAACCCAATTAACAATAACCATATGCACCTGCATCAACAATGGTTAAGACATAACATAATAAAATGTATCATGATGATATGCAAACATGCAATATGCTCTGGATTTCCCATCCCCATTTACCTGACTATCTGTCTCAAGTTATAGTTCCCAGGGTCACTATTAACCTATTAGTTTTCATGGGCCGACTAATAACCTGTTGAATTCTTTATGGATTTCCTATCCAATTTCATAGTTTTCATGGGATCACTATGAAACTATTGGTTTCTACCAGTACTATCATCCAATCATAGTTTTTATGGGATCTCTATGAACCAATTGGTTTCTACCAATACTATCATCTAATCATAGTTCTCATTGGATCACCATGAACCTATTGGTTTCCACCAATAACATATCTCATGTCATAGTTTTCATGGCCTGTCTATGAAACTATTGATCTCTCTCAATAACTTATTTCGAACATAGTTTTCATGGGACCACTAAGAACCTATTGGCCCCTACCAATAGCAATTTCCATAACATAGTTTTTATAGGCTTATTAAGAACTTGTCTACTAATAATCCTTTGATCAATCTTGGGCATCCTATATTCTGGTCTCCCTGACCACCTGGATGCAATTCTACTCACACGGGAGTTAAATTAAATATATACATATTCACTACTGGGCTAACCTAGCCTGTTATCCTGCCCTTACCCCAAGATGCAGTTATGGGTTATAATTGAATTGAATATAGTTACATAAGCATTAATGATAACTGATCAAATAACGTAACAATATAAACATCCATGGTTAAATTCCTTGTAATCATTTTCTAATGAAATACGGTTAATACACTTAACCCTCTATCTTTATCAAGGAGAGCTTCTTCTAAAATTCCATAGTTAAATGCCATTTCAAAACTCTTTCATATTGTCATGTATTTACTTTAAAAATGAGATTGGGTTCTCAAATTTGAAAACTAAGGCTTTGACTATATCCTTTGCATCATTACTTAAAATCTTAGATGTTCTCTTTCGAAACCATCCAACTTATCTTTCGAATACTTAGAACCATTCCTTTTGAAACACTGAAAATATACCTTTCAAAATACTTAAAGCATACCTTTCGAAAGCATTGGATTCAAGTAAGAGTTTGTGGAAACATATCTTCGAAACCATTTAAAAGTATTCCTTTCGAAACTATTGGGTTGAACATTTGATATAACTATAGGGTCAAAGAGAACATAAGAAAAAGTAACCTTTTCGAAAGCATTGATCTCAAATAAAAGAATTAGGGAAGAGGATAGCTTTGAAACCAACCTTTTGAAACAATTGCCTCTGAAACTCTTATTAAACGTGGCTAAAACAAACATTTCAAAGCATTGAGGAAGCGGCTTTAAAATTTAAAGGGACAAAAGCTTCCTTTTCGAACACTATAAAGAAAAGCGGCCTTTAACTGATTCAAAAGGTATGAATGCAGCATCTAGGTATCGAATAGGTTCAAAAGCGGCAACTATTTCGAAAGCTTCTTTTAAAAACAAAGGCAATTGATTGATTCGAAGGCTAATAAAAGTGGCTTCAACCCCTTTGTAAGCAATCCTTTGACACAATCCCTTCTGTCTTTCTCTAATCCACTACGTACCAATTGCTTGATACCATATGCATTATTTTCAAATGGGTGCGAAAGGTCTACTAGGCATGGTAACGGAAGCAAGCAAATGGAAGTGGCGAAGTTGTAATTCGAAACAAAACTGATATTATGCCTTTAAAAGTAATTCCTTTTTACCTAACTTGCCTAGTTTGTTAAAATATGATTGGTTGCCAATTCATTATCAAAATTCTTTTCTAAAAAGGTTGCCGAATTCAACTATTAACAATTGAAATTGTTTTAGCAAATAAGCCCTTCTCCTTAACAAAACAATTAAAACATTTAATTCCTCTAACTGAAATAATTTAAAAATCATAGTAAAACACTTAGGAAAAATCCTCAAAAATCATAATTATTCACTTTTAATATGTTTTCTAACATATATAAATTTTTGAACCGAAAACATTACTTACTTGCCTTTAATAATTCAAACCCAAATTTAACTATTTCTTTTCATTCAAAATTCATAATAAATTATCCATAGCTTGGAATATTATGAAAATTTAAACCCATCTCCAAAATAATGTTTTACATAATATATTCAAACATCATGGCATTTGGAAATCAATTTGCACGATTTTATCCTTAAAAATCGAATTATATTATCCTACAAAAATCCTTGTTTAAATTATCACATGACATATAAATCAAAAAATATCATCATTCATCTAATCATACGGTTTTAAACCTTTAACCCGAATTAAAACATTCAAGATGAATTATATGAGATGGTTTAGATCATTATTCACCTTGTTTGGATAAGGAACTTGAGATTTGTTTCCTAGCTTGAATCTTAGCTTCTAATTGGATTTTTCTCTTCTTCTTCTTAGGGTTATGGCCGGCCTCAACTCTCTTTGCTTATGTTTTTGGTTTATAAAATATGAATGAGAATAAGGTGAGGGGTTTAGGGGTTATGGTACACAGCTATTCCCTTTTTGCCTTGCCTAATTCTCTTAAATTTCTAGTTTATAAATCACACTTATATATTCATTTAGTTAAGGCATGACCTTAATTAGTTTTCAAATCACAATCCCCCTATCACTCTAGTCTCAAAATTATTCTGTTTAATTTATCTAATTAAATCTCCTAAATAATGCTAATAAAAATTAGAGGTGTTATAGGCTCTCCTCCTTAAAGAATTTCATCCTCGAAATTCAGCAAGGACTAAATATTAATCATAGCAATCATTTGTACCATCTCCTAACTACCATGCTAGCCTACCTATCTAGGAAACAGTCTATATAAAGTAAATATAGAACATACCCTTAAAGTAGATCGGGATAAGTATCTCTAATCCTGTCTTCTGTGTCCCAAGTACAATCCTTCTCATTGTCGCTCCACTGAACTTTCACCAACTTGACTGTCTTTTCTTAACCTCTTCCATCTCTCGCTATAACCCGAACTAGTTGCCTAACAAAGGTCAGATCCGGTTCTACTAATAAGTCTTTCAATGCAATCGGAGGAATAGTAGTCTCTGGATCATGCACATACATGCGAAGATGAGACACATGAAACACATTATGGACACCTGCCAAACTGCTCAGCAACTCTATTCTGTATGCGATCTTTTCGATTCTCTCTATAACTGAGAATGGTCTAACATATCTTGGTGCCAGTTTCCCTGATTTTCCGAATCGCACCACACCCTTCATCGGTGATACCTTAATGAAAGCCCTATCTCCAACTGAGAACTCTAGATCCTTATGCCTCTTATCTGCATAACTCTTTTGTCCAGATTGATCTTCCTTCATCCTACCTAGGATCAACTCAATCTTCTCTGTTGCCTCTCTTACCAGATCTGGACTGAAGACTAATCTGCCTCCAGTTTCCTACTAAAACGCTGGTGACTTGCATGGCCTTCCATACAAAGCTTCGAAAGGCGCCATTCCTATACTAGTCTGATAACTGTTATTATAGGAAAACTCAACTAAGTGTAGGTGATCTTCCCATGATCCACAAAAAATTTAGCACACAAGCTCTTAACAAATCCACGAGTACCTTGTTGACTCTCTCTGTCTTCCCATCTGAAGATGATAAGCAATACTCATATTGAGCTTGGTACCTAACACATCCTGTAGACTCTTCCAGAACTCGCTAGTAAACAAAGTATCTCTATCACTTACTATTCTACTAGGAATCCTATGTAGTCTAACTATGTTCTTCATAAACAACTTTTCTTAAACAGGTGCCATCTTGGTTGACTTAACTGGAATAAAATGGGCACTATTTGTCATCCTATCCACTACGACCCATATACTTTTATTTCCTCAATTTGACCTTGGCAACCCGTCTATAAAATCCATGGATATCGAATCCCATTTCCAAACTGGTATCTCCAAAGGTTGATGCAACCCACTCGGCTTCTGATGTTCGGCCTTCACTTGTTGACAGTTCACACACTGCTTTACCCATAAGCTAACATCCTTCTTCATACCTTCCTAGTAGCAACTCCTTTTCATGTCTTGATACATCTTGGTTCCCTTAGGATGAATCGTAAATTTTGATCGATGATATTCCCTAAGAATTTCTCTCCTTAAGTCCCCAACATTCAGAACACACAACCGTCCCTTCTTTGTCAACCATCCCCTCTGGTTAAGACTAAAATCTTTTAGATCATCAATCTCCAATCCGACCTCAAGCCTTTTAATCTTTTCAGCTAACAGTGGATCCTCTTTCTGCTTAGAAGCAATCCTTTTGATCAGAACTGGTCGAACTTCCAAGCAGAATAACATGGCAGTGTTCGGACTAGAGCTAGCAGTCGATCTTAACTGCACACTACAAGTAGTCAAAGCCTCCAGGTCCTTCCATTCTATTAACATAGCTAACACCACATTCTGATGTTTTCTGCTAAGAGCATCCGCTACTTTATTTTCTTTTTCAGGTGTATACTCTATACCAAAATCATAAGCTGCTAAAAACTCCAACCACCTCCTCATATCCAACTCCTTCTAAGAGAATAAATACCTTAAGGACTTATGATCTGTGTATAACTCAAATCTCTCCCCTAAGAGATAATGTCTCCATACTCTCAGTATGAAGACTACTGCTGCCATCTCTAGATCATGAGTAGGATATCTCACTTCATGCGGTCTAAGTTATCGTTAAGCGTAGGCAATAACTTTACCTTTCTACATCAACACAGCCCCTATTCCGGTTCCACATGCATCAGTATACACTACTAATCCTTGATTCTCATCTGGAACTACTAACACAGGTGCATTGGTCAACAAGTGCTTTAACTTAAGGAATGCTTCCTCGCATTTGTTTGACCAAATAAACTTTATGTCCTTCCTGGTTAGCTTAGTCATCGGTGCGACTATCCACGAGAAATCCTTAATGAATCTCCGGTAGAAGCTAGCTAACCCAAGAAAAATCTTTATCTCAGTCACTTTTTCGGGTCTCTTCCAATTATTCACTGCCTCAATCTTAGCCGGATCTACTGACAATCCTTTCTATGAGACTACATGACCAAGAAACTTCACTTCCTTCTTCCGAAAGTGACACTTCAAAAACTTCGCCTTCAACTGATTCTGTCTCAATGTCTCAAGCAATATCCTAAGATGAACTTCATGATCTCTTTCATCCTTGGAATATATCAATATGTCGTCTATGAACACTAATACAAATCTGTCCAGATGTTCCTGGGAGATTCCGTTCATCAAGTCCACGAAGAATGCTGGCGCATTAGTTAGACCAAATGGCATCACTAATCATTTGTATGATCCATATCTGGTCCTAAACGTCGTCAAAGGAATACTATCCTCTGCTACTCTAAATTGATGGAACCCTGTTGCCAAATCCAACCGAGAAAATACTTTAGCTCCACTCAACTGGTCGAAGAAATCATTAATCCTAGGTAATTGATATCGATTCTTTATCGTCTTCTCATTCAACTTACAATAGTCGATACACATCCTTAACGACCCATCTGGTTTCTTCATGAACACCGTGGCCGCTCCCTAAGGCGAACTGCTTGGTCTAATAAAATTCTTTCTTTCTAAATTCACTAGTTGCACCTTCAATTCCTTCATCTCGATAGGTGTCATCCTGCTAGGTGGTCTACTTACGGGTTCTGCTCCTAGCACAAGATCTAATCCGAAATTCAATGGCTCGATTCGGTGGTAGTCCTGTGACTGGCTTAAAAACATCTACAAACTCTCTTGCTACCAAATCCTGATTCAATCCTTCATCTACTTCAATTGCATTCAGCAAAGCCCAAGCACTTGAGTCTGACTTCTCCACCTAGTATATAATTCGATCATGACTATTGGGGTGTTTTAGCAATATTTCCCTATCTTGGCAAAATATCCTAACATCATATTTATCTAACCAATCCATACCCAAAATGATCCCCAAGCCTACACAATCAAAAACATACAAACTGCATGCAAACTTATGACCTAACAATTCAAGTTCTAACTGGTCACATCGCATCCCCAGAGCTGCATACCTTCCCATCAGATTCGCAACCCTTAAGGAAGTAACAAGGTATGAGGGTTCTAAACATAACTTATCTACCAAACACTTAGATATAAATAAATGTGATGCACCAGTACCAAATAGTACCCTAATTGGTATACTATGAATCAAAAGTGTGAAGGTGTGTAGGATGTGTGGCTAGTTAATGAAAGTGTATATGGATCGATAATATAGTTAAACTACGACTAGCAAGTGCGGAATTATAAATAATAGTAAATGGCAGTAATAAAAATGACACTGGGGATTTTTATACTGGTACGAACTTCTCGTTCTATGTCCAGTCCCAGACTCCTTCTGGAATTTCTCTAACAACCCTCACTTAACCCGGAGGAACAGGTATTACACCGCCTGAGCAACCGAACAGGACTTTTCCGCCTAAGCAACCGAATAGGACTTCAAATACAATTTGGTAAATTGTTTCTTGACTTGTGTGTTCTTTGAATAACACGAATATAGTCAATGTAGTACACCCTTCCTATAATCTTCTTGATATGATGATTTGAATGTGCAAAAGATAGGAAGTAGAGATTGAAAATCGCTTGTGATTATGATAATACAAAGCAAGTATAGATAGAAAGTATTAGTGTTTAAAATAGTGGATTTTCATCTCTATTTATAGTATTGAATAGTCTTAATTTAATAGTTGCAACTATTAGAAGAAGTGCAACTCTTGGTGAAGAAGACAACTCTTCAGAATTTGATATTTCATGAAGAGATGCTTCAGTTCGTCAAGTTCAGATGTCTGAGAGAAAAGTGACAGATGTCTGAATAAAGTTTGAAATTCAAAAAATAGAAGAAAGAAAAAAACAGTCATTTCAGACGTCTGTCTAGGATGACAGACGTCTGTAATTAAATTGACAGACGTCTATTTCATATAAAAATAGAAGCACTTTATACAGAGGATTTAGACGTCTGTTATTTTTTTCTTTAGACGTCTGACATTGATGTCAGACGTCTGAATTAAGATACAGACGTCTAAATCTGTACTGTTTTGTTCCTTCCTTTGTTTTAGCACTTTTGAACTTGAGATATTATATAATTTTGAAAATACCTTTTTATATCTTTAAATAATTAAAGATATTTATTTATTTTAAAGCATGATTTTCAAAAATATATTTGTGTGTGTGTGTTTTATCATCATATCAGAGATTGTACAAAAATATCTAACTTAGAAATAATAAAATTTGAGAACTTAATCTTGTTGATGATATGATAATAGCTTCTCTTGTAGATTCCTGCAATAATACTTGACATTATAGTATATAGGTTGAAATATATAGTTGTTGCATTAAAATCGAAGAAGGCAGGTTCCAACAGTTAACACTTAGGATCATGTAATATGGAATATTATTTAAGTGCGGAAATATAAACTAGATAATAGATAATAGTAATAAAGAAAATGAAATAAGCACACCAGGACTTTTTATACTGGTTCGAACTTCCTGTTCTACGTCCAGTCGCAGACTACACTCTGGATTTAAACTCTATAAACCCCTCTCTTAACCCGGAGGAATAGGTATACAACACCCGAGCAGCCGAACAGGATTTTTCCGCCTCAAACAGCCGAAGAGGACTTTTACCGCTTGAACAACCGAACAGGACTTCTACCGGTACAAGTAAATAGTTGACGCTTGTGTTCTGAATACCATGGGTATCTTTAATAGTACACCCTTCCTATAATCAAATCCTCAAGTATATAATATATGTGTGAAGATATGAAAGGAAGATATTGCTTAGAGTTGAAGAATATGTTAACTAATTCAGAGATTCAAGCAATATATAGATTGTGATTGCTTTTAGATTGCAGAGATAGATAGTAGAGAATATAGCAAGAAATCAAAATAAAATTTAGTGGTTTGAGAAGTGATTCTAACGTGTTTATATAGTGAACAAATAGTTACAACTATTCACAAAAAGTTTCAATCAAAAGGTGCAGCCATATCTCTTCAATTTGGATGGAAACTCTTCGCAATTAGAAGTGACTCTTCAGAAAAACTAACTGCTAGAGCCGGTCAGTCGACTGAGCAAAATCGACCAGTCAACTGAATATTTAAAAATAGTATAAAATGGTGCATTTCTATGCACTGAACAGGTTCAGTCGACTGATTGTTTTCGCTCAGTCGACTGACCTGGTCGTCAATGCACAATTTGCACATATTTAAGAAATTTGAACTTTAAAACTACTTTGAGTATGTGCAAACTACTTGAGGATAGATTTTAACAATTATAAAACATATCTAAGACTAAAACTTTAGTAAATATTCATACTATACTTAGATTTGTAGTCTCATCTCCTTTGTAGTTTAATTAGCTTGCATATCTTTTTCTCTTTTTGTCGCTTGATCGTATAGTCTCATCACTAATCATTTAAGCTTTTTGTCATGAATCAAAATTCATGATTCAACATTCTCCTCCTTTTTGATTGATGACAACCTATTTTTGATGATGCTATATATTAAGAATTATATACCGGAAGTTTTATATTTCTCCCCCTGAATATGTGGCGACATATCTATTCCTGCAAAAATTGGTTATTCGTAAAAATTTCTTCCCCTTTGTCATCGATAAAAAGGAAATAAACAACCATATAATATGTTATCACATAAGCATTGTGAACTAACAACATATTAAATAACAATCACAAACAAACATATGTTTTCTAAATTCTATCAGGCTATTTATACAAGCCCATCAACATTAAAGAAATTAAACGATACTAGAATGTTTGTAATTAAAAAGAAAGTAACTTACTACCACCATCATGAATTATCGTCATTACTCATCAGAGTTTGAATCTGTTTCTTCTTCCTCTTCTTCTCGTGCTGGTTCTTTGCCTCGTGAAGAGCTTTCCACATATTGTCTACCCCCATTTGCACTAGTGTCAGAACTTGTATGTTCTACGGATGTAGACCAAGTAAAATGAGGTGCCGGGTGTTTTCCCGGATCATGATGTGAAGGTTCTGCAGTGGTCAAGGAGGAACAAGAGATTGCATCCCATAGAATCCCGAAAAAGCTTTTGAACTTGTCAAACTTCCTGTCAATCTTCTTGTCGAGATTCTTAATGCTAGAATCCAAAATTACTTGAATACGTGCAATGAGATCAATGGACTCTCGGGTGCTTTAGGATGGGGTGGTGGTGCGTATTTTATCTCCTCGTTATTGTGGAGTAGTAGCTTGTTGGCGAGGCCTTGATTGCCAATCTTGGAATGACATGATACTGAGCGGTCTTGGAGGCAATTTCATCAAACTAATTGTGCGGCTATTTAGTGTTTTAACCGTGGAGGTGTCGGATTCTGGAAATGGAACTTTTAGATTCATTAAGAGCCGCATAATATACTCACCATAGTAAATAATGTTCATCCGTCCTTGGTTGAAGGCTAGGAATTCATCAAGTATAAGCTTAGGCCAATTAATTTGAACATCACCCCAAATTGCATATAAAGCTCTATAATTCTCTAGGTAGACAAGCTCGTAAGACCCGGTACGAAGAAGGATTGTGTGCATTATGCATAATTCGGGCTGTAGGATGTAAGGCGGTAGATTTTAATTCTATCATGTCGTCCTCCAAAAATCTAAGGCTTACTTCATCTCGTTCTCCTAAAACAACACTCAAATCTTCTAGTGGAATACCATTTGTTGGTGTTTGAAGGATGTGTCCAATTCTATCTAACGACAAGAAGACTTGTTGACCACAAACTAAACTCCATACGCAGTTGTTACGGTTTCTTTGATTTTGATGACCCAAATTCAAGTTAGCGTAAAAGAGTTTTACCATTGTATGATTTATCTCGAGATTGTTCCGGTTGTAGTCAAGGAGAGATTCTAGACGACTTCTTCTAGCAAGATCTTGAACTCTATATGCTGCGAAGTCAGGAAATACAACAAATGATCCTTCTAGAAAGCGAGCTTCCTTCATCTTGTTCCATCTTTGGATAGCGGTGGCATCATAAAGCCATTGAGCTATTTGGGTGTCTATAGGTTCAGAGGTTGAGGATGAAGTATTTCTAGAGTGTTTTGGTTGTCTTGGAGCCATTAGAATGAATAATTGAGTAATGGAATTTGAAAATTTAGAGGGCTAGGGTTTTGAAATTCTGATGGTAGAAAGTAAAAGTGAAGAAGATAGATTATATGGATAAAAAGTAGGTGAAACAGGAGTTAATAGGCCCAGATAAGCCGGTCAGTCGATTGATAATTTTCCCGAAAACATTCTGTTTCCAGATTCAGTCGACTGACCAAAATTCGTCAGTCGACTGAATGCTCTTTTTCAGCATTATCAGTCTTTCTGCTTAAAAAAATTGAAAAATATATATTTAACATTGAATGCATAAAAATTAGATTGAAATAAGAGAAAAGATATATAAAAATTATTTAGATGAAGAAGAAGTGGATGAATGCGGAGTCTTGCAATCTTCCGGTTCAATTTGTCTTCTCTTTGCATGGTTTCAATGGAGACAAGTAGTTTCCACATTCCCGTGAATTTGGAGACACGAGAGGAGGTTGTGGTGTCTAATCCCATGGATACCGATAGGAAGACGCTGTGGGTTGATGAACATCGGATGTAGATGTCCCATAGAATTTCCAGCCAAGTTGCTCCAAAAAGCTAAGTCGTTTTGAATTAACCTTTTGTTTATAGTACATTTCTCGTTGTATTTCTATTGATTCCCGTTGATAATGATGTATATCATCAATCTTTTGTTTCGCTGACGGAGAACCAAAGAATAAGAAACGACGTGCCTTCTTCTTATCTGGAGTATAACCAGTATGATAGTTGGATGGTCTGACATGTTCATAACATGGAGTAGGTGTAGGTAAACTAGAAGAATCAGAGGATGGTGTGGAAAAGTCTAAAGAAGAGTAAGTAGAGTCATTCTGGGAGTTGTTTTGGGAAGACATTGTTGCAAGGAATAATCAATATTTGAATCAAACAATCATGGTGGAGAGAAAATAAACAAACAACCTTTAAATTTATATAAAATAGGTATTGTAAAAATAGAGTAAATGATTGGTTAAACAAGAGATAACCACTAAATAATGAAAGGAGAAGAATAAACAGAATTTTGCATGGTTAAATTTTTTTAAAACAACTGAAAATAATATAAGAATAAGTGTATTCTAGAAATAGTTGTGAAATAACAAATAGAGAAATGATAAAGACATAGGACTTCCAATCTAGAGGAGCTGATTTCCAAGTGCTAGCAATTACAAAAAGAAAATTTTATTTTCATTTATTTTCATTTTTTATTTTTATAGAATTTTAAATATTATAATTCTTTAAAAGAAATTATACCTAGTTCTCTTCTTTGTTTTACAAAAATATTTTCATTGAGTGGTTTAGTGAAAATATCAGCTAATTGTTTTTCAGAATTTACAAATTCTAAATTTACTATATCCTTTTCAATATTATCATGAAGAAAATGATGATGAATGTCAATATGTTTAGTTCATGAATGATTGACAGGATTTTTAGATAAATTAATTGCACTTGTGTTATCACAGTATATTATAGATTTATTTAATTTTATATCAAAATCTTGTAGTGTTTGTTGCATGTAGATGACTTGAGCCCATGCTAAAGCTGCAGATATATATTCTGCTCCACACGTCAATAGTGAAACGCAGTTTTGTTTCTTGCTAAACCAAGATACTAAGGACCATCCGATGAAATGACAAGTTCCACTTGTACTTTTTCTATCTGTCCAACTTCCTCCAAAATCAGCATCGCTATAGGATACTAAATCGAAAGGACATTTTTTCGAATAAAATAGTCCGAAATCCTTGGTCCTGCTAAGATAACGAATTATACGTTTTACTGCTCGCATATGTGATTCTTTAGGATTTTCTTGAAATCGAGCACATAAACAAACACTCATCATTATATCAGGTCGACTAGCAGTTAAGTAAAGTAATGATCCAATCATACTACGATATAGTTTCTGGTCGACACTCTTACTATCTTCATCTCTGTCGAGATGTATAGTTGTACTCATAGGAGTTAGTTCGGCAGAAGTGTTTTCCATACCAAATCGTTTAATTAGATTATTACAATATTTTTATTGATTAATAAAAATACCATTTTGTAATTGTTTAATTTGTAATCCAAGAAAATATGATAGTTCTCCCATATGTGACATTTCAAATTCATTTGTCATGATAGTCGAAAATTCCTGACATAATTTTTCATTAGTTGAACCAAATATAATATCTTCAACATATATTTGTATAACTAAAATATCTTGTTTAATTTTCTTAATAAATAAAGTTTGATCAACCTTCCCAATTTCAAAACCATAGTCTATTAGATAGCTCTTAAGTCGGTCGTACCAAGCACAAGGTGCCTGTTTCAAACCGTATAAGGCTTTCTTAAGTTTATAAACATGGTATGGAAATTTTTCATGAGCGAAAAGAGGAGATTGTTCAACATAAACATTCTTTTAAATATCCATTTAAAAAATAACTTTTAACATCCATTTGATATAATTTAAAGTTATGAAAACATGCAAAAGCCAGTAGAATACGTATAGTTCCTAATCTTACGACATGAGCCAACGTTTCTTCATAGTCTATTCCCTCTTCTTGATTATATCCTTGTGCTACTAATCTGTTTTATTTCTAGTTATATTACCTAGTTCACCAGCTTGTTTTTGAAAACCCATTTTGTACCAATGACCGATTGATCACTTGGTCTAGGAACTAATTCCCAAACTTCGTTTCTTTCAAATTGATTAAGCTCTTCTTGCATAGCTATAATCCAATAGTCATCAGTGGAGGCTTCCTTAATATTTTTAGGTTCTATATTAGAGAGAAATTCTACATGGCCCATTTAATTTAATTGATGTCTTGTTCTTACATTTGAATTTACTTCTCCAATTATATTTTGAACAGGACGATCTCTAAGAATTCTTGTAGGAAATCTTACAATATTTTCATTATGAACAATGTTTTCATCTTCTTTAGTATTATTAATGTTATTATCTTGAAAAATAATATCATCATCTTCTGAAATATTTGTTATGATTTTATTAGAATTATTTTCAAAGTTTGTAATATTAGAAGAAATTTTGAAATTTTCATCGAATGAAACATAAAGAGTTTCTTCGATTACTTTAGTTCTTTTATTAAAAACTCGATAAGCTTTGCTTCTCTCCGAATATCCTATGAATATTCCTTCATCGGATTTTGGATCGAATTTGCCAAGCTGATCTTTAGTGTTAAGTATAAAAAAATTTGAACCAAATACTTTGAAATAAGATATATTAGGTTTTCTACCATTTAAAATTTCATATGGGGTGTGTTTTGTTAATGGTCGAATAGAAACACGATTCAAAACATAACAAGCAATTGCAACAGCTTCTGTCCAGAAATGTTTTGGTAGAGTGCTTCCATTTAATAAAGTTCTTGCACATTCTTGTAATGTTCTGTTTTTCCTTTCTACAACTCTGTTTTGTTGTGGTGTTCGAGGAAAAGAAAAATTATGATTAATTCCTTTCTTGTTACAAAAATGTTAAAAAACTTCATTTTCAAATTCACCTCCATGATCACTTCTAATATTTTTAACTTTTAAACTATTTATAGTTTGAATTCTTTGAACAAAAAATTTTAAAATTTTCAAAAGTATTACATTTATGTTTCATGAAAATAGTCCATGTATATCTTGAAAAATCATCTACAATACAAACACATATCTATTGTGATTAATAGATTGAACTTGAGTAGGTCCAAAGAGGTCCATATGTAGTAATTCAAGTGGTTGTGTTGTAGATATGATTTTCTTAGATTTAAAAGAAGATTTTGTTAATTTTCCTAACTGACATGCATCACAAATATTATCAATTTTGAATTTCATATCACGTAGTCCTTTAAATAGTTTATTTTTAGCTATTTTATTAATAGTACTAATATTTATATGACAAAATCTTTTGTGCCATAGCCAAGAATCATTTTCTGTAGCTACTAAACACATGTTTGTGTTATGATTTACATTCATATTTAAAATATAAATATTTCTATCTCTTATACCTTCAAAAATTAGATTTTGATTTTTATCAGAAATATTGCATTTATTTTCTGAAAAAGATATATTAAAACCTTTATCACATAATTGACTTATGCTCAATAAATTATGTTTTAAGTTTTTAACTAATAAAACATCAGAAATGAGAGGTAAGTTAGAGATATCGTTATTGCTCACATCACCTTTGCCGATGATATAACCTTTTGAATTATCTCCAAAAGTGACCGATCCTCCATTTGAGTAGACAATGTTAGTTAACATGTCCACATTACCAGTCATGTGTTTTGAGCAACCGCTGTCTAAGATCCGTTTTCCTCTCTTTTTAAGTGGTACCTGCAAAAAATAAAGATTAAGTTGGTACCCACTTTTCTTTTAGGGTCCTAAGAGTTAGGTCTTAGGAAACCAAACCCAAGCGGGTTCAGAATTCCCTTTATAAATATAATTCTTATTTTTATGAATAGTTTCCATAAATGTTTTGATATGTCTATTCCTAATTAAATTGTTATTTGTTTTAGGAATCCATATCTTAATAGTTTTAATATCTTTAGAAACCGTCTTCTTAGTATCTTTCTTAATTTTGTTTTTAATCTTATTTTTAAACTTTCCAGATTTCTTTGGATTTTCAATTTTCTTATATCCTAGTCCCATTTTGTTTGAAGTAGACTGAGAATTTTCTATTATTGTAGATAGATTCTCTCGTCCTTTTTTGAAGTTAGAAATATTTTTATTAATATCTTCTAACTTGGTTTTGAGACTAGAATTTTCTAACTCTAATACTTTAGTGTTTGATTTTAAATCATTAATCTCTACTGATAAATCATCATTTTTATTTTTCTGAATTTCTAATTCCTGAGTTATCATAGAAAGTTGAGATGTTAAATTAGAATTAGATTCTTGAGTCATTTCAAGTTCTTCTTCTAGAATTTTCTTTTCATCTCTTTGCATACTAACTTCTAATTCAGATCTATTCATTTTTCCTTGTAACTCTTTATTTTGCTTTTTAATTTGTTTTACTAAGTCTGCTAGTTCTGAATTAATTTCAACCATATCTTCAAAACTTAATTCACTTACATCATCACTTGTAACCATGAAGCATACATTTGCTTGCTCTGTGTTACTGTCGTTGTCACTATCTGATGATGATGAAGAATCTGAATCATCCCACATTACTGAAAATGCTTTCTTCTTGAATTTGTCCTTATTGAATTTGTTTTTCTTTTTCTCTAGATAATCTTTCTTCATATGACCCTTTTTATGACATTCATAAAATTCCATGACAGAGGATGATGGTTTACTGCTATTATTGTTGTTGTTGGAGTAATTTTTGTAACTCCTGAATTTGTTATTCTTTTTAAATTTCAAAAACTTTTTGAAATTTTTAGCAATAGGTGCCATATCCTCTTCATCTGAATCTGAATCATCTTTTTCTGCCTGAAATGCTAGATTCTTCTTGTGTAACATCCTGAAATTTTCAACCATTCGCATCCACATATGTTGGAATTGAATTGCTCAAAATATCAGATTGTTAATTTAAATTTGGCAAAACTCAGCATATATAGTAAATAAATAATCACAAAATCACAGACACAAAGTAATATAACAATAATGCAGCGGAAACAAAAGAATAGTAGTTCATGAAGCTACTATATATATATAGCAGAGTTAAATAAGCTACAACAGAAGTCACGAATACATAGATGTCTCAATACAATAGTCAAATACAAGATCAGAATACATCACTAAAGTCAACTGAATAACTGGAAGCTCGATAGATATAGCTGGATCTCCAAGCGAAGCTCCAACTCCAAAGGTGAGTCTCGAATGCGGTATCACTCAGTCTGACCCGAGCATAAAGCAAAACACAAAACACTTGAGTCAGGATTAACATTCTTATATCAATAAATCCAACTCAAGTGGAATATCAACTGAAATACAAGTAACTTAAAGGATGTTTGGGATAACCATCCTCTAAGGATCCGTTAAACTATCAACTATGTAGTAATATATGTTATTATATAATAATGTCTATAGTAAAGTAAACTATTAAAATAACGTTAAGGCTTTACATTTTCCGCCTTAACACATTTTATATATTCTCATAGTCTATACAGTACCGTAATCCCCCCGTAATGGGCGTCGTCAGAGGGCACTCCATAGGTATGGTACAAAACAAACTCGTAAAAGGCGTGCTATGGTAGGTGACACGGAACAACTAGGCAATGCCAGGGTAGATATACCAATTACACTTCCGGGCCGGTGGTAATGCATAGCAGCCACTACCGCCCACCTCGAGCCACACTCCCGAAATCCGAAGGTGCGCACCAAATCAATCACAAAGTAATAAAATGGTATACGATGGAGTGTGTCCGATAAGAGGTGCTACCTAATTAGTCCGTCAATTGCTCCTGTTTTAGCCACCTTATGCCAACTCATGGGAGTCGGGTCCACGTATATACCTCATATAGGATCGTCGCCACCATCCTACTGAAATGACCCTCCTATTTCCACACTAATTTCATCAGTGATTTTTTTTTAGAGATGATATATAGATATATCATTCATTACAAATATATTTCCCAGGGTCATTTTCTTTCTCCAATAAACAAAATATATCCAGGATCTTTCACAATATAAAAATATTGTTTTAATTCTAAATCATTCTTAACATACATATATGAAGATATCTATGTTATATTCTACTTGAATCAGAGCATGATAATAAGTAGAAATCCTTTTAAATCTATTAAAATGTGATAAATTCCCTTTTTAAAAGATTACTTATTGTATCCTGATTTTTGACTATAGTGTCCACTGGAAATATGTACTTTAGGCTGTTATTATAATTAAGAAATGATCAAGCAATAATCAGTGGAAAGCAAGCTTATAATATAGATGATTGTCTTAAAGTCTGGGTAGTATCAAACTCAGGTTAAAAGAAAGTGGATCATAAGTGAACACAAGCAACATCTAGGCGTAATGGAAACGCGCCTAACTTATACATGAGAGGTCACGAGTTCGAGTACTATGCTGGTCGGTTCAAACACAATTTTTGTTTTTCTTTTTATTTTCTCCTGTATGGTTTGAAATCTGATACCTACCTATATCTGCCCATATATACTCAATTTTTACTTATAATCTATCATACAAAATAATATTTCTTGCTTTATTATTTTTGAAATCCTTTCCTACAACTGTTCTAGGAATTTATATTTATATTTTTGCCCAAATATCAACATGTACACAGATATACATGTACATGTCAATGTCTTTGTTCATTTTCCAGAAAACTGAGCTCAAATGTTCCCTTGCTTCATTGATTTAAAGTGAATCATTTGGCCTGACCTATGGTCTAACCATGTGGTTAATCTGACCATTCTTTTGTTTGCATTTACAACCCAGAATATACACAAAACATTGATACCTCTCCTTTTCAAAAGCATGTTTATATATATTTGTATGAATCAGATTCCTTGTGATCAGATATATATCATTCTTCCTAACCATAATTCTCTTTTAAAAATACATCTTCAGGGTATATACACTTTTTCTTGCATTTGGACATATATCAATATCATGAATTGAAAATATAGCAGTTTAATCCTTTTCTGGTTTTCCCAATATAATTTTCTACATATCTATTTTTTTTTGAAAGGACTCAGGATTAACTGAAATCATCATAAAATGATTATGCTTATAAAATCCAGGTTTTTCCCTCTAAATCAAAACAACTTTAGCAAATAGGTTTTCAAATCAGTTTAACATCAATATCCTTAATACATACCAAATCAGAAATAACCAGAAACAACATAGCACATATCTCTTACAAGTTCTTCCTACTTAATACATTTAGATAGCCATATCAATCAGGGAATACATGCATGAATTAACACATTCTAGCTTTTATTTCTAATTATCTTAGCATCCTCTATTCCATATCTTTTTAATCTTGCTTACTTAGCTCCATCACAACCTGCAAAAGCATTAGTGGCTGCCCCATTATAAATGAGACACCCCCATGTGCCATGAGCAATAAGGGTCAGATCTATGATCTGGTGTGAGCATTTCTAACATATCCATGATATTAAGCTAAGGATACAGCATAAATATACTTTGCATACTTGACAGGTATTATCATGTACAATACATAAGAGCAAACATATGCATTAAAACAACTTTTATCTGGAACTACTAAGGTTGCCTTTTCTTCTTCTTATAAATTCCTGGCCTCATCTGCTATATGGAATCAAAGGGACACATTGCCATGAACTAATTAACATCATGGCACAAAGATCTCAGGACTTAAACAAGCCATGTGCCAACTTGTCTACTTCAAATAGGACAAGCATTCCAGCAGCCTTCTTGGCACAAAAATCCTTAGTTATATCACTAAGTGTATTTATGTTCATTCTATCAATGATAGCTAGGTGTACAAACCACCTGTACACATGAAGCATACTAGTTACCTTGCAGACATAATATTGCAAGCAAGTTAAAGGTTACTTTCTAGAGGTATAACACCCCAGTCATTCCATCTCAAAACACCCTATTCAAGCATATACCAGAATGTTTGCAACTGAGAATAAATGCATGGCTCTATTGGGTTTATTTTGATTTTGCAAGCAACTATGTTTAGCCAGATTTTTAATCTTGTTTAAACATAGTTTTTAGGCTTGTAAATTTCTGTTTGGTTTAGGGCTCAGCACTTATAGAGAAAGACTCCATTGCACCCTTAACCAATTATTTCAAGCCTCAGCACCATACCAATGTATATGCAGCTCATAGTTTTTTTTTTCCATTCTTTTTCTTAAGCCATGATTCAGACTAGTTACAAATACTCTATTATATGTTCTTTAAAGTTTTGGTATAACATACAGAGATGAAAATAGAACAACAAAGTTATACATCCAGCATAGCAGATCATATCTCATCAAGCATTCATGAAACCATCAGTAGCCAACATAGTTTGTAAATCAAAACATGCAAAATATGGCATATAAAAGCTTGGCTGCCTAATCCCAGGTCTTAATGCCATGTATATGAGTGAGGATACTCACCTAAATGCTTACACAAGCTTAATCCAGAAAACCCCTCAAATCTTTAGCCTTTTCTTCCTCTTCTTCCTTAGGTTAATTAATTAGTGAGAGAGCAGTTTTCTGGTTAGGCTCTTGGTTTAAATAAGGGTTCTATCTAGGGTTTTGGGTGATGCAAAATCCCTATTTTAGCCTAGACCAGAATCATGCATTTGGCATTGCATATTCCCTCCCTCCTAACCCTTAATGTCCCGGCCAATATTTAAAAACAAGGCTAAATTGTGCCCATTTTCTTTTCTTTTCAGAAAGTGATTACTTTAAGTATTTTTATTATACTTACCTCAAACATGATAATGGTGTGACTTTCTATTTTCTGCCTATGTACATTTGCTTTCTTGCACTTTGGTTCTTACTATTTTAGTGATTCCTTTATTAATTTTCTGCTCAAATAATATCTGGATATATATATACATTTATACAACTATGGGTGTTAATTTAACTTTAACCTTTTATTTGCAGAAAACATGTGCATACTTATGTGCACTTCTACACACCTATTATTCAAATAAAATTTCACTTATTCATTATAAATCAATGTTCTCTTCTGTCTTAATTTTCAGACAAGTCATACATATGCATATATATAGATATATATATATATACACACATCCTCAGGAATTTTTAATATTCATGTCTAGGCCTATATTTCCTTTATTTAAAACATTTTATCTAAATGTTTTCCTTCCTTGTTTTATTATTCAGGAATTCTGGATTTTCTCTTAGTGCCATAACTAGTGTGCACGTGCACACATGCACACAACCTTGCACCACTGAAAATCCCACCTATATAATAATTCTGATTTTCCCCAGAATTTTAATCATTTATTTAAAAGAATTTTCCTCAAAATCTTGGGGTATTACAATCACCCCTTCTTTTAGGAATTGTGCCCTCACAATTTGCAACATATTCTTTGAGTACTCCTACTTTCTTAGGGAAAAAAATTATTCAAATATGCATGAGCAAATCAATTAGTCACTGTCTATCATACATATCAAACTTTCTTAGTAATCTAAGAATTTACCTTTTAAATTTGCAAGGAGCCTAGGGTAATCCATCCTGATTTTATCCTCTAGCTCCCAAGTACAATCACTAGGATCTATACTCCATTGAATCTTTACAAGCTTCAATGTCTTGTTTCTTAATTTCTTTTCTTCCCTTGCCACAATTCCCACTGGCTCTTTCTCATAGATTAGATCTGGATTAATCTGAACTTCAGTAGGCTTTTCTAAGATTTCCTCCTTGTCATGTACCCATCTCCTTAGTTGTGACACATGAAACACATTGTGCATTGCACTCATCTTCTCTGGAAGCTCCAGCTTATAGGCTAGTGAGCCTATCCTCTCCAAAATCTTGTATGGTCCAACATATTTGGGTCTGAGTTTCCCCTGCTTGCCAAATCTCAAGACTTTCTTCATTGGTGAAACCTTAATGAAGACATAATCACCTACTTTGAATTCCACTGACTTCCTCTTTGCATCAGCATACTTCTTTTGCCTATCTTGAGCTACTGCCATCCTCTTTCTCACCAGTCCTATTTTCTCTGTGATGTCCTTGACATATTCTGGCCCAAGGATAGCTTTCTCTCCTGCCTCAGCCCAACACATAGGTGATAGACATGGCTTTCCATATAGGGCTTCAAAGGGTGCCATTCCAATTGTGCTTTGGTGGCTATTATTGTATGTGAACTCAGCCAAATGGAGGTGGTCCTCCCAATTTCCTCCAAAGTCTAACACACATGCTCTAAGCAAACCCTCTAAAATCTTGTTTACCACTTCTGTTTGCCCATCTGATTGGGGGTGATAAGCAGTGCTTAGGCACAACTCACTCCCCATAGCTTCTTGGAAGCTCTTCCAGAATCTTGAAGTGAAGATTGTATCCCTATCACTCACTATAGTTTTAGGAACACCATGCAATTTTACCACTTCTCTCATAAAAGTTTGGGCAAACCTAGGTGCATTTCTGTCTGCTTTCATTGGTATGAAGTGGGCTACTTTAGTCAGCCTATCTACAATCACCCAAATACTTGTATTTCCCCTCTTGGATCTAGGAAGACCATCTATGAAATCCATAAATATGTCTTCCCACTTCCACTGTGGTATGCTAAGTGGCTGCAACAACCCTGAAGGTCTTTGGGTCTCAGCTTTTATTTGTTGACAAACCATGCACTTAGCAACATATCTAGCTACATTGGACTTCATTCCCTTCCACCAATAGTCCCATTTTAAGTTTTGGTACATCTTGGTGCTGCCTGGATGTATGGAATATTTGCTCCTATGGTACTCATTAAGGATTTCTTCTTTCAATTCTATGATGTTTGGGACACATATCCTTCCCTTGTACCTTAAGTATCCTTTTACATCAATGTGATAATCCTTCACTTCCTCCTTCTTTAATAGGAGAGACCTCTTTTCTGCTAAGTCTTGATCTTCTTCTTGCATTTTTGCCACCTTCAAGACCAAATTTGATTGTAAAGTAATTAAACTTAACCTTCCTTTACTCCTTTCTTCCTCAATTATCTCCATACTTATCCCACTGCTCTCATCTATTTCCAAATCAGTGAGCATGGTCAAGTCTCTAAACTCCTCCATCATCAACATGGCCACTTTTGCATGCTGCCTACTCAATGCATCTGCCACTTTATTAGCCTTGCCTGGTGTATAAAGTATATCTAAGTCATAAGCAGCAAGAAATTCAACCCATCTGTGTTGTCTCATATTCAAATCTTTCTGTGAAAAGAGATACTTTAAGGCCTTGTGATCAGTGTATAAAAGGAACTTTGCACCTAATAAATAATGCCTCCAGAGCTTCAAGGCATATACTACTGCTGCCAACTCAAGATCATGAGTTGCATATCTAGTTTCATGGGGTTTTAGTTGCCTAGATGCATAGGCTATGACCTGATCTTGCTGCATCAACACAGCCCCTAGCCCTGACCCACATGCATCTGTATATACAACTAATCCCTCATTGCCTTCTGGTACTCTCAACACTGGTGATTTTACCAAAGCCTCCTTGATCTGGGTGAAAGCTTGTTCACACTTATCAGTCCATATAAACTTTTGGTTCTTCCTAGTCAGGTTAGTGAGTGGCATTGCTATTTTAGAAAATCCTTGTATAAACCTCCTATAGTATCCTGCCATCCCCATGAATGACCTAACTTCACTAACATTGTTAGGCTTCTTCCATGCTTGGATTGCTACTATCTTATTGGGGTTTACAGAAATCCCCCTAGCAGAGACAACATGTCCAAGAAAATGTACTTCCTCTTGCTAGAACACACACTTAGAGAACTTTGCTTTCAAATCTTTTTCTCTTAATCTAGATAAGACCAAATGTAAGTGGTTCTCATGTTCCTCTATTGTTTTAGAGTAGATTAGAATGTCATCTATAAAAATCAGAACAAACTTGTCTAAGTAATCTCTGAATATCCTATTCATTAGGTCTACAAAGTAAGAAGGGGCATTTGTTAGCCCAAATGGCATAACCAGAAACTCATACAAACCATATCTTGTGTTGAATGCTGTATATTTAACACTTGATTCCTCAACCTTCATCTGATGAAACCCAGATGCCAAGTCTAGCCTAGAAAACACTTTAGCTCCACTGAGTTGATCAAAGAGATCATCTATCCTGGGTAATGGGTATTTGTTTTTGATGGTTACTTTGTTTAATTCTCTATAATCTATACACATTCTTAAAGTACCATCATGCTTTTTAACAAATACTACAGGAGCACCCCAGCATGAATTACTTGGCCTTATAAACCCCTTGGCTTCTAATTCTTCCAGCTGGTTCTTTAGCTCCTTTAATTCACTTGGCCCCATCCTTGTAGGCTTTTTGATAACTGGGCTAGCCCCAGGCATAAGGTTAATCTGGAATTCAACAGGTCTATGGTGTGAGACACCTTTTACTTCCCCAAATACATCCAAGTATTCTTTAACTATGGGGATTTCATTAATAGCTATTTCCTTGGGATTATTTTCTAATTCAATTAAATGATTTAGACTGTTTTCTTTGATAGGTTCACATAGAATTGTAACCCTTTGGCCTTTAGAATTTTGTAGTGAAATGGTGGATGCATCTAGGTCAATTATGGCTTTGAATTGTCTTGCCAGTCTGCCCCTAATATAACTCCTATATTTGGGAAATTTAGAACATATAAATTGGAAACAAATGTGTTTCCCCCTATGTTCAAATTCACATCCACACAAATCATATCTAATACACTAGAACTTCCTAAAGGGCTTTGTATTAACAGAGGTATTTCAGCCAAATTGCAGTTCATTTTCAACCTTTTAACTATTTCATGGGAAATGAGTGAGTGGGTTGCCCCGGTATCATATATTACAGCTAAAGGTATGGTACAAATAAATAGTGTACCTTCCACTTGACCATGGTTTTCAGCATTAGCCTCAATTATGGCCTTGCCCCTACCTTCCAGGTTTGCCACTTTCCCTTGTTGCTTGTATTCTGGGCAATTTCTTTTCATATGCCCTTCCTTCCCACATAGAAAGCATTTGAAAGCTCCCCCTTTAAGCTCTGGGCATCTTGGCTTAATATGGCCTTCTTTCCCACAATGGTTGCAAACTATTTTTCTTTTGGCTTCATTGGGTTTTGCATCTACTGCCTTCTTACCATCTGCCTCTCCTTTCTTCTTATCATAAGGATAGTACTTCCCTTTGTTCTTCTTGTTGCTATTGTTTTTGAAGCTCCTAAACTTATCTCTTTCCTTGTCATGCTGCTCAATCTTCAGAGCCAAATCTATCACTTGATCAAAAGTTCTTTCAGCATAAGGTAGTATAGCCCTGCTAAGCCCTGGGTTCAATCCCTTGATGTATCTATCATTTTTGGATGCTTCATCAGCCACTAACATTGCCCCATAGGTTGACAATCCCTCAAACTTCTGGGTGTATTCTGTGACATTCATAGTCCCCTGTCTAAGTTTGATGAACTCCTCAAGTAAAGTGGTTTTTGCTGAGGCTGGAACAAACCTTGCCTCTAACATCTCCTTAAATTGATTCCAATTAATATCATTTTCATTCCGGCCAGCTATGATCACCTCCCACCAACTCAAAGCTGCACCTTTTAATTGCCTTGAGGCCACTTGCCTCTTCCTTTGGTCATCTAGTTGCATATCAGTGAAGATCCTCTCTAATGTCCTCAGCCATGCTTGAATCTCCATTACACTTTCAGTTCCTTCAAAGCTCTTGCCTCCCAAGTTGGTATAAGTCTTCACTAACTTGGAGAGCTCCTCATATGGGTTCTCAGGTCTGTGCCCAATTCCATCTCTCAAAACTCTCACAAATTCCTGCATGTCAAGCATTTGTGGTGTGCTAGATCCTTCTTGATGATGAGACCCTCTTCCTACCATATTTCTAAAAGTATATGTATTTCATCTTATTAGTTTATAACACTTAGCTTTAATTTTAAATTGGTTGTATCTTTCCTATTTAATCATTGTGTATGTCACATGCACACACATACATACATTCAAGGAATACTTATAAACAGTCAAATATACAAACAAACCTAGTATAAACATAAGCATACAAACATTTTGCTATGTTAATTAAAACATAGCTCTGATACCAAAATGAAATGACCCTCCTATTTCCACACTAATTTCATCATTGATTTTTTTTTAGAGATGATATATAGATATATCATTCATTACAAATATATTTCCCAGGGTCATTTTCTTTCTCCAATAAACAAAATATATCCAAGATCTTTCACAATATAAAAATATTGTTTTAATTCTAAATCATTCTTAACATACATATATGAAGATATCTATGTTATATTCTACTTGAATCAGAGCATGATAATAAGTAGAAATCCTTTTAAATCTATTAAAATGTGATAAATTCCCTTTTTAAAAGATTACTTATTGTATCCTGATTTTTGACTATAGTGTCCACTGAAAATATGTACTTTAGGCTGTTATTATAATTAAGAAATGATCAAGCAATAATCAGTGGAAAGCAAGCTTATAATATAGATGATTGTCTTAAAGTCTGGGTAGTATCAAACTCAGGTTAAAAGAAAGTGGATCATAAGTGAACACAAGCAACATCTAGGCGTAATGGAAACGCGCCTAACTTATACATGAGAGGTCATGAGTTCGAGTACTATGCAGGTCGGTTCAAACACAATTTTTGTTTTTCTTTTTATTTTCTCCTGTATTGTTTGAAATCTGATACCTACCTATATCTGCCCATATATACTCAATTTTTACTTATAATCTATCATACAAAATAATATTTCTTGCTTTATTATTTTTGAAATCCTTTCCTACAACTGTTCTAGGAATTTATATTTATATTTTTGCCCAAATATCAACATGTACACAGATATACATGTACATGTCAATGTCTTTGTTCATTTTCCAGAAAACTGAGCTCAAATGTTCCCTTGCTTCATTGATTTAAAGTGAATCATTTGGCCTGACCTATGGTCTAACCATGTGGTTAATCTGACCATTCTTTTGTTTGCATTTACAACCCAGAATATACACAAAACATTGATACCTCTCCTTTTCAAAAGCATGTTTATATATATTTGTATGAATCAGACACCTTGTGATCAGATATATATCATTCTTCCTAACCATAATTCTCTTTTAAAAATACATCTTCAGGGTATATACACTTTTTCTTGCATTTGGACATATATCAATATCATGAATTGAAAATATAGCAGTTTAATCCTTTTCTGGTTTTCCCAATATAATTTTCTACATATCTATTTTTTTTTGAAAGGACTCAGGATTAACTGAAATCATCATAAAATGATTATGCTTATAAAATCCAGGTTTTTCCCTCTAAATCAAAACAACTTTAGCAAATAGGTTTTCAAATCAGTTTAACATCAATATCCTTAATACATACCAAATCAGAAATAACCAGAAACAACATAGCACATATCTCTTACAAGTTCTTCCTACTTAATACATTTAGATAGCCATATCAATCAGGGAATACATGCATGAATTAACACATTCTAGCTTTTATTTCTAATTATCTTAGCATCCTCTATTCCATATCTTTTTAATCTTGCTTACTTAGCTCCATCACAACCTGCAAAAGCATTAGTGGCTGCCCCATTATAAATGAGACACCCCCATGTGCCATGAGCAATAAGGGTCAGATCTATGATCTGGTGTGAGCATTTCTAACATATCCATGATATTAAGCTAAGGATACAGCATAAATATACTTTGCATACTTGACAGGTATTATCATGTACAATACATAAGAGCAAACATATGCATTAAAACAACTTTTATCTGGAACTACTAAGGTTGCCTTTTCTTCTTCTTATAAATTCCTGGCCTCATCTGCTATATGGAATCAAAGGGACACATTGCCATGAACTAATTAACATCATGGCACAAAGATCTCAGGACTTAAACAAGCCATGTGCCAACTTGTCTACTTCAAATAGGACAAGCATTCCAGCAGCCTTCTTGGCACAAAAATCCTTAGTTATATCACTAAGTGTATTTATGTTCATTCTATCAATGATAGCTAGGTGTACAAACCACCTGTACACATGAAGCATACTAGTTACCTTGCAGACATAATATTGCAAGCAAGTTAAAGGTTACTTTCTAGAGGTATAACACCCCAGTCATTCCATCTCAAAACACCCTATTCAAGCATATACCAGAATGTTTGCAACTGAGAATAAATGCATGGCTCTATTGGGTTTATTTTGATTTTGCAAGCAACTATGTTTAGCCAGATTTTTAATCTTGTTTAAACATAGTTTTTAGGCTTGTAAATTTCTGTTTGGTTTAGGGCTCAGCACTTATAGAGAAAGACTCCATTGCACCCTTAACCAATTATTTCAAGCCTCAGCACCATACCAATGTATATGCAGCTCATAGTTTTTTTTTTCCATTCTTTGTCTTAAGCCATGATTCAGACTAGTTACAAATACTCTATTATATGTTCTTTAAAGTTTTGGTATAACATACAGAGATGAAAATAGAACAACAAAGTTATACATCCAGCATAGCAGATCATATCTCATCAAGCATTCATGAAACCATCAGTAGCCAACATAGTTTGTAAATCAAAACATGCAAAATATGGCATATAAAAGCTTGGCTGATTAATCCCAGGTCTTAATGCCATGTATATGAGTGAGGATACTCACCTAAATGCTTACACAAGCTTAATCCAGAAAACCCCTCAAATCTTTAGCCTTTTCTTCCTCTTCTTCCTTAGGTTAATTAATTAGTGAGAGAGCAGTTTTCTGGTTAGGCTCTTGGTTTAAATAAGGGTTCTATCTAGGGTTTTGGGTGATGCAAAATCCCTATTTTAGCCCAGACCAGAATCATGCATTTGGCATTGTATATTCCCTCCCTCCTAACCCTTAATGTCCCGGCCAATATTTAAAAACAAGGCTAAATTGTGCCCATTTTCTTTTCTTTTCTTTTCAGAAAGTGATTACTTTAAGTATTTTTATTATACTTACCTCAAACATGATAATGGTGTGACTTTCTATTTTCTGCCTATGTACATTTGCTTTCTTGCACTTTGGTTCTTACTATTTTAGTGATTCCTTTATTAATTTTCTGCTCAAATAATATCTGGATATATATATACATTTATACAACTATGGGTGTTAATTTAAATTTAACCTTTTATTTGCAGAAAACATGTGCATACTTATGTGCACTTCTACACACCTATTATTCAAATAAAATTTCACTTATTCATTATAAATCAATGTTCTCTTCTGTCTTAATTTTCAGACAAGTCATACATATGCATATATATAGATTTATATATATACACACATCCTCAGGAATTTTTAATATTCATGTCTAGGCCTATATTTCCTTTATTTAAAACATTTTATCTAAATGTTTTCCTTCCTTGTTTTATTATTCAGGAATTCTGGATTTTCTCTTAGTGCCATAACTAGTGTGCACGTGCACACATGCACACAACCTTGCACCACTGAAAATCCCACCTATATAATAGTTCTGATTTTCCCCAGAATTTTAATCATTTATTTAAAAGAATTTTCCTCAAAATCTTGGGGTATTACACCTACTTCATTCTGGAATCTCCACCGCGTACATAGTTGTTAAAGTGGTTTTCGGTATCGACAAAGAGTATGCCCATATCTGATCTCGGTCTCTTTAACAACCAATCGTTATTATAACACTGCGGTCATTTCAAAATAGTTATACTTCAAAACCCAAAAATATCATTTCCATTTCAAAAACATATCAATACGATATCATTTCCATTTCAAGAATATTCTCTTCCAAAATCATAGTACATTCAAAGATATAATACTTTCGAAACCAAAACAATTTGAAATAATAATACTTTAAAATTCATAACTTTGGAAATCTTAACACTTTTAAATCATAACACTTCCCTTCAAACAGTTTAGATATTAATAATAGTATATAAAATAAAATAGTTTATAAAATAAAATAATTTATATAAAATAGTTATAAGTTAAAACAATTTATATTAAAAAAATTAGTATATTTAAAATAGTTTATATTAAAAATAGTTATATTAAAAGTAGTTTAAATTAAAAATAGTTGATAAAATAATATAAAATAGTTTAAATATAATTTAAAATACTTTATATAATAAAATAGTTTCCTCAAATTTCACAAATCGATTCAACTCAACTCGGATTCCAAAATTCAAATTTAATCCAATCTCAAATCCTCAAATTTCAATTCAATTCAGTTTCTCAATAAACCATTTCAAACCATCGATTTCAAATACATATTTGAACCATAAAATAAGCCATTTCAATTTCAATATATTTAAATCTTTAAATATTCAATAACATCTAAATACAACTTCAATTTACAAATTTAAATAAACAAAATATCCAATTTCAATTTATGTAAATTTGAAATATTCATTTAAGTCACTTTTAATCAAATTCAAGTTATAAAACATATCTTTAAAATTTCAAATTTAAATAAATTTAAAATCAAACTTATTTAAGTAAAAACTATTAAATAAAATATAATTTCAAATCAATTTCTAATTTATCTTTCCAACCTAAATCATTATAGACTCTATATTTGAAAATATATACATTAAATAAATACTTAAACATATTATATATCAACTTTATTAAATCAACTTTAATAAATCTTTAAAATCAATATTTGTCAAAACCATATACTTCTTTTCAAAACCATAGAAATCATTTTCAAAATATATTTATATATAGACCAACGGTGTCTGTATATAATTTTCTACCCTATGGTCAAGTGATACAGATATTTATCATTTCAATCCGTAATTTAAATATATATACGAGTATATATCTTTTCAACCTGCAATCCCAAATTCAATTCAAATGAAAAATGGCTTGGGTTTATCATTTCAACCCATAACGATTTTCTCCTATTCTACAGATCGTTCGGCTATGTATCATTTCAACCCATAGTGAATTCTATACTAACAGGGAACTTGCAGAGTGATAACAGATATGATAATAATATAACAGGCATATATCATCAATGTAAATAACAGATAATGGTGTCAGATGTCACAGATGAACAGATACAAATAATAGCATATATAACAATGTAAATAACTAACAGCAGCATATTCCAATTGACGTTTCAATTGAAATCAAATTTAATAAATATAAGAATGTTAATCGTGAGTGATTGCTCACCTTTCGAGGCTAGAGATGAATGAGAATGAGATGGGTTACGAATCCAAACACGAATTTCGAAGCAAAGCATGATGGAAACAAGTTCGGTGAGCAAAGCTGATAAATTGGAAATCAAGAACCAAAATCAGTTTGATATAACTAAACAAAATATATTATATAAAACCAAAAGTTAAATTTAGGAATACATTTGGTTTTCAAAATTAAATTTCCATATTTTATACATATATATTTAAACGTAATATATATTAACGAAATCTCTATATATATTTTAATTGAAACCCAACTCAAAAATACTTATACACACTATATATAGGCTAATATCAACCGACATACAGACTTAAGAACACATCATAAATATACCTTTATATATATTAACCAATATATAAACTGTTGCAATTATATATATAATACTAATATATAACTTATAAAATGCAAGATACTTATATATATAATAGTATATATTGTCCACTTCAAAATATCAACATCACACAATATAGGAATCTTTTCTTTATTGTAATACATATATACTCATACTTTAAAATGAAGAAAACTATGGTATACATATACTAAAACCAAAACTGTTATATTCATACATTTTAAAATATAACAACTAATATATACATAAACACTTTAAAATATAATACATATATAATATCCTGTAAACAAATATATATATCGTTGTAAATGTATACAATACTATTAACAACTTTGTAGTATTAAAACTATAACAACGAAACTGTAAAACATTGTATATTCGAAACAGTATGAATATTATATACTTTATATAGCTCATATAGGTATATCACAACAATATGAAATCAGATTGTATATATATAGACGGTAAAGTATAAAATAAACAAATGTATAAATAAAAATACTGTATGAACAAATAACTACGTTATTATATACTAAACTTTCACAGCAAAAGCAAACTATCAATATACTAAAAAGAATAGGCTGATATATATGTGCAGGCAACACATATAAAACAAACATACATATAATATATAGTTTGAAATATATATATATATATAACTTTACTATATAAAATAAAAGAAAACTCCAGCCTATATTATAAAAGAACAAACACAGGATGAGTATATGACTCATACCAAATATATATAGACCGATATATATAAAAAAACATATTATATAATTTGTAACTTATAAATTTTGTTAACTGCTAATCTATACAGTACTACCTATATACATAACTAAAATATATATACTTACATAAACCTTTTATATATATAAACACGTACCAAGTTTTTATCTTGTATATGCATTAAAAATAAACGTAGCATATATAACATAAACTTTATCATGCCGAATATATATATATATATATATATATATATAAGTGTGAACTGACATATATGTAAAATTTATATAAATCTATATGTAACATCATACAGATACCTTACGACTATATATATAAACAAAACAAATAAACACATATATATTAATTTTAAACACTTACACCGAACAACCAAAATATCAAAGAATGAGGTTTGATCAAGGAAGTTTGGCTGTGGGTTCCAGCGAGGAAAAGTGGAGAAGGCAGAGGCTCGGGGAGAAGGCCGGAGGTGGCTGCTTTGGCTTGTGGCGGCATAGGCTGCGCTCACGCGGGTTCGAGGCTGAGGTGGATGCGGTGGTGGTGATGGTCGGTAGGCATGGAGATTGCTGCATGTTTGGATGGTTGTGGATTAGCAGTGTCACGGCAGAGGGGATCGGCCGTGGCTTTGGTGTTGGCTGAGGCGGAAGGGATTGTGGTTAAGGTGGTGCAAGGTTTGACTACAACTGATGAGCGCGGAGGGAAGAGAGAGGAGGTGGATGTGGAAGAGTGTTCACATGGGAAAGCATGGAAGGGGAGCAGGAGTAGAAGACAGTGGTGTTTTCGGCAAACATGTGCTGCAGGGTTTCATTTATTTTTTCGAATGTAAAATGACAGGAAGAAGTAAAGGAAAAATATGAGCTCGAAGAGACAAAGAAATAGATACGCTTGTTGGAATAATAAAAGCCATGCATGTTGAATCCAAAGAATAATTATGACCATTGGCTATTGGTTTTAACATTGTTTATAACGAATGGACAAGGAATTCAAAAGACACAAATACAGTTGCCGATACGGTAAACTGTTTGTCGTTTTCCCCCACGTACCGAACACCGAATTACAAAAATAAATATTCTACAGAGATCAGTACGACAAGACGATCAAAACGGTATACAGATATCAGTGGTACGATCATCATATCAAAAGTCGAAAATCGGTACTGAAAATGCTGCTAAAATGTCAGAAATAAGATAAACGGAGCAATAACAGTCAAAATTTGGAGAAACAAGACGTCTCACTCAGAAGATGATTTACAAATTTATTATATAAAAATATTCAGCTTGGGAAGACATTTTATTATCATCAAATGTTAACTAATTTAAATTGAAATAGAATTACACAATAAAATAAACTTCCATATTATCTGATGAAAATTTACCATTTGCTATGTTTAATTAGACGTATTCCAAATATTAAATTTTTATTTCAAAATATTATTATTTAAAATTTTACAAAATTTCAGTTAATTACGTTATTAAAACAGTTAAAATTTACGGGTCGTTACATCTTGTCTTGTGCCTGTACTTTCTTTGTCTGCAAATTTACTTCATATGACATTAGATTTCCTATCAATTCTTCCGGTTTCATGGTTGATAAATCATTAACTTCTTCAATTGCTAAGACTGTTCGTTCCCAATTGTCCGTTAAAGAATTGAGGATTTTTGTAACAATATCAAAATCAGAAATTTTTTGATCTAGTGCCAATAGTGAGTGATATATATCTTGAAATCTAGAGTACATGTCATTTATAGTTTTGTTTGGTTTCATTTTTAAATTCTGGAACTGATTTTTCAAATAGAGATTTTGCTTTGTTTGACTTTGTTAGTTCCTTCATGAGTTACTTTTAGAGTTCTCCATATATCATAAGCAGTTGTCCACATACTGACCATATTAAACTCATTTTTATCTAATGCACAGAATAACATGTTCATAGCTTTAGCATTTGAGGTAGCATCAGTTTTTTGTGCAGCAGTCCAAGTTGAAAAGTCTTCTGCTGGCATGGTATATTCTTTTTGGGTAATATTCTAGGTTTCAAAACCATTGCTTGCATATAGATTCTCATTCTAGTAGACCAGTAATTATAGTTAAGACCATTAAATAGTGGTAGTCGTGTAGTTGACTGTCCTTCAGTGAAACTAGTGTTAATGTTAATGCTAGAGTTGGTGTTACTTTCCATATTACTAAATATATCAAAAAACTGTGTTACGGTTATAGGATGTCCTTGCTCCGATACCAAATAAAGGTGTGTAGGCTGTGCGGCTAGTTAACACTAAGGATCGTGTAATATGGAATATTATATTAGTGCGGAAATATAAACTAGATAATAGATAATAGTAATAAAGAAAATGAAATAAGCACACCAAGACTTTTTATACTAGTTCGAACTTCCCGTTCTACATCCAGTCCCAGACTACACTCTGGATTTAAACTCTATAAACCCCTCTCTTAACCCGAAGGAATAGGTATACAACACCTGAGCAGTCGAACAGGATTTTTCCACCTCAAACAGCCAAAGAGGACTTTTACTGCCTGAACAACCGAACAGGACTTCTATAGGTACAAGTAAATAGTTGACGCTTGTGTTCTGAATAACACAGATATTTCATTAATAGTACACCCTTCCTATAATCAAATCCTCAAGTATATATTGTGTGCGTGAAGATATGAAAGGAAGATATTGCTTAGAATCGAAGAATATGTTAACTAATTCGGAGATTCAAGCAATATATAGATTGTGGTTTCTTTTAGATTGCAGAGATAGATAGTAGAGAATATAGCAAGAAGTCAAAATAAAATTCAGTGGTTTGAGAAGTGATTCTAATGTGTTTATATAGTGAACAAATAGTTACAACTATTCACAAAAAGTTTCAATCAAAAGGTGCAGCCATATCTCTTCAATTTGGATCTAAACTCTTCGCAATTAGAAATGACTCTTTAGAAAAACTAGCCGTTAGAGCCGGTCAGTCGACTGAGCAAAATTGACCAGTCAACTAAATATTCAAAAACAGTATAAAATGGTGCATTTCTATGCACTGAACAGGTTCAGTCAACTGGTTGTTTTCGGTCAGTCGACTGACCTGGTCGTCAGTGCACAGTTTGCACATATTTAAAAAATTTGAACTTTAAAACTACTTTGAGTATGTGCAAACTATTTGAGGATAGATTTTAACAATTATAAACCATATCTAAGACTAAAACTTCAGTAAATAATCATACTATACTTAGATTTGTAGTCTCATCTCCTTTGTAGTTTAATTAGCTTGAATATCTTATTCTCTTTTTGTCGCTTGATCATATAGTCTAATCACTGATCGTTTAAGCTTTTTGTTATGAATCAAAACTCATGATTCAACAAAGCGTACCTTCCATCAAAGTCTTTTGTAATATCCCGGAAATTTGAGCAATATCAATTTAATAATCTGTTAAATAATTAAATTGATATTGATGATCTTTGATAATAAAATTTGAATTTAATTTAATAATCTGATTAAATAAATATTTAATTGGTAAATTTTATCTTTTAAAGGCTAATAAGATATTTTCTATTTGTAATATATATTTATTTGTATATATTATAAATAGAAGCTTTGGTAAATTGGAAATTTAGATTTAGTTTAATATGAGCTTTCAAAGTTATTTAAATAAATAACTTTATAGTTTTAAATATACTTTAGATAAATGTTTAAATTGTTTAAGATATATTTTAACTTAAGCTTAAAATGAATAAATAGTTATATATAAATATATATAACTTAACTTTTAAATTGAATCTTAGGATTTAATTTAATTTGGATTTGAATTTAAGTTTTGAAATTCAAAAGAATAAATATTTAAATTGTTTTAGATCTTAGAATATTTGTATACACTTTTATTTTAAAATATAATTTGTTTTTGTTTCTTTAAAAAGTAATATATATATATATATATATATAGATAAGTATTTTATAAATAAGAAAAGGCATTTTTAAAATAAGTTAAATATGTAAAAATTACTTAAGAGACATATGTCATTATCTTAAGTCTTTGTTTTAACAAGTGTTAATCAACAAACATTACAAATTGACAATTGTTAAAATTTGAGACAAGTGTCCTTTTATTTTTGATTTTTCTTTTAATTTCTAAATAAATCAATTATACTTATAAAAACATGCTTTCTTCATTTCCCATTCTTTTCTAATCTTCATTTTTCAAAAAGCTAAGATAAAAGCTTCAGCTGAAAATTTATTCAAAACAAATCAGTAACCAAATTTCCAAATCCTAAAGCAAAAACATGTAAATCTTCTTCAACCAAAATCAAAGACCCTGTAATCTCATTTCCATTTGCAAATATCAAATCCTCGGCCTTAATTCATTTCTACACTTCAAAAGAAAATCTGGAAATCTTCCTCAAACCAAATCAAAGATCTGTAATCAAATTTTCAAATCAAAAACAAGGGCCTGCAACATATTCTTTTCATCTCTGGAATCATGTTCAAAGCAAAAAGGAGATGCTCTGCATCATCTTCAAAATCAGTCTGCATTCATCTCTTCAACCTGGAAAACAAACATGCATGCAGTTCTAAATTCAATAAGTAAAGTTCAACAACTCAATTTCTTAAATCAAAGGGCATTCCAGTTTAAAGTTCAAACCAGTTTCAAGATTTTCAAAATATAAAAGGCTCTGTCTCTGTTTTGCCTGGTGAGTAACCTACTTACTTAAAATAACTTAAGTATAATTATATTTGCATGTTTAATTATATGATAATTGTGTTGTGATGTGAATGTTTATAGTGTGTATGTTGATTACTGGAATAAGTATGCTTTGCATGTGTATATTTTGGTGAATCTTCTGTGTGTATGAATGCTTATATGTGTGTTGCTATGAATATATGCTCTTGTCTGTTCTTGGTTGTAGATCTAAGAATTGGGTGAAGACTCATTATCACTAAATCTGATACTTATTAGTGTTTAAGATTTTAAACAGAAGTTGTTGATTAAATCATGAAGTAAAGTTTATATTTTTAGAATAAAATTTGAATGTCTCTGTAAAGAAAAAGAAAGAACAGAGTTAACTTAAGATAAGTAGAAAATCAAACATTTTAATTTATTAAGTCAAGTATATAATTTGAAGTCTTAATCAAAGACTTGATTTTTAAAACCTAAATCTCGATTTTTAGGAATAGAATTAGGGAGCAGTTTGGGATTTAACAGATTTTGCATTTTTGGAAATTTCTGATAATATCAAGGGTTTGGGAGGTTGAGGTTTCTTCTGGAGGTGGAAAGATGATCGTGAAGTTCAGGAAAAATGGTTAATGAGTGATCAAGGGACTGGGGTGGCGATGGTTGATCGTGGAAGTCTGTAAACCTAGTTTTTCTGGTGGTCAAGAATTCAGGCACCACGAATTCTCTGGTGGATCGAGTTCCACCAGGCTTTGGAGAATTGAAACCGGAAGTGTTGTCGATGTCGAGGCCGGAGAATCTGACATTCTGGTGATCGGAGATGTTTAGGCGTGGCGTTTCTAGATTTAGATGTTGTAGTTCCAGTTGTTCCAGGTTGAAGTAGCAAGCTCGATTTCGTCCTCGAGTTGAATTGGTGTTTCTGGGTGGTCAGATGAGTGGAGGTGGTCGAAGAGGACTTGTCGACGATGGAAATGGAAGCCGAAGCTCTGACGATCGATGGTGCATGTGCACATGTATTTCTTTGTACATTGGTGAAGTCTGGGTTTTAACAGGGGTAGTTCTCGCGTTTTGTTCGAGTATCTTACGGGAAAGACTCGAAGTTTTTGGGCTTAGACTCGAAGAAATTTGCAAGGGATAGGTTTATTTCTGGAATGCTTAAGTGTTGGGGAAGAGGACATTCTCGAGTCGTACTCGGGTTGTTCAGGTGAGTAGCTCGAAGTTTTCAGAGCTACGACTCGAAGTAATTTAGGTGGACTCGAGCACTTTTGGTTAACAGGTTTCAAAACTGTCTGTTTATAAAAATTTAAACTGAATTTGAATTTGTAAAGAAATTTTTAAACAGGGATTTTAAATCTAAAAGTTTAATTTGAAATCTAGTTTAAATCTGAATCTCAGATTTAAAATAAAAGCAGTTTCTAAATTAAATTGTTTAAATAACTTTATTGTTTAAATTGTATATTAAATGATAGAATTTAAAGGTAAATTTGATTCAAATTCTTAAGTTATTTATAAGATGAGTATTTCTTTAACTTGTAAAATAAAAGAGTTTTAGAAATGTCGTTTAAAACGTGGTTAAAGATAATTTGTTTCATTTTAAATCTTTAAATTTAAAAGAAATTTTGAAGGAAAAATTAAAGTAAATTGATTTAAAATACTTTGTAAATGATAACTTGATTATTAATAAGAACAAGTTTTATCTTAAAGTAATTAGAGATTTGTGTTCATTAAATTTATTAGGAAATTTAATGGATAATTAATTTAATTAAAGTAAATGAAAGTAATTAAAGGGTTGTTAATAGTTAATGAAGGTCATTAACTTGAGATTATTTAAATAAATAATTAATGTGATTAATTTTGATAATTAATTAGATTAATTGATTTAAAGATAATTATTTGTGAAAATGGTTTAAATGTAATTACTTAATAAAAGTAATTAAGGAATTAATTAATCATTGGTAATTAATTGAGTTAATTTGATTTAGTTAAGTTAATTAATTAAGTTTAATTAATTTAAATTAATCAATGGATGATTTGATAAATAATTACTTAATGTAATTATTAAGGTATGATTATTTAGGAAGTAAATAATAAGATAATTACTTGAAGTAATTAATTGATGGTTATGTATTAAGGAAAGTAATTTAAGTTTAATTACTTTGAATAATTATTCAAGGGATTAATTAAGAAATTAATTAAGGAGAATTAATTTAGTAAATGAAAGTAATTAAGGGTAGTTAATTACTGATTGAAGATTAATCAAGGTGATTAATAAATGTTGTTTAATTTAAAGTTAATTACTTAATGTAATTAATTTAATTAAAGTAATTAATAATTAAGTTGTAATTAAGGATCATTAATTAATATAATTAATGATGTAATTAAGATTGATAAATTAAGTATAATTAATAAATGAAGTGATTAATTAATGTAATTAATTAAGGTTTAATATAATTAATTATAGTGATTAATTTAATTAATTATAGTTAATTAATTAAATGAAGTAATTAAAGGTTAATTACTATAAGTGGTTAAGGATAATTAATTTGAGTAATTAATTAAGGATAAATTACTTAAAGGTAATTAAGAGATAATTAATCAAAGATGATTAATTGAAAAAGGTAATTAGAGGATAATTAATTAATTTGTAATTAATTAATGTTTAAGTAAGAAGGATTTATAAAATAAAAGTAATTAATTTAATTAACTTTAAATTAATTAGAGATGATATAGATCATTACTTATGGATGGATGATAATACTGAATGCTTTGCATTTGATTGATATCTCTGATGAGATATATGCTATGTGATATGGATGTTTAGTTGAATTGTGATGATAATATGGATTATTTGATAATGTTGATTATCTATTGTGAATTATCCTTCTATGTGTATAAAGATAATTGAATTGAATTGTTTTAACTTTAAAACAACTTGGCCTTAAAAGATACGTTTTGGATTTCGATGAGACCAGGATCGGGTTTCCGTATACCGGATTTCCAGGTCTGGAGACCCGAATACCACATCGATCCAAATTTACGTTAGGTCGTGAAATCCAAATGGAGCAAGTGAAGACTCGAGGTGTAAGAACGATTCTTTGTCAGTATAACTCTGTGGGTGATTCCGTAATGAGTTGACGGAGATAGTACTTTCAGATTCGAGATAAAGATTTAGAGTGCAAGGGTTATTGTCGTTAACTCTGAGGGTGATTCCAATACGAGTGTAACGAGATAATGCCTTCGGTTTCGTTCGAACCCGGAACGAACTTGTATGGATTGAATGCTTTCAGCACATCGTCAGGTGGACGATGAGCATTCTAAGATAGATGTGTTCTTTTTAAAAGGTAATCGTGACCTCAAGCCTCACAAACCGGGAATGGCTAAAACAGGGGAGGTGCAGCAAGGTTAGTGGGTAGCACCCAAGAAGGACAAGATGACCTCTGTCTAGATGTCCCTTTCTATTTTCGACTTAGTGTGTGCGGTTGGTCATGACAACCGTGAGGTATCTTGTGCGGGAATTATCCAGTAAGGGATGTTCCGGCCTTGTGTTGCAGGGGATTGGGAGTGATCCTCGGTACGGTGATCTAGGCCACGTACTGTGACGGGCGGTTCCCCGGTAGCCCTGCCATTGATGGAATCCAAACTCCAATAAGTGCCGTACGTTTTAGTTGTGCCCAACTATGTTGGAATGTGAGATGTAAGCATTCCAGCTATTTCATATTTATTTGAAAACCCTAGACCTATTATAATACAATCGAATTTCCTATCAAATGTTTTGGTTAGCGTAAGGTAAAAACTTACCCATATTTATTGGTGGGGAGTCTTACGTGATACCTTTTCTTTCAAAAGGTTTTGAAGTTAAACAAGTTTAACCTGTTACTCACACCAGACCCATGTCTGACCCAAGTTGTTTATTTCTGTTTTATAAACTCTTGGGTACTCAAATTTTTACGAGTAGCCAAGGGATTCAGGTTTAGCTTTGACGAGTAATCTGGAGGAGCAATGGAGCAGGAGGCTTCGGCGTTGTAGATATAGATAGTAGTTTTCCGCTGTGTTGATCTTTGTATTGATCTGTATTGTGTTGAGATGTAATAACTAGACAGATGTTTATAACTGTCTAGTATGTGATGTTTAATCTGTGTAACTCTGATAGATGATGTATATGATACTATGTAATATTTATGTGATATATTATATTTCGTTTCGTTTCCGCTGTGAGTATCTGTTGTTGTTTTCTTTTCTCTTCTTCTCTTTTCTATTTCTCACCCCTTTCTTTCTTTCTGTCGATGCGATTTTCCGGGAGTGGAAAGCCGGGTCGTCACATCTTTCCCTTCTCAGCAGCAGTTGGTCTAGAAGATGATGGTTACAAAGCAAAAACCTTTCTCTTGTCCGCTTTGACTGGTTCTGGATGCTGATTCTTGTAGTGTCCAATTTGGTCAAAGTTGAAGCACTTCACTCCTTTCTTATCTGCAACCTTTTTCCCTTTTCTAGTTCAACATTCATGAGCATAATGTCCTTTCTTGTCGCACTTGTGGCAAACTACATCGGCTTTCCCTTTCTTGGCAGCTCCTCTTTTCTGAGCTCCTTTCTTCTTAAAGAATTTCCTCTTCTTGCCCTGAGAATCCTAGGTTTCAACCTGCTTCTCTTTACCAAAAGTAGAAAGCATCCCTTCATTCCTAATTGCCATCTTCACTACAACTGTACTTGGATCACGAAAGTGTGGCATAGTCGCCATAGAAATCTCAAGTATTAACCCTCGAATAAACTTCCCGTTCCTTTTAATGACGGTGTCAATGGTAGCATATCGGTATCTGGATAACTCATCAAACTTTGTAGCATACTCAAACACCGACATCTCACGTTGCACTAAGTCCATGAACTTTCTCAGCAATACTAATTTGGCAACTTTAGATAAGAACGTCTCTTTGAATCTCATTCGAAACTCTGCCCAAGTCAACTCTTCTTTGGGAACTCCCACAGTACCATTCCACCAATAAAGTGCCGCTCCCTGCAATTGTTGTGAAGCAAATCCCCTCTTTTGCTCATCATCTAATCCCAAGTCAATGAAAATTCTTACACAGTGCAATAACCAGTTTTCTACTTCAACAACATCCTTTGTTTCCAAAAATGGCTTCCCACCAAGACTGGTATAATCTCTGCTCAGCTTGGCATAGTTATTGCCAACTGGAGCCACAGGATTACCTCCTCCAACATTCACAGCATTACCCCCACCTACTCCTGCAGCTGCTCCAGCTTGCATCAGATTGACGAAGAACTGATACATCACCCCCATATGTACTGGCAAGGTTCCAACACCTAATACTGACATTTGCGTTTGGATTAGCATTTGCATGTCGACCCAGATTCCTTTTAGTATTGGGTCGAGCATTTCCATTAGTTGAGGTGCTTCGTTCACCTAGATTTTCTGTTCCATTTCTTGCCTCCATATCTTCCTTTCTTGTAAATCTGCATATGAGCCCTAGTAAGATACAGAAGAACGGTCTAAGAGACAGAGGAATACATACTTATATATATATATACATATAACAAATGCAAGTACGTTACTATAGCGTTAGCCCCAAACCCCGGTCTCATTTTTTGATTCTTTGGGTTATGTTTTGAAAGTCTTTTAGGTTCAAATTTTGTTTTAAATTTACATACACCTATGCTATGATACCACATGTAACATCCCTCATTTGGAGGCCCAAAACTAACCGCTATGGATGCTGCATTCATCCGTAGTTATTAATTCTCAGTGACTAAATGCGGTAATGTTAGATACATTGATATACCAGAAACACATGAAAATGAAAAAAAAATTAAACTCAATTTAAAAAAAATTTCTCATTTCATTTTAGATTCATTACATAATCCCATACGTAAACCACGTTCAAAGAAATTACAATTTATTACAAAATACACCAAGAGCGACATATGAAGATGCCCCTTGGTTGATCAGAGTCTAAATATAAGCACTAAAAAACTTTTCCACTACATCCAATAATACAGCGAAATCAAATAGAAATAACTCCTAATAGCTAGCTTGCCTCCTATATGTCTCTGAAAGCTTATTCATTTAAAGGAGAACCTGAAAACCTTAACTCTTAAACTACTCAAAATCAATTGAGCATCCAAGAGTTTAAGGGGAAACATAAACTTCGAGTCAGACAAAAAGTCTGGTGTGAATAATAACCTACCATCGCGAACCATATAGATATCTAGTGAGACCACGCTGCTTAGCGGAACAGGTTTTCCCCTCACTAGTATCTTAACCCAATTTATAATAACCATATACTGTGCACCTGCATCCAGAATCATGAAGGCATAACATAATAAAATTTATCATGATGATATGCAAACATGCAATATGCTCTGATTTCCCATCCCTATTTACCTGACTATCTGTCTCAAGTAATAGTTTCTAGGGTCACTATTAACCTATTAGTTTTCATGGGCTGACTAATAACCTATTTAATTCTTTATGGATTTCCTATCCACTTTCATAGTTTTCATGGGATCAATATGAACCTATTGGTTTCAACCAGTACTATCATACAATCATAGTTTTCATGGGATCACTATGAACCAATTGGTTTCTACTAATACTATCATCCAATCATAGTTTTCATGGGATCACTATGAACTTATTGGTTTCCACCAATAACATCTCTCATGTCATAGTTTTCGTGGGTTGTCTATGAACCTATTGATCTCTCTCAATAACTTATTCCAGACATAGTTTCCATGGAATCACCAAGAACCTATTAGCCCCTGCTAATAACAATTTCCATAACATAGTTTTTATGGGCTTACTCAGAACCTATCTACCAATAATCCTTTGATCAGTCTTGGGCATTCTATATTATGATCTAGCTGACCTCCTGGATGCAATTCTACTCACACAGGAGTTACATTCAATATATACATATTCACTACTGAGCTGACCTAGCCTGTTATTCTGCCCTTACCCCAAGATGCAGTTATGGGTTATAAATGAATTGAATATAGTTACACAAGCATTAATGATAACTGATCAAATAACATAACGATATAAACATCCATGGTTAAATTCCTTGTAATCATTTTTCAAATGATATATGGTTAATACCTTAACCCACTATCTTTATCAAGGAAAGCTTCCTCTAAAATTCCATAGTTAAATGCCATTTCAAAACTCTTTCATATTGCCATGTATTTACTTTAAAAATGAGATTAGTTTCTCAAATTTGAAAACTAAGGCTTTCGACTATATCCGTTGTATCATTACTTAAAACCTTAGATGTTCTCTTTCGAAACCATCCAATATCTTTAGAATACTTGGAACCAGTCCTTTTGAAACACTGAAAAATATACCTTTCGAAATACATAAAGCATACCCTTCGAAAGCATTGCGTTCAGGTAAGAGTTTGTGGAAAGATAGCTTCGAAACATTTAAAAGCATTCCTTTCGAAACATTGGGTTGAACATTTAGTATAACTATAGGGTCAAAGAGAACATAAGCGAAAGTAACCCATTCGAAAGCATTGATCTCAAATAAAAGAATTGTGGAAGAGGATAACTTCGAAACCAATCTTTCAAAACCATTGCCTCTAAAACTCTTATTAAAAGTGGTTAAACAACCCTTTTGAAAGCATTGAGGAAGTGGCTTTAAAATTTAAAGGGACAAAAGCTTACCTTCCGAATACTATAAAGAAAAGCGGCTTCTAGCTGATTTGAAAGGTATGAATGATGTAGCTAGGTATCGAATAGGTTCAAAAGCAGCAACTATTTCAAAAGCTTCTTTTAAAAACAAAGGCAAGTTGATTGATTCGAAGGCTAATAAAAGTGGCTTCAACCCCTTCGAAAGCATGCCTTCGACACACTCCCTTCTGGCTTTCTCCAATCCACTATGTACCAATTGCTTGATACCATATGCATTGGTGTTGAATGGGTGCGAAAGGTCTAGTGAGCATGGTGATGGAAGCAAGCAAATGGAAGTGGCGAAGTTGTAATTCGAAATGAAACTGATTTTTATGCCTTTCAAGGTAATTCCTTTTTACCTAACTTGCCTAATTTGTTAAAATATGATTGGTTGCCAATTCTTTATTAAAATTATTTTCTAAAAAGGCTGCTGAATTCAACCATTAAAATTGAAATTGTTTTAGCAAATAAGCCCTTCTCCTTAACAAAACAATTAAAACATTCAAGTCCTCTAACTGAAATAATTTAAAAACCATAGTAAAACACTTAGGGAAAATCCCCAAAAATCACAATTATTCACTTTTAATATGTTTTCTAACACATATAAATTTCTGACCTGAAAACATTACTTAGTTGCCTTAAATAATTTAAACCAAAAATTAACTATTTCTTTTCATTCAAAATTCATAATAAATTATCCATAGCTTAGAGTATTATGAAAATATAAACCCATCTCCAAAATAATGTTTTACATAGTATATTCAAACATCATGGAATTTGGAAATCACTTTGCACGATTTTAACCTTAAAATCGAATTATATTGTCCCACAAAAATCTTTGTTTAAATTATAACATGGAATAGAAATCAAAGCATATCATCATTCATCCAATCATACAGTTTTAAACCTTAAACCCAAATTAAAACATTCAAGATGACTTATATGAGATGGTTTAGATCATTATTCACCTTGTTTAGATAAGGAACTTGAGATTTATTCTTGTTTAATCTTCCAAGATTGAATCTTATCTTTTAATTGGATTGTGCTCTTCTTCTTCTTAGGGTTATGACCGACCTCAACTCTCTTTGCTTATGTTTTTGGTTTGTAAAAATGTGAATGAGAATGAGGTGATGGGTTTAGGGGTTATGGTATGCGGCTATTTCCTTTTTGCCCTTGCATTATTCTCTTAAATTTCTAGTTTATAAATCAGACTTATATATTCATTTAGTTAAGGCACTACCTTAATTAGTTTTCAAATATCAATCACCTTATCGCTCTAGTCTCGACATTATTCTATTTAATTTATCTACTTAAATCTCCTGAACAAAGCTAATAATAATTAGGGGTGTTATAGGCTACTATTGATCCACCGCATATAAATCATAGAAACATATCAATTGAACAAATAGTTCTCCTAAAGACACGGGATTCATGTACCATGGAACTAACCGAGAATATTTGCAGGGCCAAACACTCAAACCGAGCTATGGTTATTGCCATTCAATAGATCAAATAAAGCCAGAATACTTTGTGGATATGGTCAAGAAGTTGGTAAATGAGAACCAACATAAAAACAACAATGAATGGGACTCTTCTCCTAGTAGGAACCCACTCACCGAAGAGATATTGCATAAGGAATATCCTCATAGATTTACAATGCCTACGATGACGTCATATAGTGGAACAACGGATCTAAGGCAACAGTTGTTGAAATATGAATGACATATGGACACAATAAGGGCAACGGATGCTGTGAGATGTAGACGCTTCCCGATATTTTGGAGGGTGTCGCTACAATGTAGTTTACTCGGCTCCCGTCGTGGTACTTATCCTCATTTGATCAGTTAGCTAGGAGGTTTGTTGAGTAGTTTTGGTTGCATACAACCTGTTCGATATAAGTAATTCATTATCAAACCTCTTTCAGAATTCTGGAGAATCTTTAAAGTACTTTTTGTGTCGATTTAACATGAATGTAGCAGAGGTGAGCAATGCCAAGGAAGACATTTTTTTATTCACTTTGATCAGAGGGATACATCTTGACATAAATTTTGGTAAATGGCTGAAGATGAAACCGCGCCAACCATGAAGGAGTTTTATAATAAGGCGACTCAATTATTACACCAGGAAGAGGCAAGTATTATCACCAGGAAAGCCGATGGTGGACAATCGGTTGAAATGATTCAAAGTAATGTGGCTTTGAAGTAATCCGAAAAAGGTTCCGAGAATATCGTTGTTAATGTGGGAAACCAAGGTAATAACTAGAAAAGAAATAATCAATGTGATGGAGGTAGGAAGTCGGATTTCTAAAAACATCCAAGATTTCCAAAGTACGAGGACTATACGCTATTGAACAATTCAATTGAGATCATATACCTTGCGACTTCGGGTACTGAGCATTATAAAAAGCCGGCTCCAAGGTAGTCGACCGATAGAGAGAGAAAAAGTCTAGAAAGTATTGCCGCTTTCACTAGACCCCTGGCTATAATACAAATGCATGTAGACATTTGCGAGATGTGATTGAAGATCTAATCCAGAAAAAGAAACTTCAGTAGTATGTGAAAGCCCCATAATATAGCGGGCAAGGAAATGCTTAACCCTAGGGGCAATCACTCCAACGGGGCTAGGGTGGGCCTAGCAATGACAAGCCTAGGCAGCTTGGGAAAGAACTTGTTATCAACATAATAACTAGTGGGCCTTATCCAATTGATATGATTTGGAATGAGATGGAAAGGTACGAAAGTTCTTTGAAACATGTTATATAGGAAAGTTGCCTTGCCATCAAATACGGAGCTCTGGTAAAATAATTAAAGACTATGAAGGATGAAATTGTGTTCAAAAGTCAAGACGTAAACAAGGTCGAAGCACGCATGCTTGATCCCTTGGTCATAACGGCCATGATTGGGCCTACAACTGTGAAGAAAGTGCATATTGATTATGGAAGTTCTGTAAATATACCATTCAAAAGAGTTTATGACCATATGATGACGGATGATCAAGGTCCGAAGCCTTGTAAATCCCGAATTCATAGATTTACCGAAGAGGTTGCAGAACCTATGGTATGTGTAGATTTATCAATGGTTTTAGGAGAAGGTGATCGCAAGAGAGTGTAGGTTGTGACCTTTGTGGTGATGGATGTTTTTTCAGCTTATAATGCCTTTTTGGGCCGACCATCCCTCACTAGTTTCCAAATGGCCCTAGCTCCATGGTGCATAACAAAGAAATTTCCTATGAAAAATGGAATGGGTGTCATTTAATGTGACTAGATTTAGGACATGAATGCTACATCATGGTGTTGAGGGAAGCACGGCGACATATGAAAGGAAAGGATGTAGAAAATGCTCTTTACACTAAATCAATGGTGCATAGCAACCACCGCCTAAGCCATGGCTCAGTCAGCATAGCAGGTTCCACGAAGCTATGGATCCATGGAAAGAGCCAGAGGATGCGAGGGCAACCCGATCGAGTTGACGATCGGTATCCTAGTTAGTAGAGACGATCCCTCCCAAGTCCTGAATATCGGATCTCAACTTAGATGAAGACGGAATTGACGGGTTTTCTCAGGGCAAAACTTGATGTGTTTGCTTGGACACATTTTGACATGTGTGGAATATTGCAAGAGATTGTGTGTCATGCATTGAATGTGAACCCTAGACGTCTTCCTATACAAAAGCAACATAGCTTAGGTCCATAGCGATCTGATGCACTGAAAGAAGAAGTGGATAAGATAAAAGCCGATTGCTTCATCTGCGATGCTGTATACCCAGAGTGGGTATCCATTTTAGTCCTAGTCAAGAAGTCCAATGGAAAATAGAGAACATGCATCAACTACTTAGACTTGAATAAGGCATGCCCAAAGGATAGCTTCCCACTACCAAAGATCGACCCGATGGTGGATTCAACCGCCGGCCACAATTGCTGTCATTTATGGACGCTTATCCTGGCTATAATCAGATTCCAATGCATACCCTGGACAAGGAACATACCAGCTTCATAATCAATCTTAGATTGTATTGCTACCTTAACATGCCATTTGGTCTAAAAAATGCTGGAGCCACCTACCAAAGATTGGTAAATTCTATGTTCAGATATCAGATCGGAACATTCAGTGGAAGTCTACAAGAACGATATACTTGTAAAGTCATGGCAATCGATGAACCATTAGGAAGACTTGTCGAAAATGTTTGGTGTGCTCTAAAGATATGGAATGAAGCTTAATCCATCGAATGCTCATTTGGAGTCGCATTTGGGAAGTTCTTGGGTTTTTATTGTAAACTCCAGAGGAATTAAGGCCAATCCAGAGAAGATTGAAGCCTTAAGAAACGTCGAAGCCAAAAGATGATAAAGGAGGTACAAAGTCTGAACAGGAAGGTAGCCGCACTAAGTCGATTTATCTCAAAGGCTACCGACAAATGTATACCATTCTTCAATGTCCTCAAAGTGGGGAAAAGAAACTTCACCTGGACGCTAGAATGCAAGAATGATTTTCAAGCCTTGGTTAATCATCTGGAAAGACCATCTATCTTGTCGAAGCCTTTGGAAGGGGAAGATTTATTTGTTTATCTAGAAGTATATATTCACGCTTTGAGTGCTTCCCTCATACATTAAGTAACCAAAAACTAAAGGGCAGTATGTTATGTTAGCAAGCAATTGACAGGAGCAGATAGAGATTACCCAAGGTTGGAGAAACTGGCCTATTGCTTGTTGATTGCGTCAAGGAAACTCTGTCCCTACTTCCAACCTCATCCGATTAAGGTGCTGACTGATCAGCCCTTAAGATCGGTCCTACAACAACCTAAGACTTCTAAGAGATTATTAAAGTGGAACATCAAATTGAGACAGTATGATATATCATATCATCCCAGGAGAGTAATCCAAGGCTAAGCATTGGCCAATATCATTATTGAGTTCACCATCGGGACGATGAGATAGAAGAGGTTATAGAGCGAAGTGCTTAATGGAAGTTGTACACCGATGGAGAATCCAATGAATGTTGCTCGAGGGCAGGAGTGGTTTTGGTGACCACCGAGGATAGTCAGTTTGTTATTCCCTAAAATCTGAGTTCCCTGCAACAAATAACACAGCGTAATATGAAGCACTAATAGTGAGGCCAAAAATTGTGAAAGAATTAGGAGTCAAAGCGTTGCACATATATAGTGGCTCCTAATTAGTGGTCTGGCCGGTCGGGAAGGAACTTCAGTTTAAAGGATTGAGGCTAGTCCCCTATCTGATAAAAGTTTTGGAACTGCTTAATAGCATTGAGTACTATAAGATAACACACATTCCCAGGGAAGAGAACACAAAGGCTGACTCACTAGCCAAGCTAGCAGTTTCGAGGATGCACAACTCATGGGTTTAGTTGAAGTGGAGGTATTATCAGCTCCGAACATCGACCAGATAGATGTTAATTGGATCTTGGATGCTAAATTTGAGAAAGAACCATGTTTGACTCCAATTAAGGAGTATTTATGGAAAGAAACCCTTTCGGACAGAAGAAGCGAACGGAGAAAACTACTACGCCAAGCTCCACAGTTCGTTGTTCAGGAAGGAGTGCCATATAGAAGAGGGTTCTCTATTCCCCTTCTACAGTGTGTCGCCGACGAGGAGGCTAAGAAAGTCCTTGTGGATCATAAAGGAGCATGTGGCGATCACACTAGGAGCAAACATTAGCGAAAAAGATTCTTCGCTATGGATATTTTTGGCCAACGGTCAACAAAAATGCAGTCGATTAGACCAAAAGATGTGATCGATTTCAAAGATCTAAAAAAATTCCAAGGGCCCCACCTATAGCTATTACACAAATGGTCATCCTATGGCCATTTGCAGTATGAGGAATTAATATTGGTGTGCTACCAATGTCAAAGGGCGGAGCAAAATATGCTATTGTCGCAGTTGATTATTTCATGACCTGGGCTGAAGTGGAACCACTCTTCGTGATCACCGCAAAGAAGGTGATCAACTTCATTGTTAGAAACATTATCTGTCGATCCGGGATCCCACAAGCGATTATCTCTAACAATGGGACCCAATTTAACAACGTTGAATTCAAGAACTTCTACAACAAAAATAGGATAAAGAAAAGGTTTTCTGTAGTAGTGCATCTGCAAGTGAACATATGGGTGGAAGCAGTAAACAAAATCACCAAGTCCATTTTGAGAAAGCGATAGAAAAAGGCCAAAGGCAAGTGGGTCGATGGAATTCCTCTGGCACTTTAGGCTTATCGAACGATCCACAAATCCACAACAGGTCATACATCATTCGCTCTGGCTTATGGATCAGAGGCCATGATTCCAATTGGATTGAAAGTGCAATCTTATCGAAAGATTCATTATGATCCCAAGAAGAACGAGGAGCTCCTACTTGAGTCCCTCAATATGATCGATTAGACACACGACAAAGTCTGATTTGAGAGCCGTTGCTCATCGAAGGTGAGTAGCTTGACATTACAACACTAAGGTCAGGAATCAGACCTTCGACATTGGCAATCTTGTTCTTAAATAGATCTTCCCTGGTCCGGTGAATATGGCCCTGACTTTGGAAGATCTGTATGCTACCGATCATAAGCTTGGAGATGGAACATTCAAGCTAGCGGGATGGAGGACTCGTGAAAATTTAAACAGATCGTCACTCCCTTTACTAGAGGACTTGTGGCCAATGTCGGCATCATTATGCATCCATCATAATTTTCTTTTCCCTCAGCATGCCTGCTCTTTTCTCCACTATCTTTGTCCCTTAGGCTTATTTCAGGATCGATAACGGTGTTCGAAATAGGGGGCACCTCGTGACCTTCATCGACATCTACGACAACATCGTGTTTCTACGAAGAATCGTCATCATTGTCTCCCTAACTTCTGGAACATGTCTAACATTGTAGCCCTCCTCTAATAGGTTGTAAGCACACAAGTTTTCTTTAGTGAGGAGTGATTTTATTTCCCTTTCCTCAAGTGGGACTTGACGGAGAGCTACGAGGGTTGTCGCTAAAGCTACACCGTTGGGCCTTTTTGAATTATCAATCGAGGTAAGAAGTTATAAGGTGAATAGCTAAGACTATAACATCCATACTAAAAGAGAGAAAGTAAGATAATACTTATGTCTAGATAACTACCTTTGTAAGAAACCAGGCGGGCAACGTACAAAGAAGAATTCATCCTTAAAGTAGCTCAGCTTGTTCCAGAGGCCCATCACTATCTGGCAGCCCCTAGCGGTTTCTAAGATAATGAGTAAAGGAGACCCCTTCCGACGCTTAAAGCTATATAGATAATGGATCTCCTAGGCGCTAGACTCATGATCCAAATGATAGACAAAAATCATACACATGCTATTCAAAAAGGCTTAGCTATTTGAGTGTAATTGGGTCAAAGCAAGCTTCATAAATTACAGGGCTATGCAAATAAAATGGTTAAACGGTGAAACACAGTCAGCCATGCACATGTATCGATTACAGGTTGTATATCCCACTGGTGGAAGATACGCTTGCTAATAGCGTGCAGGAACTAACACATCTTTAGAGGTAATACCATGCTTCTTGAATATTCTTCTGAGAGACGCTTCATCAACCTTCAATGATGGAGAGTCCTGGGGATCATCTAGAATAATAGCACCGCCCATATCGATATCGGGAGAAAACCCTACCATGGGTTCTTCGGCTAAAAAAATAGGAAATATTTCTAAATATTGTCCTACCTGATGACTGGCTAAATGAGATTGCGACGGAGTAGGAGGGGACTTTGTCATAGGCACAGTTGTTGAGTTGGATTCAGTATTAAACTCGAAATATCATGATGTTGAAGGATCTACAGCTATAGCAAAGAGACACGAGGAGCGTCTACGATCCATAACTATCGAAACTTCACACATAAGAGATATCAGGCATATTAAAAGCTATAATTCTCATGCTAGAAAAAGAGCCCTGTAGTACCAGACCCGATGGATATCAATGTTTATTTGTTAATCGAATCTCATGCATGAACAGAGGGCAATAGTGTACGGTTAAAATTAAGTAGTGTGAGCATCTAAAGTTGTGCAGTGCATGTATCTACTGTAGTACAATTTAAATCCATCATTTGGTAAAAGATTGTGCCAATTTAAAATTCAAAGTGACCGTCATCAGAGACCATCCCAATGAATCATGAATCATCGGCCATGGCTCGACCAAGTTTGCTATGGAACTACACTTTAAAATCCGAGAGAATTTGGTAAAATTTACACTAATAATTAAAGTCACATTAGGAAACATGAGTTTGCGATGGGTAAGACTCAAAGCCAACTCAAGTAGGAGCTCGTAGGACTTGAGCTCGAGTCACACCCAAGGAATTTGCAGTTTGCTTCGAGAAAATCCTTAAGTCCTTCAAAGTATCCCCTACAATTCGGTTTTAAGTGCAAAACCTCCAAGTGTGAGTTCAGCCCCTATCCGTAGAGGAGAGGCCATGGAGTTTCGTTGACTTTTAAGCATGGTCGGAGTTCGAATCGACAGCGAACATCTCCAGTCCACACCTCCGCCTACTTGAAACAGGCCGATATGATTGAAATCAAGTACTTGTGAACCTAAACTTTGGTTTACCCAAATGGTTTTGTGCTGGGAAATTGGAGTGTGGAGTAGCTAGTTATGGTGGCGCTGGAAGGAAGAGATGGTCTAAAACTATGGTTCGACGATGTGAAATGGCGAATTAGAGGCCTTAAAGTCAGCGATGATAATGGCAAGCTCAAGGTTAAAAGGTCTTAAGGCAATCAAATGAAAGCAGGATGTGAAATAAGTAAAGTATGAGTTCGATAGATATATCTATCGACCCATAAACTTAGGCAAAAAAATCGCCTGTAGTCGAGGCACCATGGATCGGTACCGATCCATGAATTAAAAAAAGGAAAGAGGAGAATGTTAGGAAATCAAATCCATGGTTTTAATGACAACAACTATACAATGAAAATCAAATGTACATATATATGTATATATACAGGAACTTGCTAGAGCAACATCACTAGAAAGACAAGAACAAGGTGCAAAGAACAATACAAGAGACTACAAGTCGATAAGATCAAAGAAGCAACAAGAAACATGCACAAAAAGGACATGCACAGTTTTCAGACGTCTGAGTGCACAAGTCAGACGTCTGAAAATATCCTCTGGAACAACAAAACAGACAAGACCAGACGTCTGGTAGATGCACCCAGACATCTGGAAATCTACACTGTACAAAAATTATATACTACCAGACGTCTGATACAAATACCAAACGTCTGATTTCAAACTCGGGATTGAAATTTAAACTTCAACTGCTAGATTTGAATAGACGTCTTCGCTTCCCTTCGCTGCAACTCTTCAGCATCAACGGAAGCAACTATAGAGCACTCATTAATGGATGCAACTACTCAACATACCTATCTACAACTATATATAGCATCAGGAATCAAGAGAAAGGACACACCTGACTACCTTACAATTCGACTCTCTATCTTGATCATCTCTTGTTCTAATCATCTACTTGCTATTCAATCTGAAAATCTGAGATCATACACTTCTATATTCTCTCGAACAATATTGTATTCAATCATCCAAGAGATATAGGAAGTTCAATTGTACTATATAGTCAAAATCCGTGTAATAGAGAACACATAGTTGACAAAGAAACTCTACTATTGTAAACCTGTTCCTCCGGGTGAAGTGAGGGTTATTTGGTGAAAGGAAATTCCGAAGAGGAGCTTCGGGACTGGACGTAAGACGGGAGGTCCGAACCAATATAAAATCCTGGTGTGATTATTCTTATTTTCGTTCTTTACTATCGTTACACTATAGTTTAATTTAGTTATATACTTGTCATTTGTATAATCGATCCACCATACTATAGACTTTCTGAGAAGATAGTACTATTTGTATCAAAATTAGGCACAACACTCTTCAGACATATTTGAAGAGATTAAAAATGAAGAATATAAATGAGAAAAGAGGTTAATCTAACAAACATGCCAAAAACAAACAAACAAAAGTATAAGAACACAGAGATTTAGAGTGGTTCGGCGTTGCAGCCTGCGTTAGAAAGTTTGCTGTTTTATTGATGTTACTCGCTGGTTACAGATGTTTACAACCGTACAATCGAGATACAACAATGATTTCGGTAGAGTATCGACATTCCAGCGTCCAAATGTCCCTTTTCTAAAGGCCTAGGGTTGCTATTTATAGGTGTAGGCTGAAAATATCTGGCCTAAATCTCGGAAGACTCCTTCTCTCACGTGGGAGGGCCCACCAGATCGATCTGAGGTGGATTGGGATCGATCCCTGATCGATACGTATGAATTTCGTATCGATCCAAAATGGCTCCATTTGGGTCGAGATCGATCAGAGACCAAGTAGAGGTGCTACGCAAGCTCCTGTGAAAATTTGGTAGCATTTAGTCTTGTAGATTTTGAATTATGATCGATCCAAGTTTGGATTTGCAAAAGGCTGAACAATGCGTATCGATCATGCGTGGCTCTGTTCGTATCGATGCTTGCATGCTACTTCATATCGATGGTTGGAGGCCGCCTTCGTATTGATGCTTCATGTTGTTGTCTTTGTATCGATCGGTGGTTGTTACTCTTCGTGTCGATGGTGGGAGATCGATATGAGATGGATGGAGGGTGATCGATATGAAATGGACATTTGTTGATGGATAATGGATACGAAGGAAAGGTGTTTGATGATTATGTAGAGGAGTGGCCCTTGATAGATACAAACTGACACCTCCTTAATTGATTTTTGATCGATCCATATCTTGAGCATACGAACTCCGATTGACTTGAAATTTGGAACGTTGGCTTTCATAGCTTTGCTTGTCGTATCATGTTAATTGTAGTTCGATCCGAACTCGGACCAAATTTTCTAGTATCCATAGTGAACCTGCATACAACGATCTTCGAGATGGATTGTCCTTGGTTTCTAGTCAAGTCTTTGGTGTCAAGACCTTGCCAAAAGGCGGGATAACAAGTACTATGTATATATGAACGAGTGTGTGCATGCATGCATGACAATAGTAAAACGGGATTCCGAAGGACAAAGTCTTGCCTTTAGAGTTTGAAGAAAGAGATCTTTGAACTTTCCAAAACCGAGTGGCGAATTCGAAGAACATGCTTCAATTCTTATACTACGCTAGAGTTGCAAGTTCAAAACCATTCGAAGAGATACAATAATTGATAAATGATACAATGCTTCGTGAAGACAGTTCAGAGGTGAAATAGCATTTATTTGGAACAGAACTTGAAACTGATAACAAAGAATCCACAATTTGTCTCGTCCAAAGCATACCTTGTTAACACAAAGATACTTTGGGTGGGAAATGTTATCTAGCCTTGTGACCGAGCCATATTTGGACGAATCAGAATGGTGAAGCAAGAGAATAACCAAACAAGAATCTAGAATGATAATTGTCAAAACCAAATATCAAGAAAGATCAAGAGGTGAAGCCCTTAACTTGCCAAGAATCATCAAGAGTGGCTTACGCACTAGTCCAATCCAAGCGCAAAGCCCAAAAGTCAACGATTCAAAACAAATCTTGGATCTGTACGAGCCATGACCATCGATTGATACGGATCGACGACCATGGATTGGTACTGACCCCTAATGCAAGCCCAAATTAACTACATGATTCATGCTACATGAAGTTAGAGTGCTTGTAAGAAAGTATATGCAATATGAGATGGTCTGCTAGCTACCCACAACCTAAATGATCGATTGATAAATCAAGTATTCTCATCCAACATCTGTACCAAAGAATTCACTCAAGTTCAAACTCATATCAATACACCCTGATGTCGAAGACAAACATACAAGTTAACCAATCATCCTCAAGAGGTTGAAGAGGGCCTAAATTTCAAGCTCATGAATTAGTATCAATCCATGAGAATTGTTTGGTACCGATCCATGAACTTTTCTAAGTTGACCATGATCTTTTGAGTGTGGATCCTCCAAGATGTGGGGAACGTGGGGAAGAACATGGCGGAGAGAATTCTGTCGACTTTTAGTTATAAATAGAGGGTGATAGGCATTGTCTAGGAGATCCTTTTGCTTGTATCCATAATTTCTGTACTTCTATTGTAATCTCTCGGTTCAATACCGATCCATATACTACTGATCTATATGATCACCTTTGTATCAACTTTGAAGAATCATAAACAAATTTCAAGTGGATGTAGGCCAGTGATTAGCTGAACCACTACAATTGTTGTTTATGATTTTCTCTCATTTTTCGTTTAGTTCCTTTATTTTATTTTCTTTCTATAGTTTCTTGGGTGTTTGTGCCAACTTTTGGAGTAAACATGTTTCAACCCAAGTTACTTCTTTACATTGCCCGAAGTCTTCAGCATCCAATCCCAGAGTCCACAATATGCCAGCTCAAATTGCACCTACTCCATGCACTTAGAAAAATTTACTAAGTTTTTCTCCCATCTTCATTCCAACTTCAATCCATCTCCATTTCCTGCCAGGTTTTGCGTAGAATCATCGAATCCACATCGGTACACTCTAGCAACTCAAACTCCAATTCATGCACTTTACACCATCGATTAGAATCCCTATCATTTGTGCAATCTCCTTTGGATAACCCATCACAGTTAGTCCATATGCATGGTCCATATGCATGAGACTCTATACCAATGAATACTTTTTTAACTCTGAATTTTCCATCGATCGGCGTATCATCTAGTACAAATAAACATACATACATACATTCAAGCAATACATATAAACATATCAATCATTTCGAATTTTATATCAAATTATCCTAAATTTGGCCTATTTCATACATTAGAGAGTCCAAAAGAACATGCACATAAATCAATTTAAATTCACTTAATAACAATTAGAATTCATTTTCAAAGCATGGTTAAGTTTAAATCAAGTTAAAAATTTTGTTTGAAAATATTTAAGAAATATCATTTTAACTATATAAACAAGTATAGTAAAGTGAGAAGCATAAACCGCTCACCTAAGATCCAAAATGCACAAAAATTGAGGTAATATGATCCATCCAGCTAAGACTTAAATCCCAAGGTGCTAATTTTCAAATTCAAACATGGTTTTTCGCCAGTCCTTAGGTTAATCTTTCTCTAATGACTTGATTCGGTTAATTAAAGTAAGTATTTAGGTTACATTTTGGCTAAGAAGATGATTAATTGAGGTTTATAATATTTTCTAGGAAGCGTGGATATGATTAGGGGATGTTCCATTAGGTTGGTTAAGCACAAGCCAGATTTGGAATTAAACTAATTACCCACTAATTTGTCCTAAAATTATCTAACTTCAAATGGCAATATCTCCTAAATAGTGAAGCCAGAAATCTATCATAACCCTCTATAGAGAGAGAAATCATTATATCTTTCATTTGGAAGTGGTTTTAGATCCTAATTCTACTCCTATCAAAAGTTATAGGCCTTACAAGTTTCCAAAATCAAAATCATTCAATAAAATTTCTAAGGGTCAAAAATATCAATACTCAACATTTTCGGAAGTTATAGCCTTGACCCCATTTGGATTTAAAAATAATATTTTATGGTTCTTTGATACGTAAAATACAGGTTGTTAACTCTCCCCCTTTAGGAATTTCGCCCTCGAAATCCCATCAAACAAGGTAAGTGTAACAACCCGCATATTTATCGATTTCATATTTAAATATTTAAATCGTTAATCGGATGTTAGTCCGAAAAGCTACTTTTTGCATATGATCAAATTAGGACTCGAGACCACCTCCATTGAGTTCAAAATGACGTTTGCGACCTTTTTGAGTGTAATCTTCGATATGTTTGGAGCTAGCTAAAAATTTGACCTTTTTCACTTTGGGTTTGGGTTTGGGTTCAGCCCACTAGGCATCCTTATACCCCAAACTGAACCATCCCTCCCCATTCACTCTCACTTCCTCCTCTTTTAGTTCTAAAGAAAAAATGGTGGGAGAGATGGGAAATTAAAACACCATACCCTAGTTTTCTTTTGCAAATCAAGTTCTAGCTCCAAACTAATAGTAGAAGCTTTGGTAAGTCTCCTCTTCTTCTTCTCCAACTCATTCTCTTATCAATTTCAGAAATTCCTAAACCTAACTTAGGAAGTGTTTCTCTTTTTAGCCTTGATTCAAGGTTGTTGAGTTGGAATTGAAGTGCGGTTGCTCTCGCCATTTGCTATATAGCTTCTTCTTCATTTGTTTTGGGTTTAAAGGTGAGATTTTTTTCTCACATCTATGCCTATAACTATCTTTGTTGTTAGGTATGAATTCCTATCATCTATTTCGTGTTCACTTGTTGTGATTTGAATTGGTTTTGTGAATTCTTCAATTTTGGTGTTTTGGTCCAATTTTATGAAAATCCTTCTATGGACATTTGGACATTGATATTCGGAGTGTATCGAGGAGCCTTTAAGGCCGGGTTGCCGCTTGGCGTAAATCCTTAGTCTCCATTGCTTATCCGATCGCTTCCGAATCGTTCTGGCCACTTTGGCCTAGGCAAAATGTTGCCCAAACCAGGTGACCAGACGTCTGGTGACCAAGCCCAGACGTTTGGTTTGGACCTGGAGAGAAAAATTGTATGCACGCTTTATTTAAAAAAAATGCCAGAGACTATTTCCAGACGTCTGAAATTCAAGATCAGACGTCTGGACGAGTCTCAGACGTCTGACTTGAGGTTTCAGACGTCTGGGTGTTCTCTGGATAATTTTCCAGAGAACGAAACCAGACGTCTAGAATAAAAACCAGACGTCTGGCAATGGCTCAGACGTCTGATTTGCTATTCCAGACGTCTGGGTGGTTTTCTGAGCTATTTCCAGAAAACAAATCCAGACGTCTGGATTCCAAATCAGACGTCTGGAAGCATGCATTTCTGCCTATTTAGGCTTTTCTAGATTGAATTTCCATTGTTTATCGATTTTGTTGATCCGACTTATTGTTATCAATTATTATCGACTTTGATGACTTCTTTTTCGGGGTTTATGTGAATATCCATTTTGATGAATTTATTATCGGTTGCCACCCCCCCGGACCCCCCTCCATAGGGGATCTTATCTGAAAAACATTCAACAGAACTTCCTACTTTGATGGTTTTGGGGATTGATTTCTTTGGACTTTACTCACGTCTTCGAACGTGAATTTATGTAATTCGATTCGTTTCAACAATCGTTTTGTGACTTGTTACTTTAAAGATATGAAGGTTTCAATACTTGTAGTAAATATCAAAACTCTTTCATCAAAGCGATTTCAACACTATTTTAAATATCAAAAGTTCGTTTTCTCAAATCGATTTCCAATCTACTAGTATATACAAGCCTTTACTTCACTCGGATGAGAAATCGACTTAAACGACTTAGTAAAATGAGTGGTATGAAACGCTTGCGTTCACTTCGTCGGTTAGCTCTTGGACTTGTTCGATTGAACCCTTTTGTGACAATTTCCTAGTGGAGATCTACAGTTTGTTCGTAAATATTTAAGTTAAGCTAGTGGTTATGGGACATGAAGCTAAACTCATATATTTACTGGCTTAGTGTAATTGACACTTCCTTATGATCATGATGATCATTTTTGTGATTTAGACTAGCGATTGAGCGATGTCTCTTTGTCTGCGAGGGAGACTAGACCCCGCTTTTGTGATGTTTCGCCATCACATATATGGGGTAGCCCCCATGGTCTTCGGGCCATTCCTGTGTGGAAATTTAATGGATAGTTTCCATGAGATAGCTTCTCATTCCTGTGTGACGCGTAGGTGAGTTTTCATGCTCCCATTCATGTGTTAGGCCTCCCCCCTTTATGTGTTTTCTGGATTTCTGGTGATGATTTCTGGAATTTTGTGCTTCACCAATTTTCATGATTTTCATTGATATGATATCAGTTTTTGTGCATTGGTGAATTTATGTGTCATTGACTTGTTATGAATACAAGTTTAGGGAATGATACCCTATTTTATCTTTAAGAAGATTCTTGTGATATTGATTAATCTCTTGTTGATTTTCAATTGCATACTTATAGTAGTATGCCATTATGGTTATTACATGTTCATGCCATGTCTTTTACTTTATACCATATCATCTGATATTAATAGCTAGACCGATCCGTTTATTATTTTCTTATAAATAATACTCGGGTCAGACCGAGATGTTACAGGTGCTTCTGCTTGACTTCTCTTCAGGATTATTCTGACTTTAGGCTAACTACATAGACTAGTAGTTTTTGGTTGTACACTTTTGAGATATAGACTCTATGTTGTGTACTTATTCTTTTGTATAGCATGTGATGCTATTCTTTTGTATTATCGTGAATCTTTCTGACCACTACTCTGATGTACACTTTCATGTGTTATATATTTATTCATATCTTCTTCCGCCTTTGTGATATGGATGTGTGTGACTGATTTATGTTATGATTATTTCTATGTTTGTTTCCGAAGATTATATATTGCCACCGTGTGATAGCTTTGTGTTTGTATCGGTATGTCGGATTTCCTCCTTAAAAGATATGCATTCTATTCTATCTGACATATCGGTGCTCGCACAAAGAAGTTACATGGATGGTCGCTCCTCCACAACCTTTTCTCCGTGCTAATTGACAACACTACATCGTAGTGTTCTTGGTTAGCGTGGGTATAGAGGTGGGGCATCACAGTAAGGGACCAAACAATATAGTGATCCCGCATGCCTAACAACCATAAATAAGCATAACATTCATCAAAAATGCACATAAGTAAGAAATAATATCCACACCTATCCTAGCCCGTAAGGTGCTAAATTCGCGATAGATGATGCCAAACGTGATTTTAATGTGAAAGCTATTTAAATTGGAAATTTTACAAAGTAAAGAACTCCAGATAAGTGATCCTTATCTTCTATGTCTCCCATATGCTATGCCTTCGCTTTTAGTTCATTGAACCATTGTCAATTGCACCGTCTTCCTCCTAAGCAGCTTCTTGCACTACTATAAAACAAGTATTTTCTTTGGTCGTTTAACCCCTATTGCTTCAGTTCAATGACTAACGCAAATGAAGATGATGCAACAGACTAAAATATGTTGCTTCGGTTGTTGGACTGAAGCAAAAGAGGTTTTTTGCTTCGATTATTTCATGACGACCAAAGCAATTGACCCTCTTTTGCTTCGATCATTTGATAACGACAAAATAAAATGACAAATGAAGCAAAAAATTGATACTGTTTCAAGTTTTAAAACATGAAACGGTATCAAATTGAATTTAAGAAATTCATAAATGCGTTATTACTATAAATCTTGTCGAACAGACTGTACTGTTACCCAACTTTTTGACCAAGTAGATTTTCACAGGAGTTAGAGTGTCAGGATGAAAATGAAACGATTCACAAACTCAAAAATATGCTTAAAAGGGCAATAGAAACATACTTAAGAAGTTTCAATGGCATAGGAAAAAAGTGGACCACTCGGTACGACCCCTTTTTATTGCACATAGGACCTTCAAAACCTCTTGTACGTAAAGCTCCAAGTCATGTGATCATTATGAGGTGCTTCTTTTAAGGAATAGACGAGCAACTCTAGGAATTTTCTAGAAGAAAGAAAAGAAAGCAGAGATGAACAAGCGGTATCAAGAACTACCAGAAATAACTCAATCTCAAAGGAAAAGTGCTCAAAACACAATGGATTGGAGATAGAAGAACAATGGGAAGAAGTATGGAAGATTTGTCCTTTTGGAACCACTCAGAACCGAGTGGTTTTTATTGCTATGTGAGCCCCGTAGCTTGCTTTTACCTGCTTTAACTTATGTTTGGACCTAATACTTCATGGACCCCAGATTCTACTAGGAGATTTCCCTATAAATGTAGATCCTATGGATACTGGAAAAGGACATTTTTGGCGCTTTTTTTTCATATCCTATCTCCCGTCTCCATAGTCACTATATAGACATTGTTGGCTATTATGGGCTTAATGAACTTGTCAGTCCCTTGTACTAGTGACTTTGAATCAAACAATCAATAAATTACAATGGACATATGTTAGAGATTGTAGAACCACTATAAAAATTCTGGTGTTCTCTTTCTTTTCATTCTAATTTTTGCTGGATCTCTACTATTCTATAGGTCTTTGGGTTTTTATTCATTTTTGACGTTAACATTTTAATGCTTTCACCGAGAAAACTCCAACCCATGATTAAATCTAGCTTGCTATTTTGGATTTTGAGAGATCCAGTGGTTAGATCCGGAAGATTTTCTTTAAGGAATTTGGAAACCTGCCGATAGAAATCAATGTCACCTAAGAAGTCTGGAAGATTATCAGGAGCAATAGTTGGTAGTGATGAATGAAATGCTCATAAATTGGAAGTTAGTAACCAACGGCCAATTCCCGGATCATATGTTCAGCAGGAGATGGTTACTCGGCGTGAGTTTGACAAGATGATGTAGGAATTGAATCAGATGTTGGTAGAAAGTTAAAAGGCTCCGATGGAAAAGATAGATGCTAGCATAACACCATTGACTCAACAACCACAGAGGACTAGAAGGAATAGGAGAGATGTTTCTCCCCCCAGATCTAATGAAAATAGTTCATCTATTTCTGGTCAGAACAGGCAAAATGAAAGACAAAAAAAGGAAATGGTCATTGGAGCAATTGAAGGAGTTGCTGGAGGAAACCGAATCGCTCCCTGGAAAGTAATCAACTCGGTACCGATAGGAATCAGGTCGGTACCAATTGGTTTTTTTGAGCATAGAGGGGATATGGAGCTGAGGCTTTGGACTTATCTGACTTGGAAGATAATCTACAGCTTGACAATGATACTTACGAACTGGATGTTGGAATTAATGGTGTCGGAGTTCAGACAGCTGTAACGAAACCAACCAAGCATCAGTAGAAGACCGAAGGACTGGTTCTCCCAAAGGCTAGAGAGCCTAGACGTCAGCAGGAAAACCAAGATCTTTTGCAGAGCCAAACATTAGCCCAACCCTTGATAGTCAACCTTTGAAGCACCATGCCAGCAAGGAATATATTGCAGATATAATCAAACGATTGGTTGAGGAAAGAAGAGGTAGAAAGAACGAGGATTGGGGTTCCAAACCAAGTAGAACTCCATTTATGGAAAACATCATAAGGGAAGATTATTGTAGAAAGTTTGCGATACTTATAATGCCATCATATAATGGGACTACTAATCTTAGGTTGCATTTACTCAAGTTTGATTGGCATATAGATGGTGCCAAGACTATAGATGCTATATGGCGTAGATGTTTTCCTATTTTCTTGGAAGGTGTTGTGTTGATATGGTTCACTAAACTCGCGATGAGATCCATATCGACCTTGGACAAGTTGGCTAGAAAGTTCTTGGAGCAGTTTTGGCTCTATACTGCTCGACCTAAGGTCGTGATGTCCTTATCAAGCCTTTCTCAAGGACCTAAGGAGTTGCTAAAGGGGTTCTTGAACAAGTTTAATATTCCTGTCATAGAGGTGAGTAATCCGAAGGAGGATCTAGTATTTATGGCATTGGTTCGGGGCATACAGCCGAACACATATTTTGGTAGATGGCTAAAAATGAAGCAGCTTACGACTGTGGAGGAGTTCCATTGGAAGGCTAATCAGTTTCCGTGATTGGAAGAAGTGAGTCAAGCTTTAGGGAAATCCGATGACAGATACTCGAAGCAAGTCATCGAAAGCAATATGGCGATCAATCAAGTTGGAGACAGCTCCGGTAATGTGGCGATCAATGCTGGAAACTTTAGTAACCAAATGAAAAAGAATCAAGACCATGCAGTAGGCATGGCAGAAACAAGAAACGCTTGAGAAATATGAAACTAGAATACTATGAACCCCTAAATGATACACTGGAAAACATATACCTTGCTACTCAAGAAACAAAATGATATAAAAAGTAGCCCAGAAGAGAGGTGATTGAGCAGGAAAGGCACTCTAAAAAGTACCGTCGTTTCCATGAAACCTATGGACACGATACTAATGAGTGTCGGCATCTGAAGGATCTCGCTGAAGAACTGATAAGGAAGAACAAGCTCCAGCGTTATGTTAAAGAGCCACAGGAAGGTGGTCATGCTTCGAGACTCCAATGGCTGCCTGCCCAAGGGAATCGGCCTGGACCAAGCGGAGAAGGGCCCAAGCTAAATGATGGAAGATTGGTTATCAATACCATAACAGGAGGACCTCAACCAATGGAGAAAAACTGGAGGGAAATGCAACGGTATGCGAGCTTGCTAAAACGCATGCCGTAAGAGGGTTGCTTTGTCATGAAAGACGAAGCTCCGGCTAAGCAGCAAAGGAAGATAATATATGACGTTATGCTCAGAAATAAAGATGCTGATAGAGTCTAAGCACCAACTTTAAACCCCATGGTGATAATGGCAGGTATTTGACTAGCAACCATATGTTAGGTCTTGGTGGATAGTGGAAGTTCTATAAACATATTGTTTAGAAGGATGTTCGATCAAATGAAGATTAACATGAAGGAAGTTAGAGCCTGTAAAACCAAGATCCAAAGAGCGAAGCGAAACAACCAATTGGGACGATTGATCTACCTATGGATTTGGGTGAAGGAGGTTGTAGGGTATTCTAAATTTAGAATTTTTTATTATAAATGAATACTCAACATACAACGCCTTTTTGGGGCAACCGGCCCTTGCCGATTTTAGATTCGCACTAGCTCCTTGGTGTTTAATGATGAAGTTCCTCATAGAGAATGGGGTTGGATCGATGAGAGAAGACTAGAGTGCAGGAAGAGAATGATATGTCATGGAGCCGAGGGAAGCGAAGCGACAGGAGAAAGGAAAGAATGCGGAGGGAACACTCCACATTAGAGATTCGCAAGCATAGAAATTAAAGCCCGAACCCTGGCCCAGGAACTATACCAGGTTTAATAAAGCTATGGATCCCAAGAAGAAGTCAGGCGAAGGGCGAGCAGCACCAGCTGAGCTGATGGTGAATGTTCCAATCAATATGGACAATCCTACATGGGTTTTAAAGATTGAATCTTAGCTTAGCATTAACTTAAGAAAGGAATTGGTTAATATCCTCCGAGGGAATTTGGATGTGTTTACTAGAACACATTCGGATATATGTGGGATATCGCTGAAGATAGTGTGTCACGCATTAAACGTTGATCCAAAGTTTACACCCGTCAAACAGAAAAGACGCAGTCTGGGTTCAGAGCGATCTCCTGTATTAAAGGAAGAAGTGGGTAAGTTGATGTAAAACGGCTTTACCTGCAATGTTTTATACCCTGAATGGGTATCCATCCCCATGTTGATCAAGAAATCAAACAAAAAATGCCAGACATGTATCAACTACTCAGACTTGAATAAGGCATGCCTGAATGACAACTTTCCTCTACCCAGAATTGACCAACTTGTAGACGAAACCTCAAAGCATGAGTTACTCTCATTCATGGATTCTTTTTCGGGTTATAACGAGATTATAATGCATATACCGAATCGGGAAAATTCCAGCTTCATAATTGGATTATACTACTATCGAGTGATGCCATCCGGTTTAAAGAATGTTAGAGTCACATACTAGAGATTGGTAAATTCTATGTTCAAGAATCAAATCGGACGAACGATGGAGGTATACGTAGATGACATGCTCATGAAGTCGCGAGTACCACGAAACCATTTGGATGACCTTTCAGAGATGTTCGAGGTTTTACAGAAGTATGAAATGAAGCTGAATCCGTTGAAATGTTCTTTCGGGGTAGCATTGGGTAAATTTCTAGGATTTATTGTTAATGTAAGGGCATTGAGGCCAATCTGGAGTAGATTAATGCCTTGAGGAATGTAATTTCCTTGACTACAAAGAAGGAGTTAATAAGCCTGAATGGGAAGACCGCTGCCTTGAGTTGATTTATCTTAAAGGCAACGAACAAATTCATACCCTTTTTCAATGCCCTTAAGAAGGTTAATAAGAATCTTGAGGAATCAGAATTGTTAGAATGCCTTCGAGGAGTTATTGAGGCACATGGAGACGCCATCGGTCTTATCTAAACTGTTGGATAGGGAGGACTTACTCATTTATTCTGCAGTGTCCGCTTTCGCATTAAGTGTTGCACTAGTATGTAAGGAGGCGAGAATTCAAAGGCCAATCTACTACATCAATAAGCGGTTTACAGGAACTGAAAAGAACTGCCCAAAGTTGAAAAAATCGACATATTACTTGTTGATTGCATCAAGGAAGCTGCAACCGTATTTCCACGCTTATCTGATCAAAGTTTGACGGATCAGCCTTTGAAGCAGGTGTTATACCAACCCGAAACTTCAGGGAGACTACTGAAGTGGAACATAGAGTTTAGCCAATATGACATTACTTACCATCCAAGGAGAGCGATAACGGGAAGGCATTGGCAGACTTTATCGTTTAGTTTACCACTCGAGATAGTGAAGAAGAGGACGATGTAGATGAAGTTCCTCATTAGAAGCTGTTTATGGACGAAGCATCAAATGAACATAACTCTGATGCAGGAGTGGTGCTTGAAGCCTCGGAAGGACGATTAATTATTTATGCATTAAGAATGGAATTTTCCGTAATAAACAATGAGGCTGAGTATGAGGCACTAATAGTGGGACTAAAGATTGCGAAGGAATTGAGGATAAGGACACTACACATATTCAGTGATTCCCAGCCGGTGGTTTGTCAAATTAGAAAGGAAAATTAAGCTAAGGGTGCAAGACTTGCCATTTACCAGACGAAAGCACTGGAGCTATTATACGATATAGAACGCTACATGAAAAAGCATATCCCAGATATGAAAACACAAAGGCCGATTCGTTAGCTAAGCTGGCTAGTTCTGGGGAAGCCTAAACAATGGGCTTGATTCCGGTGGAAGTTTTGACAGCTCCAAGCATCGATCAAATGGGTGTCAACTGGATTCTGGAGACCGTGGAGGAAGAGGAATCATAGATGACTCTGATCAAAGAATATTTGCTCAAGGGGACCCTCTCAAGAGACAAAAATGAACGGAAGGAACGCCTTTGAAAAGCACCTTGATTCATGATGAAAGAAGGAGTATTGTACATAAGAGGATTCTCTACCCCCTACTTTGGTGTGTAACTAAGGATGAGACTAGGAAGATCCTCATGGAAATCCATGAGGGCAGTTGCGGTAACCACACTCGAGGGTAGACTTTTGCGAAGAAGATACTTCATTACGGATATTTCTGGCCAACAATAAATCATGACACAACTGATTACACCAAATGTTATGACCATTGCTAGAGATATGCGAAGATTCCTTGAGCTCCATCAACAGAGCTTAGCAAATGGTTAGCCTATGGCCATTCATGGTTTGGGGAATCAATATTATCAGTGTGCTACCAATAACGAAAGGAGGAGCTAAATATGCGATAGTAGCAGTGGATTAATTCACGAAGTGGACAGAAGTGGAACCACTTCCATGATCATAGCAAAAAAGTAAATCAACTTCATGACAAAGAATATCATTTGTAGATTTGGAGTACCCCAAAAGATCATCAAGAATATGGAACTCAATTCGAGAGTACCAAGTTCAAGGATTGTGAAATCGATGCAAAATTAAGAAGAGCATCCACAACGAATGAATAGACAATGGAACTCGGTTCGAGAGTACCAAGTTCGAGAGTACCCCAGAAGCACATCCATGCCGAATGGACAAGTGGACGTAGTGAACAAAATCATTAAGACCACTTTGAAGAAGCGATAATCAAAGATAAAGGCAACCGGGTCGATGAGCTTTTGCTAGATGATTATGGGCTTATAGGACGACCCACAAGTCAGCAATTGGAAATTCAATGTTCGCTTTGACATATGGATCAAAAGCTTTGATCCCAATAGAACTAGAAGTCCCTTCTTATCGTAAAAGGTAATTGATCCAAAGGTAAATGAGGAACTCTTACTTGAATCACTCAATTTGATTGATGACAAGCAGGAAGAAGCGAAATTGAGGGTAACTGCTCACTAGAAAAGAGTAACGCGACACTTCAACACCAAAGTCCAAAACCGTACTTTTAAGGTAGGGGATCTTGTTTTGAAATGAGCTCTTTTGGGTACGAGGGTATTCAGTTTGAATTGGGAAAGTCCTTATGCGATCAAACAAAAGGTTGGAGACAAAACATGCAAGCTAGTTGCAGTCGTTGGAATCCCAGTTCCATGGGCATGGAACAATGACTTGCTGCATCACTATTTTGTTTAGTTTATTTTGCAAATAAGCCAACAAGGGATTCTAGGGGCAATGTAATAAGGCAAGACTTGCTGTGCTTTTCAATAATATATATATATATATATATATATATATATAATTCGCTTCTTGAACTAATGGAACTGTGTTCATATAAGCAAAGATCAATGCAATGCGATTAGCAGACCAATCAGGTACAAACTTCTTCGATCTAGGATTAAAACTGAGGAGAACTACCACTTAGGGGTCGATTGGATAATTTGACCCAGACCTTCAGGAATTTTCCATTGCCTGGAGATTGGCAATGATAAGAAGGAGTAAACACTTAGGGGTCGATTGGATAATTCAGCCCTGACCTTCAGGAAATTTCCATTGCCTGGAGATTGGCAATGATAAGAAGGAGTAAACACTTAGGGGTCGATTGGATAATTCAGCCCTGACCTTCAGGAATTTTCCATTGCTTGGAGATTGGCAACGACAAGAAGGAATAACCACTTAGGGGTCGATTGGATAATTTTACTCCGACCTTCAGGAATTTGCCTTTGCACGGAGATTGGCAACGTCAAAAAGGAATGACCATTTAGGGGTCGATCAAATATTTTGACCCTTGCCTTCAGAAATTTGTCATTGTTTGGAGTCTAGCAACGTCAAGAAGGGAAGAACACGTGGGAGTTTATCTGATAATTTGACCTTGACTTGCAAGTATCGGCTGTTGCCTAGAAGGAATGCTCGAAATCAAGCAATTAAATCGTCAATTCCTAAAGACAGGAATTGGTATACGAAATGGATTTCTACGACCGCACTAGCGGCCTAGCGGGACATGCTTGGCCGGGGATAAGCGAGGATAGTCATTAAAAAATCCAAAATAGGCATTATCACACTCTTTGAGTCTAGGATTAGGATTGGGAAAGCGTAATCGAACTGGGGGCAACTGGATAGTTTGCCTCGCGATGTTTGTATCTTAATAATACTCGGATTCTGGCATGGAAAAGCAGGTTCCACGAATAGGATTTTCTTTATGGTGGAAATATATATAAAAACAGAAAGTAAATATTACAATTGATGCTTCCCAGCAATAGGGGCAATACAGAACTTGGATTATTTACGGTAAAACACTATTGACGGAAACTCGGCCTAACTAAAATAGGAATAACCACGGAGTTTGTAATACCCCGTAAATTTTACGATAATTAATTAATGAATAACACCAAAAAATAGAATTTTTACAATGGAAGAATTTGGCTACAAAACTAGCACCATTGTGTTCATGGAAATTTTTTGATCAACTTTCATATGTAAAGTTTTCCGATCAGAGTTCAAATGAAAAAGTAATTAACGTTTTGAATTTTTAGAATTAGAATTAATTTTTTATGTAATTATGGTAATAAAATAAATTAAACGTTAATTAGTAACGTTAATGGAAGCTTAGACGTTAAGAAATGTTAATGTTAAAATAAATCTCAGGAAATGAATAAATCGGGAAACAAGTGATATGAGATCAAAAGAAAATGGAAATGAATAGAAGAACTGAAACAAGAAATCGAATAAATCCACAACATCAATAATTAACACGTAAAACAAGCCATAGGTCAACCCGAGATTCCTTGCGGTCGAAGTCGACCAGTAGAGGTCGACCGTATGAAGAGGGCAGTCGACCCGTGTTTTGTTAAAATCGACACTAAATATTAGCCAAACGACATGGATACAATTTATTTCGATGGAATGGCTAGCATTGATTTGAACCCCTATAAATATAAACATAGACCCTCACTTTTAAACTCATATTTTCGAAGCAGAGCTGGAACTCTGCCATTTCTCTTCTCTTCCAAATCCTAGTTTCTTAGAAATAGCTATAGTTTATGCATATATACAATTGGAGAATTGTAGAAGATGATTGAGGGAATAAATAAGGTCAAATAAAATCACCAAAGCCAAGGTAAATAGTAAACCCGAATTAAAATATGAATTAAATCCAAATCTCTCTTCTAATCTAGATCTTTGATAAATCTGTATACACCTGCGGTGTGTAAATCCAAATAGGAAGAAAAGGGAGTCAAACTGGAATAATAAGGATTAGATCTGGAGATTGAGAAAGCTAAAAATACGAGTGGCAAATTACATATTTTTTAATAATATTGGATTTATATCGTTGTAAATCTATTTCATTTATGCCTAGATATAAATTACGAATTCAATATTTAATTTTATACACATAAAGAATTGATACAAATCATGAATTGGTATTTAATTGTATATGCATAATAATTATGGAAAATATGCCTATATGCTATGGAAAACCCTAAACTTGATAGATATTGTATACGTTTGGATTTGGAATGTTAGGGGTATAAATAGTCCCTAGATTTATGAATAACTTATTAGTGAAATCATATTAAGGTTCTAGATTTGGTTAGTTTATATAGATTGTTGAACATAAATTATAATTGATTTTAAATTAAATAGGGATTAGACAATATTTTAATACATTGGAATAAATTGTGTAAAAATGTGAATTTCTATGAATTGTCTAAAAATACAAATAAAAGTGTATTAGTAGAAGTAATAAGGAATGTAATAAAAAAGGAAGAGATGTACAAAATAAAGGAAATACCGTAATTTGTATCACCTATTCCAATAGAAAAATAAAAGATAATTCCTTTTTATTTCGCACATAACACAAGTCCTCTTTTGAGTAATTTATAGAGAATTATAGTGTTAACAATTTCCTTTGGGAAAAGAAGTAATTCCAATGTATTAAGGTATAAAAATCCTTAAGTATAACTAAAGTAATGTAAGTTGGAATAACAACAACAATTTAAATGGGAAACCTATGGTATGTAATTTAAGATGGTGTAGAAAACAAACGGTAAACAAAGAAGATGCAATTAAACAAATAGGGAAGTAATAAGTTTAAATTGACAAATAAAGAAAGATATTAGTTAAAAAAGAAATAGGATCCAATAGTGTTAAACAAAAGGGAAATAATAAATGGCGCTTAAGTCAATAAATTAGAAATGGGTAGAAAATGATAGTAAATGACAAGAATAAATCAAAAGTAAGTTACATAAGATTTATTGAACAACAATGATTGAAAGTAAAGAAAACTAATAATTAAATGAATATATATTCAAATATACGTTATGACGGGCGTGAAATGTATATGTATGTAAATAACTTAATAAATAGGACTGACATAGTCATCAGAATGGATTGGAATGCGAGGTTAATAGTGTTACATAATAGAAGTCTGCCTACCGCAAGGGGCTACCAGCAGTTATGTATACATTGTACTAACGCATGGCATATCCAACTGTAGGACCCGTGAAGTATATACACTTGCATATAGGTGAAGGAATACCCTTAGTAGAGTCTACTTCAATGAATTAAGGGAAGGTATTGCCTAGATTTCATTAGGTAATATAAATATAATGGTGATCACCTTAACATTATGTCAGCCGGTGTTGGCACCAAATCAAGAGTAGGAGCTACATAGGTTGAGTGCGTCATCGGTCAAGAACGGTCAAAATGGGAAAGATAGGGTTACACCTAACGGCTATGCCTCCTACCAGGGTAGGTCCCGTTAAGTAATCCACCACCACAGTTGTTTACTAGTTTGTTTGTTATGGAAAGTCAAGTTAACCCATAGAAGAGTTCTTTCAAAAACGAATGGGATAGTCCATGGAGCCGACTCCACAACAGGAAGCAGACAAGTTAGTAAACCCCCAAGGCAAGACAGAATATGGCCAAACTTTTGTGACGCCATTATTAGGTACTAACAGGAGGTTCTACGTTGTACGTGGGCAATTTAGCTTAGACATTGATGATGATGCCTGGTGGTGTAGAATTACGAATACTAACGGGCATAGTAACTTAGTCCAAAGGGAGATTATGGTACACGCACACGCGCGCGCGCGCGCACACACACACACACAGAGATATATATATATATATATATCTGTATGTGTGTGAGTACATAAGTATTTATAGCCTACTTGGGTAGATGGGGCGACGTGGAGTCAAGATAACCAAGTAAAAATTTAAATGACATAACATGCAATCGAAGACAATCGGCATAAACTAGTGTTATGTATAAAATGTATAATTCACTAGTCACCAGAATGTTGTGCTGACCTCCTCCTCATTACACCTAAAAGATAGATTTAGAAGGACGGGTATTGGTGCAAGGCAGAAATGATGGAAGGACAGGTTTCCTAATGCATGCTCGGCACTGACAAGGATACTAAATATTGGAAGTGTCAATCCTGGTCAATACTATATGTCTTATTATACTTTACTATTCCATTATGAGTTATATTGATAGCCTTTAATATGCATATATTTGTTTATTTGCAGGATACCAAACCAACGATATGCACTTTAGTGGACTTGGTTCGATTTAACGAAAATTCAGGCCTACTGGGGTGCGGGTTGTTACATTTGGTACCAGAGCTTAGGTTAGTCGTCCTTGAAAAAATAGGAAACATTGAGTGAACATATTTATATTTTTCCTATAAATATAAATATTATACGTCAAATCCAATAATTTGGACTATAGAGTTCTTGCATCCATACATTAAAAATGCATACGTCGATTATGAGTTGGAATAAGGAAAGAAGTTGGAGATTTACACTACCCCGATTACTCCATGGAAAATAGATCGTATGGAAAGGCTTTGACTTAAAGAGCATTAGCATAACATATGGAACATCCCTCAAGCAGGATAGTATGTGACTGCATTGTTGGGCCCGCGATAGCCTAATGGTTATAGATCTACATATGATTGTCGATTAATGATGTACAAAAAGTCCAAATAAAGAGAAAGTAAGAATCCATATGTTGTATATATCCAGAAGCAATTAGGCTCCCAAAGGAAGGAGTGAAGTATAACTCCAAGATGATAACCAGATTTTAATATTTGGAAAGGTGATAAGTCAGAAAGTAACTAGAAAAGAAGAAAAGTCCAAACAGAGGACAAATAAAAAACCACTCTGAGTCCGACCCCATATATAAGAATTTATTATAAAAGTTGAAATGACTTTAATATAAAAGTTAGAGAAAATATATAAATGATATATTTGAAATGATTTTCAAAGTGTAAGTAAATATTAAATTTTTTATTTTTTTTAAATAACTATGTTATTTTAAATGAGATTTTTCAATAGAAAATTCAATATTTGTTGGACCGAAAATAACAGTAAATGAGTTTTAATAGAAAGGTTAATTTTTTTGAAAAAATATATATAGTAGAGCATATATAGCTTGTTAATTTTTCTAAGATGAAATTTTTTAAAGTTGGAAAACTCTTTTTAGGGGTGGACAATAGGAAATGGTACAAGTTTAAAATTGTGTAAATAGTATGGGAAAGAAGGCAAGATCCCGAAAGTAAAAGCAGTAGGTGAACGCACTGCCATGGTTTAATAGAGAAGACAATAGGCTGAGAGAAAAGATACAAAAGGGGAACCATTAAATAAGAGTAGTTTAGGTAGGATAAAGAAAAATAGTAGTAACATTATGAAATACAAATAGAAACAAAGATAGGAATTTGTATAAAATAATGTTAGTAATTAGAAATACTAATAGGAGATTATATAAAAAAATAATGCTGGTAATTTTATTAGAAGCAATATAGAAAATTAAAGGCAAAACAGAGGAAAATGGACATTTTCCATTTGTGCGCATTTAGTATAAGTATCTTTCAAAATTCCCCCTCATATAATATTAGAGATTCCGCCAAGGATTGGAAGTGGAGATAGTTTGAGTGATAAGAAAATGTAGAGTAAGAGTTATTCTTATGTACTGTAGTTTTTATTGTTCAAAATTATAAATGATGTTTTAGAAATAATGTAAAGTACGTTCTTAAAAAGAAATGGCTTGGTTAACAAATGAGTTTTAAAAGAAAAACTTAATAACTAGTTTGAATGAAAAATATCAATATTCAAGAAGTAAAAGTTGAAATAGTCTTTAAAAGGAAAGAAACTTTTTAAAATTAATTCTGCTAACATTTTCTTTTAGATTTAATAAATAAACTAAATTCAAAAAATTTAAATTATAGTTTTAAAAGTTAAGATACTAAGTATTTTTGAATTTAATAAAAGGTTTCTAGGTTATACTTTTAAAGACAAAGGTTTGGGATTAAGTGTTTCCAAATTTTGAAGTTTTTTTTTTGAAAAAAATGGCGAAGTCCAAATTAAAATTTTAAATATGGAGTAGATAGGAATGACTGTCTAGGTAAGACGGGTTAAATGATAAGGCTATGAAAAAGATAACGATGACTACTCCTACAGTAGTAATAAAGAATCCCTATAGAATGTAAAGAATATTGTAAGAGCCTAGCAATATTTTGTTAGACATGTGTGCAAGCTATAAGAAGAACCTACAAAGAAATGATAAATGGTATTAAAGTACATTTCTATGAGTTTTAGAATATGCTAGTATGAAGAACCAAAGATAAAGGAAGTAAACACCAAGATTTGGGAGTACTATCAAGGGATTTAGATTAAAAGAAGAAGGTAACACTGGGTTATGAGATAGCAAACACACATAGAGGATATTAGTAGACTCAAAGTTAAGGAGGCAAGATAGAGATGGAAAAGTTATTCCACCAAGCTAGTTGCCAATGAGTTATTCGAAATGTGCATAATATGTATTTCCTAGTCGCTATAGTGTGGGGATGCACAATTTATTCCATATTTGGGCATGGTGATGAAAGTAATGAATAGACCTTATTCATCAGAAGCCATAAAGGAAAGTTAAGGTATATGAGTTGTAGAAAGATAACACGCTAGAAAGGTCCATTCAATTTTGGTAAGTAATGATAAGGCCACTATATCGTCCATGATAGTTGATGTTAAAGGGCAGCTTCCATCAGTCGTTTCTTTAAGGTTTGGGTTGTAAGCATTAGTTGTCTCTATTGATATAAAAGCACGTACGATATTATAGAAATGTTTCTCTTTATGTGTTTTCGATGTGGACCGCAATATTATGGAAAACAATAAGACAAAGAAATTTCAAGAAAGACAGTTAACTAATGCAAAAGGAAATAAAATAGTAAACGGCTGGAAGTATAAAATAAATTAAGAAAATTTATTTAATTAGCTTATAAAGAAAAAGGAATAAGATTTAAATCCCAAAAAGTAGAAAATTGTTGAAGTACACTTGGCAAGCGAAGGACAGGGGAAAAGCTGTTGCAAAGCCATGGGTCAATATCCATGTACCTTTAAAGCTAAAATTTATAAACGAACTTGTGTTCTGGTTGTTATTGTAAATAAAAAATAGTTTCTAAAAAGTTTAAATTTATCGTGAAATTGGGTGAAGTCCACTATGGACGTTAGAATCTTAACTAAACCCCGATTTCATGAGATGTGGCACAAATTGTTTTGAAGAAAATATACAATATGTATACTTTTGAGAATTTTTGTCCAAAATTCTTGGTTTTGAATAAATACCTTTGTGAAAAGTTATATGAATTTTGTAATGTATTTTCTTAAAGTCTAAAATTTTTTACCAATATTTTAAAAAGTAATATAAAAATATTTTTAGGCCAAAAAGATGAAAATGCCACATACTTGACAGGGGGGAATAGTTGATAGGTTGGTTAATATGGATTTTACTGTGCAACAGAAGTGACAATAAAATAAAATACGGTTAGAGAAAAGGGAAAAAGCTTTTTTAGCATGGATTCATTTCCTCCATACCTTGTCCGTGGGTGAACTAAACATGTTTTAAAATAATTTAATTTTAATAAATTAAAGATTTAAAAATAAAATTCACTTATACAGACCGCACTAGGAAAAAGTGGAAGAGAATTGGGGGGCAAAAGAAAAGGTTATAAGGTACAATGGGAAAAGGATATATAAGAGAAGGATGGAAATATGGAATTTTCCATTTAGACGCTTTTTCGACAAAAGAATATAGGTTTAGAAAACTGGATTTTTCTAAATTTGGATGTTAGTAATAGTGTGCTAGGATTCGGATGGTAAGAATTGGATGAAAAATTTATTAAACTATATTTCCATTTATGGAAGCATGGAATAATTTGGATGCAAAAACAATGTTAAACCGAATAAGGTGTGTGTACAAGGAGGCATATTCAAAGAAATTGCAATAATACATCTTTGTTTCAAGATAATTAACTAGACTGTTTAAAATACTATTCATAAGTTCAAAAGATAAAATAGGTAAGTCCAAACAACTGTAGGCTATAGGCTCAAGTCATGTTCTTTATTCAATCATGAATGTGTTACAAAATATGCAAGTATGCAATTATCTAATTGCATATGCCCTTGTTTACAAATATGTCATCTTCTCCCTCGTTATCCTTTATTCCATTAGTTTATCCTCGAGCTCTCAACGAAGAGAACTTGGAGAAGATCCAAATTGAAAAAAGTGATAAGAGGGAGAAAGAGGTTAAGGATCCCTTTCCATGAGGAGATACATATCTATTTATAGTGGTTGGAAGGAGGTAGGCTGCTCTAATTGGCGATGTGGGACTTTAATTGCTATCTTGGTGATGGCTTCAACATGGAGCTTGTGCATGAATATGAAGGCTTTTGAGGCTTTATGGAGAAGAATTCACTAATCCATCTTGAACTTGCTTTTAGAATGACTTTAATCCTCCTTCCTTGCATAGCTTTCAACACCAACATGTTTTTAGGCAATGTTCTTTCTGGATTTGATGGCATGTAGAACTAACTAAGCATGGCATGGATAATATTCGGTATGGAGCTAGCGCGAGAATGAGCATGGCATTATTTGATAGACGACATTGAAGAGAGGCAACATAAAATAGAGGTGGCACTAAGAGGAAGTGGCATCAAAGAGGTGCGACGTTGATATGATGTGGCATCGATTAAATGCGGCATTGATGACATGCTTTATTTCTTATATGCAGCATTGATATTGTAGGCGGCATTGAATCATGCGGCTTTTGATGAAGTGCGACATGGATGGTATACGATATCCATTCCATCTTTATAGGTGAATGGCGACATTGATAGAATACCGCATCAATGAAATGTGACATAGATCATGCCATCATACGCTGATGGCTTATGGTATTGATAGTATCCTATATCACCTTTTCCTTGAAGAGACACGACATTATCCATTCAATTCTATAGATGGTATGAGGCATAGATGACACACGACATTATACATAATTCTTTATTGATGGGATGCGGCATTATGTCCATTTGATATTGATTCATCTACATACTCTCGGCATTCCTTGTTTACTTACTGTTATGGCTGTATTGTCATGCCGCATATCTTCGGTGTCAATATTAATAGAACCAGTGGTGCCAATATTCATCCTTAAGGACCTGGAGCATGCTTCTGTGCTTTACCACTTTTGTTCCTTAGGCATTATTTTATTGATGCAAGATGCACTTAACCCTTAAGGTCGGCATAGTTCCTTGTCATGGCCCTCAGCGTTGTAATATGCAGCTTTTTGATGCCACCTTTACCTTGTTGGTTTGTACGACGGTAGTTGTTATGTCGACAGTCCACGACATGCTATTCTTCAGCATTATTACTTACTTCATTACTCTTGAATTTCAACATAAACGCCTTTGTTTGCATCCTTTAGAAATTATATGGATAAAATTTACTCCGCATATGGAAGAAGCTTTTTTGTAACACCCTACATCTATATCCATACTATCCAAGAGTATTATAGAGTAATACTGTCAGATAATACAAAGAATGAGGCTATAAGGGGTACACACATGAATATTCTCTTGGACTAACACCGAAACGTATTAAAGCATCGATTAAATAACTCAACTATACGTATCCAGTATCAGTACAAAATAATTTAACATATGTGCCTCCAAGGCAGAATAATACATAATATACCGTACAATAACAGAGAACACAGAGTCAAGCACAGCGATAACATATAATATATATAGTTATGTTATAAGGATACAAAACATCTCAATTTTAACTATCTCAACATAATAATGAACAACCAATATACAACACAATGCCAAATATATACAGTGATCCAGAGTCATACAAATATCATACAGTAATCCTAATACAGACTCCTCTACGCGTAATAAAACAAATACCGGTCATGTTGTCCCTATACCTGAAATGTCTCGGACTGACTGAGTATTATAAAATAACACATGGGTCAGATGATGTCTAATTAAGGGTATATATATGAATGATAACATAATATAAACATGGAATGATAATCCAATAATGCTAGCATCAATAATCAAACCAAGAGTCGACATGTCAAAGGATGTATATGAATACGGTGATGTATGCCTAGGATATATATATATATACACATACATACATACATACATATATTATATAATATCATAAAAGATCACCTAGGCACCATATCTCACAAATATCTCGAAATCACATAAACTTCTAGCTTTGATATCAACAGAAGTCATTACCTATATTGAATCATATAAAATTAGAAATTACAGAATCAACATAAATGGGTGAATCATAAATATCCAAAAATCATCATTAAATCCAGAAATATTAATATATGAGATATCACCAAGTATAATTAAGCTAGCACGAAGCATTTTCCAAATATCTTTCAGCCTCAATAAAATCATTAATACATATATAATTGGATAGGCTACTTATCAACACAAATGAGAATCCACTATACTTTGATCATATATTTCATGCATAGTATCATCTCCTCATATATATATATATATATATATATATGTATGTATGTATGTATGTATATGAAAATGTCATAATGGGAAATGACGGTACGGTAGACATGAATCCATTGATGGGCTCGTCAATGCAAACACTAATAAGTCACATCACAAGAATCACCCCCAATAGGTAACAAACTATTGGCCTAGGTGACATAGGGGCGATGGCACACAGCCAAGCACTAAGCTATATATACGGTGCTCCATAAATACTAGATGTTACAAATCTGGGGAGCGACCCCATGATCAGGACGCCAAGGTGGATACTGGCCATCTGGTTCCCTCTAACACTCATAATAGGAGTACGTCATAATAGTGGCATATAAACTAATACATATGGACATGAAGTCATGGTCATCGTTAGGCACAGAGCCGTACTGTAACACCCCTAATTTTTTTAACATTATTTAGGATATTTAATTGGATGGACAAAATATAATACTGTAAATAGTTAAGGAGAATGGGATTTGAACATTTTAAGGTCGTGCCTTAATGAATTAAGTAAAGAGACTGTTTTTAGAACTTATCATATAAGAGAATATATGAAAAAGGCAAAATAGGTAGATCTATCTTTCACTCCTTAAATCCACTCCCCCTCATATCATTTTCATTTTCGCAAAACATAAACAACTAAAGAAAACAAGCAAAGGATGGCCATTCTTAAGGGAGAAGTTACGAAATCAAATGGGGAATTCAAGGAAGGGGTTAGGAGAAACTAAAGCAACATCAAATCTCAACTCCAACATTTGATTTTAAGGTGAGTAATAGGATTCCGTCTCTGTTAATTGTTTTTGAATTTGGATATGGGTAATACCTAAATTGTTTTGATAGTTTATGCCATATTTGGTTGATAGATCATTGTTTGGATAGAACAATGAGTTATAATTTTTTTTATGAAATTATATAAACTGGTTTTAAGGGTAAAACCTAAGTTTTTATTCTCCAAACGGTTTGAATTTTTGATATGAGGTATAAAATGATATTTTGGAGATGGGTTTTTAATTCATAATTTTTCAAGTTATATTTAATATTTGATGAATTTCCTAAGGAGGAAATTGGGTTAATTTCATGTTTTAATTATTAAAAATAATTAAATATGGTTTTTGGTATCCAACTTTTTATATGATGAAGAATATAGTATTTTGGAATTTTTGTGAAATTTTTGGATTTTTCCCAATAGTTTTCGAATTATTGTGAATTTTACAAGCTAGAAAAGCATTTGAAAGGATAATTAATTAAGGATATTAAATAATTAGTTTAGTATATGTTTTAGGATTTGCAAAATGTATGCGACAGTAATTTCTGAAAAGCATTGTTAAAGAGATTGTTTTGTCCAATAGAAATTGGACAAAGATTAAGGCTTGGGGAAAAGCAATTACTTTTGTTAGTACTAAATCATTTTTATTGATAACTACTATAATGCCATGCCGCATGTATCCTCTCCGAGCCTATAGAAGAGCTGCATCCTTAAGTGTCGAGGTCGAGGCGAAAGGAAGCATAGGATAATTACTTCGGTATCTATGGAATGCTTCCAAGTAGATCGAAGTCGACCTCGTTGACAATTTATTATCAGTGGCATCGGCACCTCGTGATTTATCTATGTTGAAGCTGCACCTCTTCAACTATGTTTTAAATAATGCCGCATACTATTATTTTATATGCATTCGAAGTCATCTATTTGAAAGGGCGGTGATGCCGCATGCCTTGTCTTTGACTTTATATACAAAGTGGCATAATAGAAGAAGTAGTTAAGTATAAGGTTTTAAATTGGTGCCGCTAGTATTGATGCCATTATCCATCAAGGTCGGCAACGTTATACTATCTGGCAACGATGCCGCACTTCTTTCTTTAAAGCCGATCAGGCATAGTTTTATGTAAAGTATACTATGGTTTTAAGAGGTAGTATAGCCTAAGTTAAAGAGGGTAATGACCCCATATTTTTGATAGTAAGCCATTTGTTTTATATTAACCTAAAGGTTTGTTATAGAGGGTGGGTAACCAATATGTTATCTTAGTCGACGACATTGTCTTCAACATAGAAATTTTATACTTAAAAGAAATTAAGCTTGGTTTACCTTGGATAGAGGTTCGAAAAGGCATAGCGGCTTGCATGTCGCCTATCTTCTTTAAGGGCGGAGAGCCTTAAGTATCTTTTCGACATTGTTTTTAAACCATGCGTGTTATATTCTATTTTGATAAGGGGGTGAGGCTATTATTTTATGACTTCGAATTTAAACATTATGGATACCAACGCTATTTTGATCGTAGATGTCGACACTATTTGGGGACACCAAAGTAGATTAGTTTCGACAAACTAAATGTTTTATAAATGAGACTTTATCATTGGGGATACCAATGCATTTTCTTAAATAAGTTCGACATTGGTCATTTGGGGATACCAATATATGTCACTTTGAAATATTATAACTTTAAGGGGAGATAATCTAATTGAGGACACTAATAGACATAGGTTAAACATGTGGGTAACATGAATCAAATTGTTAAATATATACTATGTAGTACAATACGCTATTAACTTAAGAGATGTTCGGGATTCACATCTCCTAAGGATCCATTAAACTATATACTATGTAGTACAATACGCTAATATAATATGTCTACAGTAAAGTAAAGTATTAAAATAGCATTAAGGCGATACCCATATCCCCTTTAACACATTTTATATAATGTCGTAGTCTATACAGATACTGTAAAATCCACCCGCAGGTGGGCTATCAGGGAGCACTCCATAGGTACGACACAAAAAAACTCGTAGAAGGTGCGATAGGGCATGTGAACGGCACTCGAGACAATGCCAAGGTAGATATACTAATTGCACTCCCGGACTGGTGGTAACGCATAGCAGCTACTACCGCCCACCTCGAAACACACTCCCAAATCAAAAATCAAGGGTGGCCACCAAGTCAATCACAAAGTCAGAATATAGTATCGAAGAAATGTGCCCGATCGGAGGAATGACCTCACTTGGCCCGGTATAGCTCCTGTTTTAGCCACATCAAGCTAACTCACGTGAGTTAGGGTCACATAAATACCTCAAACAGAATCGTTCACCAAACCGTCCTACTTCATATCTGGAATCTCCACCACATACACAGTTGTTAAAGTGGTTTTCGGTATTGGCGGAGAGTATGACAATATCCGATCCCGGTCTCTTTAACAACCAAACGCTTATTTCACACCGGATGGTTCATTTACGTTTCAAAAGGTCAGTTCACAATTTATATCAAAATATCATATTTCATTTCAAATCATATCCCTTTTTAAATCATATTCACTTTAAACTATATTCACTTTCAAAAATCATGTTCACTTCCAAATCATATTTACTTTTGAAATTCACATTCACTTTGAAGTCAGCGATAAGTTCTGTTAATTAATTCTACATTTCAAAATCATCTTCAAGGATTTAAATATGAATACTTCAACTTTACACAGTCTGAAATTTTAGAAAATAGTTTAGGTAATTATAAATAGTTTATATAGTTTGAAGTTAGTTTAAATAGATTTAAAATGGTTTAAATAGATTTAAATTTGATTTAATTAGTTTAAAATGATTTAAATAGATTAAATATGGATTAAATAGATTTAATTTATATTAAGTAGAATTTTAAATAGATTAAATAAATTTTAAAGTAGATTAAATAGATCTAAATTATATTAAATGGATTTAAAATAGATTAAATAGGTTTAATTGGTTTAAATAGGTAAAATAGATTAAATTGTATTATATAGGTTATAATAGATTAAAATAAATTAAAATGGTTTAAATTGATTAAAATAGTTAATTTAATTAAAATAATTTAAGTTAGTTTAAAAATAGATTTCAAAGAAATATTCAAACGTTTCTATAACTCGATTTCGATAATTCATTTGTATCTGACACTTCAACTTTGAAATTCAAATAAAAATCAATTCCAATTCATTAATCAATTCCAATTTCAACATTTAACACTTGGATTATCGAAAAATAATTCAGTTTTTACAAACCAATTTCCATTTCAAAATACCAGTTAACTGAATTCAAAATTTAAAAATTCAAAAATCATTTAATTTAACCAATCTGGTGTCCGTGTATAATTTTCTACCCTAGGGTCAAGTGATACGGATATTTATCATTTCAATCCACAATTTAAAATTTTACAGTTATATATCATTTCAAACTGCAATCCCGAATTAAATAAAATCCATAAAATCGCTCGAGTCTATCATTTCAACCCATAACGATTTTTCCCTAATCCATAGATCGTTCGGGTATGTATCATTTCAACCCATAGGGAACTTGCAGTGTTATAACAATATAAAATACAACATCCAGTCATACAATATCAACAATCAATCATACCTCACAACTATCATTCAAATCAATCAATAGCATCAATAAATAATTGATACTCAATACAGGTATTAAATTAAAAATTGAATATTAATTTAAACGATAATTAAATGCAATAAAAGTCGAATTTACCCAGAATGACAATTTAACATACCAACCAGCAATCAATAAATTTCAAATCACATCATAAATTTAATTTGACTAACATAAGATAATCTAGTAGTTGTGAGTGGGTCAAAACACTCACCTTTTGATTTCGAATTGATTTGAAATCAAAAATAGGGCCCAAATTTGAACAGTCTCGGAATTCGTCCTAACTAGTGTCAAAATGTCTGGAATTTTGATACGATCCTAACGGAATAAACCGCTCATGAATCCGAGTCCGTATGCAAAAGTTACGATAGTTAAGAGATTAAACGATTTTTAATTTGAAATAAAATAAAATAAACATACATTACCCTTTGCCACGTCATCGTCCTGCTTCGAAACCCTACCTATCTCGTACTTATGCGAATGCTTGGCCGCCATGAACGACGCCCCCTTCAACCAATTTTCGCCGTCGCTATGATGAACTGCACCACGATCAAGCTCCGCCACTGGCCGCGCCTCGACGAGCCGCCTACCCCACTCTGACGCCATGACGCGCGGCGCCCTCCTTCACCATCGCCTCGCCCGACGTTCCCAAGCAAATTCCGGCGAATCTAAGAGCAAGTACAACCAACCAACACCTCTACAAGGCCTGCTCGACCACCTCTTCCCAACGTCCTCCCCGATCGTTGATCAGACGACGATCCACCGTTGGATCGTCAAAACCCTAAAACGAATGGCCGAGGTTCATCCTCAATTTCTGGACGAATGTTGATTCAATGACAAAAACGAATCACTCCAGTAGATTGCGCTCTTCGAGTGCTTAGAAACGGTGAATAATTTGATAAGGTTTGGAGGAGTTTGATTTTCGATTTGATTTTTGGTTTGTAATTGAATTTGGAATTTGTTTGGTTTGTACGCCATTGAGAAGAAGAAGCCAGAGAGAATTGTACGTACAGACAAATGAAAATAAGAAGTATGCAGGGTTTATAACGGACTATTTATAAGCAGATCAGAATAGAAATGAGTGGACAAGACAAATTTACACGTTGAACGATAAATGACCTAAAAAGCCCGTTCTGTCTCCGGAACGAAAATGGGTCATCCCATATATCAAAATAGATGTTTTCGATATTTTTAAATTCAATGGAATTGGTTTCAAGTCCAAATTCCATCGTATAAAGAAGTTAGCTTAAAATTAGCTTATTTCAAATTGGTTTCAATTGATTTTAATTAAATTGATTTCTAGGCGTTTTGAGTCCGTACGATCAAACGACAAGTCCGATCGCTACGAAACTTGAAACCTTACAATAATTCACTATTACGGATCCGATGAAACTAGTTTCATCGCAATCCGAGACAGTGACCAAAATGGCTATTTTCACATAAATTAAATAAATTAATAATTAATTAATTAATCACTTTTTAATTCGATATTTATAAACTAACAAATTTCATCATTTTTAATTACTTAGACATTTACAATAGTTTAAAACAAATTTACATATCAATTCAGTGTTAAATATTACCCAAATTACAGTATTCAATTTCAACTGTAATTAAATCCAATTAATAAAATTTATTTCCCATAAATTTATTTAATTTGGTTTCGATCTTTAATTCAATCCATTATTACTCTACATTCATAATTGTCATTGTTTTATATTTTATTACATTAATATTATCTAATTTGCACCTTTTATTTGTAATAATTACTATATTTCTCTTATATTGATTTTTTGTCAATTATATTATAATTTAGAATCTTATCAAATTATTTTATCTTTGTTTCACTCTTTTCATTACATCAATTGTTGTCTTGCATATATAATAACCTTCCCATACATTTTTTTACATTAAATATATTCACCATTTTCATCTTACTTTCCATTAAAGTAATCTTTAATTACATTTAATTGTAATGAATCCATTCATTATAATTCAAATTCCAATAAACTAAGCAAACTTGATTCCAATTCTTTTATTCAATCAATTGTCATGTTATGCATAAAATTTTCATTGGTTACATCTTATTGAATCAACATTCTGCAATTATCAATTTAACCTACATTAACTGGACTAATTAAGTGAATTAATTGCAATTGATTTCAAATTTTAACTTAACAGGCTAAATAAATAGGTAACATATAATAATTGTCACCATTAACTATTAGTCACATTAATAAGTTTATTATTTACAACCAAATGTTATAATTACTTACCTAACACTGATTTTATTCAATTACCATTAGTTATATATTATTTCATTAATTAATTCAATATTTACATTTGTTTCTTTATATTAAATTTATAACCAAGTTATAACATTTAAATTATTTCAATTGATTGGAATTTCATTCAAATTGTTAATGATTAGCTTTAATTAGCATTGTTACCTTTCATTTTAGTTATTATTTCATTAGTATATCACAATTTTTTTTATTTCTTCCAATATTTAATCTCAAAATCTTAGTAAATTGATTGTTTTTAATTATCGAAAATTATGGGTCGTTACACCCTCCCCCACTCAAAACTTTTCGTCCTCGAACATGACAAGAAGGGAAAAGAAGGAATTTAGTAATCAATATATCTTATTCAAAATATTACATTTATAAACAATTAATTTACATAATTAAATAATTTAAATAAAATATAACAATTTATAGTCATTTAATCCTTTTATATTCAAGTAATAAAAGTTTGAAAACATTTCACAAAAATTTTCTAAGTCCAAATTTCATAGAAAATTTCGTTAGAGTCTCCTTTGTACGGAGAGGTCTGGGAGAAATAGTAATATCAATAATAACAATATATATATCATATTTTTCAAAATAATATATCCCAAACCACGGGAAAACAATATCATATCACTAGAAAACCGTAATCCAAAAACGTACCTATTTGTCGGGAAAACAACGCTTATTTATGAAACCAAAAGCACTAGCAATTGCTTCCATAAACCTGTATTTCACTTATATAATCCAAAGAGGTTAATAATTAACTAAATGAGAAAAGATTTAAGTTGTTTCAATAAATAACAAACAATACATCACCACATAACAATAATCATTTGAAAACAACAGTACAAACATCATTTCCAACAAAGAGAGCAATCATCCATCCATGGAAATCAAAACAAAGGATTTATTTGGGTTCAGAAACTTTTTATCGTATAAAATGATAAATAAACTATGAAGTAAACCATACACTCAACAGTCGTAGATAACTTTATAGATTATTTATACATCTTTATACAAAATAGGGGTATCCTTTCCCAACCAATCCATAAGCCCAACAACCAAAGAATTCAACACATTTTTAAGTTTACTCTATTTATCACATCATTTATTGTTTATTTTTTCATACAATGATTTCTTTAATTCACGTTCATTACTTACAAAATTGTAATTTCCATTCATTCATGTAAGGCTTATTTCATTAATTTACATTCTTTTCTTACATAAGTTATATCCATTTCAATTATTTGGTTCATAAATGAATTCATTATTGAAGTATTGTATATATTTTATTTCAGTTTACTTCACATTTACAATTTAGTTTGATTTCTTTTTTCTTTTCACATCATTTACTTTTCTTTTCTCCTTCATGTAGTGTTTATTTTCATTAATTTACATTCGTTATTACTTACAAAAGTTCATTTACCCTTTATTCATACAATGCCATTTTCTTTCATTTTATTACCTTACATTCATTGCTTAAATAAGTTATTTTCTAATTATTGAATTATACATATTAGATAAGTTTCTTTACAATTCAATTTACCATTTACAGATTATTTCTTTTTCACATTCATTTCTTCCATGTATAGTATTATTGAATATTAACTCCATTTCTAAATCTTTTCAATGTTTCTGAAGTTAAAATCATTCAATTTATATAGTACTCATTTTTAATTATAAATGGCTTCACTATTGATTCAAGTTTATAATTATTTACTTACAGTATTCACCTTTACTATTAAACCTTATTATAAATAGCTTTAAAATGTCAACTTAAGTTTATAATCATTTTTCTTACATTATTCACCTTTATTATATTTAATTAGTAACATTTCAACTACTAACTCTAGTTTATAACAGTTTATAATATCAGAATTCTTATTTATAAAAGTAATTCCATTAAACACTTTCATTTTTTTCAAGTTTTACTTGCATGGTATCCTATTACATATTCTTATTTCATTTCAACTTTTTAATATTTTGGTAAGTTATATATATATATATATGTTTTTAAGAATGCAATTCAATATCACCCAAGTTTCTCTTATTTATTTAGTTAACAAAAATGTTCAATAGACCATTTCTTATTTTCATTTTCCTTTTTATTTACTGTTTACAAAATTTCGGTTCCTTATCTATTTCATTAATTATTTTAACATCAAATTTCTTATTTCATCTTAGAAGTTTCCAATTATTAATATAGTCAAGATTCCATTCATTATAATAATTGAAACTACTAATTATCAGAAAAAATCTAAGAACTAAACTCCGGGTTCATTTTAGTCACTTAGAAAATAATATATATATATATATATATATATATATCCTTTATAGATCAAATCATATTTAGAAATTAAAAATTAAAATTCGTTTATCAAAACAAGGTGCAGTAAAACTACTACAACCGTCTACCCACTTTGAAACTCGAAGATGAACGTCGATAATGCATGCATTCATCACCGAAATTATTTTTCAGCAACAGAGAGGGGAGTACAACACTTTTCCTTTAAAAATTCCTTTTTAAGACTTTCTTTCAAATCATCTTGAAATATTCATATCAGAAAATACTTCTAAATACTACTAATATTATACTCTAAAACCTTTCAAAAGAAATTTTCAAAATCCCGGAACTTAAGTTCTCAAATTTCAATTTAATATTCATTTTATTTGTAAATCTTATCTTAAATCAGTGTTTATAAATTTCACTACATAACAAACAAATGTATTACAACCAAATATATCATTTATAAAAAAAATTGTTATTTCATATACAAAATATATAATAGGCAAAATTATTTTATTTACCTATATTTCAAAACAATATTGTGTCGATCTGTCCTATTAAGTGCTTAGAAATTCCTATCGATGTCATAGCGTCCTATGCACCAACCAGAATTTATAAATACAAAACGGAACAAATTAACACAGTACAAAAACTCTTTTATAACACTAACAAATACGCTCTCTCATATATATACATTCAGCGACTCATCCTAGGGTATTACTACCCTATTTAATATGAGTCTGACCCCATAAAGCTAAGGTTATCGCTAAACCAAAGCGCTGATACCAACTGTAACGACCTACCTTTTTGGACGTTTTAAACAAACACACATGCTGGACTCAAACCATTCAAAAGGATAGATTATTATGGGGTAAATAAGAAAAAGAGAGAAATAAAACAAATACAGAATCTCGCAGTGGAATGATAAAATATAATAATCAAATAACAGTTCATGAAGCATTTTAATAAATACATTTGATTTTTCTTTTACAACACAAAATCAGAGTTACATAAACAGGAAATAATAAATAAATGCCGCGGAACAACATGATGTAGTGGAATACATATCATAAATAATAATAGTACAAATCTTCGTCTTCGTCCTCTAGAAATAAGGTCTTCAACCCTGAAATGCTCCGGCTAACCCGAGCGAATTGAAAAGACAAAACACTCGAGTCAGAACTAAAAGATCTTAAGTAAGTTAAATCAACGGTAAATATGAGTGTGACGGCGTCAGAGATGTTTACGGGTTTTGACATCTCCTATCCAATGTCAAATGTGAGTGCAATAACTTAAGAGATGTTCGAGATTCACATCTCCTAAGGAACCGTTAAACTATCTACTATGTAGTACAATACACTATTATAATATGTCTACAGTAAAGTAAAGTATTAAAATAGCGTTAAGGCGTTACACATATCCCCCTTATACATTTTATATAATGCCGTAGTCTATACAGATACTGTAAACTCCACCCGCAGGTAGGCTATAAGGGAGCACTACATAGGTAAGACACAAAACAAACTCGTAGAAGGCGCGATAGGGCATGAGACACGACACTCAAGGCAATGCCAGGGTAGATATACAAATTGCACTCCCGGACTGGTGGTAACGCATAGCAGCTACTACCGCCCACCTCAGAACACACTCCCAAATCAAAAATCAAGGGTGGCCACCAAATCAATCACAAAATCAGAATATAGTATCGAAGAAATATGCCCGATCGGAGGAATGACCTCACTTGGCCTGGTATAGCTCATGTTTTAGCCAAATCAAGCTGACTCACGAGAGTCAGGGTCACGTAAATACCTCAAACAGAATCGTTCGCCAAACCATCCTACTTCATTTCTGGAATCTCCACCATGTACACAATTGTTAAAGTGGTTTTCGGTGTTGGCAGAGAGTATGACAATATCTGATCCCAGTCTCTTTAACAACCAAACGCTTATTTCACACCAGATGGTTCTTTTACGTTTCAAAAGGTCAGTTCACAATTTATATAAAAATATCATATTTCATTTCAAATCATATCCCTTTTTAAATCATATCCCTTTTTAAATCATATTCACTTTAAACTATATTCACTTTCAAAAATCATGTTCACTTCCAAATCATATTTACTTTTGAAATTCACATTCACTTTGAAGTCATTGATAAGTTCTGTTAATTAATTCTTCATTTCAAAATCATCTTTAAGGATTTAGATATGAATACTTCAACTTTACATAGTCTAAAATTGTAGAAAATAGTTTAGGTAATTATAAATAGTTTATATAGTTTGAAATTAGTTTAAATAGATTTAAAATGTTTAAATAGATTTTAATTTGATTTAATTAGTTTAAAATGATTTAAATAGATTAAATATGGATTAAATAGATTTAATTTATATTAAGTAGAATTTTAAATAGATTAAATAAATTTTAAAGTAGATTAAATAGATTTAAATTATATTAAATGGATTTAAAATAGATTAAATAGGTTTAATTGGTTTAAAATAGGTAAAATAGATTAAATTGTATTATATAGGTTATAATATATTAAAATAAATTAAAATGGTTTAAATTGATTAAAATAGTTAAATTATTTAAATAGTTTAAGTTCGTTTAAAAATAGATTTCTAAGTAATATTCAAACGTTTCAATAACTCGATTTCGATAATTCTTTTGTATTTGACACTTTAACTTTGAAATTCAAATAAAAATCAATTCCAATTTCAACATTTAACACTTGGATTATCGAAAAATAATTCAGTTTTTACAAACCAATTTCCATTTCAAAATACCAGTTAACTGAATTCAAAATTTAAAGATTCAAACATCATTTAATTTAACCAATCTGGTGTCCGTATAAAATTTTCTACCCTAGGGTCAAGTGGTACGGATATTTATCATTTCAATCCGCAATGTAAAATTTTACGGTTATATATCATTTCAAACTGCAATCCCGAATTAAATAAAATCCATAAAATCGCTCGAGTCTATCATTTCAACCCATAACGATTTTTCCCTAATCCATAGATCGTTCGGGTATGTATCATTTCAACCCATAGGGAACTTGCAGTGTTATAACAATATAAAATACAACATCCAGTCATACAATATCAACAATCAATCATACATCACAACTATAATCCAAATCAATCAATAACATCAATAAATAACTAATACTCAATACAGGTATTAAATTAAAAATTCAATATTAATATAAACGATAATTAAATGTAATAAAGGTCGAATTTACCCAGAATGACAATTTAACATACCAACCAGCAATCAATAAATTTCAAATCACATCATAAATTTAATTTAACTAACATAAGATAATCTAGTAGTTGTGAGTGGGTCAAAACACTCACCTTTTGATTTCGAATCGATTTGAAATCTAAAATAGGGCCCAAATTTGAACAGTCTCGGAATTCATCCGAACTAACGTCAAAATGTCTAGAATTTCGATCCGATCCTAATGGAATAAATCGCTCATGAATCCGAGTCCCTATGCAAAAGTTACGATAGTTAGAAGATTAAAAGATTTTAAATTTGAAATAAAATAAATAAACATACATTACCCTTTGCCACGTCATCGTCCTGCTTCGAAACCCTACCTCTCTCGTACTTATGCGAATGCTTGGCCGCCACGAACCACGCCCCTTTCAACCAATTTTTGCCGTCGTTATGATGAAATGCACCACGATCAAGCTTCGCTACTGGCCACGCCTCGACGAGCCGCCTACCCCACTCTGATGCCATAACGCGCGGCGCCCTCCTTCACCATCGCCTCTACCAACGTTCCCAAGCGAATTCCGGTGAATCCAGGAACAATTACAACCAACCAACACCTCTACAAGGCCTGCTCGATGACCTTTTCCCAACGCCACTCCCCGATCGTTGATCAGACGACGATCCACCGTTGAATCATCAAAACCCTAAAACGAATGGCCGAGGTTCATACTCAATTTCTGGACGAATGGTGTTTCGATGAAAAAAATGATCACTCCAGTAGATTGCGCTCATCGAGTGCTTCGAAACAGTATATAATTTGATAAGGTTTGGAGGAGTTTGATTTTCGATTTGATTTTTGGTTTGTAATTGAATTTGGAATTTGTTTGGTTTGTGTGCCATTGAGAAGAAGAAGCCAAAGAGAATTGTACGAACAGACAAATGAAAATAAGAAGTATCTAGGGTTTATAACGGACTATTTATAGGCAGATCAGAATAGAAATAAATGGACAAGATTGATCTACACGTTAAACGATAAATGACCCGAAAAGCCCGTTCTATCTTTGAAACGAAAATGGGTCATCCCATATATCAAAATAGATGTTTTCGATATTTTTAAATTCAATGGAATAGGTTTCAAGTCCAAATTCCATCATATGAAGAAGTTAGCTTAAAATTAGCTTATTTCAAATTGGTTTCAATTGATTTTATTTAAATTGATTTCTAGGCGTTTCGAGTCCGTACGATCAAACGACAAGTCTGATGGCTACGGACCTTGAAACATTACAATAATTCACTATTACGGATCCGATGAAACTAGTTTCGTCATAATCCGAGACAGCGGCCAAAATGGCTATTTTCACATAAATTAATAATTAATTAATTAATCACTTTTTAATTCGATATTTATAAACTAACAAATTCCATCATTTTTAATTACTTAGACATTTACAATAGTTTAAAACAAATTTACAAATCAATTCAGTGTTAAATATTGCCCTAATTATAGTGTTCAATTTCAACTGTAATTAAATCCAATCAATAAAATTTAATTCCAATAAATTTATTTAATTTGGTTTCGATCTTTAATTCAATCCATTATTACTCTACATTCATAATTATCATTGTTTTATATTTTATTACATTAATATTCTCTAATTTCCACCTTTATTTGTAATAATTACTATATTTCTCTTATATTGAATTTTTGTCAATTATATTATAATTTAGAATCTCAAAAAATTAGTTTATCTTTGTTTCACTTTTTTCATTACATCAATTGTTGTCTTGCACATATAATAACCTTCCCATACATTTTTTTACATTAAATATATTCACCATTTTCATCTTACTTTCCATTAAAGTAATCTTTAATTACATTTAATTGTAATGAATCCATTCATTATAATTCAAATTCCAATAAACTAAGCAAACTTGATTCCAATTCTTTTATTCAATCAATACATTAGTTGGACTAATTAAGTGAATTAATTGCAATTGATTTCAAATTTTAACTTAACAGGCTAAATAAATAGGTAACATATAATAATTGTCACCATTAACTTTTAGTCACATTAATAAGTTTATTATTTACAACCAAATGTTATAATTACTTACCAAACATTGAATTTATTCAATTGCCATTAGTTATATATTATTGTTTGATGTGTGTTTAGTGTTTGATGATAACAAAATATATATTGAATTATAGATGTGTTTGCAGATTTTATTTTACATTATAGATGTTATTTTACACATACAGGAATAAATATAAATATTGAATAATAATGCTATTGCACAGAATTTAACAAATTCAAACAGTAATTTTATTCAATATAATATTTTATTCAGTACAATGTTTACAGTACACTGATTTCATATTTATAGCTCACTCTCACTCATACACTTTCATTGTTACAATGATTTCCTCACTACATCACTCATACACTCAGTTGTTCTTCTGCATCTGCATTGTCCAACTCCAGTATTTGTCTTGTCTCCTGTATACCTGTATAATCGACAATCTACAGCAATAATCTGAACAGAAACGATTTTTATTTGCAAAAATATAAAATTTGTTTTTAAAGCTGTCTCAGATATATGGGTTAACGTCATCATCTTTGATTGTGTAATAACTGTGCATATCAGTATTCATATCAGGGACAGGTATTTACGAGTGGCTGCAGTACACACGTATACACGTGTGCACTGCCTCGCCAACTCGAGTGCACAAGTTCAACAATCAAAACCAGGATACATAAGCAACTGTCAACATGAAGTCAGGGATAAAAGATCAAGCATGGACAAATATCACAAATGCAGACAGGCCAGAGTCAAAGTACACAAATGAATCCAGTGCCAACATGAACAAGTACAAGACTATGTTCAAGTGCAGACTACAAGAGTTACAATAGAAATATGGAAATACAAATATCATCAGACCAGATGAAAAAATGCTCAAGTGGATCAAGTAAACAATTCAAGTTGATACAAATATCACAAGTGTCAGTGCAACTGGACAACAAAACAGACTCAACAGATATCACAAGAGATACAAGTGAAGCTACAACATGAAGCACTGCAATTCAAATAGCAGTACAACTGGAAGAGATCTAGAGAACAATATCACAACAGATCAACAGGGAAGAACTCAGAGATGGACAAGTATATCAATATCATCACCAGCAATCAAGTACAACAATCAAGTACATGAATGACAACATACATGAATGCAGAACCAACTCTAGACAGAATGACAACATACATGCATGCACACAGCAATTCAAGATAAAGTGAAGTATACAAGAAAACTCAAGTTCAGATGCTCAAATGCAACAATGCTAAAGACAACTGAAACAAGCCAGAACTGCCTCAGCCATCAAGACATGTGCAGACTATACAACAGTGAAAACTACAATGAAACCAGAAGTGCAACAAGAACCATTAAACCAACCAGAGAAAATGGCCAGAGACAAAGCTCACAGGGGGACGAAAAACTAAAGTCTTAATTCACAATGAAGTCAACGAGTAAGTTCATGAAATCAAAATTGACCGAGATCAAAATGTTAAACAAATCTCAAAGTCCAGTGATGCAAACAGTGAAGAGCATGGCAATGTCAAATGCATTAGTAAAGCAAATGCCAACAGTGAAGTATTGAAGTATACAAATGATTAAAATCAAGTGCGTATCTGTTATCTTTGAAATAGTCAAAGTAAAACAAAAGAGGAAAGTTCGTTGTCGTGGGACTCAAGAGAAAGTCGCACGTTCAAAGTCAAAGCCGTGAATCTGAAGGAATTTCCAAAAATATCGGAGCTTAAAATCGGAAAGAATCAACAACGTGAAGAACATGTTTAATCAAATCAGACTACTATATAAAGAGACCAAAATCATCATCAACAGGTGTGGTGAAGAGCAGAGAAAGTAAAAACCCAATCATCACCGACATAAGACTCAAGCAATCAGGTATAATCAGAGAAGAATCGAGCAAGAAGTACATACCAAGTCGAGATCCAAGACGCTGTAACCTCAGGTCAGAATTGCCAGAGAAAAGCGCAAAAAGCCCAAATACCAGACTCGAGAAAAAAGATCGAAGCCCTAAATTTCGAAAGCCCCAAGGAGAAAGCGAAGTAGAGAAAGATACTATCTCAAGGCTATCGAGCAGCACAAAGCTTCTGACATCAAGCAAATCTCAAGCCCTAAATTTGACAGAAGAATTGATGCCGCAATTTCCAGAGCAAAGAGTTTCGAGCATAATCCATGTGACGAGCAACTGATCGAAGCTCTGATTTCTTCTCAGATCGAACAAAATCACCATAGCCATTATTTCTCAAGACAAAAGAGGATCGGCCGATAATATTAAAAAGGGATCGGGCTGAGAATAAAAAGGGGATAGATATTGAATTGGGCCGGACTGGTTTTTAATAGAGTTTTAAAGTTTAAAATTTGGGCCGGGTTTAATTGATTTAGTTTAGGCCTACTTTATTTGAGGGCAAAATTGTGTTAAAGTGTCAATCTATAGTTTGCCCTGGTCTTTAAACTGTGTCTTGTTTTTCAGTTTGTATTGTCAAAGTCCAGTCAAGAGTTAATCACCACCTAGGGTTTAGGTGTTGTCAGATTGTCTAGTTAGAATTAGTTCAGTGAGCAGTGGGGCTGCGAGTTTGCAAAGCTCTATAGGCGGGAGCAGAGTTTGCGAGTTTACGAAACTCTATAAGCGGAGCAGGGTGTGCGAGTCTGTAGGAGTGTTTATGAGCGGGAGCGAGTGTCTGCGAGTCTGTCAGAGTGTTTGTAAGCGGGAGACTGTTTAATTCTAATAGAAATCTGGGAATGCATCAGTAGGCAGAGGTTGCCGAAGCTGGGTAAATTTTGTGTGTGATTTACTTTACTGCATATTTATTTATCTGTTGTTTGCTTCCGCGTTTGATTTGAGAAAATTTGCGATAACCCTATTCACCCCCCCTTCTAGGGTTTATCTAGATCCTACAAGTGGTATCAGAGCAAGGTAAATTTTTTTAACTCTAGAGTCATGAATCTATCAAATAATGCTTTTTCTGAGGGGCAATCTATTGTTGGGCCACCAATGTTTAATGGGAGTGACTATGCGTATTAGAAGGTTAGGATGAGTATTTATCTTAGTTCTGTTGATTATGATGTTTGGGATATTATTGAAACTGGCTATACACCTCCCACTATAACTATTGGTGATACTGAGATCCCTAAACCAAAGGATAAGTGGGATGCTAATGATAAGAAATTAAAAACCACTAATGCTAAAGCCATGAATGCTCTGATCTGTGCTCTTGATAAAACTTAATTTAATAGAATTTCTCATTGTAAAACAGCGCAGGAAATCTGGCATACTCTGGAAGTGACATACGAAGGAACTTCTCAAGTCAAGGAGTCTCGCCTGGCTCTGTTCAGCAATGAATACGAGAATTTTGTGATGGACAAAGGCGAGAGCATAAAGGACATGTTTGGACGCTTCTCTACCTTGGTATACAATGCTAGAGCGCTTGGAAAGGAATTCTCTGAGGTATAGCTAATAAGGAAGATACTACGAATCTTACCAATGAACTTTGAGGCAAAAGTCACAGCAATACAAGAAACGAAAGATTTGAGTAAACTGAGCATGGAAGATTTGATCGAAATCTGATGACGTATGAGCTTGAGTTAAAAGCAAAGGAGGAATGCATCAATTCCGAATCAAAGAAGAAGACGATTGCCTTAAAGAGCAGAGAAGAGAGCGATGATAAAGAAGAAGATCCAATTGAAGTAATTGCAATGGCTGTCAATAATCTTAGAAGATGGTTGAAATTCAAGCCACGCAAGAAGAAATCAAGTAGTAATAGGTCAAAAGACTCTGGCAACTCTGAAAATGAATTAATCTGCTATAACTGCAATAAGCCTGGCCACTTCAAACAAAATTGTCCACTTCTCAAAAACAACAAGGGAAAGAAAAAGAAGAAGAAGGCCTTCGCAGCGACTTGGGATGATGAGGAAGGAGAGGAAGTTTCAACTGATAGCTCAGAGGAGGCTAACTTGTGTCTTACGGTAAGATCAGATTCAGAAGCAAGCTCAGAGAAATCAAAATCAGATTTAGAAGCAAGCTCAAAGGAATATAATGAGGTAAAAAACTATTCATATAAAGATCTTGTTTATTTGTGCCTCGATCTTACTAAAACAGTTGAAGCTCTTGATTCTAAAAATGAAAAACTGAAATCTGATAGGAGAAAACTTGCTCATGAAAATTTTAGGTTAGAATTTGAACTTGAAAAAATTCAAAACCTAGAATGTAAAAATTGTAAAATTTTAGATTCAGAATTATCAAAACTGAAGAATAATTTTGAGAATCTTGAAAAAGAAAACTTGAATCTAAAGGAAACCATTGAAGCTAGGAAAAAGGATTTTATAAACAGATGCACCTCACTTGTGACTGAAAACACAACACTGAAAACCAAAGTCCAAAATCTTGAGAAATCACTGAGTAACTTTTCAAGAGGAGAAAAATCATTTAATATGTTATTAGGAAATCAATTGTTTGCTAACAATAGAAAAGGACTAGGTTTTGGAAAATCACAAGCTGATGATAGTGCAAAAGGAAAGGGCATCTTTACTGAATGTGAAATAAATGGACATCGTGCTGAAAATTGTAGTCATAGGAACAAGAACACGAAATTTATAAAAGTTTGGGTTCCTAAAAATTCTACAAACAAATTTCAAGTCTGTTGGAACAAGAATGAAAGGACAAATCAAGTTTGGGTTCCAAAGGGATTGTTTATTCATAATTATTCTGCCACTAACAAACATGGACCTATAAAAACAAATAGGTCACATACATCTTTAACCGTGTAGGTGTGGTGGCAGGCTAAGGAACAACATTAGTGTTATCTTGATTCTGGTTGTTCCAGATATACATTGAGCGTCGAATCAACGTTCCTTAGCCTAGTATAAAGGTGACAGATTCACTATGGGCAAACAACGAAAGATTATCGTACAGGTAAAACAGGTAGTTGTATTTTCTTCCAAACGATAGATAACCGGTAAGAATCTACATCTGAATTAAATCAGCCAGTTATGATTGATGATGTTAATTCTGAGTTTTAACCAATCATCTTACTCGATGTAATTGTGATGGATGACAGAATCTAACTTGCTTGATTTATGATCTTATATGATTCGATTTTAATCTGTGCTTGAAAATTGATCAACCATTTTCTTCTTGAACTTAATCTGTTTGGTCAAACTATGATTGATTATTGAGTACTCATGCTATAAAAGTGTTTTTAGAAACTGATGAAACTATTGAAACTTCACTAATGAAAACTTCAAATTGCTTTAACTGTAATTCTACGGAAGGTATACATACTCGCTCTTCATTTGATAAATGTTTGTGTACATTTTGTTGACACCGTGGTTTTATTTCTGAAGTTGAATCCGATTCTGTTGAAATGGCTCTTAACTGCTTCTAGACCCCATATTATGTTTTCTGTGTGTTTGTGTGCACGTTTTCACTCTAATTCTAAAGAATCACATTTCAATGCCACTAAACGAAATTTTGAGATATTTTTCACACACACACAAATTTGGACTATGATATCTTTCTTGTGAAAGCTTTAATTTAGATGGCTATTTTGATGCTGATTATGCGGGTTCACTGGTTGACAGGAAAAATACTAGTGGGACATGTTTCATGCTAGAATATTCATTTCATGGTCTGATAATCATGTTCACCATTCAATCACGAAACACATTGATGTGAAACACCATTTTTTTATCACATTGCTAGGAAAAACATTTGCATTGAATTCATTTCAACTGAGAATCAACTTACTGATATTTTCACAAAACCCCTCCCCGATGACAGATTTTCCAGATTACGTTTGGAATTGGGGATTATGGAAATTGACTAATCATTTTTCAATTTTTGGTTGAAATACTCTTGCATATTTATTTTCAACTTCAATTTCTAGAATTCAAACCTGTTTTGGATATCATTCAAATATTGATTCGAATATGGTACTCAGTAGTGGAAATACGTTTGGTTCATGAAATTTCATAATATGATTAATTTGGTAACTTATTCCACGACCATTTCTATTTCTACCATCTTTCTATCATTCATAATGGTTTTGAAAAATGAGAAGAGTGAATTGCTTTTTAAATTAAAAAGGAAAAATCAAAGAAAATTTTAAAATATTCTTCATGCATCCATTCTCATTTAAAAGTCCTTATGGTTATGCATGGATGGATCATGAGAGGTTATCATCACTCCATTCTCATTTAAAAGTCCTTATGGTTATGCATGGATGGAGCTTGATAACTAATGAGTAACTGCTAATCCCATTTAAAAGTCCTTATGGTTATGCGTGATTAGTAAGTGCTTATTTTTTTGTGCTTAAATGTCAAATCTTTTTAAAAATATAATAAATAGAATAAAACATCTCTCTTCTCATTATAAAAACCAAATCATCGATCCATTCTCTAAAATGTGGAAATTGTTATCTTGTTATGATATATTATGGTTTTTCCCTGTTTTTTCCATTTGTTTTCCCCTACTGTTTCATTATTTTTTTGTCAGTCTTTTGATGATAACAAAAGGGGGAGAAGGAAGAGATTTTGATAAGAAAATAAGTATTTGGAATACTACACCAAATTTGTTAAATGTTGTTAGTTATTTTCTATAGTTCTTTTATTCGTTTGAAATTTCCTAAATCTTCTAAATAGGGAGTGGTCTCAGTTGTAGGGGGAGTATTCATGTAGGGGGAGCATACATGTAGGGGGAGCTAAATATTTCATGTTTAAACACATCTACTGGAATTTCAAAATCTTTAATATATGTTTGTCATCATCAAAAGGGGGAGATTGTTTGATGTGTGTTTAGTGTTTGATGATAACAAAATATATATTGAATTATAGATGTGTTTGCAGATTTTATTTTACATTTACAGATGTTATTTTACACATACAGGAATAAATATAAATATTGAATAATAATGCTATTGCACAGAATTTAACGAATTCAAACAGTAATTTTATTCAATATAATATTTTATTCAGTACAATGTTTACAGTACACTGATTTCATATTTATAGCTCACTCTCACTCATACACTTTCATTGTTACAATGATTTCCTCACTACATCACTCATACACTCAATTGTTCTTCTGCATCTGCATTGTCCAACTCCAGTATTTGTCTTGTCTCCTGTGTACCTGTATAATCGACAATCTACAGCAGTAATCTGAACAGAAACGATTTTAATTTGCAAAAATATAAAATTTGTTTTTAAAGCTGTCTCAGATATATGGGTTAACGTCATCATCTTTGATTGTGTAATAACTATGCATATCAGTATTCATATCAGGGACAGGTATTTACGAGTGGTTGCAGTACACACGTATACACGTGTGCATTGCCTCGCCAACTCGAGTGCACAAGTTCAACAATCAAAACCAGGATACATAAGCAACTGTCAACATGAAGTCAAGGATAAAAGATCAAGCATGAACAAATATCACAAATGCAGACAGGCCAGAGTCAAAGTACACAAGTGAATCCAGTGCCAACATGAACAAGTACAAGAATATGTTCAAGTGCAGACTACAAGAGTTACAACAGAAATATAGCAATACAAATATCATCAGACCAGATGAAAAAATGCTCAAGTGGATCAAGTAAACAATTCAAGTTGATACAAATATCACAAGTGTCAGTGCAACTGGACAACAAAACAGACTCAACAGATATCACAAGAGATACAAGTGAAGCTACAACATGAAGCACTGCAATTCAAATAGTAGTACAACTGGAAGAGATCTAGAGAACAATATCACAACAGATCAACAGGGAAGAACTCAGAGATGGACAAGTATATCAATATCATCACCAGCAATCAAGTACAACAATCAAGTACATGAATGACAACATACATGAATGCAGAACCAACTCTAGACAGAATGAGAACATACATGCATGCACACAGCAATTCAAGATAAAGTGAAGTATACAAGAAAACTCAAGTCCAGATGTTCAAATGCAACAATGCTAAAGACAACTGAAACAAGCCAGAACTGCCTCAGCCATCAAGACATGTGCAGACTATACAACAGTGAAAACTACAATGAAACCAGAAGTGCAACAGGAACCATTAAACCAACCAGAGAAGATGGCCAGAGACAAAGCTCACAGGGGGCCGAAAAACTAAAGTCTTTATTCACAGTGAAGTCAACGAGTAAGTTCATGAAAACAAAATTGACCGAGATCAAAATGTTAAACAAATCTCAAAGTCCAGTGATGCAAACAGTGAAGAGCATGGCAATGTCAAATGCATTAGTAAAGCAAATGCCAACAGTGAAGTATTGAAGTATACAAATGATTAAAATCAAGTGCGTATCTGTTATATTTGAAATAGTCAAAGTAAAACAAAAGAGGAAAGTTCGTTGTCGTGGGACTCAAGAGAAAATCGCACGTTCAAAGTCAAAGCCGTGAATCTGAAGGAATTTCCAATAATATCGGAGCTTAAAATCGGAAAGAATAAACAACGTGAAGAACACGTTTAATCAAATCAGACTACTATATAAAGAGACCAAAATCATCATCAACAGGTGTGGTGAAGAGCAGAGAAAGTAAAAACCCAATCATCACCGACATAAGACTCAAGCAATCAGGTATAATCAGAGAAGAATCGAGCAAGAAGTACATACCAAGTCGAGATCCAAGACGCTGTAACCTCAGGTCAGAATCGCCAGAGAAAAGGGCAAAAAGCCCTAATACCAAACTCGAGAAAAAAGATCGAAGCCCTAAATTTTAAAAGCCCCAAGGAGCAAGCGAAGTAGAGAAAGATACTATCTCAAGGCTATCGAGCAGCACAAAGCTTCTGACATCAAGCAAATCTCAAGCCCTAAATTTGACAGAAGAATTGATGCCGCAATTTCCAGAGCAAAGAGTTTCGAGCATAAGCCATGTGACGAGCAACTGATCGAAGCTCTGATTTCCTCTCAGATCGAACAAAATCGCCACAGCCATTATTTCTCAAGACAAAAGAGGATCGGCCGATAATATTAAAAAGGGATCGGGCTGAGAATAAAAAGGGGATAGATATTGAATTGGGCCGGACTGGTTTTTAATAGAGTTTTAAAGTTTAAAATTTGGGCCGGGTTTAATTGATTTAGTTTAGGCCTATTTTATTTGAGGGCAAAATTGTGCTAAAGTGTCAATCTATAGTTTGCCCTGGTCTTTAAACTGTGTCTTGTTTTTTCAGTTTGTATTGTCAAAGTCGAGTCAAGAGTTAATCACCACCTAGGGTTTAGGTGTTGTCAGATTGGCTAGTTAGAATTAGTTCAGTGAGCAGGGGGGCTGCGAGTTTGCAAAGCTCTATAGGCGGGAGCAGAGTTTGCGAGTTTACGAAACTCTATAGGCGGAGCAGGGTGTGCGAGTCTGTAGGAGTGTTTGTGAGCGGGAGCGAGTGTCTGCGAGTCTGTCAGAGTGTTTGTAAGCGGGAGACTGTTTAATTCTAATAGAAATCTGGGAATGCATCAGTAGGCAGGGGTTGCCGAAGCTGGGTAAATTTTGTGTGTGATTTACTTTACTGCATATTTATTTATCTGTTGTTTGCTTCCGCATTTGATTTGAGAAAATTTGCGATAACCCTATTCACCCCCCCTCTAGGGTTAATCTAGATCCTACAATTATTTCTTTAATTAATTCAATATTTACATTTGTTTCCTTATATTAAATTTATAACCAAGTTATAACATTTAAATTATTTCAATTGATTGGAATTTCATTCAAATTGTTAATGATTAGCTTTAATTAACATTGTTACCTTTCATTTTAGTTATTATTTCATTAGTATATCACAATTTCTTTTATTTCTTCCAATATTTAATATCAAAATCTTAATAAATTGACTATTTTTAATTATCTAATATTACGGGTCGTTACAAAAAGAAAGTTGAAGCCACTGGAAAAATAAATGGTCAAAAAAAAGAATCACATAATTTGGTGAAGGAGATATGATTTATACAATACGGGGTATTTTCGACCAAAACTGGACCCGAGAAAGGACTTGTAAAATGGAGTTTTTGATATAGAAATATTCAGAATGAGAAGAAGGGTTCAACAACAAAGTTGTTGCCACTGAAATTATATACGATTTAAAAAAAATTATTTGATTTGGAGTAGTTTAGTGGAATATAGAAGCTATGGAAATAAGGGGAAGAAAGAGGGAAAATAGGGAAGGGAAAAGAAGGGAAAAAAGAGAAAGAAGAGGAGAGGGAAGGTGGAAGGAGATGGCCTTGGAGATGGTGGAGAGGGCGGTGGCTATAAGGGAGGAGGAAGGGTTGAAGAAGAGGAGGAAAGGAGTTTTGATTTGTGAGGTTTTTGGAGTTTTAGATCTAGAGTTCTTTCTAGATTTTGAGGAGAAAGAAGAAGTGTGCAGAGAAAGTTTCTCAGGAAAAAAAATTATGTACGTAGATGTTATCAGATAAGAAATATAAGGTCGTAGGCAAAGGAATGGTCACATGACTGAATAGAGTCTCTTAGTTAACCAACGCCCATTAAACCAAACAAACCTAATATGCCTTAGCCAACTAAAACACAACTAAACACTACCAATTCATGTTAATTTTTCACAATAATTCAAATTTTTAAAGCAATAGGAATTTGATTTTGACGAAACGAAAAGTGGAGGGAAGATTAGAATTTAGTCTATTATCATATAAAAAGAATAAAATTTTATAATTCAAATTTAAAATTTTCAACCAAAAGTCAACTTTTGACTAAGTTTGACCAAAATTTGAAATATCACAAAAATTTTATTCTTTTAAATTTGGTCAAATAAAACACTCAACATCACAAATTCAAATTTTTTATATTTAATTTTTATTTAAATTCAAAATATTATTATTTTAAAGTTGTTAAAAGTTACGGATCGTTACACTTTATCTGAATTAAAAGATGTAATATCAACTAATGCAATATTAATTTGTTTCCACTTATCATATTTAAAAGGTTAAATGCCATTAACTACGCATCCAATTCTCATCCAATTACATTCAAACCTATTTTGTCATCCTTATTATTCAATCAACAATACCCTATGAATTATATTAACATAAGTTTACATTTTATTACATTCATTATTTTACCGTTAACATCTTTTACCATATTAACTGTAATAATTAATTACATAAATTTTCATTGATTTCCAATGAGATGATAAATGAACAATTGTTACCTTTAAGTAATTTAATCATATTTATATGTTTTGTAACGACCCGCTATTTTGGACCATTCAAATCGACAATAAATCCACACATGTCGGACTTGAATAATTCAAAATATCATATTGTTAATTTAAATTTGGAAAAACTCAGCATATACAGTAAATAAATCAATCACAGAATCACAGACACAGAGTAATACAATAATACGCAGCGGAAAGGATAAAATAGTAGTTCATGAAGCTACTATATAAACATCAGAGTTAAAAATAAAATACAACAGAATATCTCAAATACAGTGAAGTCTTCAGTACGACAGATGACCTCTCTGAACGAATCAACTAGAAGAGCTGAAAGCTGAGGCAATAGTTGGATCTCCAAAGAAAGCTCCAAACTCCAAAGGTGAGTTTAAAATGCTGTATCACTCGGTCTGACCCGAGCGTAAAGCAAAACACAAAACACTCAGGATTAACATTTTTATATCAATAAATCCAACTCAAGTGAAATATCAACTGGAATACAAGTAACTTAAAGGATGTTTGGGATAACCATCCTCTAAGGATCTACGGAACTATCTGCAAGGTAGAAATATAAATTATAACACCATGATCATTCCAAATTAATTTATACTTCAAAAACCAAATATCATTTCATTTCAAATATATCTATTTTCCAAAATAGTATATATAGGTTAAATAATTTAAAAGTAAAGTATTTATAATTTCCTCAAATTTCAGAAAATCGATTCAAATCAACCAAAATTCCTAATTCAAATTTATTCAAAGCTCAATTCATCAATTCAATTCAGTTCTAAATAGACCATTTAAAATTTCAATATATTTCAAAGCTTTAATATTCAACTTTTCAAAGTTAAATTTAACAGTTTCATATAGCCCTTAATTTAACTTCATTATTATTTAATCAGGGAATATTCACTTAATAAATTCAATATCATTTAATTAGCCTTAAATTACATTTTTACTAAATATTTCCTTAAATTTATTTAACCAAGAAATATTCATTAAATTACTTGGATCAAGCCCAAGTTATAAATCATATCTTAAATCTCAATTTCAATAAGTTTCAAATCGGTTTAATTAAATAAAATTCTTTATTGAATACAATTTCAAGTAAATTCAAATTATCTTCCTTAACTTATACAAATCCTAAACAATCTATTTTGAAATATAATATCTAGACATATTATATTAATTAAATCAACTTTATGTTACAACTTATTTCTATATAAAACATTTCCAATATTAAATAAGACCATATATATATTCCCTTTCAAAACCATAGAAATCATTTTAAAATATTTATATATAGACCAACGGTGTCTGTATATATTTTCTACCCTATGGTCAAGTGATATGGATATTTATCATTTCAATCCGTAATTTAAATATATACGGGTAGATATCATTTCGACCCGCAATCCCAAATTCAATTCAATGAAAATCGCTTGGGTTTATCATTTAACCCATAACGATTTTCTCCTATTCTAAAGTCCGTTCGGGTATGTATCATTTCAACCCATAGTGAATTCTATACTAACAGGGAACTTGCAGAGTGATAACAGATAATATAAAATATAACAACAGGCATATACCCTCAATAACAATATAATATATAAACAACAGGATATGGTGTCATATCCCACAGGTGAACAGTTACAGATAATGGCATATATAACAATTTAAATAACTACAGTAGCATATTTCAATTGTCGTTTCAATTGAAATAAAATTTAATAAATACAAGAACGTTAATCGTGAGTGATTTCTCACCTTTCGAGGCTAGATAGAATAGACAATGAGATTTAGTTACGAAATGCAAGCATGACTTCCAAATCAAAGCTAGAGGGATACGATTCGATGAACAAATCTGGTAGTTTGAATAGACGAAATAAAATCAAACTAGATTGATGAAGATAATTGGTAAAAGTGAATCTATATATATATATATATATTAATTTTAGACAAATACACTAAAATACTATAAATTTTCAAAATCAATATTAAATACGTAAATAAGCTTATATAAGTAAGCTACAAAGTTACAATATATATTAAATTTTAAAAATCAAATAACTTTACTTTATTCCAATACAGGGAAACTACCACTTTAAATATTTTAGAACTCTCTCATAAAATAGAATCCCGATACACATATGTATATATAAATTAAGATTAGTATCTATTTTGAAACTCATTTATAAAAATCAAAAATCCAACTATACCGAAACCATCCTATAATCTATACATTTTAAATAAATAATATTTATAAATACTGTACTCGGACATATTGCAATACATATAATAAACGTACATAGTCATAAACCCAGAAAACATATAGTTTATAAACTTTTATGTATATATATATAAATAACAGATTTAGTTCCAGATCTCAATATTTAATATAAACAACCTATTGTAATCTCTATACTTTATATATATACAATACCGTAAGATCCATGTACAGACTGATAACATATGCATAAACAAATAACAGGCTGATAAAATGAAATTTTTTACGTAAACCGAGTATATAAGGCTGATAAAATTTATATTCACACCAAATTTCAGCTCGATTGGATGATTTCTTAATCGATTCGAAGCAAGGGTCGAATCGATCCCCGAAGTGGGCCCCGATCTCCAGATTTCGGCCATATGGGCCCCCTGACGTACCAGAACTAGTCTCCCCTCATTTTAGGCGAAATATCAGCCTCCTACACCTATAAATAGAGCCCCTGGTCATTCAGAAAAGGGGTCAGCCAATTTTGAGAGCTAAAGAGCGCCCAGACTCTGCCAGATTTACTCCAGAACACCACCGCTACTTTAGATTGAGACTTAGCATATAATTTCAGTTGTACTACATTAGAAGAGATTGTAATCATCGAGTGAACATCAATAAAATCATCAACCTTAGAGTGGACGTAGGCAAGATCGCCGAACCACTATAAATCTCGTGTTTCTGTTCATTATTTCTGAATTGTGATACTCTGTTTGCTTAGATTTGAGATTTGTGTGTGATTATTGTCGATTTATATTCATACACTGGTGCTTTCACAACATTCGGGGTTTGTGACCAATTTTGGCGCAAACACTTTGGTGCTTTCACTGAGAAGCTGAACTCAGGAGTTCTATCATTTGAAAGTTGAATCAGAAGGCTAAGAGATTCAGATCCGAAGAATCATGACAAGACAAACAAGTAAAAGGAAGAGGCCAGAGCGAAGTCAGCATGAAGGGAGTCAAGAAGCTTCCTCAGGAGCAAACCAAGCATCGATCTTCATCACCAGGGATGAGATGGAGACAATGATGAAGAGACAGGAGGAGATGATCCAGAATTTGCTTCAACAGATTGGACAACTTGGAGCACAAAATCAAGGAACAACCAGAATCCAGAACGGAGCAGGACCATCTGGCACGGCGCAGGAGCTGGGGGGCATACACTTAGGACATGTTGATCCGAACCTGTGAAGAGAGACAAGGACATCCGAGCAACCTGGCGGCAATAGAGGGATGAACGCTGAGCCAGGGGGGCAGACACCCGAGAGCTCACACGGACTCGGGGGGCAGATCGAAGGTAGCGAACGAGGACTACAGCTTGGAGACAATGATAGATTGGCGGAGATGATCAGGCGAGCCATGAGGGGCGGATTAGTAAACAAAGATCTTGAAGACGTGAACAAGAGTCCCTTTTCTCCTGCGATTAGGTTGGCTAGGAACCCACCAGAATTCAAACTTCCAACAGTAGAAAGGTATGATGGGAGGACGGACCCTGCGGTCCATCTAACGAGGTATATAAGGCACATGGAAGTGTTGGGGGCATCACAGGAAGTCATGGCCCGGTGCTTCCCATTGTATTTAACAGACATAGCAGCTTTATGGTTCAGACAGCTGGAGAGCGGCTCCATTGGGACATGGACCGATTTGATTGAGAAATTTATGAGGCAATTCAGGGTTCATATTTCAAGACCCAAGAATGTGATGAGTTTGGCAACGCTAAAGCAGAAAGCTAGGGAGTCTTTGAGGAATTTCTTGACACGGTTCAATGCGGCAGCAGCATCGGTGTATCGGCCAGATCCATCCATGGTTATGATGGCAGCGGTGTCCGGAGTAGCTGACGGCACGGAATTCAAGAATTCATTAACTAAGGATCCGCCTATGGATCTAGGGGAATTCTATCACGAGGCAGAAAAATTTTTGCGATTGGAAGACGCTAATGCTGAAAGAGAAGAAGGAGAGGGAATAGAAGTTTATGCACTTAAAGACAAAAAGCCTCTCGAAAATGATTCAGGCAAGGATAAAGGAAAACGAAAGGCTGAGGACAATGGTGACAGGTCAAAGCAACTGCGGAGAGAGCCACGATTCACCACTTATTCAGAGCTGAATGAGAGTTTGGAGCGAATCTACCAAGATACACGAGAGCAAGTTCCCTACCGTAGGCCAATACGAAGGGATCCCACTGTTGACGAGAGGAAATCAGACAGATACTGCTTATTCCACGAACTGAATGGTCATAACACTAACGACTGCAGACATCTGAAGGATGAGGTGGAAGGGAACATCAGGAACGGTATGCTACTTCAGTATGTGAGAAGGCGAGCTCCAATGGTGGAACCAGAGCGACCACCGTCTACATCGGCTAGGGGTGATCCTGAACCAGGACACCGTTTGGTTATCAATTGATTTGAATAACGATGAACGAGTCATAAATTTCTCACTAACAACATCAAACCATTTACACATGTATGAGATCGCGAACGATCCACAGGCATGCTCTGAATGATTATTGATCATCTCGTAGTGAGAATTTACACTTTGACATCCTTGCTTTGCTTTTATTTCATGTTAATTTGAACATTTAGACGTAGTTTGTTTGAATATTTCTATGAGTGTTAATTTGATATTTTCAATTCTGTAGAAGAAGTTAGTTGCGATCGCGAACGGTCCACAAGCACACCTTGTATGGCGACAAACCGCCACAATTGCTTATTTAGAAATTCACCCGAACGTGAACCTGACATCGATAATACTAAGTCGCCCCCGGGCACACTCATTTGCCTCGAACGGCACCCGACCGCGAACGGTCACAATTCGATTGCGAACGATCACACTTCGCCACGAACGGCACCCGACTGCGAACGGTCACAATCCGATCGCGAACGATCACACTTCGCCACGAACGGCACCCGACTGCGAACGGTCACAATCCGATCGCGAACGATCACACTTCGCCACGAACGGCACCCGACCGCGAACGGTCACACTCGATCGCGAACGATCACACTTCGCCACGAACGGCACCCGACCGCGAACGGTCACAATTCGATCGCGAACGATCACACTTCGCCACGAACGGCATCCGACCTCAAACGGTCACAACTCGCCTCGAACGGCACCCCTCACCTCAAATGGCTTGATCACGAACGGTCTTCATTTGGGGCCATATAGAAATGCTAGATCGCGAACGGTCGCATCCCACCTGAAAATGGCTAGATCGCGAACGGTCGTCATTTAAGGTCATACAAAAAATACTAGATCGCGAACGGTCGCATTCCACCTCAAAATGGCTAGATCGCGAACGGTCGTCATTTAAGGTCAGATAAAACTATCAATGTCTTTGTAGGTCATCAACAGAATATGAACATCCAGCTTATGAAACTACAAAACACACCTTCCTATCGCAAGGCATGTTTTGGGGGGCAAATATTATCCCGCCTTTTGGCAAGGCCGTGACACCAAAAAGTCGACTGGAAAACTAAAGACAGTTCATCGTAAAAGATCGTTATACACTGTTTCACCATGGATACCAATGAATTTTGTCCGGGTCCGGATCAGGCTACAATTGATAAGACATGACAAGTAAAGCCATGCAAACCAACGTTCCAAGTTTGAAGTCAATCCGAGTTCGTACGCTCAAGATATCATCGATGCACGTTTGGGAAAAATGGCTCTAAGTTCGAACCCAACAGGATCGACTCCAACAGGTTCGAATCCATAGGTAAAGATACCATTCGAATCCATCAAGACAGGCTCTGTTTGAATCCATAAGGAGTAACCTTGCTACGACTCCATCGAAAGAGCTATAGTTCGGATCCATCCTCATATATCTTGGTTCGAATCCATCGAAGCCTCTCTTGCTTCGAATCCATTAAGCGAGTCACGGTTCGAACCCAATGAACCATTCCCCTGCTTCGAGTCCATCAAAGGTAAGATCTTCGAATTCATTCAACTACGAAGCCTTCGTATCGATTAAGTATAACCTACCTTGATCGATTCGAAGAGAACGTCCATTCGGTCGATTCGATGGAGTCATACCTTCGAATCCACCCTGCTGAGGCAGCTTCGAATCGATCAACCATGATATACCATGATCGATTCGAACGAACACATTTACAAAACCACCACCTCGAATCCACTAAGTCATAACAGCTGAAACCATGGATTCGACCCTGTCAACTCGGAGTGAAAAGAGGATCGATACGAGAAACACGCGCGCCACGTCACCGTGCACATGCACCTACCATCGATTCGACCCTATCGATTCGAAGGGATCGATTCGAACGTACGCGTAACCACCAGAAATGCAATCTTGAATCGATCATAACTCAAGTTCTACAAGTCCAAATGCCATGAAATTTTCACAAAAGCTTAAGCACATGATGAAGAATGTTCACACCAAATTTCAGCTCGATTGGATGATTTCTTGATCGATTCGAAGCAAGGGTCGAATCGATCCCCGAAGTGGGCCCCAATCTCCAGATTTCGGCCATGTGGGCCCCCTGACGTACCAGAACTAGTCTCCCCTCATTTTAGGCGAAATATCAGCCTCCTACACCTATAAATAGAGCCCCTGATCATTCAGAAAAGGGGTCGGCCAATTTTGAGAGCTAAAGAGCGCCTAGACTCTGCCAGATTTACTCCAGAACACCACCGCTACTTTAGATTGAGACTTAGCATATAATTTCAGTTGTACTACATTAGAAGAGATTGTAATCATCGAGTGAACATCAATAAAATCATCAACCTTAGAGTGGACGTAGGCAAGATCGCCGAACCACTATAAATCTCGTGTTTCTGTTCATTATTTCTGAATTGTGATACTCTGTTTGCTTAGATTTGAGATTTGTGTGTGATTATTGTCGATTTATATTCATACACTGGTGCTTTCACAACATTCGGGGTTTGTGACCAATTTTGGCGCAAACAATATATAACATTATAAAATAAATACATAGACATAATTTACATATATGTACTTTGTAAACATAGCATTAGCTATTATATTAGACAAATATCCATAGTAAATTATATATATAAATGTAATATGAACTAACAGACCAAAACAAAATTTTAAAACAATCTTTACCAACACTTATCAATATAAACATTACCAGCTATAGATCTATATATATAACAAAGGAGGAGAGACCAGCGGAGGGTGTTGAGGCCGATGGGTCTGGTGGTCGGCGAGGCTGCTGGATGGGCTGCCGTGAAGGGTCAGCCAGAGCTTGGCCGAAGAGGGGAAGGTCGCGGGTAGATGGGGATGGGCGCAGGCGGTCAGAAGAGAAGGGACGAGATCAGAGGGAAGTGGGTGGTTCGATTCCGTGAAGGGTGGAGCGTGGGGTTGTCTGTGGTGGCGTGAGCATGGAGAGGGGATTGGAGCTGTTATCGGTAATGGGTTTCGGTTTCATGGTTTGGCGAAAGGAGGAGGCGGTCAGATCTACTTGCTCGTTGGGGGGAGGTTTGATGGTAGCGGCCTAAAGCTTGGTCGAGGGAGGGTGCGGGCTGCAATCAGGCCGACAAGGATGCTCGAAGGTGTGACGTGGAGGTAGTGGTCGAGGCGGAAGGTGGATGTCGTGCTCGGGGTGTTGGAATAGGCGGAGGTCGAGTTAAAAGGAAAGGCGGGTGGTCATTGTCAGGCCGAGAGAAAATGAGAAGAGGGCGGAGAAGTTTGCTGTAGAAAAAAAAAATTTAGAACGAGATGCAGATCTAAATATATGCTCCAATAAATATACTAGGCAGAGTAAATGTAGGAAATAAATAAAAGCAATGGGAAAGAAAAGGAAATAGCAACAATCAAGAGCGTTGATTCTGGAAAATTTATTAAAGCAATTAGAATGAAAACTAATATATTTTATTTTGTAAGAGCAAGTTTAGGCGTACAAATAGGAAAGAATGCACACGAACCAGAGAATATAGGCAAGCATTGCTTCAAACGTTATCATTTATTTCTTTGGAAATGAACAGGCAAAATAAATGGAATGAAATGAAAACGGATGAAGTTATAAAGGATTAAAGTGAACCGTTGCCAAATGAATAAAACGTATACAAACATTTTGATTTTCGAACGGTTTTGGGATGGGATTGAGCTGAAAAAATAAATAAAAGCAAATTATTATTGCTAGAGCATCACGTTTCAAATTTGAAACGTAAAGTAAAATATAAAGTCAAGATTTTGGTACCGTTACAACGAACCGTTTTATTGTTTCCGTCGCGTACCAGACCTCAAAGCATAGAATTGAATATACTGCAGAGATCAGCGTGACGAGATGATCAAAACGGTATACAGATATTAGTGGTACGATCATCCGATCGAAAGTCAATAATCGGTACCAGAAATGCTACTATTTTAACAGAAATAAGATAAACGGAGCAATAGAAGTCCAAATTTGGAAAAACGAAAGATGACAACTAACTTAGAAGAGGATTTAGAAATTTTCTATAGAAAAATATTCAGGTTTTGAAATAAATTTATTATCATCAAATTTAACTGATTTAAATTGAAATGGAATTATACAATAAAATAAACTTCCGTATTTTCTGATGAAATTTTACCAATTGCTATGTTTTTTAAATACGTATCCCAAATATAACATTTTTTTATTTCAAAATTCAATTATTTAAAATTTCACAAAAATTCCGTTAAACACGTTATTAAAACCAATTAAAATTTTTGGGTCGTTACACTCTCCCCCACTCAAAACTTTTCGTCCCCGAAAAGGAAGGAGGTGGAGAATAGAAACAACCAGACAGAAAAGATAGATTAAAAGACAAGGCTAAACAAACAATTTAAACTATATAAATTTTACTTGAAATATTCATTTGAAAACTTCATTTACAATTCAATTATCTTTAATACCTTAATATTTTTCAAACCCATTTGTAAAATTTCTTATTTCCTTTATAAGTATCATTTATAGGTTTAAATAACACCTTTATAAATATATGTAAGCTATTTGAAAACAATTATTTACATTATTACTTATTTTTACAAAGAAGTTATTGAAAACATTTAAATCCATAATTCATAAATTTATTAATTTTTATCTCAAGATACTTTCAAATATTATTAATAAACAAATAATCATTTACTTTAAAAATGTTTTATTTAATTAATAACTTCTAAAATATTTATAACTCTAAAATTTCTATTAAACCATGTGGTATCTAAATAAACAATATTTAAAAAGGATATAGTCAACAAGGAAAAGAAGGAGGATTCGAAAAACAGAATATAGGTGAATAAATAAGCTGAGCAGATAAGATAGATTCAAAAGAATAGTATCGGGCACGAATAATTGATTCAAACCATAAGAATTTCAATTCCAAATATTGATACAAAATTTTCTTTGTTGGAAATACTTCCATAATAAAATACCTTTATAACGAAACAAATTTTCTTTCGAAAATACTTTTATAACTCGATGTTTCAACAAGTTTATCCTCGTTCCTGCAGACTCTGGCAGTGCGTTGATCAGGCGCAAAACTAGAATTCTCCAGGTACTTAGTAGACCTGTTTCAACACCTAGTGAAAATACTGGAAAAACTTTTAAAAACAGATATGGAAAGTACAATCCAAACAAAAAAAACAAACAAACCAAAACCTTTGTCCAACCATGGTTCGCAGATACACAATGGTTACGCTTGGGTCCCCCAGGAAACAATCCATATCCGTAAGCTTTCTCAGCCCTACGAGTTACGCCATGATGACTAGTAGAGTGCAGGATACACAATGGTTATCCCTGGATCCCCCAGGAAACAATCCGTACCCGTAGGCAAGACTCAGCCAAGCAGTTGCGCTACTATTCGCGACCTACACAGATTGCAGGATACATAATGGTTACGCATGGATCCCCCAGGAAACAATCCGTACCCCTAGGAAAGACTCAGCCAGGCAGCTGCGCTATGCATCCGCGCTCGTAAGACCATGGGTAACACCATGGAATTCGATGGAAACTTGAGTATCATATCCGGAAAACCAAAAATCAGAGAATATCGATAGAATGAATCCACAATGTGGCCACAAAGCGGATATCAAGCAGAAGGCACTTTCCATATCTTTACTTCGAAAATATGTATCATATAGTACCTTTTCAAATCACTTTCAAATATCGTACTTATATAAAGTCCATTATATATAAGATTTAATTTTCAAATCAAATACTTTTCCAAAATCAAAAGTATATCAAATCACACTTATATAGACTTTAATTATATAAGATTTCACTTTTCAAATTGAGTACCCTTTCCAAATCCATAGTTTTCGAATCAATTTTATACTCATACAAATCAATTTTATATAAGTTCGACAACTCCCAAATCAAGTATTTAGTAACACAAGGCTCTCAAATTTCAATTTGTTTCAATATCAGTTCAGTTTCAAAATCATATACAATCCCACCAAATTATTTCTTCTCAATTTAAATATCTTTAGTTTCAAAGTTTCTAACATAATAAATTTAGAAAATAATCCAAGTTTCTAAATCAATATCATTTAAGTCAACCAATTCATTTCCAAAATCAATGGTTTTCAAAATTAATCTTATATTTACATAAGGTCCATCTTATATCAGGGTCAAAATTTTACAAAATAAATTTCGCTGTATGAATAGCCATATGGGATTGAATATCTTTGCTTTTATGGGTTATATATCTTTGTAATTTAAATTGGAAATTTTCTTTTAGTAAGCAAAGATATTCTAGCATGACAGCTTTCAATTTCAGCGTCAAAATATATTATTGATATTAGAACATAAGATGTACATATGTCATCATTTCGCAGAATCCCATTTGATCGCTCGCTCGATCACACAAGTTCGCTTTCGAACTAGTATTGTCCATTCGACTTCCCTAATGCGGACTTCAATACGGTTTCTCGACTAGAAGCCATCAATCTCCTTGCATAGCCATATACTATGATAGAGAATTCTAGAATCAAGCCCAAAATCCATATCAAATATTCTCCATCAAGAATAAAATGAAAAATCCTAACACGAAATGGTGTAATTCACCTCGAACTTGTGTACTCAAACTTGGATCAAATTAATTATGCGAATAAAACTGTAAGGACCCGATTCTTCGACTTCCGAAAACCGACATCGATACGCCCACTGTATCGACTGCCGAGCAACGAATGCCGGAAAACCGAATTCTTAGGGTTTTAGAAAGAAGAAAACAGAAGAAAAGAGAGAAGTAGAAGAAGAAGAGAAGAAAGAAGAAAAAGAAAGAAGGAGAACAACAGAACAACATCAGAACATAAACAAAACAATATCAGAATCTCACATATCGCAGTGGAACAATATATAATAGATAAACACTAGTCTTTTAAAACAAAGAGCTATATCAGTTTATACATACATCAATCATCAGAGTCAATATACAACAATGGACAGTTTTATAAACTTGTCCTCATACAGAATACACAGCGGAATAAATAGTATCAGATACAAATACTACGTCTCGCCATCCAGCTTGCTTCCAAAGCTCCAGAATATCCAGAATATCCTGATAATCTAACTCTAGACTGCCCGTGTGGAAATTGGTGGGCACCCAGAGTTTAGAAGGGAACAATAAACTCCGAGTCAGTCATGGTGACTGGTGTGAGATCGTAAAACAGTTATTTTTCACAAAGAAAATAAAACAAATTCGCAATGCTTTTGGAAAATGAAACTACCATAAGACCTCCCGCCACACACACAATGCAAACGCAGAATTGGAGGAGATTTCTTCTTATGATAGTCAAAGATGCTTACTATGCAAAAATCAAATCCTTTTTGATATTATTATTAGTGCATAGTGTAGAAAACATTTCGAAAGTATAATATTAATCTTAGCCAGCATAGATGTGACGCCCCACCTCTATACCCACGCTAACCAAGAACACTACGATGTAGTGCTGTCAATTAGCACGGAGAATAAGGCTGTTGAGGAGCGACCATCCATGTAACTTCTTTGTGCGAGCACCGACATGTCAGATAGAATAGGATGCATATCTTTTAAGGAGGAAATCCGACATACCGATATTAACACAAAGCTATCACACGGTGGCTATATATAATCTTCGGAAACAAATATAGAAATAAACGTAACATAAATCAGTCACAGACAATTCATATCACAGAGGCGGAAATAGATATGAATAAATATACAACACATGAAAGTGTACATCAGAGTAGTGGTCAGAAAAGATCCACAATAACACAAAAGAATAGATACAAGTGCTAACCAAAAGAATATGTTTACATCAAGGAGTCTAATCTCAAATGTATACAAACAAAAACTACTAAACTAGAGTAGTTAGCCAAAAGTCAGATGATGGCTCCAGATAGGAAGTCATGAGGAAGCACCTGTAAAATCTCAGTCTGACCCGAGTATTATTTAAGAAGAAAATAATAAACGGATCAGTCTAGCTATAATTATCAGATAAAATGAGATAGAATATGAGATATGATAATAGAACGTATGATAACAAAAAGGTGTCATACTATGATAAGTATACATTAGAAATCCCACAAAAGTCATACAATATCTCAATAATCTCAAAACAGAGAAAAGAATGTCATATTCTTAATTTAATTCACCAAGCCACAATAAAATGACATACTCATCAATGTCAATCGTAAAAGCTGGTGAAATATAAATTCCAGAAATCATCAATTAGAAATCCAGAAATCACAATAAAAGAGGATGGCCAATCCTATGAAAATGAGCCGGAGCTCCTCCTGACTGGGTATAGTCCCCCATTGCGGACTTTGAGCCGAAGCTCCTCCTGATGAGCCGAAGCTCCTCCTGACTGGGTATAGTCCCCCATTGCGGACTTTGAGCCGAAGCTCCTCCTGATTGAGCCGAAGCTCCTCCTGACTGGGTATAGTCCCCCATTGCGGACTTTGAGCCGAAGCTCCTCCTGATTGAGTCGAAGCTCAATAAAATGAAGTACAGTCCTTCACATGGACAAAGAGACATCGCTCAATCGCTAGTCTAAATCACAAGAATGATCATCATGACCATAAGGAAGTGTCGATTACATTAAGCTAGTAAATATAAGAGTTTAGCTTCATGTCCCATAACCACTTGCTTAACTCAAATATTTACGAACAAATTGTAGATCTGCACTAGAAAACTGTCACAAGAGATTCAATCGAACAAGTCCATAAATTAACCGACGAAGTAAACGCAAGCGTTTCATACCACTTGTTTTGCTAAGCCGTTTAATTATATTTTCTCATACGAATGAGGTAAGGTTTGTATATACTAGTAGATTGGAAAACAGTTTTTAAGAAACGAGCTTTGATATTGAAAATAGAGTTGAAATCGTTTTAATGAAAGAGTTTTGATATTTAATACTAGTATAGAAAACCTTTATATTTTGAAGTGACAAATCATAGAAGTGATTGTAGAAACAATCAATTATAAAAGTTCACATTCGAAGACGTGAATAAAATCCAAAGAAATCAATTCTAAAAACCATCAAAGTAAGAAGTTCGGTTAAATGGCTTTCGGATAAGATTGCCTACGCAGAGTAATTCGGGGTTCGACCTGCCCGGTCAGGTCGCGGGGGTCCAGGGGGCAGCGCCCACGGCGGGGTGCGGGGCAGCGCCCCGTCTAAACGGTACGACCTAGAGAGGACAAAATGAGGTCTAACGACCTAAGGGTGATAGGGTCGAGCTACCTAACGAGATACCATCCTGAAAGAGGAGTCATCAAACTCGATAATAATTGATAACAATAAGTCGGATCGACAAAAATCGATAAACCTTGATAATTTGCACGAAAATAGGCAAATTAGGCAAAATCAGCCATTCAGACGTCTAAATATTTATGACAGACGTCTGAATTTAATCTCAGACGTCTGAATTTTCATGACAGACGGCTCAAAGGTTAAAAATTGAAACAGAGAGTAGAAAACATTTTGAACTAAATTCAGACGTCTAAATATTTAGTGACAGACGTCTAAATTTTACCTCAGACGTCTGAATATTTATGACAGACGTCTAAATTTGGTGACAGACGTCTGAAATAAATTTCAGACGTCTGAATTTTCCTGCTAGGCAAAAAAAAACAGCCTAGCTCTAAAATCGACGAATCCGAACCAAAATGCGATCGAACGAGCGATGAACACTAAGGGTTTACGCCAATCGGCAACCCAGTCTAATAGGCACTTCGATGCATCACCAAAAACATGTTCAAACATCCATAAAAGGATTTTCAAAGAATTGAACTCAAAACACTAAAAATTGGAATATTCACCAAATCAATCCAAACCAAGTGCAATTGCACAAGAATAAGTGTTAGGAATTCATACCTAACAATCGAAGATAAATATAGTTTAAGATGTGAGATAAAAATCTCACCTTTATACACAAGCACAAGTATGAAGGAGCTTTGAAGCAATGGCAAGGGAAATCACTCTTCAATTCCAACTTAACAAGCTTGAATCTAAGCTAAAAGAGAAACATTTCCCGAATTTAGGTTTAGGAAATTTCTGAGATTGAAAGGAGAAAGAGTTGGAGAAGGAGAAGATGAAGCTTACCAATGGGTTCTCTTAGAATTTGGAGCTAGAACTTGATTTGAAGAAGAAACTAGGGTTTGGGAGTTTTAATTTCCCATCTCTCCCACCATTTTTGCTTTAGAATTGAGCAAGAGGAGGAAGTGAGAGTGAATGGGGAGGGATGGTTCAGTTTGGGGTTTAAGTTGGCAAAGGGGCTGAACCCAAAACCAAACCCAAAGTGCAAATGGTCAAATTTTTGACTAGCTCCAAACATATCGAAGCTTACACTCAAAAAGATCGCAAACGACGTTTTGAACTCAATGGAGGAGGTCTCGAGTCCTAATTCAACTGTTTGCAAAAAGTAGCTTTTCGGACTACAATCCGACGAACGATGAAATATTTAAATAAAATATTTAAATATAAAATCGACAAATATGCGGGTTGTTACAATAGACATTCCGAACTATGCCTACTATAGCTACCATCCAAACAGTGGTGACCACCATAAGTGAATGGCAGGTTCTACAACTAATACCGTACAAGTTCGTATTGGAGTTTGGATTTCCAACAAATGGTCAGGCTAAGGAACTTCCTATCCACGATGGGTACGTCCCTGGAATAGACGACCCGAGAACCTAACCGGATCTCTGCCAACACAAGGCCGGGTTACCTCTGCAAAAATAGGTAACTACTGACACGCGTATGTCATCCCCCGATCGTAACCGATCTTCCCGAGGATCCCCGATTCGCAACAAACCACATAGTAAAAATGCAGCAACCACATAGGTTAAGTATCTGGGCTCCATACCATGATACCACCTCTATCCAGAAGGAATGACATACACTAAGTGTAACAACCCGCATATCTATCGATTTTATATTTAAATATTTTATCGTTAGTCGGATGTTAGACCGAAAAGCTACTTTTAGCATACGGTCAAATTAGGACTCGAGACCACCCCCATTGAGTTCAAAATGACGTTTGCGATCTTTTTGAGTGTAAACTTCGATATGTTTGGAGATAGTGAAATTTTCATCACTTTTTTGTGTTGAGCTTTTGGTTTGGGCTGCACCTCTTCTACCTCAGCCCAACCCCTTCCTTCTCTTCATCACTTCATCAACTTTGAAGCTTTAGCAACAATGGTGGAGGGAGTAGGAAATTGAAATTCCAAGCTCAAATTCTTTAGCAAATTCAACATCTAACTCCAAATTCTAAGTGAAGACATTGATTCAAGCTTGTGGTTGATCTTTGCTTTGCCCCAAGCTTCATCTTCATCAAATTCCGTGAAAAGGTGAGATTTTTGATCTCACATCTTGCCTATATCTATCTTGGACTGTTGGGAATGATCCCCTATTGTATTTGCATCAACATTTGCATTTGGTTTGGATTGGATTGGCGAAAAACTTCGATTTTCAGCGTTTTGGTGATTTTTCTGGCGTTAAGTCGTTTCTGCCTTCGCTGAGTCGTCCACGAGTTAAGCCTAAGTCGTGAGTCGTTCACGAGTTAAGGGCTTAGGTCGCGCGCGTGTATTTCTGTTCGTTTGGCCTGAGTCGTTCGCGAGTTAACTCCTTGAGTCGTTCGCGAGTTAACTCCTTGAGTCGTTCACGAGTTAAAGGCCTGAGTCGTTCTGGGTGTTCTGCCTTCGCTAGGTCTTTCGCGAGTTAAGTGATAAGTCGTAGCTCGTATGATCTTGAGTCCTAGGTCGTTGGCTTTTAAACTGTTAAGTCGTATGACCTTAAGTCGTAGGTCGTCCCCGAGTTAAGACTTAAGTCGTTGCTTTCTGCTATCTCGTCCTGGCTTAGGTCGTACTGAGATAAGTCGTTAGGTCGTATAGACCTTAGCTCGTAGCTCGTATTTGAGCTTAAGTCGTTAAGTCGCATTGACTTTAAGTCGTTCGCGAGATAAGCAAGTACTAAGTCGTTCGCGATTTAAAACCTTAAGTCGTAGGTCGTCTCCGACCTTGTCCTTAGCCTTGTTAGGTCGCGTGAACTCGTAGGTCGTATGAACTACTTTTTCTTAGGTCGTTGGACCTTCTTAACTCGTTAGGTCGAAGACCCTTAAACTCGTAGGTCACAGAACCCTCTTAAGTCGTAACTCGTTCGCGAGTTAGCACTTGGTCGTTTTGACCTGTTTTCCCCTAGGTCGTTCGACCTGTTCTTTTGCTAGGTCGCAAGGCATTCTTCCCCTAAGTCGTAGGTCGCTCGATTTCGTTAAGTCGTAGGTTGCTCGACTTTGTTAAGTCGTAGGTCGTCACCGACCTTACCCTTAGGTCGAATGACCTGTTATCTGCTAGGTCGTATGACCTTATCCCTTAAGTCGTAAGTCGTTCGCGAGTTTGCACTTAGTCATTTTACCTGTTCTTCAGCTAGGTTGCACGGCAGTCTTCCCTTAGGTCGTATGACCTACTTCTCCTTAGGTCGTTGGACCAGCTTGCCTTCACTAAGTCGTACCGTATTACTCTGCGTAGGCAATCTCTTCTGAAAAACGTTTATCAGAATTTCTACTTTGATGGTTTTGGGATTGACTTCTTTGCACTTTACTCACGTCTTCGAACGTGAATTGATTTGTTCTACCATCGTTTTATGACTTGTCACTTTAAAGATATATGAAGGTTTCAATACTAATAGTAAATATCAAAACTCTTTCGTCAAAGCGATTTCAATACTATTTTAAGTATTAAAAGTTCGTTTTCTCAAACCGATTTTCAATCTACTAGTATATACAAACCTTTACCTCATTCGTATGAGAAAATATAATTAAACGGCTTAGCAAAACAAGTGGCATGAAACGCTTGCGTTTACTTCGTCGGTTAATTCATGGACTTGTTCGATTGAATCTCTTGTGACAATTTTCTAGTGCAGATCTACAATTTGTTCGTAAATCTTTGAGTTAAGCAAGTGGTTATGGGACATGAAGCTAAACTCTTATATTTACTAGCTTAATGTAATCGACACTTCATTATGATCATGATGATCATTCTTGTGATTTAGACTAGCGATTGTGCGATGTCTCTTTGTTTGCGAGGTTAGACTAGACACCATTTGTGTGATTTCGATTCACACATATCTCTTTATCTTCTAGGTTAGTCTATGCCTCATTGGTGTGATTCCGATTCACACATTTTGAAATTCTTTATGATCGATGACGATCATTTCATGGTTTAGACGCATGGGTCGTATCTATTTAGGTGCGTCGATGTTTACTTCTCGCATGGGTCGTATCTATTTAGGTGCGTCGATGTTTACTTCTCGCATGGGTCGTATCTATTTAGGTGCGTCGATGTTTATTTCTCGCATGGGTCGTACCTATTTAGGTGCGTCGATGTTCGTCTATGCATGGGTCGTATCTTTCTAGGTGCGTCGATGTTCGACTTTTCGTGGGATGTATCTTTCTAGGTGCATCGATGTTAGACATTACATGGGTCGTATCTATTCAGGTGCGTCGATGTTTATTTATGCATGGGGCGTATCTTTCTAGGTGCGTCAATGCTAGAGCATGGGTCGTATCTTTCTAGGTGCGTCGATGTTCGACTTTGCATGGGGTGCATCTTTCTAGGTGTATCGATGCTAGACTTTACATGGGGCATATCTCTCTAGGTGCGTCGATGTTCAGTTTATGGGATTGGCCATCCTCTTTCTTGTGATTTCTGGATTTCTAATTATTGATTTCTGGATTTTTATGTTTCACCAGCTTTTACCATTGACATTGATGAGTATGTCATTTTATTGTGGCTTGGTGAATTAAATTAAGAATATGACATTCTTTTATCTGTTTTGAGATTATTGAGATATTGTATGACTTTTGTGGGATTTCTAATGTATACTTTTTATAGTATGACACCTTTTTGTTATCATACGTTCTATTATCATATCTCATATTCTATCTCATTTTATCTGATAATTATAGCTAGACTGATCCGTTTATTATTTTCTTCTTAAATAATACTCGGGTCAGACTGAGATTTTACAGGTGCTTCCTCATGACTTCCTATCTGGAGCCATCATCCGACTTTTTGGCTAACTACTCTAGTTTAGTAGTTTTTGTCGTATACATTTGAGATTGAGACTCCTTGATGTATACATATTCTGTTGTCTTGCACTTGTATCTTTTATTTTGTGTTATTGTGGATCTTATTTGTCCACTACTCTGATGTACACTTTCATGTGTTATATTCATATCTATTTCCGCCTTTGTGATATGAATTGTCTGTGACGGATTTATGTTACGTTTATTTCTATATTTGTTTCCGAAGATTATATATAGCCACCGTGTGATAGCTTTGAGTTTGTATCGGTATGTCGGATTTCCTCCTTAAATGATATGCATTCTATACTATCTGACATATCGGTGCTCGCACAAAGAAGTTACACGGATGGTCGCTCCTCAACAGCCTTATTCTCCGTGCTAATTGACAGCACTACATCGTAGTGTTCTTGGTTAGCGTGGGTATAGAGGTGGGGCGTCACAGCTTGGTATCAGAGCCAAACTTCGGAACAATGTAGAATTATCTAGCAAGGATCATGTCCTAAGTCTTTCTTAGGAGTTGTGCCTTAGGATTTTATTCGTGTCTTTGTACCGTTCTATCCTATTTTCTTTTATGATTCCTTGTTTTATCAATCATGATTGTTTGACATTTATGCCGAGAATAACTTTTTCTTCTTCTTTCTTTCTTAAAGAAGAGAAATGGTTAGATCTGGCCGTACCAACGTCGGTCAATCAAGTGCTACTCCCCAAGATGGAGTATTTATGTCTGCCCAGCAGCTTCTAGATCTTGTTAAGAATGCTCAAGCTATCGGACCCATTCCAGAGCCTACTCATCCTAGATCCGGTTTTGCACGCTTGTGTAGGGATTATACTGATTTGGGTGGAAGGCCATTCCGGGGATCCGAGAGTGTTATTGAAATTCAAGCTTGGCTCAAAACATGCGATCGCATCTTCTCTCGCATGAACCTTATTGATCTCCACCGAGTCCAAGTGGCTTCTAGCATGCTCCAAGAAAGAGCATTGGATTGGTATGAGCTTCTTATTTCTGAAATCGTTGAAGCGGATCTCACTTGGGAGCAATTCCGGGAAAGATTCGAATTGAAATTTGTGCCTGAGGCTGAAAAAGTAACCTTGGCCCGGCGTTTTATCGACCTTGTTCAAGGTGAATCTTCTGTGACGGACTATGTCGCATCTTTCGAAGCTCTTTCCAAATACGGGGTCGAATACATTAACACCCCGTTGAAGAAAAATCAGAGGTTCGTCTATGGCTTGAATAAGAATCTTAAGAAGCCATTGCTCCTGAAACTCGAAGTTTCATTTGATCAGCTTATTGATATCGCTCTTCGTCTTGAAGAGGCCGATAGAGAGTGTGATGTTGAAGTTGTGGGTGCTAAACAAAACTCCAACAATAACATGAAAAGGCCTATTAAGTTCAAAGGTCCCAATCCCAATCCCGACAAGAAAGGGAAGCAACAAACTCCAGTAGCAAAGACTCCTACCACTAGCCGTGGACGATGCTACAATTGTGATTCTATGGACCATTATGCAAAGGAGTGTCCGCAACCCCTCTATTGCCGCTATTGCAAAAGTTTGAGTCATCATATAACAGCGTGTCCCATACTTCAAGCAAGAAGGAGGGAGAGCTAAAGGTTGTGCAAGCCTCTTCTAGCACTTCTCTTGGTCAAGGTATCCATTCTATTCTTGATGACAATTATTTTGTGATTATCTTATTCGAGTTCTTTTTGATATGGGTTTCATCTCATTATTTTTATGTCAAAAGAACTTGTGATTCTCTTCTTTAAACATTTCTGGACTTGATGACTTCTTTGAGGATTGCGAATCCGGATTGGTGGATCCGCAATACTCAATTTGCTAATTATTGATGTCGAAATTATTTTTATGTGATTTAGCTTTCCGAGCCGATTTTCTACTTAGGCTTCGGAATTGATTTTTGTAGGGATTGAATTAATTTTTATATAGCCATATCCTATATCTCGAGTGGACTATTCATTTTCGACATTTTAAGTCTGTTAGGCCGATTGCTATTTTTCTTTGTGATTCCAATTTCAAATTTTTGGTGGCCTCAACTTTTATTCTTTAAGCCCTCATGATGAGGAAAGCGTTATTTCTCTCATTCATGTAGTTTGAGAATTTCCGGTATTTTTGAGCTTGTCTTAGGATTACCACCTAAGAAAATCTTTTGAGTGGTGTTAAGGTCTTTTTTTTTTAGCTCGACCTTGCCACCAATTTTCATTTGCCACGAGTTGCGGGAGTTAGCATTTCATTTACAGCATTCCGCACTCGTTATGAAACTCATGAATGACTTATTATGTCATTTAGTTTGTCAAACTATTTCATCCGTTTGATGAATCGAGTATTCTACGACCTCGATGACTCCGTTCTTTGATTTTGGATGAGAACGGCAATTTAAAATTTTGCAAATCTTTTTCATAAGATTTATTTATAAGTACAATTGGATTTTTGTTCTTTAAGCAAACAAAGAATATTCTTAAAAGTTTTTAAGAAACATGTTTATTATATAGAAGATGATTTTGTGATTGTATTTCCCATTAAGTGCTTTAAGAATTCTGGTCGATGCGCTTGATCAACGTTATCGATAGGAATTTCCTAAACGCTTTGATGAGACAATCAGACACAGTAAAATGTAAATTTCTCTAGAAAGATTATTACCTAAAGAATATTTGTAATTTTTGGAAAGTTTTAGCTTTTCAGGAAAGAAGATTATTTGAAAGAATTCTTTTCCGCTACTTTTATTCTTGTGATTCCCGAAGGGAACCAAGATTTTCTCTTTAGTACCAATGTTAATCGTATTGGTTTTGATGTCGTTCACTTGCAAAAGAGAACGCGCTATCATTTATTCTTCTATATAGTTATAGCCTATCGAGACAAGGTATGCCACTCATGATCTAGTGCTCGCGGCTATTGTTTTTGCTTTTAGAGTTTGGCATCATCACTTTTGGGTGAGAAATTTGTTCTCTACCCCGATCATAAATCTTTGGAATATTTATTTTCTCATAAGGACTTAATATTGGCTCGAGTTCCTTACATCTTATGGTCTTGAATTCTTTATACTCCCGGGAGGGAAATCGTGTTGCCAATCCACTTTGTCGTAAGCAACAAGTGGTTATTTCTTTGATGGTGTCCGTATGAAATGCCAAGTTCATCGGACGTTTCGATATACTCCATTTTATTGAGCTTCATCTCATTTCTTTTCTGGATTAGCGTCCGATGTTCATTTATGGTGTTCGGTTCATTTGGCGTACCGTTTTTGTACTACGCCGTTGCACCAGCTCAATTTTCTGTTATTCACGACATTTTCTTACGTCTTTCTTCTACGGAAATGCCTTAAGGTTTCAAATTTTTATTCTTGAGCTTGGTGTTATAGTAGAAATTGAAGTTTCACCTAATTTGACTTTTGAGCAACATTCTACTTGCATCATTACTTCGGAGGTTGAGCGCCTTCGAAATAAAAATGTTCTTCTTCTGAAAATTCTATGGTTCTCATATCCCAAGGATTGCTCTTGGGAGATCTAGAGAATTCATTGAGCGAACTCGTCCGGGTTTTCTCTTTCATGCTCTTTTTGGTGAACTTCTTATTTCAAATTTTCTTTTGTGTTAATATGCATTTTGGTTGTTACTTTTTATTTCCACCATATATATTGCGAGGACGCAATTTCTTTAAGGAGGGGAGTCTGTAACAACCCGCATATCTATCGATTTTATATTTAAATATTTTATCGTTAGTCGGATGTTAGACCGAAAAGCTACTTTTAGCATACGGTCAAATTAGGACTCGAGACCACCCCCATTGAGTTCAAAATGACGTTTGCGATCTTTTTGAGTGTAAACTTCGATATGTTTGGAGATAGTGAAATTTTCATCACTTTTTTGTGTTGAGCTTTTGGTTTGGGCTGCACCTCTTCTACCTCAGCCCAACCCCTTCCTTCTCTTCATCACTTCATCAACTTTGAAGCTTTAGCAACAATGGTGGAGGGAGTAGGAAATTGAAATTCCAAGCTCAAATTCTTTAGCAAATTCAACATCTAACTCCAAATTCTAAGTGAAGACATTGATTCAAGCTTGTGGTTGATCTTTGCTTTGCCCCAAGCTTCATCTTCATCAAATTCCGTGAAAAGGTGAGATTTTTGATCTCACATCTTGCCTATATCTATCTTGGACTGTTGGGAATGATCCCCTATTGTATTTGCATCAACATTTGCATTTGGTTTGGATTGGATTGGCGAAAAACTTCGATTTTCAGCGTTTTGGTGATTTTTCTGGCGTTAAGTCGTTTCTGCCTTCGCTGAGTCGTCCACGAGTTAAGCCTAAGTCGTGAGTCGTTCACGAGTTAAGGGCTTAGGTCGCGCGCGTGTATTTCTGTTCGTCTGGCCTGAGTCGTTCGCGAGTTAACTCCTTGAGTCGTTCGCGAGTTAACTCCTTGAGTCGTTCACGAGTTAAAGGCCTGAGTCGTTCTGGGTGTTCTGCCTTCGCTAGGTCTTTCGCGAGTTAAGTGATAAGTCGTAGCTCGTATGATCTTGAGTCCTAGGTCGTTGGCTTTTAAACTGTTAAGTCGTATGACCTTAAGTCGTAGGTCGTCCCCGAGTTAAGACTTAAGTCGTTGCTTTCTGCTATCTCGTCCTGGCTTAGGTCGTACTGAGATAAGTCGTTAGGTCGTATAGACCTTAGCTCGTAGCTCGTATTTGAGCTTAAGTCGTTAAGTCGCATTGACTTTAAGTCGTTCGCGAGATAAGCAAGTACTAAGTCGTTCGCGATTTAAAACCTTAAGTCGTAGGTCGTCTCCGACCTTGTCCTTAGCCTTGTTAGGTCGCGTGAACTCGTAGGTCGTATGAACTACTTTTTCTTAGGTCGTTGGACCTTCTTAACTCGTTAGGTCGAAGACCCTTAAACTCGTAGGTCACAGAACCCTCTTAAGTCGTAACTCGTTCGCGAGTTAGCACTTGGTCGTTTTGACCTGTTTTCCCCTAGGTCGTTCGACCTGTTCTTTTGCTAGGTCGCAAGGCATTCTTCCCCTAAGTCGTAGGTCGCTCGATTTCGTTAAGTCGTAGGTTGCTCGACTTTGTTAAGTCGTAGGTCGTCACCGACCTTACCCTTAGGTCGAATGACCTGTTATCTGCTAGGTCGTATGACCTTATCCCTTAAGTCGTAAGTCGTTCGCGAGTTTGCACTTAGTCATTTTACCTGTTCTTCAGCTAGGTTGCACGGCAGTCTTCCCTTAGGTCGTATGACCTACTTCTCCTTAGGTCGTTGGACCAGCTTGCCTTCACTAAGTCGTACCGTATTACTCTGCGTAGGCAATCTCTTCTGAAAAACGTTTATCAGAATTTCTACTTTGATGGTTTTGGGATTGACTTCTTTGCACTTTACTCACGTCTTCGAACGTGAATTGATTTGTTCTACCATCGTTTTATGACTTGTCACTTTAAAGATATATGAAGGTTTCAATACTAATAGTAAATATCAAAACTCTTTCGTCAAAGCGATTTCAATACTATTTTAAGTATCAAAAGTTCGTTTTCTCAAACCGATTTTCAATCTACTAGTATATACAAACCTTTACCTCATTCGTATGAGAAAATATAATTAAACGGCTTAGCAAAACAAGTGGTATGAAACGCTTGCGTTTACTTCGTCGGTTAATTCATGGACTTGTTCGATTGAATCTCTTGTGACAATTTTCTAGTGCAGATCTACAATTTGTTCGTAAATCTTTGAGTTAAGCAAGTGGTTATGGGACATGAAGCTAAACTCTTATATTTACTAGCTTAATGTAATCGACACTTCATTATGATCATGATGATCATTCTTGTGATTTAGACTAGCGATTGTGCGATGTCTCTTTGTTTGCGAGGTTAGACTAGACACCATTTGTGTGATTTCGATTCACACATATCTCTTTATCTTCTAGGTTAGTCTATGCCTCATTGGTGTGATTCCGATTCACACATTTTGAAATTCTTTATGATCGATGACGATCATTTCATGGTTTAGACGCATGGGTCGTATCTATTTAGGTGCGTCGATGTTTACTTCTCGCATGGGTCGTATCTATTTAGGTGCGTCGATGTTTACTTCTCGCATGGGTCGTATCTATTTAGGTGCGTCGATGTTTATTTCTCGCATGGGTCGTACCTATTTAGGTGCGTCGATGTTCGTCTATGCATGGGTCGTATCTTTCTAGGTGCGTCGATGTTCGACTTTTCGTGGGATGTATCTTTCTAGGTGCATCGATGTTAGACATTACATGGGTCGTATCTATTCAGGTGCGTCGATGTTTATTTATGCATGGGGCGTATCTTTCTAGGTGCGTCAATGCTAGAGCATGGGTCGTATCTTTCTAGGTGCGTCGATGTTCGACTTTGCATGGGGTGCATCTTTCTAGGTGTATCGATGCTAGACTTTACATGGGGCATATCTCTCTAGGTGCGTCGATGTTCAGTTTATGGGATTGGCCATCCTCTTTCTTGTGATTTCTGGATTTCTAATTATTGATTTCTGGATTTTTATGTTTCACCAGCTTTTACCATTGACATTGATGAGTATGTCATTTTATTGTGGCTTGGTGAATTAAATTAAGAATATGACATTCTTTTATCTGTTTTGAGATTATTGAGATATTGTATGACTTTTGTGGGATTTCTAATGTATACTTTTTATAGTATGACACCTTTTTGTTATCATACGTTCTATTATCATATCTCATATTCTATCTCATTTTATCTGATAATTATAGCTAGACTGATCCGTTTATTATTTTCTTCTTAAATAATACTCGGGTCAGACTGAGATTTTACAGGTGCTTCCTCATGACTTCCTATCTGGAGCCATCATCCGACTTTTTGGCTAACTACTCTAGTTTAGTAGTTTTTGTCGTATACATTTGAGATTGAGACTCCTTGATGTATACATATTCTGTTGTCTTGCACTTGTATCTTTTATTTTGTGTTATTGTGGATCTTATTTGTCCACTACTCTGATGTACACTTTCATGTGTTATATTCATATCTATTTCCGCCTTTGTGATATGAATTGTCTGTGACGGATTTATGTTACGTTTATTTCTATATTTGTTTCCGAAGATTATATATAGCCACCGTGTGATAGCTTTGAGTTTGTATCGGTATGTCGGATTTCCTCCTTAAATGATATGCATTCTATACTATCTGACATATCGGTGCTCGCACAAAGAAGTTACACGGATGGTCGCTCCTCAACAGCCTTATTCTCCGTGCTAATTGACAGCACTACATCGTAGTGTTCTTGGTTAGCGTGGGTATAGAGGTGGGGTGTCACACTAAGGGGCGCTACTCCCTAGAACCTTGCTGCATCCTTCCTGTTTTGACCATTTCCGGGGTGTGAGGCTCGACGAAGTCTCGTCCACAAAGCTACGCTTTCTACAAATCCATGCTTCGGGTCAAACAAAATGATCAACCTATGATCACAAAGATATAAGATCAAACAAATGATCATATCACAAATGATCAAACACTGATCATTTCACAGCAACACTCAGTATGCCACGTTACCAAATTGGGAATATATCGCTGATAAATTTCAACTACATAACCTCTGAGCTCATACGTCTCAGAGAAGGGTGTTAAGCTAAGAGAATAAATTCTCCGCCACCAACAGAAATGTATTTGAAAGAAATCAGCTTTATATCTCAAATTGTAACGTCAGACACACAATCCATACAAGTCTGTTCCGGGATCGAACAGAACCGAAGGCACTTCTCACGAAGCCCTTGCATATCCAGATAAATTTCTAATCATGTCCGGACTTCCCGTCACTAAGGGTGATAAAACCTCTAAATCGGAGATCAGCCGATGTAGAGTAACTCGACGGTAATCCTTCCGTTTTCAAAAATATCTGGTCTTCAACACCGGTCTTCAAATGCGATTCATAACGACGTATCACATATTCGGAATGGGTTATACGACCCCATGGTCCTTTCCCGGCTAACCCGAATAGTGAGCGTTTATTTGAAAACAAGTGTGGCACTCAAATTCATCCAATTCACAACAAATATCATTCAAGGTAATTATTGATAGTCGGTTATTTAACTATCAATAAAGATGCGCAACATCATCAGATTCCAAATAATTTTCCAAATTATTTCATCTTCAAAAAAATATCTTTACTAGATATATAAACTTTTCCACACTTCAAAAATAAATCAACATTTATTTTTCTAAACAGTTTCCATTTCCTTTATAAATTCCGTAGTGAATTTATATTTCAAAAATATCTACTAATATACGATTTTCAATCGTTTTCAAATATTCAATTTCAATTTATCTTTAAGAAGATAAAATTTCAAAACGTTTCATTTCATTTTGGAAAGCATTCCATACTTATTTAATAATAAGTGTTTCACAAATCTTTTATTTTCAACATTTGAAAATATTCGATATACTTAAATCAAAATTAAATATAAATTCATTCTTTAAGGAAAACATTACTATAACAACATTTATTTGAGTCAAAACGAATGTTACGTAAAACATCGTTACGACGACTCAAAATCACTAGTATAGGGATTCGAAATTTAGATAGATATATAAATCCCAATACTATATAAAAACATTTCCTTTCGGAAATCATTTACTATAACAACAGTGTTATAGTCCATCATTTCCTTATTCCTCGAAAACGTCTATTTCAACAATAAATGTTGAAATCTATGATTTCGATATCATAATACATTTTAAAAACATCTTTAAAATGTTTAACTTCATTTTCAATGTCACTTTTCCAAAACTATCCATTTTACTTAACAATATATTCACTGTCCAAAATCGTGAATATACTTCACTAATTACATTTCACTATTTTCTACACATTTTATTTCAATAATAATTCGCTATCCAAAATTGCGAATATATCTCCTTTAACAACCTTCTATATTTAATTTATCAAATCCAATTGTTTTCGAATTTATAAAACAACGTTTATAAATTCTATTCCTACTTTATAACAACTTCGATTTGTAAATCTCCTTTATTAACAAATTTGATCAATATTTCATTTGAAGGCAAAAATCCAATTTATAAGTTAATTTCTTATAAATCTTCTATTCTACAATTTCATTCATTTTAACTTCACGATTTATACATCTATAAATTTCATTCTTTTTAACTTCACAATTTATACATCTATAAATTTCATTTTTTTTCCAAATTCGTTTCAATTTCCAATTAAATTTCTAATTGGACTTCCCACTTATTTCTTTTTAAATAAATTCCTTTTAAAGAAAATAAATTTCTTTATCTCTTTCAATCTATTTAAAAATCCAAATTTAAATTAAATCCTTCAATTTATAATCACTGTTTATGAAATCCATTTATTTAGCATTTTCACTTTATTCTGGAATTTATTCAATAAGATTATAAAAATCAGCTTTTATACTTTTAAATTCTTTTCTTCGAATTTATTCAATTTCTAAAACTGATTCACTTAGAAATTTCTATTTTGATTTCAAAAATTCAATTTCGTTTATTTTTGGAATCCAATGATATCAAACATTCGTTCAGCTAAATTTTAGCTTTCAAACAATTTCCAGATATCAATATGATTAATAACATCAATATAATCATTCACAGATTCATATCACAGTATTAATAAATTCAATCAATGTGAGGGGTCCAGTTGGATCCCTCCAACTTGTTTTCCCTGCATCCAAAGACGTTAGCACAATACCAATTCCACTTCGAGGTGGAATATCGCGGTATATGAGTTTTATAAAAATAATCCGCTTACTAACGGCGCAATAGGGTCTCATCCGCTATACGAGGCGGGAAATCAATCAATCCAATATATACATATGCCAATATGTATATATTGCTATATATATATAGATATATCCTACTATATCTAATATCACATCCAATAGCAATCAAATCATCAATCAATAAATTACTGAAAATTCCACTTTCATTTTGAGTGAGAAAAATCTCACCTTTGCTTTTAATTTGCCATCCATTCCAAATCCAGATTTATTTTTCTTCGTTTTATTCGACCTTGTATAAACAATTATACAATCTTATTAATATTCGAATTAATCGAACTATTAAATTTTCATTTGAAAAAATCAATTTACCGATGATTTAAATTTTAAAATTAAAATTTGATTCGAAGCAAGAATATTTCCTTTTCTTTTGAAACCTTATATTTAAAATAGCTTATTTAAACTTTCAAACACTTCCAAAATTCCTAATTTTTTTCCAAATCTCTTATATATATGTATACATACTATTTCACCTATAAATATGTATTTATTTATTGAAACAGAATTACCTTTACTGTAATTATGTTAATCTTTTATATATATATTTGAAAACTGCATACTGCATTTTTTTTTCATCTCACTTTTTTTCCAGTGAATATATAAACATTATTTATTCAATTTAATTTAATAAGAGAAGGATCGTTACCTTATTTCAAAACGACGAACTCCATCTTCAACATCGAAGACCCCATCGAATTCGAAGCCCTAATCGTCTGCGCACCCAACCCACCATCACACACTCGAGCACAAGGTTGCTCTGAGCCTGACATCGCGACGTCACTGATTGAGGTTGCCGCTTGCTCTGCCTCGCGATTACGATGACTCGCGCCTGGACTTGATTTATAGATGAACTCGATTTTCGAAAGAAAAACTCTCGTGAAGCCGCGACTTGCCCATTCTTTGATGATCGACTTATTCGATTGGAATTGAATCTATCTTAGATTCATTCGTTTAACTGAAAGAGGAAAGAACGCGGTCATCGTTTGATTATTTTTTTTACGAATGAAAAAGGATGGAAGAAGAACGACTATCACGACCTCGTTTTGATTTGGGTAAACGCAATTTTTCTATACGAATGGGTTCAAATTTTTCTCGACTTTATTCGTCCCCATTTATTTCCGTTCGAACGTAGAGGAGATAATGTCAAGATTTTTGAATCTGGGGAAAAATATTTGGGTGCCGGCCATTTGTTTGATTTTGGTTTCTTCGTTTTGAATTGAAAAAGAAAGGCGGCCATTTTTATTTTGTTTCGATTTTTTTCTTTTGAAGAGGAGAAAGGCTTCGGCCATTATAGATTTGAACGAGAAAGTTTTCTTTTATTTTAAAACTGTTTGCGTGATGAAAGAAACGAAGGAGACAAGGTGTGATATTTGCAGAGACAAAGGATACGCGACCATGCTCTGAGATGAAGGGGTATGTCGCGTGTACGAGTGGGGGACAAGAAAACGTGGTGGTGTTGACCAAATATATATTTAAATTCAAATTGAATTCGATAAAGATCCAACGCCTTTATGTGTCGTACGTTCACATAACAGCTCCGATAAATACGAAATTTGAAATCCGACAATAATACAATATTACGGACCTAATGGAACTGGTTTCGTCGAGTTCCGATGTAACAACCCTGTATTTTGTGATTATTTTAATTGTATATTTTGGTTATTTTAATTAATTTCCTGATTTAAATACTTTATTTTATTTATTAAAATGAATAAATTTTGTTATTTTAAATATAAATTTTGATTTTGATGTGAATTAGAATTCCAAACATGACTAAAAAGAATATTTTCCAGAAAAGTGAATTTTGGTCAATATGGTCAAACTTTGACTTTTAATTTAGAAATTTGAAAGTTTGAAAATTTGAATTTTATCTTTTATTATGAAAGTAAATAAAATTTTAAGAATAATGCTTTTTGTTTCGTTGAAATCTGATTTATAATGTGAAAGTTATGCCTTTTTCAATATTGTTTGTAATTTGCTGTATTTAACAAATTGTTTATTTTAAATTGTATAAATAATATTTTATTTGGTCATGTAATGTTCTAATTTATATTTATATGGGTAAAATAACATGTTGTGCATATATTTTGGTTTTAAAACATTTTTTAAAAGTATAATTGACATTTTCCAGTGTCAGTTGTATTTTGCTTACAATTTCTAATTTCCAGTTTCAATTAATTAAAGTAATTCTTTATTTATTTTTCTATTTTTTTTTTAAAATCTTATTTGATTCTCATTCCCACTTTATTTTGTTCCTCATTTATTTTATTTATTTGACCTTTTATTTGTTTTAAAGTGAAATAGAAATTTTCTAAAACTAGTGATATTCTATTTGTAAATTTTAAGTCCTGTTTTGAATTTTTAAGCAATTTCTTTAGTTCTTTTTCTAATTTCTCTAAATTTAATTATTTATTTCATTTTTAAAATATAAATGAATTATTTTACTTCACATTTTTGTTTTAAAATATTTTTAAAATGAAGTTGTTAATTTTCCAAAGTCAATAGTGATTTATTTGTAATTTCTGGACCCTATTTTCAATTTTTAAGCAATTTCTTATATTCTTTTTCCATTTTCTTTAAAATTAATTAATTATTTTTATTTTATATTACTTTGTTTCGATTTTAAAGTCAATTTACTGATTTTATTTTTGTTTTATTTGAATATAAAGAAAAAGAAATATGAAGAGTTTTAAAAGCTTATTTACCTTAAGTCCTTTCATCTCCTTTGTCCTTTCATTTGCCATAACTCCTCAATTACTATCTTGGCTGTGCATTTTTGGTTTGTAGCCGTGAGTTTTCAGCCTCCATTCACCCAAAAACATTTTACCTTCTCATTCATTCATGGCTTCACGAAAAATCTATGGGTAATGGCTACTTTTTACACTTTTCTTCTCATTTTTCATGTATTTTGCCTTGTTTTCTTTGCTTCTTTGAATGGCCTCCACTCCATATCCACGGCCACCACCCCCTACATCTCTTCCCTGCCATCACCACCAGCTACTCCTCTGGTCTTGACCATGGCCGAGCCACCATGATGCCAAAACTCCAAAAAAAATTGCAAAACAAGCCATAAAAACATGATTGTTTACCACTATTGCTTCACCACTCCATTTTCCACCACCACCACCACCTTAGGCCGCCTCCACCACCTTTGGCCAGACCACCACACACCTTTCCTTCCACTGACCTAATCCATACCCCTCTGACCTGACCACACAAGCCCATGGCCGAGCCATTTTTGTGAACAAAACCCACCTATTTTGCCTTAAACTCTTCATATTCCTTTGTATAAACTTCCTCCTCATATTCTACTACCTAGGCCATGCATACACATGACCAAACCTGAGCCAAACTTGTTCAAACCAGAGCCAAAACCATCCCTAGGCCATGACAAAAGAATAGAGAAAGCAAGGCTATAGATTTGGCATTCGTATCTCTTTTTATTTAAAAGTTATTTCATTTCTAGTGTATTGAAATTTATGGTTTGCTTTGATTTTTGTTTGAGTTGTAACACAAGATCTATATCATTGGATTTTCTCTCCACACTCAAATTGTATTAGAGTTGTCGTGCCTTCGTAATCTTTGTGTTGTGAGCTTTGTTGGCAAATCTCCAGCTTAACAGGTGAGTTATTCTCACCAGACAATATGTACATATATAACTAGTGAATTGACCCCTTTTGAATCTGTAAAATGCATTATCATGTTACACTTGCTATGTTATGATTTTATGATGTTCACCCATGCTTAAACACCTATTATATTATATGTTACTGTTATATTATGCTGTTCTATTATTTTTATCAGTTTACCACACTGCAAGTTCCCTTTAGACTAAAATCACTATGGGTTGAAATGATACATACCCGAACGGACTTTAGAATAGGAGAAAATCATTATGGGCTGAAATGATAGGCCTGAATGATTTTCAATTATTTTTTCATTTCCTTGGGATTGCGGGTTTGAAATGATCAAACCCGGGTTTTCTTTGTAAATTATAGGTTGAAATGATATATTACCCGTATCACTTTACCTAGACTAGAAATGAAATACAGACCCGTAGTTAAAATATGACTTATAAATTTTTTTAAAAATATTTCAAAAATGTAAATATTATGATATTTTGATTTAAACTAAATAAAAATGATTTTTGTAAAGCAATATTTATTTTCTGAAAATTTATAAGTGAAATAAATTAATGGTAAAATTAGAAAATTTGAAATGTAAGTTATTTTGGGAAATTTTAATTTGGTGATAACTGGAATTTAAATTAAATGTGAAATGTGATAAATTCATGATAATTTGGATTAAAGTGAATTTAAATGTGTAACGACCCAGAATTTTGAACAAATTAAATTGAGAATATTTAATTAATTTTAAATATTTAAACGATGATTTAATTTGAATCCCCGATATTACTTTGAATTGGGCGATTAAATTATAGAATTTAATCCATTAAATGTTGAACAAAAATTTAATCTTCAGTTTTTAGCTGAAGAAAAATATTTCAAAAGCTTGTAAAATTTATATTGATAATACTGAAGATAATAGAAGCTTCAGAAATTAATTTCAAACCTTTTTGTTCGGTTTGAATTTATATCGTTTAAATTCAATTTAAAAATAGCCGTCCGAGGCACGGTCTCGGAATTCGACGAAACCAGTTCCATTGGGTCCGTAACATTGAATTATTACCGGATTTCAACTTTCGTAGAAATCGGAGTTAATATGTGAGCACACGGTAAGTAAACGCGTTGAGATTAAATCGAGATTCAATTTGAATTTAAAATTCAAATTGGTCAAAATCAAAATGCTATTCCTCCCTAAAAATATGCCTAAAATCGCGATACAAAGACGTGCTTGCACGACTCTTCTCTGATAAATCACGCTCCTCTTTCCAGTTCAGATCAAAACAAAATTTAAACGAAATAATGGCCAACTGTAACGACCCGATATTTTCAACCATTCGCATCCATTATAAGTGTATAGGTAGACACTCATGCCGGAGTTGAATTGCTCAAAATACCGCGTTGTAAATAAAATTTGGCAAATCTCAGAGTATACAGTAAATAAATATAATCACAGATCACAGACACAGAGTAAAATAATGCAGCGGAAGTAAAAGAAATAGTAGTTCATGAAGCTACTATGAAAATATATCAGAGTTACATAAGATACAACATAAGAAATAAAGTACAGCAGAAGTTTCAATACAATAACCAAGTACAGGCTGAATAGAACAACGGAACCGAAGTTGATAGAACAAGACTAGCAAATAATCTCCAGCGATTCAAATCTCCAGAAGGTGGAAATCCAAATCTGCGAATACTCAGGCTGACCCGAGCGTAAAGCAAAACACAAAACACTCGAGTCAGGACAATATATACTTATATAATGTAAACCAACTCAAGTGAACTGTAATAAAGGTACAAGTAACTTAGAAGATGCTTGGGACCGCCCATCCTCTAAGGATCCGTTAAAATATCTACTATGTAGTAATATTCGCTATTATAATAATGTCTAATAAGTAAAGTATAATCATATAGAAAATAGCGTTAAGGGGATGGAGAACCTTAACGCGGTCGGATCTTAAAATCATAATCGTAGTAAAGCTTGATATGGTAGGTGACACGGCACAACTAGGCAATGCCAGGGTAGATATACCAATTATGCACACGGACTGATGGATACGCATAGCAGCCACTACTGTTCCACCTCGAACAACACTCCCAAATCGGAGGATGGCCATCTAATCAATCACAAGTAAGAGTATAATATCGAAGAAATGTGTCCGAGAAGAGGTGCTACCTCACTGGTCCGAGATCGCTCCTGTTTTAGCCACCTTATGCCAACTCACGGGAGTTGGGTCCACGTAACATACCTTAAGAACGTCGCCACCATCCTACTTCATTCTGGAATCTCCACTGCGTACACGGTTGTCAAAGTGGTTTTCGGTATCGACAGAGAGTATGTCCATATCCGATCCCGGTCTCTTTGCCAACCAATCGTTATTATAACCCGTGGTTATAACTTTTAAAAATAGTTTATGTTTCAAATCAAAATACATCCTTTAAACCATTTCAAAATCATATCATTTATTTCAAACTAATACATACTTTCAAACCCAAAACATATCTATTCAAAACCAATTCAAAAATATATCATTTCCATTTCAAAACCAATTCAATAATATATCATTTCAATAAAACCCAAATTTCAAAATCACTGAATATTTCCTTTAATTTATTAAACTTGAAATCTTCCTTTAAATTATCATAGCATTTTGGTAATGTAACCTTAAGGAATCATAGCATTTTTGGAATGTAATACTTCCCAATTTAACATTTTATATAATCAAAGTATTTATATACTTACAAATTTTTTACATGGTCATTTTATCATAGCCTTATAGTTAAATAAACTTTGTTACTGTAATATCCAATTTAATGCTAAAATTCTTATGTTAAGTTAAGAGTACCTTATTAACTTACATTATCATTACAATAAAGAAACTTTATTATTTTAGTCATTAAAATATGTCATTTACATTAATTAAAACTTACATATTAAATGTACTTTTTAACTTACATTCCTATTACAGTAAAGAGCATTTATCATTTAATCAATATTACACTAATTAAACTTACATTATCGAATGTACGTTTTAATTTACGTTTTATTACAAAAGGGGCATTTATTATTTTAAATCAATATTACACAAATTAAGACTTACATGTTTCTTTCATTAATTAAGACTTTACATGTTTCTTTCAGTAGGTAAAACTTTACATATTTCTTTCATTAATTAGAATTTTACACGTTTCTTTCATAAATTAAACTTTACATATTTCTTTCATTAATTAGAACTTTACACGTTTCTTTCACAATAAATTTCTTATAATTAAATCCAATTTTCAACAATTTACTTAATAAGTTTAAGTGTAAAAGTTCCAATTCTTCACATTTCAACAAATAGACTTAACACTTCAAATTTAAATTACCATTTCACAATTTAACAAAATTTCCAATTTTATTTAATTAACTTAACCTTTAATTAAAACCAAATTTCACATTTCCTAGTCAAGTTCATATTTTAACGTTTCTTTTAAACATTCATTTATTTAACCACTTAAATTCATAGAAAAATCAATAATACTTTAATAAATCACTTAAATTCAAATTTAATCAAATTATCATATTTACCATTTCCAAATAAAATTTAATATCCATTTTATTTATATAACTTAAAATATCATTTTTAACCAAATTCCAAATTTCCAACTTAAGTTATATTTCAAAAATCCAGTTAAAGTTTTAACACATAGAAAAATCATAATTTCTTTATTTTAAAACATTTCAAAATCTATTTAAATCAAATTTCATAAATTTATAATTTTAAAAATACTTAAAAATATTCAAAACACTTTATAAAATAACCACGGGCCTGTATATAATTTTCTAACCTAGGTCAAGTGATACGGATATGTATCATTTCAATCCGCAGTTAAAAAAGAAAAATCCGGGTTCTATCATTTCAAACCCGCAATCCCAAGTTAAAATAATTTAAATAAAAATCATTTAGGCCTATCATTTCAGCCCATAACGATTTTTCCCTATTCTAAAGTCCGTTCGGGTATGTATCATTTCAACCCATAGTGATTCTAATCTACAGGGAACTTGCAATGGTGATAACAGATATAAATAACAGAATAACATTAAATAATAGTAACATATGATATAATAAGTGTAATAACAGGTGTGAACATCATATGATAATAATATAAACATATATAACATGATGATATACATTACAGATTCAAATGGTGTCGGTTTATCAGTTATATAGGTACATATTGTCTGGTGAGAATAACTCACCTTTTTACGCTGGAGTTTGCAAAACAAAATACACAGATAAATTCCAGAAAGCACAATAGCACCATTGTCTTTGGAAAATAAGAAATTGCTTAAAAATTGAAAATAGGGTCCAGAAATTTCAAATAAATCACCATTGTCTTTGGAAAATTATCTACTTCATTTTAAAAATATTCTAAAGCAAAATTTTGAAATAAAATAATTCATTTATCATTTCTAAAGTGAAATAAATAATTAAATTTAAAGAAAATAGAAAAAGAATAAAGAAAATGTTTAAAAAGTGGAAATAGGACATGAAAATTACAAATAAACATCACTAGTTTTACGAAAAATTTATTTCACTTTAAAACAAATAAAAGTCCAATAAATAAAATAAAATGAGAAACAAAATAAAGTGGGAAGAGAATAAATAAGTTCTTAAGAAAAATATAAAGATAAATAAAGAATTACTTTAGTTAATTGAAGCTGGAAATTATAAATTGTAAACAAATATACAACTGATACTGGAAAATGTCAATTACACTTTAAAATGTTTTAAAACCAAAATATGTTCATAACATGTTATTTTACCCATATAAATATAACTTATAACATTACATGACCAAATAAAATATTATTTATATAATTTATATGATTTAAAATAAATAATATTGCAAAATAAACAGTTTATACACAAAATTGAAAATTACATAACTTCTACAATATAAGTCCGTTTTCAACGAAACGAAAGCAGTATTCATGGAATAAAATCTATTTTCATAATAAAAGATAAAATTTAAGAATTTGAAATATTTAAATTTAAAGTTCAAAAGTCAAAGTTTGACCAGTTTGAACAGAAATTCACTTTTCAGTGAAATATCCAATTTATACTAGTTTGAAACAAAAATTCACTTAATATTCAACATTTATATTTTTAAAATGAAATGTTTGAAATATAAAAAGTTTAAAATAATTTAAAAATAAAAATAAAGTCAAAATTAAAATATATGCAAAGTCTAGGGTTGTTACACCAAACTAAAATCTTCTCCCCGAATTCGAAAACCTTTCGTTTAAAATCAAATAACGGTCGTGCTCCACCTTCCCTTCCAACCTAAACGAATTCGAAATCCCCCTTCAAGATCAATGGTCGATTTCAATCGCGTTCGCACGTATGGGGATGAGGCGGGGGTGCCTGGGAGGTTCGTGACTGCGAGGCGATTCGCGATGGTTTGCGGAAAAGCAGGAGAAGACGAGGTCTTCTCGTTCGATTTTTTTTGGGTTCGGCAGTTCGATCTAGGGATTCGTCGAGGGCAAAGCATCAAGATGCGCACGCAAAGGAGGAGCAGCGGTGGCGTCGTTCTCGAGGCTGCGACAACGGAGCGGCGACAGAGGAGCTCGAAGCTTCAACTCGAGTTTGACAGGTCTGGGTGGTTCGCGAGTGGCGATAGAGGGGCAGCGCGGCGTGTCGCGACTGGGGTTGCTCGCGACTTCAGCGATTGTTCGTGGTTCGATTTCGCGATCGAGGCCGGGGTTTGCGAGGCAGCGACAGGATGGAGGGGATGTCGATCTGGGTTCATGAAGGCAGTAAGGTAGAATTGGTTTTTAAATTTAATATATATGCAGTTGAAAAACAAATATATATATGCAGATTACACTCACATTTTAATTTGAACAGAAAAAAATATGTATATAAGTTTACAGTAGAGGAAAGAAAAAATAAATAAAATGGAAAAAAACTGTATTTGATTATTACAGTAAGGTATTCTTTAGTTTGCAATTTAATTTTGAAATTTAATAAATTACTGTTGAGATTTAAATATATATATAGGAAAATTGTTAAAAGAAATACATGGAAATTTTAAGTGCTGTAGAATTTATATAAAGTTAGATGAGTGGTTTAAGAAAAAAAAAATTTGGTTAATTAAATTACCAAATGAAAATTGATTTTTCAATTTAATTCGAATATTAATGATTTGTATAAAATTGTTTATACAAGGTATAAATCAAGAAATCGAGTCAAGATGGAAATTGGATGGCAAATTAAAAAGCTAAGGTGAGATTTTCTCACTCGAAGGAAAATTTATTTTTCAGTTATTGATTTGATTGCTATTGGATGTGATATTAGATATAGTAGGATATATCTATATATATATAGCAATATATACATATTGGCATATGTATATATTGGATTGATTGATTTCCCGCCTCGTATAGCGGATGAGACCCTATTGCGCCGTTAGTAAGCGGATTATTTTTATAAAACCCATATACCGCGATATTCCACCTCGAAGTGGAATGGTATTGTGCTAACGTCTGTGGATGCAGGGAAACAGGTTGGAGGGATCCAACTGGACCCCTCACATTGATTTAATTTATTTCTACTGTGATGTGATAATCTGTGAATGATTATTAATGTTATTGAATTGATGTCTGGAAATTGTTTGAATGCTAAAATTTAGTTGAATGGATGTTTGATATCATTGGATTCCAAAGGTAAACGAAGTTGAATTTTTGAAATTCAAGTAGAAATTTCTAAGTGAATCAATTTTAGAAATTTAATAAATTTTGAAGAAAGGAATTTTAAAGTATAAAAAGTTAATTTTTATAACCTTATCGAATTAATTCCAAAATCAAGTGAAAATGTTAAATAAATGGATTTCGTAAAATAGTGATTATAAATTGAAGAATTTAATTTAAAATTTGGATTTTTAAATAGATTGAAAGAAACAATTGAAATTTATTTTCGTAAAAAGGGATTTATTTAAAAGGAGATCAGTTGAAAATCCAATTAGAAATTTAATTTGGTAAATTGAAATAATTTGGGAAATCAATGTAAAATGATTTCAATTTGAAGAATCCATTTAAAAACAGGATGTTGAATAATTTGAGAAAAATAAGGAATTTATTTAGTAGTGATAAATAAAATTAGAAATCAATCTATAATTGATTTAATATTTGGAAATGAATTTTTGAGGAATCAGTGTGGAAATTTTATTTTAAAGTTGAAAATAAATTTAGAAATCAATATTGAAATTGATTTGGTATTGAAGTTTTTATAAATGGAATTGGAATTTATAAAAGTTGGTTATAGATCCGAAATCACTTATTTTGATAAGTAAAGTATAGAAGTTAATAAAAAGAAATGTATAAGTCGAAGTTGTTATAAAATAGAAATAGAATTTATAAACGTATTTATAAATTCAAAATCAATTGAATTTGATAAATTAAATGTAAAAGGTTATTAAAGGAAATATATTCGCGATTTTGGATAGCGAATTATTCTTGAATTAAATGTGTGGAAAAGATTGAAATTGGGTTAAGTAAAGTATATTCACGATTTTGGACAGTGAATGTATTGTTAAGAAAAATGGATTTATTTTTGAAGAAGTGACATTGAAAATGAAGTTAAACATTTAAAGATGTTTTCAATATAATGAATATCGAAAGCATAGATTTCAACATTGATTGTTGAAATAAACGTTTTCGAGAAATAAGGAAATAATGGACTATAACACTGTTGTTATAGTAAATGATTTCCAAAAGGAAATGTTTTGATGTAGTATTGGGATTTATATATCTATCAAAATCCGAATCCTTATACTAGTGATTTTGAGTCGTCGTAACGATGTTTACGTAACATTCGTTTTGACTCAAATAAATGTTGTTATAGTAAATGTTTCCTTAAAGAATGAAGATATACTTAATATTGATTTAAGTATATCGGATATTTTCCAAGTGTTGAAAATAAAAGATTTGTGAAATACTTATTATTTAAATAAGTAAGGAAATACTTTTCCAAAATGAAATGAAACGTTTTGAGATTTTATCTTCTTAAAGATAAATTGAAAATGAATATTGGAATCGATTTTAAAATCGTATATCAGTAGATATTTTTGAAATATAAATTCACTATGGAATTTATAAAAGAAAGGGAAGTTGTTTAAAAATAAATGTTGATTTATTTTTGAAGTGTGGAAATTTTATATCTAGTAAAGATATTTTTGGAAGATAAATAATTTGGAAAATTATTTGGAATCTGATGATGTTACGCATCTTTATTGATAGTTAAATAACCGACTATCAATAATTACCTTGAATATGGTATTTGTTGTGATTGGATGAATTTGAATGCCACACTTATTTTTAAATAAGCGCTCACTATTCGGGTTAGCCGGGAAAGGACCATGGGGTCGTATAACCCATTCCGAATATGTGATACGTCGTTATGAATTGCATTCGAAGACCGGTGTTGAAGACCGGATATTTTTGAAAACGGAAGGATTACCGTCGAGTTACTCTACATCGGCTGATCTCCGATTTAGAGGTTTTATCACCCTTAGTGACGGGAAGTCCTGACGTGATTGAAATTTATCCGGATGTGCAAGGGCTTCGTGAGAAGTGCCTTCGGTTCTGTTCGATCCCGGAACAGACTTGTATGGATTGTGTGTCTGACGTTACAATTTGAGATATAAAGCTGATTTCTTTCAAATACATTTCTGTTGGTGGCGGAGAATTTATTCTCTTAGCTTAACACCCTTCTCTGAGACGTACGAGCTCAGAGGTTATGTAGTTGAAATTTATCAGCGATATACTCCCAATTTGGTAACGTGGCATACTGAGTGTTGCTGTGAAATGATCAGTGTTTGATCATTTGTGATATGATCATTTGTTTGATCTTATATCTTAGTGATCATAGGTTGATCATTTGTTTGACCCGAAGCATGGCTTTATAGAAAGCGTAGCTTTGTGGACGAGACTTCGTCGAGCCTCACACCCCGGAAATGGTCGAAACAGGAAGGATGCGGCAAGGTTCTAGGGAGTAGCGCCCCTTAGTGTATGTCATTCCTTCTGGATAGAGGTGGTATCATGGTATGGAGCCCAGATACTTAACCTATGTGGTTGCTGCATTATGATCTATGTGGTTTGTTGGAAATCGGGGATCCTCGGGAAGATCGGTTACGATCGGGGGATGGCATACGCGTGTCAGTAGTTACCTATTTTTGCAGAGGTAACCCGGCCTTGTGTTGGCAGAGATCTAACCGTAATGTTAGGTTATTTCTCGGGTCGTCTATTCCAGGGACGTACTCATCGTGGATAGGAAGTTCCTTAGCCTGACCATTTGTTGGAAATCCAAAGAAACAATACGAGCCTTGTACGGTATTAGTTGTAGAACCTATCATTCACTTATGGTGGCGCCCCACTGTTTGGATGGTAGCTATAGTAGGCATAGTTCGAAATGTCTATGCTGGCTAAGATTAATATTATACTTTCGAACTGTTTTCTACACTATGCACTAATAATAATATCAAAAAGAATTTGATTTTGCGTAGTAAGCATCTTTGACTATCATAAGAAGAAATCTCCTCCAATTCTGCGTTTGCATTGTGTGTGTGGTGGGAGGTCTTATGGTAGTTCCATTTTCCAAAAGCATTTCGAATTGACTTAAAAATTATTTTGTTGTTATAAAGAATAACTGTTTTACGATCTCACACCAGTCACCATGACTGACTTGGAGTTTATTGTTTCCCTTCTAAACTCTGGGTGCCCACCAATTTCCACACGGGCAGTCTAGAGTTAGATTATCAGGATATTCTGGATATTCTGGAGCTTTGGAAGCAAGCTGGAGGACGAGACGTAGTATTTGTATCTGATAGTATTTATTCCGCTGTGTATTCTGTATGAGGACAAGTTTATATAACTGTCCATTGTTGTATATGACTCTGATTGATGTATGTATAAACTGATATAGTTCTTTGTTTTAAAAGACTAGTGTTATCTATTATATATTGTTCCGCTGCGATATGTGAGATTCTGATATTGTTTTCTGTTTCTGTTCTGATGTGTTGTTCTTCTTTTCTTTTTCTACTCTCTTCCTTCTGCTTTCTTCTTCTTCTACTTTTTCTTCTTTTTAAAAACCCTCACTATTGGAGTTTCCGGCACTCGATTGCCCGACAGTCGATAAAGTGAGTATCGATGTCGAATTTTCGAAAGTCGAAAATTTCGGTACGTGACAGCGTGGTATCGGAGCATATGGTTAAGCGACAACCCTGCTCTGTTGGGTGTTACTCATTAGAGATAGAGTCAGTAGTACTCTAGAATGAGTTGAGTGTAATAATAGATACGAGTGCGTATTTGTTAGTGAATATAAAATTGTTTTATATTGTGATGATTGGTTTGTTGAGTGGTATATGGATTCTGGTCGGTATTGTCCGTACAACTCTATCGATAGGGATCTCTAAACACTCGAATAGAACAATTCGGCACAATATTGGTTTAAATAGGGTGAATGAAATAATTTTTCCCAAAACTATTTTTGTATAGAAAATAAATGTTTTTCCATAAAGTACTATAGTATATGGTTGCATGGATGTTAGGAAGTAATAATAGTGAATTATTATATGAAATTGAATAAGAAATTGAAATCATAACTCCAAAGTTAAGAAATAAATCCATATACAAATGAAATTTAAAGAATGTAAATTATAAATGTGAACTGTAATTTAAAACGGGATTCCAGAGAAGTTTTTGGAAATGTTTTGAAAAGAATTTGTAAATTTTGGAGATTTGAAAAGTTTAATTCCTTTTTGATTTGAAAATGATTTTCAAAGGGTTTTGAAAAATGTTCTGAAGGAATGAAAAGCTCTAAACTCTTTTCGGTCGCTGGAAAATAATTCCGATGATGATCGCGACATCACCAGTGTTCATTTTCAGGTTTCCAAAAGAGGAATTGCTGCCAAATTGTTTTAAATGGAAGTTGTTTGAAAAATTAGGATTTTGTTTTAGAAAATTCAAAGGATAATTTGAATTGTTTTCAAAAATTGTTTTGAAAAGATTTAAAAGACTCTGGAATGCTATATTAAAATGTTTATGAAATGTTACTAAGTTGATAACTTATACAATTTGAATTTTGATAGAATAAATTTAACTTAAAGAATGAAGTTAAATCAAAGTAAGTATAAATGAATCAATTAATAAAGTGAAATGATTACTTAAAGAAAATTTATTAAGTTGAAAATAAATTTGGAGTAGTAACAAATAAGCTGGAATTGAAACTGAATGTTGAAAACAAATTTGAATAAAGTGAATTGGAATTTGTAATGAATTAGTAATTGGAACTAATTTAAAATAGTGCAGTTATGAATGAAAGATAATCGATGAAATTCAATATTCAGAAGTTGAATTGAATTTAAATTAGATTGAAATTGTGAATTAAATTCAAATGAATGTGAAATGTAAAATTGAATGAAAATGAATACATGTAACTTCAATAGTGAATTAGAGATGATATAAGAAGTGTGAATTGAAAAATTTTGTAATGGAATTGGCAAAATGGTTTGAATATATGTAACTAGATATTATGGCTAGTAGGATATACATGTGTTATTAAGGAATTGGATTTGATTTCAAAGATAAATTCGAATTGCTCGACAAAAGGTATGTATTTGAATTTCGATATGAGATTTGCTGATTTCTTCTCTAGCCGCTTGGCTTTTTCTTTTCTTTTTGAGATCTGAGAGTCCGTAGGGACGTTTTGTAGTCGTGCCGTATTAGCCGCGCAAAGGAGACGCTGGCGAAATTTTTCGAAAATTTCGAGTGTTAGAAAATTTTTGAGAAATTTTTGAAAGTTTAAATTTGAATTTAAATTTAAATTTGAATAGAATAGTAAAACAATGATTGTTTGAAACTTAAAGTTAAGTGGAAAAGTTAGTTGAAGTAATAACGAATCTTTAGTAGGAAGATTTGTTTTGAGAATTTGATAAAACTATTAGGATGTTGAAAAACAGTAGATGAGTTAAGGACATTTTTTTCCTAACTTGTAATTTCGAGGACGAAATTCTTTTAAGGAGGGAAGTCTGTAACGACCCAGAATTTTGAACAAATTAAATTGAGAATATTTAATTAATTTTAAATATTTGAACGATGATTTAATTTGAATCCCCGATATTACTTTGAATTGGGCGATTAAATTATAGAATTTAATCCATTAAATGTTGAACAAAAATTTAATCTTCAGTTTTTAGCTGAAGAAAAATATTTCAAAAGCTTGTAAAATTTATATTGATAATACTGAAGATAATAGAAGCTTCAGAAATTAATTTCAAACCTTTTTGTTCGGTTTGAATTTATATCGTTTAAATTCAATTTAAAAATAGCCGTCCGAGGCACGGTCTCGGAATTCGACGAAACCAGTTCCATTGGGTCCGTAACATTGAATTATTACCGGATTTCAACTTTCGTAGAAATCGGAGTTAATATGTGAGCACACGGTAAGTAAACGCGTTGAGATTAAATCGAGATTCAATTTGAATTTAAAATTCGAATTGGTCAAAATCAAAATGCTATTCCTCCCTAAAAATATGCCTAAAATCGCGATACAAAGACGTGCTTGCACGACTCTTCTCTGATAAATCACGCTCCTCTTTCCAGTTCAGATCAAAACAAAATTTAAACGAAATAATGGCCAAACTAAAATCTTCTCCCCGAATTCGAAAACCTTTCGTTTAAAATCAAATAACGGTCGTGCTCCACCTTCCCTTCCAACCTAAACGAATTCGAAATCCCCCTTCAAGATCAATGGTCGATTTCAATCGCGTTCGCACGTATGGGGATGAGGCGGGGGTGCCTGGGAGGTTCGTGACTGCGAGGCGATTCGCGATGGTTTGCGGAAAAGCAGGAGAAGACGAGGTCTTCTCGTTCGATTTTTTTTTGGGTTCGGCAGTTCGATCTAGGGATTCGTCGAGGGCAAAGCATCAAGACGCGCACGCAAAGGAGGAGCAGCGGTGGCGTCATTCTCGAGGCCGCGACAACGGAGCGGCAACAGAGGAGCTCGAAGCTTCAACTCGAGTTTGACAGGTCTGGGTGGTTCGCGAGTGGCGATAGAGGGGCAGCACGGCGTGTCGCGACTGGGGTTGCTCGCGACTTCAGCGATGGTTCGTGGTTCGATTTCGTGATCGAGGCCGGGGTTTGCGAGGCATCGACAGGATGGAGGGGATGTCGATCTGGGTTCATGAAGGCAGTAAGGTAGAATTGGTTTTTAAATTTAATATATATGCAGTTGAAAAACAAATATATATATATATATGCAGATTACACTCACATTTTAATTTGAACAGAAAAAAAAAATATGTATATAAGTTTACAGTAGAGGAAAGAAAAAATAAATAAAATGGAAAAAACTGTATTTGATTATTACAGTAAGGTATTCTTTAGTTTGCAATTTAATTTTGAAATTTAATAAATTACTGTTGAGATTTAAATATATATATAGGAAAATTGTTAAAAGAAATACATGGAAATTTTAAGTGCTGTAGAATTTATATAAAGTTAGATGAGTGGTTTAAAAAAAAAATTTGGTTAATTAAATTACCAAATGAAAATTGATTTTTCAATTTAATTCGAATATTAATGATTTGTATAAAATTGTTTATACAAGGTATAAATCAAGAAATCGAGTCAAGATGGAAATTGGATGGCAAATTAAAAAGCTAAGGTGAGATTTTCTCACTCGAAGGAAAATTTATTTTTCAGTTATTGATTTGATTGCTATTGGATGTGATATTAGATATAGTAGGATATATCTATATATATAGCAATATATACATATTGGCATATGTATATATTGGATTGATTGATTTCCCGCCTCGTATAGCGAATGAGACCCTATTGCGCCGTTAGTAAGCGGATTATTTTTATAAAACCCATATACCGCGATATTCCACCTCGAAGTGGAATGGTATTGTGCTAACGTCTGTGGATGCAGGGAAACAGGTTGGAGGGATCCAACTGGACCCCTCACATTGATTTAATTTATTTCCACTGTGATGTGATAATCTGTGAATGATTATTAATGTTATTGAATTGATGTCTGCAAATTGTTTGAATGCTAAAATTTAGCTGAATGGATGTTTGATATCATTGGATTCCAAAGGTAAACGAAGTTGAATTTTTGAAATTCAAGTAGAAATTTCTAAGTGAATCAATTTTAGAAATTTAATAAATTTTGAAGAAAGGAATTTTAAAGTATAAAAAGTTAATTTTTATAACCTTATCGAATTAATTCCAGAATCAAGTGAAAATGTTAAATAAATGGATTTCGTAAAATAGTGATTATAAATTGAAGAATTTAATTTAAAATTTGGATTTTTAAATAGATTGAAAGAAACAATTGAAATTTATTTTCGTAAAATGGGATTTATTTAAAAGGAGATCAGTTGAAAATCCAATTAGAAATTTAATTTGGTAAATTGAAATAATTTGGGAAATCAATGTAAAATGATTTCAATTTGAAGAATCCATTTAAAAACAGGATGTTGAATAATTTGAGAAAAATAAGGAATTTATTTAGTAGTGATAAATAAAATTAGAAATCAATCTATAATTGATTTAATATTTGGAAATGAATTTTTGAGGAATCAGTATGGAAATTTTATTTTAAAGTTGAAAATAAATTTAGAAATCAATATTGAAATTGATTTGGTATTGAAGTTTTTATAAATGGAATTGGAATTTATAAAAGTTGGTTATAGATCCGAAATCACTTATTTTGATAAGTAAAGTATAGAAGTTAATAAAAAAAAAATGTATAAGTCGAAGTTGTTATAAAATAGAAATAGAATTTATAAACGTATTTATAAATTCAAAATCAATTGAATTTGATAAATTAAATGTAGAAGGTTATTAAAGGAAATATATTCGCGATTTTGGATAGCGAATTATTCTTGAATTAAATGTGTGGAAAAGATTGAAATTGGGTTAAGTAAAGTATATTCACGATTTTGGACAGTGAATGTATTGTTAAGAAAAATGGATTTATTTTTGAAGAAGTGACATTGAAAATGAAGTTAAACATTTAAAGATGTTTTCAATATAATGAATATCGAAAGCATAGATTTCAACATTGATTGTTGAAATAAACGTTTTCGAGAAATAAGGAAATAATGGACTATAACACTGTTGTTATAGTAAATAATTTCCAAAAGGAAATGTTTTGATGTAGTATTGGGATTTATATATCTATCAAAATCCGAATCCTTATACTAGTGATTTTGAGTCGTCGTAACGATGTTTACGTAACATTCATTTTGACTCAAATAAATGTTGTTATAGTAAATGTTTTCCTTAAAGAATGAAGATATACTTAATATTGATTTAAGTATATCGGATATTTTCCAAGTGTTGAAAATAAAAGATTTGTGAAATACTTATTATTTAAATAAGTAAGGAAATACTTTTCCAAAATGAAATGAAACGTTTTGAGATTTTATCTTCTTAAAGATAAATTGAAATTGAATATTGGAATCGATTTGAAAATTGTATATCAGTAGATATTTTTGAAATATAAATTCACTATGGAATTTATAAAAGAAAGGGAAGTTGTTTAAAAATAAACGTTGATTTATTTTTGAAGTGTGGAAATTTTATAACTAGTAAAGATATTTTTGGAAGATAAATAATTTGGAAAATTATTTGGAATCTGATGATGTTACGCATCTTTATTGATAGTTAAATAACCGACTATCAATAATTACCTTGAATATGGTATTTGTTGTGATTGGATGAATTTGAATGCCACACTTATTTTTAAATAAGCGCTCACTATTCGGGTTAGCCGGGAAAGGACCATGGGGTCGTATAACCCATTCCGAATATGTGATACGTCGTTATGAATTGCATTCGAAGACCGGTGTTGAAGACCGGATATTTTTGAAAACGGAAGGATTACCGTCGAGTTACTCTACATCGGCTGATCTCCGATTTAGAGGTTTTATCACCCTTAGTGACGGGAAGTCCTGACGTGATTGAAATTTATCCGGATGTGCAAGGGCTTCGTGAGAAGTGCCTTCGGTTCTGTTCGATCCCGGAACAGACTTGTATGGATTGTGTGTCTGACGTTACAATTTGAGATATAAAGCTGATTTCTTTCAAATACATTTCTGTTGGTGGCGGAGAATTTATTCTCTTAGCTTAACACCCTTCTCTGAGACGTACGAGCTCAGAGGTTATGTAGTTGAAATTTATCAGCGATATACTCCCAATTTGGTAACGTGGCATACTGAGTGTTGCTGTGAAATGATCAGTGTTTGATCATTTGTGATATGATCATTTGTTTGATCTTATTTCTTTGTGATCATAGGTTGATCATTTGTTTGACCCGAAGCATGGCTTTGTAGAAAGCGTAGCTTTGTGGACGAGACTTCGTCGAGCCTCACACCCCGGAAATGGTCGAAACAGGAAGGATGCGGCAAGGTTCTAGGGAGTAGCGCCCCTTAGTGTATGTCATTCCTTCTGGATAGAGGTGGTATCATGGTATGGAGCCCAGATACTTAACCTATGTGGTTGCTGCATTATGATCTATGTGGTTTGTTGGAAATCGGGGATCCTCGGGAAGATCGGTTACGATCGGGGGATGGCATACGCGTGTCAGTAGTTACCTATTTTTGCAGAGGTAACCCGGCCTTGTGTTGGCAGAGATCTAACCGTAATGTTAGGTTATTTCTCGGGTCGTCTATTCCAGGGACGTACTCATCGTGGATAGGAAGTTCATTAGCCTGACCATTTGTTGGAAATCCAAAGAAACAATACGAGCCTTGTACAGTATTAGTTGTAGAACCTATCATTCACTTATGGTGGCGCCCCACTGTTTGGATGGTAGCTATAGTAGGCATAGTTCGAAATGTCTATGCTGGCTAAGATTAATATTATACTTTCGAACTGTTTTCTACACTATGCACTAATAATAATATCAAAAAGAATTTGATTTTGCGTAGTAAGCATCTTTGACTATCATAAGAAGAAATCTCCTCCAATTCTGCGTTTGCATTGTGTGTGGTGGGAGGTCTTATGGTAGTTCCATTTTCCAAAAGCATTTCGAATTGACTTAAAAATTATTTTGTTGTTATAAAGAATAACTGTTTTACGATCTCACACCAGTCACCATGACTGACTCGGAGTTTATTGTTTCCCTTCTAAACTCTGGGTGCCCACCAATTTCCACACGGGCAGTCTAGAGTTAGATTATGTAACATCCCGAAAATTTTCGACTTTCGAAAATTCAACATCGATACTCACTTTATCGACTGCTGAGCCATCGAATGCCGGAAACCCGAAAAGTTATGGTTTTAAGAAAGAAGAAAATGTAGAAGAAGGAGATAGAAGAAAAAGAAAGAAGAACAACAACAAAACAAGAGCAGAAAACAGAAACAGAAAACAATATCAGAATCTCACATATCGCAGCGGAACAATATATAATAGATAAATGAATATCATTTAAAAACAAAATAATTATATCTGTTATTACATCACATCACATCATATCATCAGAGTCAATAAACAACAATGGATAGTTATATAACTTGTCCTCATACAGAATACACAGCGGAATAAATACTATCAAATACAAATACTACGTCTCGTCATCCAGCTTATCTCCAAGCTCCAGAATATCCAGAATATCCTGATAATATAACTCTAGGCTGCCCGTGTGGAAATTGGTGGGCACCCAGAGTTTAGAAGGGAACAATAAACTCCGAGTCAGTCATGGTGACTGGTGTGAGATCGTAAAACAGTTATTCTTCACAAATATAATAAAACAAATTCGCAATGCTTTTGGAAAATGAAACTACCATAAGACCTCCCACCACACACACAATGCAAACGCAGAATTGGAGGAGATTTCTTCTTATGATAGTCAAAGATGCTTACTACGCGAAAATCAAATTCTTTTTGATATTATTATTAGTGCATAGTGTAGAAAACATTTCGAAAGTATAATATTAATCTTAGCCAGCATAGGCATTCCGCACTTATGCCTACTATAGCTACTATGTTCAATAGCAGGTTACCGCCACATTCCATAGCAGGTAATACAACTAAAACCGTACACGTCGCGTATTGTTTCTTTGGATTTCCAACAAATGGTCAGGCTAAGGAACTTCCTATCCACGATGGGTACGTCCCTGGAATAGACGACCCGAGAACCTAACCGGATCTCTGCCAACACAAGGCCGGGTTACCTCTGCAAAAATAGGTAACTACTGACACGTGTATGCCATCCCCCGATCGTCACCGATATTCCCGAGGATCCCCGATTCGCAACAAACCACATAGATAATAATAATGCAGTAACCACAGAGGTTAAGTATCTGGGCTCCATACCATGATACCACCTTTATCCAGAAGGAATGACATACACTAAGGGGCGCTACTCCCTAGAACCTTGCCGCATCCTTCCTGTTTCGACCATTTCCGGGGTGTGAGGCTCGACGAAGTCTCGTCCACAAAGCTACGCTTTCTCAAAAAGCCCTGCTTCGGGTCAAACAAAATGATCAACCTATGATCACAAAGATATAAGATCAAACAAATGATCATATCACAAATGATCAAACACTGATCATTTCACAGCAACACTCAGTATGCCACGTTACCAAATTGGGATATATCGCTGGTAAATTTCAACTACATAACCTCTGAGCTCGTATGTCTCAGAGAAGGGTGTTAAGCTAAGAGAATAAATTCTCCGCCACCAACAGAAATGTATTTGAAAGAAATCAGCTTTATATCTCAAATTGTAACGTCAGACACACAATCCATACAAGTCTGTTCCGGGATCGAACAGAACCGAAGGCACTTCTCACGAAGCCCTTGCATATCCGGATAAATTTCTAATCACGTCCGGACTTCCCGTCACTAAGGGTGATAAAACCTCTAAATCGGAGATCAGCCGATGTAGAGTAACTCGATGGTAATCCTTCCGTTTTCAAAAATATCCGGTCTTCAACACCGGTCTTCGAATGCAATTCAAAACGACGTATCACATATTCGGAATGGGTTATACGACCCCATGGTCCTTTCCCGGCTAACCCGAATAGTGAGCGATTATTTAAAAACAAGTGTGGCATTCAAATTCATCCAATTCACAACAAATACCTATCTAAAAGTAATTATTGATAGTCGGTTATTTAACTATCAATAAAGATGCGCAACATCATCAGATTCCAAATAATTTTCCAAATTATTTTATCTTCAAAAATATCTTTACTAGATATAAAATTTCCACACTTCAAAAATAAAACAACGTTTATTTTTCTAAACAGTTTCCCTTTCTTTTATAAATTCCATAGTGAATTTATATTTCAAAATATCTACTGATATACGATTTTCAAACTGTTTCCAATATTCAATTTCAATTTATCTTTAAGAAGATAAAATCTCAAAACGTTTCATTTCATTTTGGAAAGCATTTCCATACTTATTTAATAATAAGTATTTCACAAATCTATTTATTTTCAACATTTGAAAATATTCGATATACTTAAATCAATATTAAGTATATATTTCATTCTTTTAAGGAAATCATTCTTAAAACACATTTATTTGAGTCAAAACGAATGTTACGTAAAACATCGTTACGACGACTCAAAATCACTAGTATAGGGATTCGAAATTTAGATAGATATATAAATCCCAATACTATATAAAACATTTCCTTTCGGAAATCATTTACTATAACAACTGTGTTATAGTCCATCATTTCCTTATTTCTCGAAAACGTCTATTTCAACAATAAATGTTGAAATCTATGATTTCGATACTTAACGCGTTTTAAAACTTCTTTTAAAACAATTAACTTTATTTCGAATATCACTTTTCCAAAACCATATCCATTTTACTTAATGATATATTCACTGTCCAAAATAGGAAATATACTTCACAAATTACATTTCAATCTTTTCTACACGTTTTATTCCAAGAATTATCCACTATCCAAAATCGTGGATAAAATTCCCTTAATAACTTCTATATTACATTCATCAAATTTGATTGATTTCGAATTCATAAAACAACGTTTATAAATTCACCTTTATATTTTCTAACAACTTCGATTTATAAAATTCTCCTTTTATTAACTTCTAAAATTACTTATCAAAATAAGTGATTCCAGATTTATAAACAACGTTTATAAATCACATTTATACTTCATAACAATTTCAACTTATGAAATCATTTCATTTAGCAATTTCTATTCATATCCCAATTAAGTGCAAAAATCTAATTTATAAGTAAATTACTTATAAATCGTTTATTCTACAACATCTATTCACTTTATAACTTCACGCTATAAATCTATTAATTTCATTCACTTATGAAATCCTTTTATACTTCTTTTTGACACTTATAAAAATTCGTTTTATAAGTCCAATATTTTGATTTACAACATATCAATTTTATAAATCTTTTTATACAAATCGTTTATAGTTATTCAAAAATCTCAATTTAAACCATTTCATAAATCAGTCAACTATTTATTCCAAAAATAACTTTTCGGTTATATTTCCCAAATCTATAAATTTTTGTAACTTTAAAATTTGAACGTTTATTTATTTAAAATAAATCACTTCAAAAATCCCATAAAACGTATATTTTCAAAAATCACTTTAAAATCTTTTTAAAGTAACAGTCGTTATTTTTACATTTCAAAACTGAATCCGATGATGCTACAACACCAATTGGTCAATCACAACAGTCAATATCATATATCAATATGATAACAGAATATATCAAAATATCTGTAAATAAATAACTACTGGTGAGGAATCCAGTTGGATCCCTCCAACCTGTTTCCCTGCATCCACAGATGTTAGCACAATACCAATTCCGCTCCAGTACGGAATTATCGCGGTATATGGGTTTTTATAAATCCGCTTACTAACGGCGCAATAGGGTCTCATCCGCTATACGAGGCGGGAAATCAATCAATCCAATATATACATATGCCAATATGTATATATTGCTATATATAGATACATATCCTACTATATCTAATATCACATTCAAACAGTCAATCATCAATCAATAACTGTAAAAATTCCACATTCAATTTGAGTGAGAAAATCTCACCTTAGCTTTTATTTTGCATTCCATTTTCCATTTTCGGCTTGATTTCTTTACAGATTTTGACCTAGTATAAATAATTATACAATTCGTTAATATTCGAACAAATCGAATAATAAATTTTTCATTTGATAATTTTAATCATTCAATGATTTTACTTTAAACCAGTTTCTTTTAATAAATTTGTTTAACTAAAAATTAACTTTAAAACTAAATTTCCTTTAATAAAATATCTTAGTAGTTAAAAATAACTAAATAAGTTAATTTAACACTTTACCCACTAAATCCATAAACTATTGTTTAAAACCACTTAAACGAATAAATTTAAAAATATGTATACATATATTTATTCTTATCCTTATTATTTTGAAAATAGATATCCATTTGAAAATAGTATATATACATATAGTTTTCAAAATCTGTAAAATATACATCTATATAAAATAATCTCTGTCACCATTTAAAACTTCTATCTTCTGAATCTTATATATATATACTCATCGTTTTCTGTTTTACTATAAACTGCATATATATATATATACTTAACTGTTTTTTTTTATAATAATCATCACAGTAACCCCCTTTTTTTTATTAAACTGAATACCCAATAATTTCAAAACAGTCTATAGCTCTTAGTGTAAATATATATATAATAATTTCTTTTCTTATCCTAGATTTCTGAACATATACATATATATATATATATATATAAATTTAAATCGAAAAGAAAGAATCTGTATAAATACCTTATCAATTTGTTCGAGGAAAAAAAATCACAGCCACCACAGAAATCGACTTCAAAAACGCGGCCCCAGTCATCGCGAAATCGAATCACCCCATCTGACTGTCGTTGCTCGACGAACTGCCCCAATCGCGATATCGCGAGCTGCTTGACTCCGCCTCCGATTTAAGACGCCGTCTACCCCTTGCCACCGCTGTCCTCCACGCGCTGACCACCGGTATCGAATTTCGCGACCACGCTCCCATCATCGCACACGCCACCCAGACGCGCTGCCACGTTCGCCCTCGCCTACGAACCATCCCATCGCGAATACCATCGCGTGCTCGACCACAGCTTTCCCCCCTCGAATTGCTGATGAACTCGCATCTCCCCAGCCTTCCACGCAAGCGCGCGCGCCCCTAATTCCAATCGCCATCGCGTCGCCTTCACGCGAGCTCGCGCCAACCAGACTGCAGCCCCAAGGCTCATACGCGACCCCAAACGCCTATTTCCTCACGCGCGCCTTCGCCTCCACTCGGCTCAAAACCCAGCTGCGCCGAACCAAAGATTTTCCCCAATGTCGCGAAGATCTCGAACTCGACCACCTTCCACTACTCGCGGCTGCGACTTTGATTTTTTTGAAATCGAACGAGGATTGATTTCATTTTAGAGGGAAAGGAAGGAATTTTGAGTCGGCCATTGTTTTCCTCTTTTGAACGAAAAGGCTCGGCCTTGAATTGGATTTCATTTTGAATCTTCGTTCGAACGAAACTTGAAGTGGACAGCCATTTTTATCTTTCTTCGAATTAATCTGCGAACGAAATGATTTCCTCTCGCGTGTTTTATCAGAGAAGAAGGGGACAAGAGTACGCGATGTTTCAGGGAATAGGTCGACGCAAATCAGATAATAGGCTGTCTGTTGATTTGTGTATAAATTTTATATTTTAAATTAAATCGATTAATTATTGTCCAGGCATTTAAATCTCGTACGATCACACAATGAATCCGAATGCTACGAAATTTGAAGTCCGACAATAATTTAATATTACGGACCCAATGGAACTGGTTTCGTTGAATTCCGAGACTGCGCCTCGGACGGCTATTTTTAAATAACGATTCGAACGATAAAATTTTAAACTGAACAAATCAATTCGAAATTAGATTCTGAAGCTTCTGTTATCTTCAGTGATATCAATACGAATTTTAAAAGCTCTTGAAATATTTTTCTTCAACTTTAAATTGAAGATTTAAATTTTTATTCAGCATTCAATAGATTAAATTTTAATGTTTAATCGCAAAAATCAAAGTTATATCGGGGATTCAAATTAAATCATCATTCAAATATTTAAAATAAATTAAATATTCCCAATTTAATTCGTTCAAAATTTTGGGTCGTTACAGACTTCCCCCCTTAAAAGAATTTCGTCCTCGAAATTACAAGTTAGGAAAAAGAGTCCTCAACTCGTCTACTATTTTTCACAGTTCAATAGTTTTATCAACTTATCAAAACAAATCTCTCTACTAGAGATTCGTTATTAATTCAACTAAATTTCCAATTTCAATTTATAAGTTCCAAACAACATTGTTTAACTTCTCAATTCAAATTCGAGTTTAAATTCAAATTTTAACTTCAAAATTTCTCAAAACTTTTCTAACACTCGAAATTTTCGAAAAATTTCGCCAGCGTCTCCTTTGCGCGGCTAATACGGCACGACTACAAAACGTCCCTACGGACTCTCAGATTTCAAAAAGAAAAAGAAAAAGCCAAGCGGCTAGAGAAATAAGTCATCAAAAACTCATATTATAATTCAAATACATACCTTTTGTCGAGCAATTCAAATTTATCTTCGAAATCAAAATTCCAATTCCTTTTATACACCTGTATATCCTACTAGCCATAATATCTAGTTACATATATTCAAACCATTTTGTACATTCAATTACAAAATTTTCGATACTTACTTCCATATCATCTTTAATTCACTATTGAAGTTATATATTCAATTTCGTTCAATCTTTACATTTCAATTCCATTTGAATTCAATTCCAACATTTAATTGGATTCAGTTCAATTTCTGAATATTGAATTTTATTGATTAGCTTTCATTCATACTGCACCATTTTAAATTAGTTTCAGTTACTAATCCATTTCCAATTCTAATTCACTTATTCAAATTCGGTTTCAACATTCATTTTTAATCTTATTCACTTCATTTATTCATATTTATTTACTCATTCACACATTCTTTCATTTTCAATTTGAATCTCATTTCTATCAAATTCCAAATATTTTATAAGTCTTCGACTTATTTACATCTTGATTTATAAAATCATCTATACATTCATATTACTAATTCTATTTCTTTATGAATTTTATCTTCAAATATTTTTCTGGAACTTTATTTCAAATTATATCACATTAATATTTCATAAATATTTCTACATAGTATTCCAGAGTTTACCAACATTTCAAAAACCATTTTTGAAAACAATTCAAATTATCCTTTGAATTTCCAAAACAAAACCCAAATTTTCAAACAACTTTTATTTAAAATAATTTGGCAGCAATTTCTCTTTTGGAAACCCGAAAATGAACACCGGTGATGTCGCGATCATCATCGGAATTATTTTCCAGCGACCGAAAAGAGTTTAGAGCTTTCTACTCTCCAAAATACTTTCCAAAACCTTTGAAATTCATTTTCAAATCAAAAAGATTTAAACTTTCCAAATCTCCAAAATTTTCAAATCATTTTCAAAACATTTCCAAATACTTCTCTGGAATTCTGTTTTAAATTACAAATCACATTTATAATTTACATTCTTAAATTTCATTTGTATATGGATTTATTTCTTAACTTTGGAGTTATGATTTCAATTTCTTATTCAATTTCAATGATAATAATTTACCATTATTACTTCCTAACATCCATGCAACCATCTACTATAGTACTTTATAGAAAAACATTTATTTTCTATACAAAAATAGTTTTGGGCAAAATTATCTCATTTACCCTATTTAAAACAATACTGTGCCGAATTGTTCTATTCAAGTGTTTAGAGATCCCTATCGATAGAGTTGTACGGACAATACCGACCAGAATCCATATACCACTCAACAAACCAATCATCACAATATAAAACAATTTTATATTCACTATCAAATACGCACTCATATCTATCATTACACTCAACTCATTCTAGAGTACTACTGACTCTATCTCTAATGAGTAACACCCAACAGAGCAGGGTTGTCGCTTAACCATATGCTCTGATACCAAATGTAACATCCCGAAAATTTTCGACTTTCGAAAATTCAACATCGATACTCACTTTATCGACTGCTGAGCCATCGAATGCCGGAAACCCGAAAAGTTATGGTTTTAAGAAAGAAGAAAATGTAGAAGAAGGAGATAGAAGAAAAAGAAAGAAGAACAACAACAAAACAAGAGCAGAAAACAGAAACAGAAAACAATATCAGAATCTCACATATCGCAGCGGAACAATATATAATAGATAAATGAATATCATTTAAAAACAAAAGAATTATATCTGTTATTACATTACATCACATCATATCATCAGAGTCAATAAACAACAATGGACAGTTATATAACTTGTCCTCATACAGAATACACAGCGGAATAAATACTATCAAATACAAATACTACGTCTCGTCATCCAGCTTATCTCCAAGCTCCAGAATATCCAGAATATCCTGATAATATAACTCTAGGCTGCCCGTGTGGAAATTGGTGGGCACCCAGAGTTTAGAAGGGAACAATAAACTCCGAGTCAGTCATGGTGACTGGTGTGAGATCGTAAAACAGTTATTCTTCACAAATATAATAAAACAAATTCGCAATGCTTTTGGAAAATGAAACTACCATAAGACCTCCCACCACACACAATGCAAACGCAGAATTGGAGGAGATTTCTTCTTATGATAGTCAAAGATGCTTACTATGCGAAAATCAAATTCTTTTTGATATTATTATTAGTGCATAGTGTAGAAAACATTTCGAAAGTATAATATTAATCTTAGCCAGCATAGGCATTCCGCACTTATGCCTACTATAGCTACTATGTTCAATAGCAGGTTACCGCCACATTCCATAGCAGGTAATACAACTAAAACCGTACACGTCGCGTATTGTTTCTTTGGATTTCCAACAAATGGTCAGGCTAAGGAACTTCCTATCCACGATGGGTACGTCCCTGGAATAGACGACCCGAGAACCTAACCGGATCTCTGCCAACACATGGCCGGGTTACCTCTGCAAAAATAGGTAACTACTGACACGCGTATGCCATCCCCCGATCGTCACCGATCTTCCCGAGGATCCCCGATTCGCAACAAACCACATAGATAATAATAATGCAGTAACCACAGAGGTTAAGTATCTGGGCTCCATACCATGATACCACCTTTATCCAGAAGGAATGACATACACTAAGGGGCGCTACTCCCTAGAACCTTGCCGCATCCTTCCTGTTTCGACCATTTCCGGGGTGTGAGGCTCGACGAAGTCTCGTCCACAAAGCTACGCTTTCTCAAAAAGCCCTGCTTCGGGTCAAACAAAATGATCAACCTATGATCACAAAGATATAAGATCAAACAAATGATCATATCACAAATGATCAAACACTGATCATTTCACAGCAACACTCAGTATGCCACGTTACCAAATTGGGATATATCGCTGATAAATTTCAACTACATAACCTCTGAGCTCGTACGTCTCAAAGAAGGGTGTTAAGCTAAGAGAATAAATTCTCCGCCACCAACAGAAATGTATTTGAAAGAAATCAGCTTTATATCTCAAATTGTAACGTCAGACACACAATCCATACAAGTCTGTTCCGGGATCGAACAGAACCGAAGGCACTTCTCACGAAGCCCTTGCATATCCGGATAAATTTCTAATCATGTCCGGACTTCCCGTCACAAAGGGTGATAAAACCTCTAAATCGGAGATCAGCCGATGTAGAGTAACTCGACGGTAATCCTTCCATTTTCAAAAATATCCGGTCTTCAACACCGGTCTTCGAATGCAATTCATAACGACGTATCACATATTCGGAATGGGTTATACGACCCCATGGTCCTTTCCCGGCTAACCCGAATAGTGAGCGATTATTTAAAAACAAGTGTGGCATTCAAATTCATCCAATTCACAACAAATACCTATCTAAAAGTAATTATTGATAGTCGGTTATTTAACTATCAATAAAGATGCGCAACATCATCAGATTCCAAATAATTTTCCAAATTATTTTATCTTCAAAAATATCTTTACTAGATATAAAATTTCCATACTTCAAAAATAAAACAACGTTTATTTTTCTAAACAGTTTCCCTTTCTTTTATAAATTCCATAGTGAATTTATATTTCAAAATATCTACTGATATACGATTTTCAAACTGTTTCCAATATTCAATTTCAATTTATCTTTAAGAAGATAAAATCTCAAAACGTTTCATTTCATTTTGGAAAGCATTTCCATACTTATTTAATAATAAGTATTTCACAAATCTATTTATTTTCAACATTTGAAAATATTCGATATACTTAAATCAATATTAAGTATATATTTCATTCTTTTAAGGAAATCATTCTTAAAACACATTTATTTGAGTCAAAACGAATGTTACGTAAAACATCGTTACGACGACTCAAAATCACTAGTATAGGGATTCGAAATTTAGATAGATATATAAATCCCAATACTATATAAAACATTTCCTTTCGGAAATCATTTACTATAACAACTGTGTTATAGTCCATCATTTCCTTATTTCTCGAAAACGTCTATTTCAACAATAAATGTTGAAATCTATGATTTCGATACTTAACACGTTTTAAAACTTCTTTTAAAACAATTAACTTTATTTCGAATATCACTTTTCCAAAACCATATCCATTTTACTTAATGATATATTCACTGTCCAAAATAGGAAATATACTTCACAAATTACATTTCAATCTTTTCTACACGTTTTATTCCAAGAATTATCCACTATCCAAAATCGTGGATAAAATTCCCTTAATAACTTCTATATTACATTCATCAAATTTGATTGATTTCGAATTCATAAAACAACGTTTATAAATTCACCTTTATATTTTCTAACAACTTCGATTTATAAAATTCTCCTTTTATTAACTTCTAAAATTACTTATCAAAATAAGTGATTCCAGATTTATAAACAACGTTTATAAATCACATTTATACTTCATAACAATTTCAACTTATGAAATCATTTCATTTAGCAATTTCTATTCATATCCCAATTAAGTGCAAAAATCTAATTTATAAGTAAATTACTTATAAATCGTTTATTCTACAACATCTATTCACTTTATAACTTCACGCTATAAATCTATTAATTTCATTCACTTATGAAATCCTTTTATACTTCTTTTTGACACTTATAAAAATTCGTTTTATAAGTCCAATATTTTGATTTACAACATATCAATTTTATAAATCTTTTTATACAAATCGTTTATAGTTATTCAAAAATCTCAATTTAAACCATTTCATAAATCAGTCAACTATTTATTCCAAAAATAACTTTTCGGTTATATTTCCCAAATCTATAAATTTTTGTAACTTTAAATTTGAACGTTTATTTATTTAAAATAAATCACTTCAAAAATCCCATAAAACGTATATTTTCAAAAATCACTTTAAAATCTTTTTAAAGTAACAGTCGTTATTTTTACATTTCAAAACTGAATCCGATGATGCTACAGCACCAATTGGTCAATCACAACAGTCAATATCATATATCAATATGATAACAGAATATATCAAAATATCTGTAAATAAATAACTACTGGTGAGGAATCCAGTTGGATCCCTCCAACCTGTTTCCCTGCATCCACAGATGTTAGCACAATACCAATTCCGCTCCAGTACGGAATTATCGCGGTATATGGGTTTTTATAAATCCGCTTACTAACGGCGCAATAGGGTCTCATCCGCTATACGAGGCGGGAAATCAATCAATCCAATATATACATATGCCAATATGTATATATTGCTATATATAGATACATATCCTACTATATCTAATATCACATTCAAACAGTCAATCATCAATCAATAACTGTAAAAATTCCACATTCAATTTGAGTGAGAAAATCTCACCTTAGCTTTTATTTTGCATTCCATTTTCGGCTTGATTTCTTTACAGATTTTGACCTAGTATAAATAATTATACAATTCGTTAATATTCGAACAAATCGAATAATAAATTTTTCATTTGATAATTTTAATCATTCAATGATTTTACTTTAAACCAGTTTCTTTTAATAAATTTGTTTAACTAAAAATTAACTTTAAAACTAAATTTCCTTTAATAAAATATCTTAGTAGTTAAAAATAACTAAATAAGTTAATTTAACACTTTACCCACTAAATCCATAAACTATTGTTTAAAACCACTTAAACGAATAAATTTAAAAATATGTATACATGTATTTATTCTTATCCTTATTATTTTGAAAATAGATATCCATTTGAAAATAGTATATATACATATAGTTTTCAAAATCTGTAAAATATACATCTATATAAAATAATCTCTGTCACCATTTAAAACTTCTATCTTCTGAATCTTATATATATATACTCATCGTTTTCTGTTTTACTATAAACTGCCTATATATATATACTTAACTGTTTTTTTTATAATAATCATCACAGTAACCCCTTTTTTTTTATTAAACTGAATACCCAATAATTTCAAAACAGTCTATAGCTCTTAGTGTAAATATATATATAATAATTTCTTTTCTTATCCTAGATTTCTAAACATATACATATATATATATATATAAATTTAAATCGAAAAGAAAGAATCTGTATAAATACCTTATCAATTTGTTCGAGGAAAAAAAATCACAGCCACCACAGAAATCGACTTCAAAAACGCGGCCCCAGTCATCGCGAAATCGAATCACCCCATCTGACTGTCGTTGCTCGACGAACTGCCCCAATCGCGATATCGCGAGCTGCTTGACTCCGCCTCCGATTTAAGACGCCGTCTACCCCTTGCCACCGCTGTCCTTCACGCGCTGACCACCGGTATCGAATTTCGCGACCACGCTCCCATCATCGCACGCGCCACCCAGACGCGCTGCCACGTTCGCCCTCGCCTACGAACCATCCCATCGCGAATACCATCGCGTGCTCGACCACAGCTTTCCCCCCTCGAATTGCCGATGAACTCGCATCTCCCCAGCCTTCCACGCAAGCGCGCGCGCCCCTAATTCCAATCGCCATCGCGTCGCCTTCACGTGAGCTCGCGCCAACCAGACTGCAGCCCCAAGGCTCATACGCGACCCCAAACGCCTATTTCCTCACGCGCGCCTTCGCCTCCACTCGGCTCAAAACCCAGCTGCGCCGAACCAAAGATTTTCCCCAATCTCGCGAAGATCTCGAACTCGACCACCTTCCACTACTCGCGGCTGCGACTTTGATTTTTTTGAAATCGAACGAGGATTGATTTCATTTTAGAGGGAAAGGAAGGAATTTTGAGTCGGCCATTGTTTTCCTCTTTTGAACGAAAAGGCTCGGCCTTGAATTGGATTTCATTTTGAATCTTCGTTCGAACGAAACTTGAAGTGGACAGCCATTTTTATCTTTCTTCGAATTAATCTGCGAACGAAATGATTTCCTCTCGCGTGTTTTATCAGAGAAGAAGGGGACAAGAGTACGCGATGTTTCAGGGAATAGGTCGACACAAATCAGATAATAGGCTGTCTGTTGATTTGTGTATAAATTTTATATTTTAAATTAAATCGATTAATTATTGTCCAGGCATTTAAATCTCGTACGATCACACAATGAATCCGAATGCTACGAAATTTGAAGTCCGACAATAATTTAATATTACGGACCCAATGGAACTGGTTTCGTTGAATTCCGAGACTGCGCCTCGGACGGCTATTTTTAAATAACGATTCGAACGATAAAATTTTAAACTGAACAAATCAATTCGAAATTAGATTCTGAAGCTTCTGTTATCTTCAGTGATATCAATACGAATTTTAAAAGCTCTTGAAATATTTTTCTTCAACTTTAAATTGAAGATTTAAATTTTTATTCAGCATTCAATAGATTAAATTTTAATGTTTAATCGCAAAAATCAAAGTTATATCGGGGATTCAAATTAAATCATCATTCAAATATTTAAAATAAATTAAATATTCCCAATTTAATTCGTTCAAAATTCTGGGTCGTTACAGATTATCAGGATATTCTGGATATTCTGGAGCTTTGGAAGCAAGCTGGAGGACGAGACGTAGTATTTGTATCTGATAGTATTTATTCCGCTGTGTATTCTGTATGAGGACAAGTTTATATAACTGTCCATTGTTGTATATGACTCTGATTGATGTATGTATAAACTGATATAGTTCTTTGTTTTAAAAGACTAGTGTTATCTATTATATATTGTTCCGCTGCGATATGTGAGATTCTGATATTGTTTTCTGTTTCTGTTCTGATGTGTTGTTCTTCTTTTCTTTTTCTACTCTCTTCCTTCTGCTTTCTTCTTCTTCTACTTTTTCTTCTTTTTAAAAACCCTCACTATTGGAGTTTCCGGCACTCGATTGCCCGACAGTCGATAAAGTGAGTATCGATGTCGAATTTTCAAAAGTCGAAAATTTCGGTACGTGACAAAATGATTTTTATATTATATTAATGATTTTGAATAAAGTTAAAATGTATAATGAATGAATATTTAAGTTGAAATTTTGAAATATAACTAAAATTGGAAATTTGTGAATTTGGCTTAAAAGTGAATTTTAAGTTAAGTAAATAAAAAATGGAATTAAGTTATATTTGAAAATTTAAACTTAAGAATTTAATTTAATGAATTTATAATTTAATATTGGAATTTAATAAGTGAATTATTATTAAATTTTGATTTTTGAATGGAGGTTTAACTTTATAAAATCATGAATATAAGGGTATTTGAATGATTGTTTTAAAAGTGAAATTATATGATTTTTTAAGTTAAAAATGATTTATTTAAAAATATAATTGTTTGTGAAATTATACTGAATATTTGAAGTTAATTAACTGCATTTCTGAAATGCTATTAATTCTAATGTAAATGATAATACAACATTTGTAAATGCTGTAGTTGATAATAATGAACAAAATGGCTAAATTTAATTAAAGGCTATTATAGCATTTTTGTAAATGTTATAATGGTTGAATTTAACTAAGTTTATTTGAAACTAATGTAACCCTATTACAGCATTTTAAATGCTGTCTTTTGTTAAATTGAACTGTTTTAAATGTGACTTTCCGCAGCATTTTTTAAATGCTGTGAAAGTTTAATTTTCATTATTTTAATTAATTTAAGTGAACGAATGAACTTTGAAAGATTAAAATTTTGGAAATTTATTAATTTAATTATTAAATATAATAACTTCATTTTTATGATTTAAAATAAAGTAATTTGTTTCGAAATATAAACTATTTTGAAATATGATATTTTGATATTTTGAAATGGATATTTGAAGGATATTGAATTTTGAAATGATATTTGATTTCGAAGTATAAAATACCATTTTGAAATTTTAACCACGGGATGTATTTAATTTATAGTTTAACTGATCCTTAAAGGATGGGCGATCCCAAGCATCCTTTGAGTTATTATGCATTTCTACTACAGTTCACTTGAGTTGGTTTACATTATATAAGTATATATTGTCCTGACTCGAGTGTTTTGTATTTTACTTTACGCTCGGGTCAGCCTGAGTATTTACAGCTTAGCTTTGGATTTCTTTCTGGAGCTAGGAATCGCTGGAGATTCTGCTTGTCTAGTTATCTGTTCCTTTCAGTTCAGTTGTTCTATTTCAGTTCTGGTATTAATAAACTTCTATATATTTGAGATTTCTATTGTATATGTTTTCAAAGAAATATTATGTATTTTGTTTTGAGAGTTTGTTATAGTAGCTTCATGAACTACTATGGTATTTTTAATTTCCGCTGCGAGTTATTCTGATATGTTCTGTGTTTGTGATTCTGTGTATTTGATTTCATTTTCTCCAAATTTATTTACAATCTGTTATTTTGAATTATTCAAGTCAGACATGTGTGGATTATTGTCGATTTGAATGGTCTAAAATAGTGGGTCGTTACATCCGAGACTGTGCCTCGGACGGCTATTTTTAAATATCAATTCGAACGATTTAATTTCAAAACTGAACGAAACAGTTTGAAATTAGATTCTGAAGCTTCTGTTATCTTCAGTATCATCAATACGAATTTTAAAAGCTTTTGAAATATTTTTCTTCAGCTTAAAATTGAAGATTCCAATTTTTATTCAATTCAATAGATTAAATTTTAAAATTTAATCGCCAAATTCAGAGTTATATCGGGGATTCAAATTAAATCACCGTTCAAATATTTAAAATTAATTAAATATTCACAATTTAATTTGTTCAAAATTCTGGGTCGTTACAAACTTCCCTCCTTAAAAGAATTTCGTCCCGAAATTACAAGTTAGGAAGAAAAAGTCCTTAACTCGTCTACTATTTTTCATAACCTAATAGTTTTATCAAATTTATCAAAACAAATCTTTCTACTAAAGATTCGTTATTAATCCAACTAACTTTCTAAACATTTTCATAGTTTTCAAACATCATTGTTTTCTTAACAATCCAAATTTAAATTTTAAACTTCCAAAATTTCTCAAAAAAATTTCTAATACTCGAAATTTCCAAAAAATTTCGCCAGCGTCTCCTTTGCGCGGCTAATACGGCATGACTACAAAACGTCCCTACGGACTCTCAGATTTCAAAAAGAAAAGAAAAAGCCAAGCGGCTAGACAAGAAATCAGCAAATCTCATATTAAAATTTAAATACATACCTTTTTGTCGAGCAATTCAAATTCTCTTCAAAATTAAAATCCCAATTCCTTTACACCTGTATATCCTACTAGCCATAATATCTAGTTACATATATTCAAACCATTTTGCAAATTTAATTACAAAATTTTCGATACTTACTTCTTATACCACTTCTAGTTTACTATTGAAGTTATATATTTATTCTCATTCAATTTTACATTTCACATTCATTTGTATTTAGTTTACCATTTCAACTAAATTTGGATTCAATTTACTTTCAATTCTGAAATATTGAATTTTATCAGTTATCTGTCATTTACAACTGCACTATTTTAAATTAGTTTCAATTACTAATTCAAATTGATTTATTCATCCTGAAACTCATTCACTAATTCTTTCATTTCAAATTCGAATTTGATTTCCAAATCAAATTTCAAATATTCTATAAGTCTTTGACATACTTACATTTCGATTTATAAGATCATTGATACATTCACCTTACTAATTTCATTCCATTAGAATTCTATTTTCAATTATAAATTCATATTCACAATTTCATTCCATTATTGAATTTTAAATTTTCAATTACCTTCTTGAATTCTATTCCAAGTTATAAATTCATTTACAATTTGAATTTTATTCAAATCAGATCTCAATATTTTATAAGTTATCAATTTCATAATATTTCATAAATATTTTTATATAGTATTCCAGAGTCTTTTCAACTTTTTCAAAACCATTTTTGAAAACAATTCAAATTATCTTTTGAATTTCAAAACAAAACTCCAATTTTTTTCAAACAACCTCCATTTAAAACAAATTTGGCAGCAATTCCTCTTTTGGAAACCCAAAAATGAATTCTAATGATGTGGCCATCATCATCAGGATTATTTTCCAGCGACCGAAAAGATTTTAGAGCTTTCAACTCTCCAAAATACTTTTCAAACCTTTGAAATTCATTTTCAAATCAAAAAGGATTTAAACTTTCCAAATCTCCAAAATTTTCAAATTCTTTTCAAAACATTTCCAAAAACTTCTCTGGAATTCCGTTTCAAATTATAAGTCACATTTATAATTTATATTCTTAAATTTCATTCGTATATGAATTTATTTCTTAACTTTGGAGTTATGATTTCAATTTCTTATTCAATTTCATATAATGATAACATTTCAACATTTTCACTTTCCTAACATCCATGCAACCATATACTGTAATAATTTACAGAAAATCATTTCTTTTGTATACAAAAATAGTTTTGGGCAAAATTATTTCATTTACCCTATTTTAAAACAATACTGTGTCGGTTTATCTTGTTTAAGAGTTTAGAAACCCCTATCGATTACAGTTAGCTAGACTGCATCGACCAAAATCCATAAACAATCAACCGATAAGTCAACACAATACAAAACAATTTCATATTCAATAACAAATACGCGCTCATATCTATTATTACACTCAACTCATTCTAGAGTACTGCTGACTCTATCTCTAATGAGTAACACCTAACAGAGCAGGGTTGTCGCTTAACCATATGCTCTGATACCACGATGTAAGGACCCGATTCTTCGACTTCCGAAAACCGACATCGATACGCCCACTGTATCGACTGCCGAGCAACGAATGCCGGAAAACCGAATTCTTAGGGTTTTAGAAAGAAGAAAACAGAAGAAAAGATAGAAGTAGAAGAAGAAGAGAAGAAAGAAGAAAAAGAAAGAAGGAGAACAACAGAAAAACATCAGAACAGAAACAAAACAATATCAGAATCTCACATATCGCAGCGGAACAATATATAATAGATAAACACTAGTCTTTTAAAACAAAGAGCTATATCAGTTTATACATACATCAATCATCAGAGTTGTAACGATCCCGAATTTTATATATTTTCAAATTGATAATTTAAAGAATATTTGAATAAAATTTGTGAAATAAATCGATTTAAGTGATGCGAGTTTCCCCGATCGTCGAATAAATTTTGGATAAATCATTTAAATTAAAAATATTGTATATATATTGAATTTGAGTTTAAATTTAAAATAAATGGTTTAAATTTGAATTCATAAAATAAATATAGAGATATATATATATGTATATACTTTGGATACAAGATAGTTAGTAGTAAAGTAAAATAATCTAACAACATAATAAAATAGAAGTTATTCATACTATAAAGTAATAAGACAAGACAAAAGGAAAGATATCTATATATACATATAGGAATGCAAGTGTAAGTAAGACAACAATATATATTCAAGTGCAAACAAATAAGAATATATATATATCTATCACTAAGCTTGCTGAAGAAGACAATATCATGTATACAAGTTGAATAAATATATATGAGAAAGAAGACATAAAGGACTTGAGCAATTAATGCATGAATCCTTAGTACACAATATAGATTTATACAAGCCACATTTAAACTATTTCATTTTCTTTTACAGCCGAGATGGAAGGAGGGATACTATATAAATATAAATGTGGTACAAACTAATTAATGCATCAACCACCAAAGGAAAATATCAGCAAGCAAAAGAAGAAAATATCCCTGCTAAACATTGTACAAAATAATATATATCAACCAGTGAGCCTTCTATTCTATATACATATCTTCCTTTTCCTCGGTTCGTTCTATTCAAAACTGAGTAGCATCTGTTGTAAGCTTCATCTTTAACATAAACATGCTTCAATAAAAACAACAAATTAAATCAATTCAAACCTGAGATCAAGGAGGAAGCTTCAACAGGCAGTTCCCAGGTTGACTTAAAGAAAAGCATCTCTGTTCTTCTTCCCATCAAGCTAAGTAAACTCTAAAGTTATAATATATCTTAATAACTTAAACAAAATAAACATCATAATCAAGTAAAACCATATTCAATTCAGTGGTAACAAGCAAGAGCAGATCAAGTTCAAAGTCAAAAACAGTTCCAGGCTTTGCTTTTCTGTCTAAATTCAGGTGAGTAAACTCTTTATTTAAAAGTTTAAGTAAAACATGTTGTTGTTTGTGAAATTTTCTGTGATGATGATTGTTTTGTATGAATGTATATAGATAAGTCTCTGTGCATTTGGAAAATGTGCATATCTATGATATGGTTGTCATCCCTGTTCTGGTACAGGATTATTAAGTTATAAACCACATTTTCCTTTTTCTCTTCCTCTGATTTCATATGGGGTTTGACCTTCAAACATTAAATGTTTGTTTAGACTTAAATTAAATTTAAAAAAAAAATGAATTTAAGTAAAAATATTTAGAGGGTTATTTGGAAAATGGAAATATAGTGGAAATCCTTTAAATATGTAAAAATCAGTCATTGAAATCTACTGTTTCAAGATCATAACCTAAATACACTTTAAAAGTTATGATTTTTAAAACATATATCACAATTTTTAATATTGAGATGAATGTAAATTTTGGTGATGTCTGGATTATGGGTTTTAAGCATTTATGGGTGGCCGGAGGAACAATGGTGGTCGACGTTTGGTCTGGAGATGGAGCAAGGTACGGTGGCTATGGGAAAAATGGTTGGAGGTGGTAGAGATTGTCGTGGCGTCAATGGCGAGGTGATTTAGGTTTCTAAACCTAATTTGGTCGAGCGTGGTAGATGGATCAGTGATTCATCTCTGGTGTATCGAGTGCGATGGGACCAAGGGGGATGGGTTCGGTGATGGTCAGAGAATTGGTGACCGGAGGTACAGCGACTTCTGATGGTCGGCGATAGGAGTTCGAGGCAAATTCAGGCGAGGCGGTGGTACCTGGAAGTGTTTGAAGTTGGGTTCGATAGTGAGAATTCCAGTTTGTCAGTGATTTGGAATTCTGGGTGTTTGTGAGCCTCAGGGGGTTCATCGCTGATGTGAGGAAGGTGGCGAAGTTGATCGGAGCTCGCCAGAACTCCGGTGCATGTGCACGAACCTATGAATGGGTATCAGTTTTTTTATGTTTGGAGGAGAAGGATTTTTACTCGAAGACAACATCAGGAAGTTTGGATGAAGGCTCGAGTCCGGGCTCGTGTATTTTTAAGTATATATCGGGTCACTTTTAAGACTTGGTCAAGAAAAAAAAATGGAAGCTATCGGGTTGATTTTCTGTGAAGCCCGAAGCAAATGAGAATATTTCTCAAGGGTGACTCGAAGCAGGTCTCGAACTCAATATGTAAGCAGTTTTTGTTTTCAAAATTTTTAAACTTTATACATTTTTAAATTATGTTTTAAAATGATGGATTGGATTTAAAAGATGAAATCAATTAAAGAAAAATCAAAGAAATTAAATTATCTTTTGGTTTATTAAAACGACTAACGGTTTTGTTAAAATAAATTTCTTAAAAAGTAATTACTTAATAAATTGTTAAATATTAAAGGTTGATTAAACAAATAAATAAGATTTAAATAAATTAACAATTAAGAGTTAATTAATTAAGAGAGTTAATTAATTAAGATAATTAATTAAGAAATGATAAATTAAGGGAAATAATTAAGATCTAATCAATTGCCATTAATTGTAATTTATCATTTATTTAAGATTTTAAATGTAAGTATTATGTGATTAATAAATTTAAACTACATGATTAATTCATCTTAATTGAAGATGCTTTGATTATTTTTGATTGTTGTATGTTGGATTGATATTCCTATTTGTGATGTGATGCTATATGATATTGAATACTTTGAGATGAGCTGTGATGAATATACTATTGTATGAATATGAAAACCCCTTGACCCGTAAAACGACACTTGAATTTCGATGCGACAGGGAGTCGGATTCCAGTTGGTTATCCGAAACCCACATCGAATTGTAATGATGAATCTTTGTGACTGATAAATTTATTTTATCTATGAATCTGTGAATGAAGATAAGCGTTATCGATTATACCGCTTATCGATATATCTGTAATGATTGATGTTGCACTATTATGTTAAACCCCTGGACTACACCATACACACACAAATATGGATTTCACGTGGAAATCGGTTAAGTCAAAGATAATGTAAATTTGACGTTTTTGAAATTGAAATTTTATTTTCAAATGATTTTGAAATTGGAAATTTGGGTTTAAAGTGAAAAGCAATTGAAATAGAATTTCAAAGATAAAAGTTATTTTGAATAACTTAATCGAGTTATGAAAATTTAAATAATTTGATTTAAATTTGAATTCAAGTTTGAAGTTGAATCCTATGATTTGAAACTAGGGATTGAAAATGTTATAAATGTGTTTGTATGAATTAAACCATTTTAAAAGTATAAAGTTTGGGAATTTGAATTTAACCCAAGGATTTCAACTCGTATGAATAAATCAAATTTTCTGAAATGAAACTATTTGTTTTCAAAAGAATAAAAGCTTTCAGATAAGAAATGAAATTCCAGTTTAATTAAAGGAATTTCAAGATTGAAACGAAAATGGTTTTCCAAGTTATGAATGAATTGTTTTGAAAAGCTATGAATTAAATCTGTTTATTTTTAACAGATTTAAAATGATGATTCGCTTAAACTATTTGAAATGGAATTGTTGAAAGCTATAAGTTAAATCTTTGTTTTAAAGATTTAACGAGTTAATCAAATTGAAATGGAAATTAATTTGGAAAATCTGTGAATGAATCTTTTGTTTAAAAGATTAAAGTGTGAAAATTGTTTAAACCATTGAGGGTTGTTGAAATGAATCTTTTTGTTTAAAAAGATGTAAATGGTAATTTGTTTTAACCATTCAAATGGAAAGTTTTGGGTTTTAAGTTGTGACTTAATTGAAATCCCATATCCATATGTTTTAAAATATTTCGCTCACTATTCGGTTTAGCCGGGAGAGGACCTTTGGGTCGTATAACCCATTCCGAATATGTGATACGTCGTATATGGATAGCATTTGAAGACCGGTGTTGAAGACCGGATATTTTTGAAAACGGAAGGATTACCGTCGAGTTACTCTGCATCGGCTGATCCCCGATATAGAGGTTTTATCATCCTTAGTGACGGGAAGTCCGGACGTGATTGGAAATTATCCGGATTTGCAAGGGCTTCGTGAGAAGTGCCTTCGGTTCTGTTCGAACCCGGAACAGACTTGTATGGATTGTATGTCTGACATTACACTTTGAGATATAAAGCCGATTTCTTTCAAATACATTTCTGTTGGTGGCAGAGAATTTATTCTCTTAGCTTAACACCCTTCTCTGAGACGTACGAGCTCAGAGGTTATGTAGTTGAAATTTATCAGCAATATATCCCAATTTGGTAATGTGGCATGCTGAGTGTAGCTGTGTGATGATCATCGTTTGATCATTTGTGATATGATCATTTGTTTGATCATTTATCTTTGTGATCATAGGTTGATCATCTGTTGACCCAAAGCATGGCTTTGTGACAAAGCGTAGCTTTGTGGACGAGCCTTCGTCAGGGCCTCACAACCCGGAAATGGTCGAAACAGGAATGTTGCGGCAAGGTTATGAGGGTCGCGCCCTTTAGGGTATGTCATTTCCTTCTGGAAAAGGGTGGTGTCATGGTATGGAGCCCAGATACTTACTCATGTGGATACACTTTATTATGTGTGATGTTGGTTATCGAGGCCTCGGATAAAGGTCCCAAAGGACTGGGGGGGGTGGCATATTCGTGAGTTACCTGTTACAGGGGTAACCCGGCCTTGTTTGGCAGAGAACAGTTGGTTCTCGGAACGTCCCGCCAGAGGCGTTTCTTTCGTGGAATAGGAAGTTCCTTAGCCTGACCATTTGTTGGAAATCCAAAGAAACAATACGTGACTTGTACGGTTTTAGTTGTATTACCTGCTATGGAATGTGGCGGTAACCTGCTATTGAACATAGTAGCTATAGTAGGCATACGATACTGGTCGTATGTTGGCTAAGATTAATATTATACTTTCGAAATGTTTCTACACTATGCACTAATAATAATATCAAAAATGATATGATTTTGCGTAGTAAGCATGTTTGACTATCATAAGAAGAAATCTCCTCCAATTCTGCGTTTGCATTGTGTGTGTGGCGGGAGGTCTTATGGTAGTTTCATTTTCTAAAAGCATTGTGGATTTCAATGTTTTAAAACCTTTTGTGTTTGTTTAAAGATAAACTGTTTTTGTTGCTCACACCAGTCCCATGACTGATCCGGAGTTTATTGTTCCTTCCTAAACTCTGGGTGCTCATAATTTTCCACACGAGCAGTGTAGAGTTGGGTTTCTTTTCAGATATTCAGGTTTAGTAGATTTTCTGGAGCTAGTTCATTCATCAGAGTTGCTTATCTTGGAGTTGTGGATTCATTCTTGTCTGAAGATCATTTTGGAGTTATCATTTCTATTGATATTGTTCCGCTGCTGGTGTTATCATTTTCTTTTCCGCTGCTATTTCTTGTATCATATCTCTGATGTATATTGATATTCATTGTTTCACTCTGTTGTATCAGATATTATATATCAATGTATTATTCTTTTCTTCCGCTGTGTTATTTACTTAACTGTGTTATAGCTCCGGCGAATCGGATTTGAACGGTCGAATCTGCAGCATTCTAGTACAATGTGAAGTACGGATGTTGATTTTCGAGCGGGCAAAACCCGATACGTTACATGTGGTATCAGAGCTAAGGTTGAACTTTAGCTCAGGAGTGTAACACGTTAAGTAACTCATTAGAGATAGAGTGAAGTAAACTCTAGAATGAGTAATCCTCAGATATCCGTTCGAATGCCTCAGTAAATTCTCTTGCTATCCACTGATAGTGAGTATGAGTGCAAGAAGAGGATGAGATAGGGGACAGAGGGAATACGACTAGAAATGGTCAATACTCTGTAACAACAAGGAAGCGATATTTTCTCTATCAATCTCTTTTGTTCAACATCTTTTCTCAATTCTTCGATAGTTTCTGGTAGATCCAGGAATAAATTCGATATATAAAAATGGGACATAAACTCCAACTGAGCCAAAATTGTTTGTATGGATGAATTGGTTGCCTTGTTTGCTATAGTTGATAGATATAATTTAGTTTCTAAACTAAAATTTTTGAAATCGTATCCATACACCTATCTATTCTTTGGGTCCCAGTATATTCTACGAATGGTTAGTTATCCTTTCGAACTAACCGATGCCACTGTATATTTCGTAGATCTGGATAACCCGAGTATCTTGTGAAGTGTTAAATAGATTCGATCTTGTATCTATTTTTGATATTCTGATTTGGTAAGCCAAATGCAGAATAAATGTTCAGTTTGAGTTAAAGAAATATTCTTCATCTGTCTTTGTGTCCCCCTGGCAAATTTCGAGGACGAAATTCTTTTAAGGGGGGAAGTCTGTAACGATCCCGAATTTTATATAAATTCAAATTGATAATTTAAAGAATATTTGAATAAAATTTGTGAAATAAATCGATTTAAGTGATGCGAGTTTCCCCGATCGTCGAATAAATTTTGGATAAATCATTTAAATTAAAAATATTATATATATATTGAATTTGAGTTTAAATTTAAAATAAATGGTTTAAATTTGAATTCATAAAATAAATATAGAGATATATATATGTATATACTTTGGATACAAGATAGTTAGTAGTAAAGTAAAATAATCTAACAACATAATAAAATAGAAGTTATTCATACTATAAAGTAATAAGACAAGACAAAAGGAAAGATATCTATATATACATATAGGAATGCAAGTGTAAGTAAGACAACAATATATATTCAAGTGCAAACAAATAAGAATATATATATCTATCACTAAGCTTGCTGAAGAAGACAATATCATGTATACAAGTTGAATAAATATATATGAGAAAGAAGACATAAAGGACTTGAGCAATTAATGCATGAATCCTTAGTACACAACATAGATTTATACAAGCCACATTTAAACTATTTCATTTTCTTTTACAGCCGAGATGGAAGGAGGGATACTATATAAATATAAATGTGGTACAAACTAATTAATGCATCAGCCACCAAAGGAAAATATCAGCAAGCAAAAGAAGAAAATATCCCTGCTAAACATTGTACAAAATAATATATATCAACCAGTGAGCCTTCTATTCTATATACATATCTTCCTTTTCCTCGGTTCGTTCTATTCAAAACTGAGTAGCATCTGTTGTAAGCTTCATCTTTAACATAAACATGCTTCAATAAAAACAACAAATTAAATCAATTCAAACCTGAGATCAAGGAGGAAGCTTCAACAGGCAGTTCCCAGGTTGACTTAAAGAAAAGCATCTCTGTTCTTCTTCCCATCAAGCTAAGTAAACTCTAAAGTTATAATATATCTTAATAACTTAAACAAAATCAACATCATAATCAAGTAAAACCATATTCAATTCAGTGGTAACAAGCAAGAGTAGATCAAGTTCAAAGTCAAAAACAGTTCCAGGCTTTGCTTTTCTGTCCAAATTCAGGTGAGTAAACTCTTTATTTAAAAGTTTAAGTAAAACATGTTGTTGTTTGTGAAATTTTCTGTGATGATGATTGTTTTGTATGAATGTATATAGATAAGTCTCTGTGCATTTGGAAAATGTGCATATCTATGATATGTTTGTCATCCCTGTTCTGGTACAAGATTATTAAGTTATAAACCACATTTTCCTTTTTCTCTTCCTCTGATTTCATATGGGGTTTGACCTTCAAACATTAAATGTTTGTTCAGACTTAAATTAAATTTAAAAAAAAACGAATTTAAGTAAAAATATTTAGAGGGTTATTTGGAAAATGGAAATACAGTGGAAATCCTTTAAATATGTAAAAATCAGTCATTGAAATCTACTGTTTCAAGATCATAACCTAAATACACTTTAAAAGTTATGATATTTAAAACATATATCACAATTTTTAATATTGAGATGAATGTAAATTTTGGTGATGTCTGGATTATGGGTTTTAAGCATTTATGGGTGGCCGGAGGAACAATGGTGGTCGACGTTTGGTCTGGAGATGGAGCAAGGTACGGTGGCTATGGGAAAAATGGTTGGAGGTGGTAGAGATTGCCGTGGCGTCAATGGCGAGGTGATTTAGGTTTATAAACCTAATTTGGTCGAGCGTGATAGATGGATCGGTGATTCATCTCTGGTGTATCGAGTGCGATGGGACCAAGGGGGATGGGTTCGGTGATGGTCAGAGAATTGGTGACCGGAGGTACAGCGACTTCTGATGGTCGGCGATAGGAGTTCGAGGCAAATTCAGGCGAGGTGGTGGTACCTGGAAGTGTTTGAAGTTGGGTTCGATAGTGAGAATTCCAGTTTGTCAGTGATTTGGAATTCTGGGTGTTTGTGAGCCTCAGGGGGTTCATCGCTGATGTGAGGAAGGTGGCGAAGTTGATCGGAGCTCGCCAGAACTCCGGTGCATGTGCACGAACCTATGAATGGGTATCAGTTTTTTTATGTTTGGAGGAGAAGGATTTTTACTCGAAGACAACATCAGGAAGTTTGGATGAAGGCTCGAGTCCGGGCTCGTGTATTTTTAAGTATATATCGGGTCACTTTTAAGACTTGGTCAAGAAAAAAAAAATGGAAGCTATCGGGTTGATTTTCTGTGAAGCCCGAAGCAAATGAGAATATTTCTCAAGGGTGACTCGAAGCAGGTCTCGAACTCGATATGTAAGCAGTTTTTGTTTTCAAAATTTTTAAACTTTATACATTTTTAAATTATGTTTTAAAATGATGGATTGGATTTAAAAGATGAAATCAATTAAAGAAAAATCAAAGAAATTGAATTATCTTTTGGTTTATTAAAACGACTAACGGTTTTGTTAAAATGAATTTCTTAAAAAGTAATTACTTAATAAATTGTTAAATATTAACGGTTGATTAAACAAATAAATAAGATTTAAATAAATTAACAATTAAGAGTTAATTAATTAAGAGAGTTAATTAATTAAGATAATTAATTAAGAAATGATAAATTAAGGGAAATAATTAAGATCTAATCAATTGCCATTAATTGTAATTTATCATTTATTTAAGATTTTAAATGTAAGTATTATGTGATTAATAAATTTAAACTACATGATTAATTCATCTTAATTGAAGATGCTTTGATTATTTTTGATTGTTGTATGTTGGATTGATATTCCTATTTGTGATGTGATGCTATATGATATTGAATACTTTGAGATGAGCTGTGATGAATATACTGTTGTATGAATATGAAAACCCCTTGACCCGTAAAACGACACTTGAATTTCGATGCGACAGGGAGTCGGATTCCAGTTGGTTATCCAAAACCCACATCGAATTGTAATGATGAATCTTTGTGACTGATAAATTTATTTTATCTATGAATCTGTGAATGAAGATAAGCGTTATCGATTATACCGCTTATCGATATATCTGTAATGATTGATGTTGCACTATTGTGTTAAACCCCTGGACTACACCATACACACACAAATATGGATTTCACGTGGAAATCGGTTAAGTCACAGATAATGTAAATTTGACGTTTTTGAAATTGAAATTTTATTTTCAAATGATTTTGAAATTGTAAATTTGGGTTTAAAGTGAAAAGCAATTGAAATAGAATTTCAAAGATAAAAGTTATTTTGAATAACTTAATCGAGTTATGAAAATTTAAATAATTTGATTTAAATTTGAATTCAAGTTTGAAGTTGAATCCTATGATTTGAAACTAGGGATTGAAAATGTTATAAATGTGTTTGTATGAATTAAACCATTTTAAAAGTATAAAGTTTGGGAATTTGAATTTAACCCAAGGATTTCAACTCGTATGAATAAATCAAATTTTCTGAAATGAAACTATTTGTTTTCAAAAGAATAAAAGCTTTCAGATAAGAAATGAAATTCCAGTTTAATTAAAGGAATTTCAAGATTGAAACGAAAATGGTTTTCCAAGTTATGAATGAATTGTTTTGAAAAGCTATGAATTAAATCTGTTTATTTTTAACAGATTTAAAATGATGATTTGCTTAAACTATTTGAAATGGAATTGTTTGAAAGCTATAAGTTAAATCTTTGTTTTAAAGATTTAACGAGTTAATCAAATTGAAATGGAAATTAATTTGGAAAATCTGTGAATGAATCTTTTGTTTAAAAGATTAAAGTGTGAAAATTGTTTAAACCGTTGAGGGTTGTTGAAATGAATCTTTTTGTTTAAAAAGATGTAAATGGTAATTTGTTTTAACCATTCAAATGGAAAGTTTTGGGTTTTAAGTTGTGACTTAATTGAAATCCCATATCCATATGTTTTAAAATATTTCGCTCACTATTCGGTTTAGCTGGGAGAGGACCTTTGGGTCATATAACCCATTCCGAATATGTGATACATCGTATATGGATAGCATTTGAAGACCGGTGTTGAAGACCGGATATTTTTGAAAACGGAAGGATTACCGTCGAGTTACTCTGCATCGGCTGATCCCCGATATAGAGGTTTTATCATCCTTAGTGACGGGAAGTCCGGACGTGATTGGAAATTATCCGGATTTGCAAGGGCTTCGTGAGAAGTGCCTTCGGTTCTGTTCGAACCCGGAACAGACTTGTATGGATTGTATGTCTGACATTACACTTTGAGATATAAAGCCGATTTCTTTCAAATACATTTCTGTTGGTGGCGGAGAATTTATTCTCTTAGCTTAACACCCTTCTCTGAGACGTACGAGCTCAGAGGTTATGTAGTTGAAATTTATCAGCAATATATCCCAATTTGGTAATGTGGCATGCTGAGTGTAGCTGTGTGATGATCATCGTTTGATCATTTGTGATATGATCATTTGTTTGATCATTTATCTTTGTGATCATAGGTTGATCATCTGTTGACCCAAAGCATGGCTTTGTGACAAAGCGTAGCTTTGTGGACGAGACTTCGTCAGGGCCTCACAACCCGGAAATGGTCGAAACAGGTATGTTGCGGCAAGGTTATGAGGGTCGCGCCCTTTAGGGTATGTCATTTCCTTCTGGAAAAGGGTGGTGTCATGGTATGGAGCCCAGATACTTAATCATGTGGATACACTTTATTATGTGTGATGTTGGTTATCGAGGCCTCGGATAAAGGTCCCAAAGGACTAGGGGGTGGCATATTCGTGAGTTACCTGTTACAGGGGTAACCCGGCCTTGTTTGGCAGAGAACAGTTGGTTCTCGGAACGTCCCGCCAGAGGCGTTTCTTTCGTGGAATAGGAAGTTCCTTAGCCTGACCATTTGTTGGAAATCCAAAGAAACAATACGTGACTTGTACGGTTTTAGTTGTATTACCTGCTATGGAATGTGGCGGTAACTTGCTATTGAACATAGTAGCTATAGTAGGCATACGATACTGGTCGTATGTTGGCTAAGATTAATATTATACTTTCGAAATGTTTCTACACTATGCACTAATAATAATATCAAAAATGATATGATTTTGCGTAGTAAGCATGTTTGACTATCATAAGAAGAAATCTCCTCCAATTCTGCGTTTGCATTGTGTGTGTGGCGGGAGGTCTTATGGTAGTTTCATTTTCTAAAAGCATTGTGGATTTCAATGTTTTAAAACCTTTTGTGTTTGTTTAAAGATAAACTGTTTTTGTTGCTCACACCAGTCCCATGACTGATCCGGAGTTTATTGTTCCTTCCTAAACTCTGGGTGCTCATAATTTTCCACACGAGCAGTGTAGAGTTGGGTTTCTTTTCAGATATTCAGGTTTAGTAGATTTTCTGGAGCTAGTTCATTCATCGGAGTTGCTTATCTTGGAGTTGTGGATTCATTCTTGTCTGAAGATCATTTTGGAGTTATCATTTCTATTGATATTGTTCCGCTGCTGGTGTTATCATTTTCTTTTCCGCTGCTATTTCTTGTATCATATCTCTGATGTATATTGATATTCATTGTTTCACTCTGTTGTATCAGATATTATATATCAATGTATTATTCTTTTCTTCCGCTGTGTTATTTACTTAACTGTGTTATAGCTCCGGCGAATCGGATTTGAACGGTCGAATCTGCGGCATTCTAGTACAATGTGAAGTACGGATGTTGATTTTCGAGCGGGAAAAACCCGATACGTTACAAGAGTCAATATATAACAATGGACAGTTTTATAAACTTGTCCTCATACAGAATACACAGCGGAATAAATAGTATCAGATACAAATACTACGTCTCGCCATCCAGCTTGCTTCCAAAGCTCCAGAATATCCAGAATATCCTGATAATCTAACTCTAGACTGCCCGTGTGGAAATTGGTGGGCACCCAGAGTTTAGAAGGGAACAATAAACTCCGAGTCAGTCATGGTGACTGGTGTGAGATCGTAAAACAGTTATTTTTCACAAAGAAAATAAAACAAATTCGCAATGCTTTTGGAAAATGAAACTACCATAAGACCACCCGCCACACACACAATGCAAACGCAGAATTGGAGGAGATTTCTTCTTATGATAGTCAAAGATGCTTACTACGCAAAAATCAAATCCTTTTTGATATTATTATTAGTGCATAGTGTAGAAAACATTTCGAAAGTATAATATTAATCTTAGCCAGCATAGACATTCCGAACTATGCCTACTATAGCTACCATCCAAACAGTGGTGACCACCATAAGTGAATGGCAGGTTCTACAACTAATACCGTACAAGTTCGTATTGGAGTTTGGATTTCCAACAAATGGTCAGGCTAAGGAACTTCCTATCCACGATGGGTACGTCCCTGGAATAGACGACCCGAGAACCTAACCGGATCTCTGCCAACACAAGGCCGGGTTACCTCTGCAAAAATAGGTAACTACTGACACGCGTATGTCATCCCCCGATCGTAACCGATCTTCCCGAGGATCCCCGATTCGCAACAAACCACATAGTAAAAATGCAGCAACCACATAGGCTAAGTATCTGGGCTCCATACCATGATACCACCTCTATCCAGAAGGAATGACATACACTAAGGGGTGCTACTCCCTAGAACCTTGCTGCATCCTTCCTGTTTTGACCATTTCCGGGGTGTGAGGCTCGACGAAGTCTCGTCCACAAAGCTACGCTTTCTACAAAGCCATGCTTCGGGTCAAACAAAATGATCAACCTATGATCACAAAGATATAAGATCAAACAAATGATCATATCACAAATGATCAAACACTGATCATTTCACAACAACACTCAGTATGCCACGTTACCAAATTGGGAATATATCGCTGATAAATTTCAACTACATAACCTCTGAGCTCGTACGTCTCAGAGAAGGGTGTTAAGCTAAGAGAATAAATTCTCCGCCACCAACAGAAATGTATTTGTAAGAAATCAGCTTTATATCTCAAATTGTAACGTCAGACACACAATCCATACAAGTCTGTTCCGGGATCGAACAGAACCGAAGGCACTTCTCACGAAGCCCTTGCATATCCGGATAAATTTCTAATCACGTCCGGACTTCCCGTCACTAAGGGTGATAAAAGCTCTAAATCGGAGATCAGCCGATGTAGAGTAACTCGACGGTAATCCTTCCGTTTTCAAAAATATCCGGTCTTCAACACCGGTCTTCAAATGCGATTCATAACGACGTATCACATATTCGGAATGGGTTATACGACCCCATGGTCCTTTCCCGGCTAACCCGAATAGTGAGCGTTTATTTAAAAACAAGTGTGGCATTCAAATTCATCCAATTCACAACAAATATCATTCAAGGTAATTATTGATAGTCGGTTATTTAACTATCAATAAAGAAGCGCAACATCATCAGATTCCAAATAATTTTCCAAATTATTTCATCTTCAAAAAAATATCTTTACTAGATATATAAACTTTTCCACACTTCAAAAATAAATCAACATTTATTTTTCTAAACAGTTTCCATTTCCTTTATAAATTCCGTAGTGAATTTATATTTCAAAAATATCTACTGATATACGATTTTCAATCGTTTTCAAATATTCAATTTCAATTTATCTTTAAGAAGATAAAATCTCAAAACGTTTCATTTCATTTTGGAAAGCATTCCATACTTATTTAATAATAAGTGTTTCACAAATCTTTTATTTTCAACATTTGAAAATATTCGATATACTTAAATCAAAATTTAAGTATAAATTCATTCTTTAAGGAAAACATTACTATAACAACATTTATTTGAGTCAAAATGAATGTTACGTAAAACATCGTTACGACGACTCAAAATCACTAGTATAGGGATTCGAAATTTAGATAGATATATAAATCCCAATACTATATAAAAACATTTCCTTTCGAAAATCATTTACTATAACAACAGTGTTATAGTCAATCATTTCCTTATTCCTCGAAAACGTCTATTTCAACAATAAATGTTGAAATCTATGATTTCGATATCATAATACATTTTAAAAACATCTTTAAAATGTTTAACTTCATTTTCAATGTCACTTTTCCAAAACTATCCATTTTACTTAACAATATATTCACTGTCCAAAATCGTGAATATACTTCACTAATTACATTTCATTATTTTCTACACATTTTATTTCAATAATAATTCGCTATCCAAAATTGCGAATATATCTCCTTTAACAACCTTCTATATTTAATTTATCAAATCCAATTATTTTCGAATTTATAAAACAACGTTTATAAATTCTATTCCTACTTTATAACAACTTCGATTTGTAAATCTCCTTTATTAACAAATTTGATCAATATTTCATTTGAAGGCAAAAATCCAATTTATAAGTTAATTTCTTATAAATCTTCTATTCTACAATTTCATTCATTTTAACTTCACGATTTATACATCTATAAATTTCATTCTTTTTAACTTCACAATTTATACATCTATAAATTTCATTTTTTTTCCAAATTCGTTTCAATTTGCAATTAAATTTCTAATTGGACTTCCCACTTATTTCTTTTTAAATAAATTCCTTTTAAAGAAAATAAATTTCTTTATCTCTTTCAATCTATTTAAAAATCCAAATTTAAATTAAATTCTTCAATTTATAATCACTGTTTATGAAATCCATTTATTTAGCATTTTCACTTTATTCTGGAATTTATTCAATAAGATTATAAAAATCAGCTTTTATACTTTTAAATTCTTTTCTTCGAATTTATTCAATTTCTAAAACTGATTCACTTAGAAATTTCTATTTTGATTTCAAAAATTCAATTTCGTTTATTTTTGGAATCCAATGATATCAAACATCCGTTCAGCTAAATTTTAGCTTTCAAACAATTTCCAGATATCAATATGATTAATAACATCAATATAATCATTCACAGATTCATATCACAGTATAAATAAATTCAATCAATGTGAGGGGTCCAGTTGGATCCCTCCAACCTGTTTTCCCTGCATCCAAAGACGTTAGCACAATACCAATTCCACTTCGAGGTGGAATATCGCGGTATATGAGTTTTATAAAAATAATCCGCTTACTAACGGCGCAATAGGGTCTCATCCGCTATACGAGGCGGGAAATCAATCAATCCAATATATACATATGCCAATATGTATATATTGCTATATATATATATAGATATATCCTACTATATCTAATATCACATCCAATAGCAATCAAATCATCAATCAATAAATAACTGAAAATTCCACTTTCATTTTGAGTGAGAAAAATCTCACCTTTGCTTTTAATTTGCCATCCATTCCAAATCCAGATTTATTTTTCTTCGTTGTATTCGACCTTGTATAAACAATTATACAATCTTATTAATATTCGAATTAATCGAACTATTAAATTTTCATTTGAAAAAAATCAATTTACCGATGATTTAAATTTTAAAATTAAAATTTGATTCGAAGCAAGAATATTTCCTTTTCTTTTGAAACCTTATATATAAAATAGCTTATTTAAACTTTCAAACACTTCCAAAATTCCTAATTTTTTTCCAAATCTCTTATATATATGTATACATACTATTTCACCTATAAATATGTATTTATTTATTGAAACAGAATTACCTTTACTGTAATTATGTTAATCTTTTATATATATATTTGAAAACTGCATACTGCATTTTTTTTTCATCTCACTTTTTTTCCAGTGAATATATAAACATTATTTATTCAATTTAATTTAATAAGAGAAGGATCGTTACCTTATTTCAAAACGACGAACTCCATCTTCAACATCGAAGACCCCATCGAATTCGAAGCCCTAATCGTCTGCGCACCCAACCCACCATCACACACTCGAGCACAAGGTTGCTCTGAGCTTGACATCGCGACGTCACTGATTGAGGTTGCCGCTTGCTCTGCCTCGCGATTACGATGACTCGCGCCTGGACTTGATTTACAGATGAACTCGATTTTCGAAAGAAAAACTATCGTGAAGCCGCGACTTGCCCATTCTTTGATGATCGACTTATTCGATTGGAATTGAATCTATCTTCGATTCATTCGTTTAACTGAAAGGGGAAAGAACGCGGTCATCGTTTGATTATTTTTTTTTACGAATGAAAAAGGATGGAAGAAGAACGACTATCACGACCTCGTTTTGATTTGGGTAAACGCAATTTTTCTATACGAACGGGTTCAAATTTTTCTCGACTTTATTCGTCCCCATTTATTTCCGTTCGAACGTAGAGGAGATAATGTCGAGATTTTTGAATCTGGGGAAAAATATTTGGGTGCCGGCCATTTGTTTGATTTTGGTTTCTTCGTTTTGAATTGAAAAAGAAAGGCGACCATTTTTATTTTGTTTCGATTTTTTTCTTTTGAAGAGGAGAAAGGCTTCGGCCATTATAGATTTGAACGAGAAAGTTTTCTTTTATTTTAAAACTGTTTGCGTGATGAAAGAAACGAAGGAGACAAGGTGTGATATTTGCAGAGACAAAGGATACGCGACCATGCTCTGAGATGAAGGGGTATGTCGCGTGTACGAGTGGGGGACAAGAAAACGTGGTGGTGTTGACCAAATATATATTTAAATTCAAATTGAATTCGATAAAGATCCAACGCCTTTATGTGTCGTACGTTCACATAACAGCTCCGATAAATACGAAATTTGAAATCCGACAATAATACAATATTACGGACCTAATGGAACTGGTTTCGTCGAGTTCCGAGACTGTGCCTCGGACGGCTATTTTTAAATATCAATTCGAACGATTTAATTACAAAACTGAACGAAACAGTTTGAAATTAGATTCTGAAGCTTCTGTTATCTTCAGTATCATCAATACGAATTTTAAAAGCTTTTGAAATATTTTTCTTCAGCTTAAAATTGAAGATTCCAATTTTTATTCAATTCAATAGATTAAATTTTAAAATTTAATCTTCAAATTCAGAGTTATATCGGGGATTCAAATTAAATCACCGTTCAAATATTTAAAATTAATTAAATATTCACAATTTAATTTGTTCAAAATTCTGGGTCGTTACAAAAACAGCATACGTACAACTTATATATTTATTCCAACTTGTTAAATATATAGTTTCATAAAGATGTTGCTAAGTTAAAACATTTAAAAAATTTCAAAATATTTTGAAGACCAGATTCTTTTCAAAACGTTTCAAATCTAAATTTCATATTAGAAAAATTTAAAATTGCCTTATTCATTTACTTAACAAAATAGTTTCAACTTATTTAAATCATATTACTACATACTTTAACATACCTACCAAACTTATATACTTTATACTTTTCAAAATTTCTTAGCTTTGAAAGTTAACCTTGATTTGGAAGTGCTAGAACCTTCAAAGTAGTTGAAGAAATCATTTTCAAATTCAAGAGTTGGAAATCAGCAACAAATCAGTAAATCAATTTTAATAGATAGGGTTATATCAAATCCGAAACTTAAGGACTGAACACCGGCTTACTTCAAATTATTTCAAATATATATATATATACATATATCTTTTGAATATCAAATCTTACTACGGAATTTGAAATCAAAAATGGTTTCACGAAATCACTCGTATAGCAAAGCTACTGAAGTGGCCTATCCCCCACTCTGAAACTCAAAAATCAATGTCGATGATGCGTGCACTCATCACCGAAATTATTTTCCAGTGACATAAGTGAGTTCTGGACTTCTATTTTCTCAAACTTCTTTTGAAATTTCTTCGAAATCATTCGAAACTTATTAAAATCATTTGAAACATTACTTATTCGGAAAAATACTTTTAAATCATATTATTATTATATATTTCAAAATCTTAAAACCAATTTCGAAACACCAGTATTCAATTCTCGAATTCCAAATTTAAAATCCTTCAGTTATAAATCATTTTTAGATAAGTCAAATTTCTTATATAATTTCAAAATTTCAAATCCTTTCGAAACTTCAAATTCTCATTTTAAAAGGTATATATAATCCTTATCGAAAACATTTTCACTTTTATATATAGAATAAAATCATATTTATCAAAATAATAATTTCGATATATAAAACAATTTCTTAAATACAAACAAGCCCGATTTTCAAAGGATGATTTAAAAAATGTATTTCAAAACAAGGGTAAAGATTCAAATTAGAGGGACTCTAATCAAATAGAATTTTGATTCGAAGATAGGCTCGAACGAAGATGAGATAGTTAAATTTCAAAATAGAAGATAGATATTATTTTTTTTTATTTTTTTTATAAATCACGGATGACCCTAGGGTCAACCGTGACTTCAAAATAAGATCGGTGCAGAATTCTAAGGCAAATCGACATTCGATAGCCAGAGATAGAATTCGGCATAACAAGAGATAGCAGCATCTAAACCGAGTGATATATAAATCTTCGGTGATTCAATGCCAATTGTAAAGGAGTTTCACCCCTTTACAAAACATTCAAAGATCGGCGGGATCGCCTATTCTTATAGAGATCATTCGAAGTGGAGTTATGAGATACTCCAGAATCAAAAGAATACCAATAGAGAGAGACAAGAATGAATTTTGGAACCGTAGGGAACGTTCCAAAGTTCAAAGGAAATCAAGTCAAAAGGAAGAGATTAAACTCGAAAGAAAGTGATTCTGCAAATAAATTTACAATATATGCTAAGTTTCGCCTAGAGCCAAAGCTCTGATACCAACTGTAACGACCCGCTATTTTGGACCATTCAAATCGACAATAAATCCACACATGTCGGACTTAAATAATTCAAAATATCAGATTGTTAATTTAAATTTGGCAAAACTCAGCATACACAGTAAATAAATCAATCACAGAATCACAAACACAGAGTAATACAATAATACGCAGCGGAAAGGATAAAATAGTAGTTCATGAAGCTACTATATAAACATCAGAGTTAAAAATAAAATACAACAGAATATCTCAAATACAGTGAAGTCTTCAGTACGACAGATGACCTCTCTGAACGAATCAACTAGAAGAGCTGAAAGCTGAGGCAATAGTTGGATCTCCAAAGGAAGCTCCAAACTCCAAAGGTGAGTCTCAAATGCTGTATCACTCAGTCTGACCCGAGCATAAAGCAAAACACAAAACACTCGAATCAGGATTAACATTCTTATATCAATAAATCAAACTCAAGTGAAATATCAACTGGAATACAAGTAACTTAAAGGATGTTTGGGATAACCATCCTCTAAGGATCTACGGAACTATCTGCAAGGTAGAAATATACACTATAACACCGTGATCATTCCAAATTAATTTATACTTCAAAAACCAAATATCATTTCATTTCAAATATATCTATTTTCCAAAATAGTATATATAGGTTAAATAATTTAAAAGTAAAGTATTTATAATTTCCACAAATTTCACAAAATCGATTCAAATCAACCAAAATTCCTAATTCAAATTTATTTAAAGCTCAATTCATCAATTCAATTCAGTTCTAAATAGACCATTTAAAATTTCAATATATTTCAAAGCTTTAATATTCAACTTTTCAAAGTTGAATTTAACAGTTTCATATAGCCCTTGATTTAACTTCATTATTATTTAATCAGGGAATATTCACTTAATAAATTCAATATTATTTAATTAGCCTTAAATTACATTTTTACTAAATATTTCCTTAAATTTATTTAACCAAGAAATATTCATTAAATTACTTGGATCAATCCCAAGTTATAAATCATATCTTAAATCTCAATGTCAATAAGTTTCAAATCGGTTTAATTAAATAAAATTCTTTATTGAATACAATTTCAACTAAATTCAAATTATCTTCCTTAACTTATACAAATCCTAAAAACCTATTTAGAAATATAATACCTAGACATATTATATTAATTAAATCAACTTTATGTTACAACTTATTTCTATATAAAACATTTCCAATATTAAATAAGACCATATATATATTCCCTTTCAAAACCATAGAAATCATTTTAAAATATTTATATATAGACCAACGGTGTCTGTATATATTTTCTACCCTATGGTCAAGTGATACGGATATTTATCTTTTCAATCCGTAATTTAAATATATACGGGTAGATATCATTTCGACCCACAATCCCAAATTCAATTCAATGAAAATCGCTTGGGTTTATCATTTCAACCCATAACGATTTTCTCCTATTCTAAAGTCCGTTCGGGTATGTATCATTTCAACCCATAGTGAATTCTATACTAACAGGGAACTTGCAGAGTGATAATAGATAATATAAAATACAACAACAGGCATATACCCTCAATAACAATATAATATATAAACAACAGGATATGGTGTCATATCCCACAGGTGAACAGTTACAGATAATAGCATATATAACAATTTAAATAACTATAATAGCATATTTCAATTGTCGTTTCAATTGAAATAAAATTTAATAAATACAAGAACGTTAATCGTGAGTGATTGCTCACCTTTCGAGGCTAGATAGAATAGACAATGAGATTGAGTTACGAAATGCAAGCATGACTTCCAAATCAAAGCTAGAGGGATACGATTCGACGAACAAATCTGGTAGTTTGAATAGACGAAATCAAATCAAACCAGATTGATGAAGATAATTGGTAAAAGTGAATCTATATATATATATACATTTATATTTTAATTTTAGACAAATACACTAAAATACTATAAATTTTCAAAATCAATATTAAATACATAAATAAGCTTATATAAGTAAGCTACAAAGTTACAATATATATTAAATTTTAAAAATCAAATAACTTTACTTTATTCCAATAGAGGGAAACTATCACTTTAAATATTTTAGAACTCTCTCATAAAATAGAATCTCGATACACATATGTATATATAAATTAAGATTAGTATCTATTTTGAAACTCATTTATAAAAATCAAAAAATCCAACTATACCGAAACCATCCTATAATCTATACATTTTAAATAAATAATATTTGTAAATACTGTACTCGGACATATTGCAATACATATAATAAACGTACATAGTCATAAACCCAGAAAACATATAGTTTATAAACTTTTATGTATATATATATAAATAACAGATTTAGTTCCAGATCTCAATATTTAATATAAACAACCTATTTTAATCTCTATACTTTATATATATACAATACCGTAAGATCCATATACAGATTGATAACATATGCATAAACAAATAACAGGCTGATAAAATGAATTTTTTTACGTAAACCGAGTATATATATATACCATTATAAAATAAATACATAAACATAATTTACATATATGTACTTTGTAAACATAGCATTAGCTATTATATTAGACAAATATCCAAAGTAAATTATATATAATAAATGTAATATGAACTAACAGACCAAAACAAAAGTTTAAAACAATCTTTACCAACACTTATCAATATAAACATTACCAGCTATAGATCTATATATATAACAAAGGAGGAGAGACCAGCGGAGGGTGTTGAGGCCGATGGGTCTGGTGGTCGGTGAGGCTGCTGGATGGGCTGCCGTGAAGGGTCAGCCAGAGCTTGGCCGAAGAGGGGAAGGTCGCGGGTAGATGGGGATGGGCGTAGGCGGTCATAAGAGAAGGGACGAGATCGGAGGGAAGTGGGTGGTTCGATTCCATGAAGGGTGGAGCGTGGGGTTGTCTGTGGTGGCGTGAGCATGGAGAGGGGATTGGAGTTGTTATCGGTAATGGGTTTCGGTTTCAGGGTTTGGCGAAAGGAGGAGGCGGTCAGATCTACTTGCTCGCTGGGGGGAGGTTTGATGGTAGTGGCCTAAAGCTTGATCGAGGGAGGGTGCGGGCTGTAATCAGGCCGACAAGGATGCTCGAAGGTGTGACGTGGAGGTAGTGGTCGAGGCGGAAGGTGGATGTCGTGCTCGGGGTGTTGGAATAGGCGGAGGTCGAGTTAAAAGGAAAGGCGGGTGGTCATTGTCAGGCCGAGAGAAAATGATAAGAGGGCGGAGAAGTTTGCTGTAGAAAAAAAAATTTAGAACGAGATGCAGATCTAAATATATGCTCAATAAATATACTAGGCTGAGTAAATGTAGGAAATAAATAAAAGCAATGGGAAAGAAAAGGAAATAGCAACAATCAAGAGCGTTGATTCTGGAAAATTTATTAAAGCAATTAGAATGAAAACTAATATATTTTATTTTGTAAGAGCAAGTTTAGGCGTACAGATAGGAAAGAATGCACACGAACCAGAGAATATAGGCAAGCATTGCTTCAAACGTTATCATTTATTTCTTTGGAAATGAACTGTAACGACCCGTAATTTTGGGCAATATATTTTAATAAATATTTAATCTAATTTATATGAAATACAAGCTTTTCAAAATTTAAACTGTTCGGATCTTGGTTAATTATCAGTATTTGTGTGTTGTTAAGGGAATTTATTTCCATTTGATATAAATATAATTTAAGTAACAATGTTTGAAACGAATAATTTTATTAATAATAAATATAGGATGTAAATAGAAATATAAAATATGTGGGTACAAGTATATAATCATAAGTAGATTATAACGATAAAATAAGTAGAAAATTCAATATAAACTTATTATAGCTTTAAAACAAATATTTGTTTGTAGTTAATGTAAATAAAACTATGCGTTATCAATCGTTAAGAATAAAAGTAAATTGAAAATACATCTTATAAATTTATTAACAAAAAAATAAATATAATATATGTGGATAAATTAATAACATCACAAATAAATTAAATCGTAAGTATAAATCCAAAATGTAAATATAAAAAAAAAGTAAACACATATTTTCACTAGAAATATGTGAAGTAATACAAGTGTTAAGTAAACTAAAGCAAAAAAACAAACCATATATCTATGTTCCTTAATCAAGTCAGACCTATGCTAGAAGAAAAATAAAATAAATACAAGATGCTAAGTATTAAGTGAATAAAGCAAGGTCAGGCTACACATGAAAGATTGCATACATTCAAGCTTGCAATACAAGCCGGCTGCAACTATTTATAAAAATATAAATATAGTACCAAGTGATAATTTATACAGGACAAATGAAATTAATGAAGCCACCATTTTTATCTTATCAGCCTACCATCTTTAAAAAAATCTCTGGACATATTTTTCTCAAGTACGCAAGAAAATCTTGCTTCCTGTTTTCAGCCTACCTTCTTATATCATATCATTTCATATTTTCTTTTTTTCATTCATCACCTAATAACTGGGAAAAGAAAACAAGATAGAAACTACAACCTGAACAAGATAAAAATATATAAACTAAAATCAAACATATCATCATCTTGAAGGCTGGAAAACACCAAAGCAGTGAACATCTGAAAACTATATTGCTCTGTTCCAAATTTTATTCTGGTGAGTAAACGAGAACCTTTAAGTTTTAAAGTTGATCTGTATATATATGTATGTGTTGGTAATCTTATCTGGCATTTGAGATTGTTTTATCATTTTGTTTCATATGAATGCTCTGTAGTTTGAATATGCCAATTTCTTTTAGTTACAGAGTAAATAAATGATCAAGTTACAAAATATCTCTACAACAATCATTTACAGGCTTGTGATTTAAACACGGTGAGTTGTTTTAAGTATAAATAAAGTTTTTAAAACATGTTTTCAAAGTCTGGGTGGAAAATATCAACAGGGAAGTGATTTGCAGGCTATCAAAATTTTCTACATTAAATTCAAATATTTTAATTTGTCAATTCAACAATATAGATTGAATCTACATACAAAAGTAGGATTTTTAAAATGAAAATGATGATTTTTAAGCAAGTATGTGAGATGCAGTTCGAACGTGACGTCTAGAGACACTTTCGCGAATTCCAGTCGTTTCAAACAAATTTAAAATCTAAATTTTGGTGAGAAGCAAGCTTGATAGTGTAGCAATACCAGAAAAATGATAGAAATATTTTCGAATGTATAGATTGTGAGTTCGAATCGAAAGTAGGGTTTAAGACCGTGTAAACTGATGAGTTTTTTTTCGAGTCGTTCCCATTCCTCGTTGCATCGAGTGGAGTCGGACTTGGAGAGGAGGTGCGTGGGTCATAGACGAGGTTATGGACGAACTGGTGGCGATGCTGGTGGTCGAGATGGCCGTGATGAGGCGATTTTGGGTGAGTCTGTACATTCCAGTTTCGACCGGAGTGTTGAATTTTGGTTCGAGCAATGAATTGTTTGTTTGGGGGGGGTCGATCATGTAGAGATGATCGATTGGGATTCGCCAGCGATCGAGCGGATGGCCAGCGATGGTTTGGTGGCGGTGCACTGTGCACACGTGCACAGTCGAGTATGTGTATAGTAGCAATGAAGAAAAACTAGGTTCGGTCTCGTGATATTGTCGAGTAGGACTCGAAGTTGTTTTGGTTGGGCGACGTGCAGGTCAGTGAGGCATGGCGATTTCGTGACGAGGGGGAAACTCGAGGGAGAAAGGAAGTTGACTCGAGAAAAAGAAAAAAACTGGCGCGTGAGTTTCTTCGACAAGTTTGTTAACTTGAGTATAACTGGAAAATGAAAGAAAGTGGAAGAAGAAGAACAGGGAGCAAGGAGAGGGAAGACGCGTGAAAAACAGAGTGAGCCTCGGGACGTGCTCATGTAATTTGCGGTGCTGACTCGAAGCAGATGGAGGCAAGGATTTGTTCGTGTGGTCTCGTGAATTCTGGTGTAGACTTGGGTCGATTTTGTAGTCCAGGTTGCTAGTTCAGTAGCAGTACCCAGGTTTCCCTTTGGCAAAGGAAGTCTTAGTAATTCAAGTTTTGAACAAAACTAAATTGAGTTAAGGGATGAATCAAAGTAAAAGTTTGTTTTTAAATGAATTTCCAATGTTTTAAAAATATATATATATATATATATATATATATATATGATTCAATTGGTTGTATTAAGAAATTATTTAATAGGTTAAACCTATATGTTTTAAGGTGAATTAAAAGTTGTAATTAAATAGAGTACGGATTATTTAACGTATTAAGAATGATTAACTGGTTTATGAAACTAAGATAAACTAATTAATTGAAAGTAAATTAATCTGTAAAATCAAATCGGTAAATTGATTTATTAATGGGATTAATTAATTAAGCTATTAATTTAAAGATGATTAATTAAGTTTTATCTCTTGATGTAATTAATTTATGATAATAGCTTAATTAAAAGGGGAATTGCTTAATATAATTAATCAGGAACTAATTAATTGGTAATTAGTAATTAATTAATTGAATTCAAGACATTAATGTAAGCGTTGGAGGATAGTTACTTAAATGGTAGTTACTTAATAAAAGTAATTTGTAATATCCCGGAAATTTGGGGCAATATCAATTTAATAATCTGTTTAAATAATTAAATTGATTTGATAATATTTGATAATAAAAATTTGAATTGGTTTAATAATCTGATTAAATAAATATTTACTGAGTGAAATTATCTTTTAAAAACCAATAAAATGATTTCTATTTATAATGTGTATATATATGTGTGTTATATATTGTAAATAGATAAGCTTTGGTTTGAAATACAATTTACATATGATATGTTAATTCATTTAATAAATAGTAGTAATTTATAATCTCCTTTATAAATTATTTTAAAATAGATAGATATGTTAATTTCAAACCATATTAATAGAGTATTGTTTTTATAATAAAAAGACCTTAATAAAATAAGATTGTTATTTTCAAATTGGATGTGTTGTTTTAAATTTACTTTAAATTGGATTTTAAGAATATAATTTGAATTTGAATTTGAAATTCAAAAGAGGTAATATTTAAATAGTTTTAGATTTTAAATATATATGTATAAGCTTTTATTTATAAGTATAATTGGTTAGTTCTTTAAAAAGTTATCTTTATATATATAAATAGATAAGTAATAAGTGTTTAAGAAAATAAAGAAAAAGCTTTTATCTATATTTAAAATAAATATAAACTAACTAAAAAGACATGTGTAAATTCCTAAGTCTTGAAAGTAACATGTGTAAGCTAAAGAGATTTATACATTGACATTTGTCTAATTAAGATAACAAGTGGCATTTTTAAAATTTATTTCTTTTATTTTTTTTTCATTAAAATCAATTCAGCCTATATAAACATGTTTCCTCTCTTCATTCTTTTTCTGATGTTCCTTTTCAAAAGCTAAGAGAAAAAAAAAACAAACCTGTAAACCTTCTCAAATGCAAATTCTCTAAAAAAATCTGATATTCAGTAATCAATATTGCTCAAACCAAAAGTAACCGTAACCCAAATCAATAACCTGTAAACCAAGTTGCAAATCTGAAATCAAAAAGGGTTGCAACAAATTCTTTTCAAATCTAAAATCAAGTCTGTAGCCTGCCTGCATTCATTTGCAATCTGGAGGCAGCATTCAAAATTTAAAGATTTCAAATGCAACCTGGAAGCATGCAGCAGTGTTAAATCAAGCATAAGCAAACCTGCATGTATTCTTCAATTCTGAGATAAATCAAGACAAGCAACTCAAGTTTTAAAACAAGCATGCATGCAGTTTCAAAAGCAAAAGAAATTCATAGTTTCAGTTTTCAAAACCAAGCATTTCCAGTTCTCTGTTCAACAAAAACTGGTGAGTAAACTTTTGAATTTTAAAAACAGTTTTAAACCTATGTTTATATGTTGTTATGAATTTCTAAAAAATATGGATGCATGTGTTCATGGATATAGATGTATGTACATAGATATAAATAGTTCTATGAATATATATTCCTGCATGTATAAGTGATTCCTGTTGTTCAAAAACAAGAGCATCTCTGTTATTTAACCTCTGTTCAACATTCTATCCAGAGAAAAAAATTAACAAGTTTAAATTATTGTTTGATGGTCTGATGCTTGCTAAAATTCTTAAATCTATGATGTGATATAATGCTTGCATGTTTATTTTAAGTAGGATGGGATGTATATGTTGGGCATGTTTGGATATCACCTCTGTAAAGCTACAGAGTTAAAATTTGATCAAATTTCATAATCTCATCATCTAATCTCTAATAGGCCTAGGGATTCAAAAGAGTTATGTTTGTTTAAACTTGAATTAAGTCTAAAAATATAATTAAGTATAATAGTTTTGAAATTAATCTGGAATTTAGAAAATACAGTAAGAAACCAAAAACATTCAAATTTTAATTGTATTGATTTCTGAGTTCTTATACATCATCTGATTTAAATTCACAAGCCATGAATTTTAAAATGAGAATCCAGATTTTTAGTGTGGTTTTGAGGGAGGAAAACGAGGTTGATCGGGATTTGGGTTTTTAGGCTTTTCCGATGATCGGCATGGTGGATGGAGTCGATACCGTGGTCGAAGGTGGTTTGAAGGCTGACAATCATCAGAAAAATGAGTGAAGAATTTCCTGATGATTGTGGCGGCTCATCGGAGTCATTGTAGGGTTTAAGGGGTAGTTTTGATCATGTCGATGGTCGAGGTTACTGGGACGTCGGTGATGCTTCGTGTTCAATCGCAAGGGTAGGAATGGAAGCGTGGTGGCGTAGTGCTGCTCTGGACATGGTGGCAGGATTTCTGGTGGTGGGTTTCGTCATCGGCGAGATGTTTAGTCGATCGAGTTTTGGGTTCCTGTGTGTCGAAGTGTTCGATTTCGAATCGAAGGCGAGATCGTCGGAGCTAGGGTTTCGAGTGGGACGGCGAGGTCATCAGCAACTTGTCGAAGGCGGAAGGGTTGATCGGAGGAGCGGCGAGCTTGCGTGCACGTGCACGTGTGCACGTATAGGTCTGGTATCTGCTGTGGTGTTGGGGAAGATGGTTATTGCTCGGGAGGAGCTCGCGATTTCATGGTATCGACTCGAAGTAGCAGATGTTTGAGTGCCTCGGTGTTTTGGACTGGAATGCTCGGGTTGTTCTCGTGAAATTAGGTTGGAGACTCGAAGCAACTGAAGATAGGCTCGGGTTAAAATATATGTTATAGGTTTAAAGGGAAAACTGTAGTGTTTTGTTTAAAATTTAAATCTGAAGTTTTTAAATTGTTAAATAAAGATTTAAACAAAGTTTAAATCTAAAAATTAAAAATCAGGATTTAAGTTTAGTTTGAATTCTAGTTTTTGGAATAAAATAAAGTTTTGAATAAAAATGTTTAGACTACTTGAATGTTTAAAGTGTAATTTAAATTGATTTGAATGTAAAATAAAATTGGTTTTAAATTTTTTATTAAGTACATATTTCTTTAACATATGATTTAATAATTAAGGGTTTAAATTGATTAATTAAGATTTATTCAAATTAATTAAAGGTTAATTAATTTAAAAATTAAGGATCATTAATTAGATAAGTTAAGATTATTAATTAATGGTTAGGAAATTTAGTTAAGTAATTAAGGATGAATTAAGTTGTTGTTTGGTACTTAATTAATTGAGTAATTAGGGATTAATTTATTAGTAATTAGAATTAATTAATTTGAAATTACTAATGGTTAATTAATGTTTAATTATTTAAGAAAGATAATTAAATAATAGTTAATAGTTAATGTAGATCATTAAACTTGGAATTAAATAAGTAATTAATTAATGTGATTAATTTTGATAATTAAGTAGATTAATTAATTAAGGTTAATCATTTGTGAAATTGTTAATATAATTACTTAATGGGAAGTAATTAAGGAATTAATTACTCATTGTAATTAATTGAGTTTGATTTGATTAGTTTAAATTAATTAATTAAGTTTAATTAATTTAAGAAAATCACTTAATGATTTGTGAAGTATAATTACTTAATGTAATTTAATAAAGTATAATTACTTGGGAAAGTAATTAATGGATAATTACTGATGTAATTAATAGAGTAACTAAGGGTAGTTAATTATTAATGGAATTAATCAAAGGATTAATTAAGAAATTAATTAAGGAAGTAATTAATTTAGTTAGTGAAAGTAATTAAGGGTAGTTAATTACTGATTAAAGATTAATCAAGGTGATTAATAAATGTTGTTTAATTAAAGATTAATTACTTAATGTAATTAATTTAATTGAGTAATTAATAATTAAGTTGTAATTAAGGATCATAAATTAATATAATTAATGATGTAACTAAGATTGATTAATTAAGTAATAATTAATAATTGAAGTGATTAATTAATGTAATTAATTAAGGATTAATGTAATTAATTATAGTTGATTAATTTAATTATATTATAGTTAATTAATTAATGAAGTAATTAAAGGTTAATTACTATAAGTGGTTAAGGATAATTAATTTAAGTAATTAATTAAAGATAAATTACCTGAATGGAATTAAAGGGTAATTAAAGGATAATTAATTAATTTGTAATTAATTAATGATTAAGTAAGCAGGATTTATAGAATGAAGTAATTAATTTAATTCATTTTAAATTAATTAGAAATGGTATAAATCATTACTTATGAATGGGTGATAGTATTGAATACTTTGCATTGATTGATATCTCTGATGAGATATATGCTGTGTGATATGGATGTTTAGTTGAATTGTGATGATAATATGGATTATCTGTTATATTGATAATGTTGATTATCTATTGTAATGTTGTGAATTATCTTTCTTTGTGTATAAAGATAATGAATTGAATTGTTTTAACCTTTAAAACAACTTGGCCTTAAAAGATACGCTTTGGATTTCGATGAGACCGGGATCGGGTTTCCGTATACCGGATTTCCAGGTCTGGAGACCCGAATACCACATCGATCCAAATTAACGATAGGTCGTGAATCAAGTGAAGATGAAGATTCAGAGTGCAAGGGTTATTGTCGTTAACTCTGAGGGTGATTCCAAAACGAGTGTAACGAGATAATGCCTTCGGTTTCGTTCGAACCCGGAACGAACATTGTATGGACTGAATGCTTTCAGAACATCGTCAGGTGGACGATGAGCATTCTAAGTGATGTGTTCTTTTCTAAGGTAATCGTGACCTCAAGCCTCACAAACCGGGAATGGCTAAAACAGGGGAGGTGCAGCAAGGTTAGTGGGTAGCACCCAAGTAGGACAAGGTTACCTCTGTCTAGATGTCCCTTTCTATTTTCGACTTAGTGGTGCGGTTGCTGATCCCAACCGTGAGGTATCTTGTGCGGGAATTATCCAGTAAGGGATGTTCCGACCTTGTGTTGCAGGGGATTGGGAGTGATCCTCGGTACGGTGATCTAGGCCACGTACTGTGACGGGCGGTACCCCGGTAGCCCTGCCATTGTATGGAATCCAAACTCCAATAAGTGCCGTACGTATTAGTTGTGCCCAACTATGTTGGAATGTGAGATGTAAGCATTTCAGCTATTTCTATATTTTACTTGAAAACCCTAGACCCTATTATAATACAATCGTATTTCCTATCAAATGTTTTGGTTAGCGTAAGGTAAAAACTTACCCATGTTTATTTGTGGGGAGTCTTACGTGATACCTTTTCTTTCAAAAGGTTTTGAAGTTAAGCAAGTTTAACCTGTTACTCACACCAGACCCATGTCTGACCCAAGTTGTTTATTTCTGTTTTATAAACTCTTGGGTACTCAAATTTTTACGAGTAGCCAAGGGATTCAGGTTAGCCTTGACGAATTGTGGAGGAGCAATGGAGCAGGAGGCTTCAGCGTTGTAGATATAGATAGTAGTTTCCGCTGTGTTGATCTTGTTTAGATCTTTGTTTTGTATTGAGTTGTAATATCTAGACAGATGTTTATAACTGTCTAGTATGTGATGTGTAATCTGTGTAACTCTGATAGATGATGTATATGATACTATGTAATATTTATGTGATATAATATATTTTGTTCGTTTCCGCTGTGAGTATTTGTGTTTGTTTCTTTTCTCTTCCTCTCTTTTCTACTTCTCACCCCTTTCTTTCTTACTGTCGATGCGATTTTCCGGGAGTGGAAAGTCGGGTCGTCACACGTGGTATCAGAGCTGAGGCTAGCGATAACCTTGGCTCTGGTGGGAATTTGAGTGTATTAATAGATATGAGCGCGTATTTGTTAGTGAATATAAAATGGTTTTATATTGTGTTGGTTGGTTTATTGAGTAGTTTATGGATTCTGGTCAATACGAGTAATTAACGTTATTGATAGGGATCTCTAAACACTTAAATAGAACAATTCGACACAGTATTGTTTTAAAGAGGTAAATGAAATAATTTTACCCAGAAATAATTTCTATATAAAAAGTATCATTTTAAATATATATATATATATATTTCTACCTATTTGTTGGGTTACCTGTTCGGGTTTTCCAATATAAGTTATAAAGGTAGATAAGGTGGTAGTGTGAGTAACACGACTACCAATAGTTAGAATTTGAGTGTTGAGGTTGGAAGTGTAACTGTCGAGACTGTAGACCTAACACCGTCTCGAGTAAGCTTTGCTGTGGTGAAGAATTTCATCGATCTCCGAAGGAAACTGTAATGGTTCGGAGTTTATTTTTGAAGTTTGGATGAGTAAAGTTGGATCTGTCGGTTGAACAGAAGCGAGTGATGGTACCTTGATACCTCAGGTAATAGTAGCTGTATGATGAGATACAGTGACGATGGATGTTCCCGAAGATGTTTTCTTTGGAACAAGATTAAGGAAGTGTGTATGCTTCGGTGTTGTGGCTGAGTTCAGCACAGTGTTTCTGTTGGTTTGGAGTTCGAGTTTCTCGAAGAGCTTTGGATAGGAGCATCAGTGTCAGCAGTGCTACTCGGAGTGTTCTGTGATGGCAAGAAGTTTTCTAGCTGAGCAGTTTTTCTGGAAGTGAAGATCAGAAGCAGCAGAATGGATCCATTTCTTCGATAAATTGGATAAATAAGTGTAAGCTGTTCTGATTGGTAAAGAGGAACAGTTTTTCTTTGGAAATAGGTTGGGTTGATCGCAAAAGTGACTTGCGATTGTCTGAGTGTTCTCTTGGGTTGTCAGAGTTTTTCTGATGTTTTCAGGGAAGTCAGAAGTTTGTCCGCATCTGGAGGTTGAGTTTTCTTATCGACTGGATTCCAGGAGTGATACCGGTGGTTCAGTCTAGTGGAAGGATGTTTCCTAGAGATGGAGTTGGTGAAGCAACTCAAGTTTTGATGGAGTATCTGAGTTTTCTTTATGGATCAGTGAACCTTATTTCTGGAATAAGTTGTCCAGTCTGTGCTTCTGTCCTATCTCAGATCAGAGTGGTGCAGCAGAAGCAGTTTGGAGTGTATCTCTGATAGGAGGAGTAAGTTTGGAATCTACTGATAGTTGTGAAGTAGAGTTATGTTTGGATCTCGTCTGTGTTCTGATTTGGATAAGTATTTGGTCTTTTGAATTGAATTGTCAGTTTGGATAACTGAAATTCATTGAGTTTTACGTATCTCTGAGGGAATACGTATTTGATCTATCTCTTGTTTTAGAATCTGCAGTTTGGGAAGTTTGGTAGTTGAGTCAGACTCGTTTGTAGTCTGATATTCTGTTTAGTTCTATAGATATAGATGAGTAGGAGCTTTATAGTTTAGTAGTATTAATTGTTTAGATTGTTTGTAGAGCGAGTATCCCGGTATATATATATACTTGGGGAAACTCGAGGAATTTTATCTAGAATTTAGTCTAGATAGTTAAAATTGTTTGATTGGATGAATGGGTTGCTATGGTTGCTAGCATATGGATGATAGTATATGCTTGTGTTTTAAATTAAAATCTTTAATAAGATTATTAAATTACCTTTGTTTAAATTTCGGGGACGAAATTATTTTAAGGGGGGAGGAATGTAATATCCCGGAAATTTGGGGCAATATCAATTTAATAATCTGTTTAAATAATTAAATTGATTTGATAATATTTGATAATAAAAATTTGAATTGGTTTAATAATCTGATTAAATAAATATTTACTGAGTGAAATTATCTTTTAAAAACCAATAAAATGATTTCTATTTATAATGTGTATATATATGTGTGTTATATATTGTAAATAGATAAGCTTTGGTTTGAAATACAATTTACATATGATATGTTAATTCATTTAATAAATAGTAGTAATTTATAATCTCCTTTATAAATTATTTTAAAATAGATAGATATGTTAATTTCAAACCATATTAATAGAGTATTGTTTTTATAATAAAAAGACCTTAATAAAATAAGATTGTTATTTTCAAATTGGATGTGTTGTTTTAAATTTACTTTAAATTGGATTTTAAGAATATAATTTGAATTTGAATTTGAAATTCAAAAGAGGTAATATTTAAATAGTTTTAGATTTTAAATATATATGTATAAGCTTTTATTTATAAGTATAATTGGTTAGTTCTTTAAAAAGTTATCTTTATATATATAAATAGATAAGTAATAAGTGTTTAAGAAAATAAAGAAAAAGCTTTTATCTATATTTAAAATAAATATAAACTAACTAAAAAGACATGTGAAAATTCCTAAGTCTTGAAAGTAACATGTGTAAGCTAAAGAGATTTATACATTGACATTTGTCTAATTAAGATAACAAGTGGCATTTTTAAAATTTATTTCTTTTATTTTTTTTTCATTAAAATCAATTCAGCCTATATAAACATGTTTCCTCTCTTCATTCTTTTTCTGATGTTCCTTTTCAAAAGCTAAGAGAAAAAAAAAAACAAACCTGTAAACCTTCTCAAATGCAAATTCTCTAAAAAAATCTGATATTCAGTAATCAATATTGCTCAAACCAAAAGTAACCGTAACCCAAATCAATAACCTGTAAACCAAGTTGCAAATCTGAAATCAAAAAGGGTTGCAACAAATTCTTTTCAAATCTAAAATCAAGTCTGTAGCCTGCCTGCATTCATTTGCAATCTGGAGGCAGCATTCAAAATTTAAAGATTTCAAATGCAACCTGGAAGCATGCAGCAGTGTTAAATCAAGCATAAGCAAACCTGCATGTATTCTTCAATTCTGAGATAAATCAAGACAAGCAACTCAAGTTTTAAAACAAGCATGCATGCAGTTTCAAAAGCAAAAGAAATTCATAGTTTCAGTTTTCAAAACCAAGCATTTCCAGTTCTCTGTTCAACAAAAACTGGTGAGTAAACTTTTGAATTTTAAAAACAGTTTTAAACCTATGTTTATATGTTGTTATGAATTTCTAAAAAATATGGATGCATGTGTTCATGGATATAGATGTATGTACATAGATATAAATAGTTCTATGAATATATATTCCTGCATGTATAAGTGATTCCTGTTGTTCAAAAACAAGAGCATCTCTGTTATTTAACCTCTGTTCAACATTCTATCCAGAGAAAAAAATTAACAAGTTTAAATTATTGTTTGATGGTCTGATGCTTGCTAAAATTCTTAAATCTATGATGTGATATAATGCTTGCATGTTTATTTTAAGTAGGATGGGATGTATATGTTGGGCATGTTTGGATATCACCTCTGTAAAGCTACAGAGTTAAAATTTGATCAAATTTCATAATCTCATCATCTAATCTCTAATAGGCCTAGGGATTCAAAAGAGTTATGTTTGTTTAAACTTGAATTAAGTCTAAAAATATAATTAAGTATAATAGTTTTGAAATTAATCTGGAATTTAGAAAATACAGTAAGAAACCAAAAACATTCAAATTTTAATTGTATTGATTTCTGAGTTCTTATACATCATCTGATTTAAATTCACAAGCCATGAATTTTAAAATGAGAATCCAGATTTTTAGTGTGGTTTTGAGGGAGGAAAACGAGGTTGATCGGGATTTGGGTTTTTAGGCTTTTCCGATGATCGGCATGGTGGATGGAGTCGATACCGTGGTCGAAGGTGGTTTGAAGGCTGACAATCATCAGAAAAATGAGTGAAGAATTTCCTGATGATTGTGGCGGCTCATCGGAGTCATTGTAGGGTTTAAGGGGTAGTTTTGATCATGTCGATGGTCGAGGTTACTGGGACGTCGGTGATGCTTCGTGTTCAATCGCAAGGGTAGGAATGGAAGCGTGGTGGCGTAGTGCTGCTCTGGACATGGTGGCAGGATTTCTGGTGGTGGGTTTCGTCATCGGCGAGATGTTTAGTCGATCGAGTTTTGGGTTCCTGTGTGTCGAAGTGTTCGATTTCGAATCGAAGGCGAGATCGTCGGAGCTAGGGTTTCGAGTGGGACGGCGAGGTCATCAGCAACTTGTCGAAGGCGGAAGGGTTGATCGGAGGAGCGGCGAGCTTGCGTGCACGTGCACGTGTGCACGTATAGGTCTGGTATCTGCTGTGGTGTTGGGGAAGATGGTTATTGCTCGGGAGGAGCTCGCGATTTCATGGTATCGACTCGAAGTAGCAGATGTTTGAGTGCCTCGGTGTTTTGGACTGGAATGCTCGGGTTGTTCTCGTGAAATTAGGTTGGAGACTCGAAGCAACTGAAGATAGGCTCGGGTTAAAATATATGTTATAGGTTTAAAGGGAAAACTATAGTGTTTTGTTTAAAATTTAAATCTGAAGTTTTTAAATTGTTAAATAAAGATTTAAACAAAGTTTAAATCTAAAAATTAAAAATCAGGATTTAAGTTTAGTTTGAATTCTAGTTTTTGGAATAAAATAAAGTTTTGAATAAAAATGTTTAGACTACTTGAATGTTTAAAGTGTAATTTAAATTGATTTGAATGTAAAATAAAATTGGTTTTAAATTTTTTATTAAGTACATATTTCTTTAACATATGATTTAATAATTAAGGGTTTAAATTGATTAATTAAGATTTATTCAAATTAATTAAAGGTTAATTAATTTAAAAATTAAGGATCATTAATTAGATAAGTTAAGATTATTAATTAATGGTTAGGAAATTTAGTTAAGTAATTAAGGATGAATTAAGTTGTTGTTTGGTACTTAATTAATTGAGTAATTAGGGATTAATTTATTAGTAATTAGAATTAATTAATTTGAAATTACTAATGGTTAATTAATGTTTAATTATTTAAGAAAGATAATTAAATAATAGTTAATAGTTAATGTAGATCATTAAACTTGGAATTAAATAAGTAATTAATTAATGTGATTAATTTTGATAATTAAGTAGATTAATTAATTAAGGTTAATCATTTGTGAAATTGTTAATATAATTACTTAATGGGAAGTAATTAAGGAATTAATTACTCATTGTAATTAATTGAGTTTGATTTGATTAGTTTAAATTAATTAATTAAGTTTAATTAATTTAAGAAAATCACTTAATGATTTGTGAAGTATAATTACTTAATGTAATTTAATAAAGTATAATTACTTGGGAAAGTAATTAATGGATAATTACTGATGTAATTAATAGAGTAACTAAGGGTAGTTAATTATTAATGGAATTAATCAAAGGATTAATTAAGAAATTAATTAAGGAAGTAATTAATTTAGTTAGTGAAAGTAATTAAGGGTAGTTAATTACTGATTAAAGATTAATCAAGGTGATTAATAAATGTTGTTTAATTAAAGATTAATTACTTAATGTAATTAATTTAATTGAGTAATTAATAATTAAGTTGTAATTAAGGATCATAAATTAATATAATTAATGATGTAACTAAGATTGATTAATTAAGTAATAATTAATAATTGAAGTGATTAATTAATGTAATTAATTAAGGATTAATGTAATTAATTATAGTTGATTAATTTAATTATATTATAGTTAATTAATTAATGAAGTAATTAAAGGTTAATTACTATAAGTGGTTAAGGATAATTAATTTAAGTAATTAATTAAAGATAAATTACCTGAATGGAATTAAAGGGTAATTAAAGGATAATTAATTAATTTGTAATTAATTAATGATTAAGTAAGCAGGATTTATAGAATGAAGTAATTAATTTAATTCATTTTAAATTAATTAGAAATGGTATAAATCATTACTTATGAATGGGTGATAGTATTGAATACTTTGCATTGATTGATATCTCTGATGAGATATATGCTGTGTGATATGGATGTTTAGTTGAATTGTGATGATAATATGGATTATCTGTTATATTGATAATGTTGATTATCTATTGTAATGTTGTGAATTATCTTTCTTTGTGTATAAAGATAATGAATTGAATTGTTTTAACCTTTAAAACAACTTGGCCTTAAAAGATACGCTTTGGATTTCGATGAGACCGGGATCGGGTTTCCGTATACCGGATTTCCAGGTCTGGAGACCCGAATACCACATCGATCCAAATTAACGATAGGTCGTGAATCAAGTGAAGATGAAGATTCAGAGTGCAAGGGTTATTGTCGTTAACTCTGAGGGTGATTCCAAAACGAGTGTAACGAGATAATGCCTTCGGTTTCGTTCGAACCCGGAACGAACATTGTATGGACTGAATGCTTTCAGAACATCGTCAGGTGGACGATGAGCATTCTAAGTGATGTGTTCTTTTCTAAGGTAATCGTGACCTCAAGCCTCACAAACCGGGAATGGCTAAAACAGGGGAGGTGCAGCAAGGTTAGTGGGTAGCACCCAAGTAGGACAAGGTTACCTCTGTCTAGATGTCCCTTTCTATTTTCGACTTAGTGGTGCGGTTGCTGATCCCAACCGTGAGGTATCTTGTGCGGGAATTATCCAGTAAGGGATGTTCCGACCTTGTGTTGCAGGGGATTGGGAGTGATCCTCGGTACGGTGATCTAGGCCACGTACTGTGACGGGCGGTACCCCGGTAGCCCTGCCATTGTATGGAATCCAAACTCCAATAAGTGCCGTACGTATTAGTTGTGCCCAACTATGTTGGAATGTGAGATGTAAGCATTTCAGCTATTTCTATATTTTACTTGAAAACCCTAGACCCTATTATAATACAATCGTATTTCCTATCAAATGTTTTGGTTAGCGTAAGGTAAAAACTTACCCATGTTTATTTGTGGGGAGTCTTACGTGATACCTTTTCTTTCAAAAGGTTTTGAAGTTAAGCAAGTTTAACCTGTTACTCACACCAGACCCATGTCTGACCCAAGTTGTTTATTTCTGTTTTATAAACTCTTGGGTACTCAAATTTTTACGAGTAGCCAAGGGATTCAGGTTAGCCTTGACGAATTGTGGAGGAGCAATGGAGCAGGAGGCTTCAGCGTTGTAGATATAGATAGTAGTTTCCGCTGTGTTGATCTTGTTTAGATCTTTGTTTTGTATTGAGTTGTAATATCTAGACAGATGTTTATAACTGTCTAGTATGTGATGTGTAATCTGTGTAACTCTGATAGATGATGTATATGATACTATGTAATATTTATGTGATATAATATATTTTGTTCGTTTCCGCTGTGAGTATTTGTGTTTGTTTCTTTTCTCTTCCTCTCTTTTCTACTTCTCACCCCTTTCTTTCTTACTGTCGATGCGATTTTCCGGGAGTGGAAAGTCGGGTCGTCACATAATTTAAGGAATAAATCAATATGAATGTAGAACAATTCTTATGAGTAATTAATTAACGGATAATTGCTTAAAGTATAATTAATCAAGGGTGATTAATTAAGAGGAATGATTAAAGGTGGATTAATTAAATTGATTAATCAATGTGTAGTAAGGGTAATCGAAGTGCTTAAAATGTAATCTATTAAGTATGAATGAAATTAATTATAGATAATTGATTTATGAATTTATTTTAAGGTTAATTTTTATAAATGGTTAAGGATAATTACTTGAATAATTTAGGTTAAAATGACATTGGATTCGAAGAGACCGGAGTCGGGTATTAGTTAATACCCGAAACCACTTCGATTCTATAGAGGTTGATATGTGATGTCAATTGGCTGAAATGGAATAATAGGGACCCTTGAATTAAGTTAGAAAACTTGAAATTTGAGTTGTGAAATAAGTATTGGGCATAGCAAGTAATGAACTCGTAGTGAAGTACGAGTTACCCGGGTTTAAATAAATATATGTATTGGTATTTCATGTTAGATGAGTTTACTCACGCTGGTTTCCAGCCTGACCCGGGTGTTACTTTGATGTAATGCTCGGGTCAGACCGAGTATTACAGATTTTCAGGTAAGGACGTTCTGGAGCTCAGGGCGAGCTGGATGGCAGGACGTATGGAGTGTTTCCGCTGTGACTATTATTTTTGTTTATCTGAGATATTTGATTTGTATATGCTCAGTGTTGTGTATGAGAATAACTCTGATGTATTATAAAATGTAAATTGACAGATATAGTATTCTTTTGTAAACTGTTATTATTTCATATTATATTTTATCCGCTGCGAATGTGAGGATCTGTGTTGTGTTTCTGTTTCTTCTCTTCTATCTTTTTCTTCTTTTTCATAACTATCCGAAATTTTCGGGATCGAAAATTCCGGGTCGTTACAGTTGGTATCAGAGCGAAGGTTAAGCGAGAACCTTTGTTCTGTTGGGTCTACTCATATAGATAGGGTCAATAGTACCATAGAATGAGTTGAGTGTATATATATATATGAGAGCGTACTTGTTATTTTCATATATAAAGATTTCAAATGATTTTTATATAAGATTATATTTGATATATAAAGCAATATTCCTTTTACTAAATATTAAGGTAATTGGTTGTTAAATCATTGGAATCAAATAGAATAATGAGAATTAAGAGTTAATAGTAATACCACCAAATTGTAATTGAATAAAGATAAATTTGAAATGGATCCAAACTGAAATTTAAAATCCTGAATTTGTAGAAATGTTTTAAGAATAAAGATAATAATAAATTGGTTTCCAGATATGATAATCTTGGTTATTATCGTAAATGGATGTTGTGTTTAATAATGAAATGTTGTTAATGAGTAAGCAAATGTGAAATATTCTAAGGAAGTAAACATTTAAGTAAAATATGACTTATAAAATAAAATTTAAAATACCTAAATTGTGAAATTTTAAATCTAGGTCCAGAATTTGAAATTTGATTCAAAGTGTTGAAAGAAATAATAAATAAGTATTATTTGAATAAAGGAGACTTGTTACAAACAATGGGTTGTTTGAAATTTTGATTTGAATTTAAACGAAGATGGTTTAAAATGTTAAAACATGGCTGGGAGGGCCAAGAAATAAATATGTATATATGTATGGATATATGTGATATCAAGGATAATTTGAAATAAACTCTAAGATGTTGAGTTTTGATTTTTCTCTGAAGTGTAATGTAAAACTCAAAGTGATATAAGTTGGGGGAAAGAATTTTTAAATTTGAAGTGGGAATTCAAATTTGAGTAGAGTTGACTGGGTTAAGCAAATTGAAATTTAACTTGGGAGAAGTTAAATAAGTTTGAATGAACAACTTGAATTGGAAATTTCAAGATGAAATTGAGATTTAACTTGGAAAGTTAAGTGGTAATTTGAATTGGGAATTTGTGTGATCTCAAATGGGTTTGAGATCTGGAAATTGAAAATGATGAATGTTTTAAATTAATTGGATGATAGATTGGGGTAATATCTATCCCAATATTGGAATTAAATGGAATTAAACTTTAATTTAGAATTACTTAAGTAATTTTGATTTTAAAGGTAAAAATTAAACTTGAGAAAATGAGATCATTTTGAACATTAAGAATAGAATGTTTAAAATGAACATGTGAACTGAAATGATTAAGGATTGGTTCCAAGATTGGAAGTGGGTAATAAATGGAATTTTTAAGATAAAATTGTTTTGAACTCTTATTTGAACTTTGAAATAAGTTAAGTAAAGATAACTTAAAATGGAATTTTGAGAATTGGACTTAGAATTAAATTGTTTAAAGATTTGGATTATTAATTTCAAAATAAAGGTTAATTTGATTTAAGGGGTTAAATCAACTTTTGGAAATTTAACTCGAATTTATATAATTCGAGATGGTTTGAAATTGAGATTTAAATTGAATTAGTTCAAACTGAATTTGATTTGAACTAACGGGAATTGTGATTTATGATGGATAGGTATAAAATTCAAATGAAAAATTTGAATTGGATTGAAGTTATTCAGATTGGGATTGAGTCAATTTAAATGAAAGTGGAAATTTAAATTGAATTGATGGAAATGGAGATGGGGTATTCAACAGTTGACTCTGGACTATTTTCAAAATAAATTGTTTAATATAAACCTATTTTTCCAAACTATTTACTACACAACTTTTCCTTTTAAACCTAAAACTATCTTAAACCTGTTTTACAATTACTTTGAAAACTATTTAGCTATTTTACAACCATCTTATTTACTAATTACTATCTTTTTAGCTACTTTATAACTAGTTACCATTTTACAGCTAATTTGAAATTGTTTTACTATCTTTCAACTATCTTACAACTACTTAACTATTTTACCATCTATTTTTCAACTAATGATTATTTTTCAACTACTTATCTATTCTTCAAAAAAAAAAAATCAAGCTATTTTCTAAATATAAACTGGTCGGAGTTCAAACTGTTATTGTTTAAATACCCAAATGAGATAAGAATTGAAGTGATAATCCAAATAGGGATTAAGGCAAAAGTGAATAAGTGAATGAAAATTTAGGTGAATGTGAATAGAAAAGGGAATTGATTTAACTGATAATCAATGAAGATAATACGTAGGATGTACGTATATTATTCTATTCGCATAGTGATTTGATCCAGATTCAAGCACAGAATTTCGAGATAGTATTATCGATCCGAGTTGGGATTTTTCACTCGATTTTCGACGGCGAACCTGGATATGGATTTTTGATTGATTCTGGGTATTCTCTATCATAGTTGTGACTATGCAAGGAGAATGACGGTTTCTGATCAAGAAACCAGATCTGAGTCCGCACTAGGAAGTCGGGTGGACAAATACTAGTTCGGAAGGGAAATTGTGTGATCGAGTGAGCGATCAGATTGATATAGCGTACGAATGATATGTGGACATCGTACGAGTTTGAATGAAATTGATATTGAAATTTTTTTTGGATAAGCACTGTAAATGATTTTGAAATTTAAAGTATATTTTATGAAATATATAATGAAGTAAAATGGGAATTGAACATTTCTATGATTAAGATTTACTTTATGGAAGTAAGCAATATGGTAAATGACTTTATAAAAGAGTAATCAAAATTAGAATATTTATTTGGACTAAACAAAGTTATATATCTTCTTTATATATGGAAAAATCCCCTTATTGAATCTATTGTCAAAAGGAAATGATTTTTGAAAGTGTTTGAAGTATAAAAGTGAATTTATACAAGTACAAATTGATTCAAAGATTTTTCAAAACTTTTATATATATATATTTGTAAAAAGGGATTTGTGAAAATGATTTTTGAGGAAATATTTTGGGAACCTATGGATTTGGAAAGGCTTTTGATTTTGAGGAAATCAATACTGGAATTTGGAAAGCCTAATTTGAGAATTATCGATTTTGAGAATCGATTTTGAAAAAAAAGAGCTTTATATGTGATTCATACTTGGTGTATGATTTGGAAAAATACTATATGTGTATAGTATAAAGTGTTTTGAAAGTGGCTCTGGGGAAAAAGGCGCTCCCTTGAAATGAACTTCTCAGGAGTGCCACTGGGTGGTACTGCCTTGAGCCCCAAGGGGGGTTTCTAAAGTTGATCCTATGAGGAGTCCGGACAAAACTAGTTCCTGAGGATTTTTGGGTAGCGAAAGTCGATGGCGTTGATGCCTACAGGGGCATTTGGGTTATGCTGTGACGACAGTGTAGCTCGATGTCGCTGCGATCTACTGTGTGGGGACCATAGCGAAAATCGTGTGGAGGATGAGTGCCAGCAGCCTACACTTGATTTTGCCGGGAAGGCAACGCAACATCGGTAGACTGTGATCTATGGTCAAGTGGAGGAGTTTCATTCTTTTGGCAGCGAAATTCGGTGGCGCTGATGCCTACAGTTATACGGGTTTTAGCTGTGATAGCTACGTAACCCCAGTTGTAGCTGCGATCTGTAGCGGGTTCCATGGCGTAATCGAGTGGCGCGGATGCCTACAGTTATCTGTGGATTTTGCCGGGACGGCAACGTAACCATCGGGTTAACTGCGACCATGGATGGGTGTGATGATTTCCAGAGCATTCTCACCAAAGATATTTCTTCTATTTTCAAAACTGTTTCTATATTTTCAATAAAATTATTTTCCCAATATTTTCACTGGATGTTGGAAACGGGTCTGCCACGCACTTATAGATTTTCAGTCATACGCCTGATCAACGTATGACCGAATTTCTGTGAGAACGAGGATGGACTTGTTGAAACATCGAGTTATTAAAGTATTTTATAAAACGACTTTAGAATAATATTATATAGATATTAAAAAGTGTTATAAAAATGATCAAAGGAAATTTATCTGATATTAAGCATTTTGATCATTCTGGTTTCGTTCCTTTTCGAGGACGAAAAGATTCAAAGGGGGGAGGAATGTAACGACCCGTAATTTTGGGCAATATATTTTAATAAATATTTAATCTAATTTATATGAAATACAAGCTTTTCAAAATTTAAACTGTTCGGATCTTGGTTAATTATCAGTATTTGTGTGTTGTTAAGGGAATTTATTTCCATTTGATATAAATATAATTTAAGTAACAATGTTTGAAACGAATAATTTTATTAATAATAAATATAGGATGTAAATAGAAATATAAAATATGTGGGTACAAGTATATAATCATAAGTAGATTATAACGATAAAATAAGTAGAAAATTCAATATAAACTTATTATAGCTTTAAAACAAATATTTGTTTGTAGTTAATGTAAATAAAACTATGCGTTATCAATCGTTAAGAATAAAAGTAAATTGAAAATACATCTTATAAATTTATTAACAAAAAAATAAATATAATATATGTGGATAAATTAATAACATCACAAATAAATTAAATCGTAAGTATAAATCCAAAATGTAAATATAAAAAAAAAGTAAACACATATTTTCACTAGAAATATGTGAAGTAATACAAGTGTTAAGTAAACTAAAGCAAAAAAAACAAACCATATATCTATGTTCCTTAATCAAGTCAGACCTATGCTAGAAGAAAAATAAAATAAATACAAGATGCTAAGTATTAAGTGAATAAAGCAAGGTCAGGCTACACATGAAAGATTGCATACATTCAAGCTTGCAATACAAGCCGGCTGCAACTATTTATAAAAATATAAATATAGTACCAAGTGATAATTTATACAGGACAAATGAAATTAATGAAGCCACCATTTTTATCTTATCAGCCTACCATCTTTAAAAAAATCTCTGGACATATTTTTCTCAAGTACGCAAGAAAATCTTGCTTCCTGTTTTCAGCCTACCTTCTTATATCATATCATTTCATATTTTCTTTTTTTCGTTCATCACCTAATAACTGGGAAAAGAAAACAAGATAGAAACTACAACCTGAACAAGATAAAAATATATAAACTAAAATCAAACATATCATCATCTTGAAGGCTGGAAAACACCAAAGCAGTGAACATCTGAAAACTATATTGCTCTGTTCCAAATTTTATTCTGGTGAGTAAACGAGAACCTTTAAGTTTTAAAGTTGATCTGTATATATATGTATGTGTTGGTAATCTTATCTAGCATTTGAGATTGTTTTATCATTTTGTTTCATATGAATGCTCTGTAGTTTGAATATGCCAATTTCTTTTAGTTACAGAGTAAATAAATGATCAAGTTACAAAATATCTCTACAACAATCATTTACAGGCTTGTGATTTAAACACGGTGAGTTGTTTTAAGTATAAATAAAGTTTTTAAAACATGTTTTCAAAGTCTGGGTGGAAAATATCAACAGGGAAGTGATTTGCAGGCTATCAAAATTTTCTACATTAAATTCAAATATTTTAATTTGTCAATTCAACAATATAGATTGAATCTACATACAAAAGTAGGATTTTTAAAATGAAAATGATGATTTTTAAGCAAGTATGTGAGATGCAGTTCGAACGTGACGTCTAGAGACACTTTCGCGAATTCCAGTCGTTTCAAACAAATTTAAAATCTAAATTTTGTTGAGAAGCAAGCTTGATAGTGTAGCAATACCAGAAAAATGATAGAAATATTTTCGAATGTATAGATTGTGAGTTCGAATCGAAAGTAGGGTTTAAGACCGTGTAAACTGATGAGTTTTTTTTCGAGTCGTTCCCATTCCTCGTTGCATCGAGTGGAGTCGGACTTGGAGAGGAGGTGCGTGGGTCATAGACGAGGTTATGGACGAAGTGGTGGCGATGCTGGTGGTCGAGATGGCCGTGACGAGGCGATTTTGGGTGAGTCTGTACATTCCAGTTTCGACCGGAGTGTTGAATTTTGGTTCGAGCAATGAATTGTTTGTTTGGGGGGGGTCGATCATGTAGAGATGATCGATTGGGATTCGCCAGCGATCGAGCGGATGGCCAGCGATGGTTTGGTGGCGGTGCACTGTGCACACGTGCACAGTCGAGTATGTGTATAGTAGCAATGAAGAAAAACTAGGTTCGGTCTCGTGATATTGTCGAGTAGGACTCGAAGTTGTTTTGGTTGGGCGACGTGCAGGTCAGTGAGGCATGGCGATTTCGTGACGAGGGGGAAACTCGAGGGAGAAAGGAAGTTGACTCGAGAAAAAGAAAAAAACTGGCGCGTGAGTTTCTTCGACAAGTTTGTTAACTTGAGTATAACTGGAAAATGAAAGAAAGTAGAAGAAGAAGAACAGGGAGCAAGGAGAGGGAAGACGCGTGAAAAACAGAGTGAGCCTCGGGACGTGCTCATGTAATTTGCGGTGCTGACTCGAAGCAGATGGAGGCAAGGATTTGTTCGTGTGGTCTCGTGAATTCTGGTGTAGACTTGGGTCGATTTTGTAGTCCAGGTTGCTAGTTCAGTAGCAGTACCCAGGTTTCCCTTTGGCAAAGGAAGTCTTAGTAATTCAAGTTTTGAACAAAACTAAATTGAGTTAAGGGATGAATCAAAGTAAAAGTTTGTTTTTAAATGAATTTCCAATGTTTTAAAAATATATATATATATATATGATTCAATTGGTTGTATTAAGAAATTATTTAATAGGTTAAACCTATATGTTTTAAGGTGAATTAAAAGTTGTAATTAAATAGAGTACGGATTATTTAACGTATTAAGAATGATTAACTGGTTTATGAAACTAAGATAAACTAATTAATTGAAAGTAAATTAATCTGTAAAATCAAATCGGTAAATTGATTTATTAATGGGATTAATTAATTAAGCTATTAATTTAAAGATGATTAATTAAGTTTTATCTCTTGATGTAATTAATTTATGATAATAGCTTAATTAAAAGGGGAATTGCTTAATATAATTAATCAGGAACTAATTAATTGGTAATTAGTAATTAATTAATTGAATTCAAGACATTAATGTAAGCGTTGGAGGATAGTTACTTAAATGGTAGTTACTTAATAAAAGTAATTTAAGGAATAAATCAATATGAATGTAGAACAATTCTTATGAGTAATTAATTAACGGATAATTGCTTAAAGTATAATTAATCAAGGGTGATTAATTAAGAGGAATGATTAAAGGTGGATTAATTAAATTGATTAATCAATGTGTAGTAAGGGTAATCGAAGTGCTTAAAATGTAATCTATTAAGTATGAATGAAATTAATTATAGATAATTGATTTATGAATTTATTTTAAGGTTAATTTTTATAAATGGTTAAGGATAATTACTTGAATAATTTAGGTTAAAATGACATTGGATTCGAAGAGACCGGAGTCGGGTATTAGTTAATACCCGAAACCACTTCGATTCTACAGAGGTTGATATGTGATGTCAATTGGCTGAAATGGAATAATAGGGACCCTTGAATTAAGTTAGAAAACTTGAAATTTGAGTTGTGAAATAAGTCTTGGGCATAGCAAGTAATGAACTCGTAGTGAAGTACGAGTTACCCGGGTTTAAATAAATATATGTATTGGTATTTCATGTTAGATGAGTTTACTCACGCTGGTTTCCAGCCTGACCCGGGTGTTACTTTGATGTAATGCTCGGGTCAGACCGAGTATTACAGATTTTCAGGTAAGGACGTTCTGGAGCTCAGGGCGAGCTGGATGGCAGGACGTATGGAGTGTTTCCGCTGTGACTATTATTTTTGTTTATCTGAGATATTTGATTTGTATATGCTCAGTGTTGTGTATGAGAATAACTCTGATGTATTATAAAATGTAAATTGACAGATATAGTATTCTTTTGTAAACTGTTATTATTTCATATTATATTTTATCCGCTGCGAATGTGAGGATCTGTGTTGTGTTTCTGTTTCTTCTCTTCTATCTTTTTCTTCTTTTTCATAACTATCCGAAATTTTCGGGATCGAAAATTCCGGGTCGTTACATGAACAGGCAAAATAAATGGAATGAAATGAAAACGGATGAAGTTATAAAGGATTAAAGTGAACCGTTGCCAAATGAATAAAACGTATACAAACATTTTGATTTTTGAACGGTTATGGGATGGGATTGAGCTGAAAAAATAAATAAAAGCAAATTATTATTGCTAGAGCATCACGTTTCAAATTTGAAACGTAAAGTAAAATATAAACACAAGATTTTGGTACCGTTACAACGAACCGTTTTATTGTTTCCATCGCGTACCGGACCTCAAAGCATAGAATTGAATATACCGCAGAGATCAACGTGACGAGATGATCAAAACGGTATACATATATTAGTGGTACGATCATCCGATCGAAAGTCAATAATCGGTACCAGAAATGCTGCTATTTTAACAGAAATAAGATAAACGGAGCAATATAAGTCCAAATTTGGAAAAATGAAAGATGACGACTTACTTAGAAGAGGATTTAGAAATTTTCTGTAGAAAAATATTCAGGTTTTGAAATAAATTTATTATCATCAAATTTAACTGATTTAAATTGAAATGGAATTATACAATAAAATAAACTTCCGTATTTTCTGATGAAATTTTACCAATTGCTATGTTTTTTAAATACGTATCCTGTGCAGTTAAAGCGCTCGGCAAATTCAAAGCGGTGGAGGTGCAAAAAGTCATAGCGGGGATACAACGAGGATATAGCGGGATATAGCGGATGACTCTAAAATAGCATATAAAACTCGTACTTAATGTTTTTACAGATATATAAATGATAATTAAATGAAAAAATATCATTCAAATGAATTATAATTAATACCTAAATAATTTTAAATAAAAACATGTGCGAATATACTTTAAATAAATGTAAAACTGTTATATAACATAATTGAATTTAGTAGAATATTAGAGTATTTTCATTCTGAAAATATATTAAAAATTAAATCAAATAAATCGGTTTCATAATTTTTATAATGTATAAATGCAATTTTTCAGTTTATTTTATTAAAGATGATATAGCGGAAATAGCGGAATATAGCGGGAATAACGGGATATAGTGGAAATAGCGGGGCTTAAAGCGGAAAGGCTATATTTTGGGGCTATATGGAAATATCGTAGCGGTAGAAATCCGCTATGAGATATAGCGGGGTTATAGCGGGGTAATAGCGGGGCATTAACTACACAGTACGTATCCCAAATATAACATTTTTTTTTTCAAAATTAAATTATTTAAAATTTCACAAAAATTCCGTTAAACACGTTATTAAAACCAATTAAAAATTTTGGGTCGTTACATGTTTATTATCTACAACAAATGTTATGACTACTTAACATCACTGATTATATTCAATTTCAATTAACAACATATAATTCCAACATTAAATTGCCTTAATTTCATTAATTACCCATTTAATATTCAAACGGACAAATTAATGAGAATATAATTACAACCATCGTTTATAATAATAGTTCATATCCATTATCTTATCATTTACAACCAAGGGTTATAAAAAAATGATTTTAAATTCTATATTAACCTATTCCAATCAATTATATATAATCTAATCATAAATGCATCATTTAATTTATTTCATTATTTACAATTATAACCAACTAACCTTACAATTATATCCATTGATTAAAATTGGATAAAAATGATTATCGATTGCATTAAATCAACATTACTATATTACATTCTAATTGTTTTATCATTACAAATCATAAATTTTAATTTCTTACAATATTAATATTTCAAAAATCTTATTAAATTTAATATTTTAATTACCGAAAAATACAGGTTGTTACACTCTCCCCCACTCAAAAATTATCGTCCTCGAAAAGGGAAAAGGAGGAATTAAGGGATTAATATATTTTATTCAAAGTATTCACTTTATAAACAATTAACATAATTAAGTATTTTAAATAAAATATACTAATTAATAAACAACCAAATCTTCATATTCAAGTTTACTAAAGTTTGAAAAAATATTTTGACTTCCATAAAAAATTTCTAAGTTTAAAATTCACGAAAAAATCCGGCAGAGTCTCCATTGTACGGAGAGGTCCGGAAAATAATAGTTATATCAATAATAACCATATATATCATATTTCAAAATAAAATATCCCAACCACGGGAAAACAATATAATATCGCTAGAAAACCGTAATCCGAAACCGTACCTATTTATCGGGCAAACAATGCTTATTTATGAAACCAAAAGCAGTAGCTATTGCTTCCATAAACCTGTATTTCACTTATATAATCCAAAATAGGTTAATGATTATGCAAAAAGAGAAATATTTAAGTTGTTCAATTTGCAACAAAAGCAAATCACTATAAAACATATACAAACAAACAATACAACCATTATATTCAACCACGGAATCCATCATACATTCATAGCAACCAAAATCAATGGTTTGTTTAGTTTAGAAACTTTTAATTGTACAACGGTGACAAATAAACTATCAAGTGTATCCTACGCTCAACAGCCTTTGGTAATTACTCAATAGACTGTCCATACAACCTTAAACAATTAGAAGTATCCTTTCCAAACATCTCATAAGCCAAAACAACCAAGAATTTCCACACATTATTTAAGTTTATTTGATTGGTTTCTTTTCACATCATTATATACCTTTTTTCTTTTTTTCATTCATACAATGTCTTTTTCTTTCTTTCATGTACTTACATAAATTATTTCACAATATTAACTTACATTCATAACATTTCTTGTACATCAAAATTCTTATTTAGAAATAATTTCATTGAACACTTCCATTACATATTCTATTAACATTTCAACTTATTAAACATTTCTGGTAAGTTATATATATATTTTAGGAATGTAATTGAATGTTACACAAGTTTTTGGTATTCGCCCTTGAAGTGAAAAGAAATATTTCAATATATCTAAAAATTCAATTAAAACATTTAACCTCATTCACTTAGTAAGAATATAAAATATATTTAAAACTTCTTCATAGCATTATGCAAGAATTTTCCAAAAAGTTTAAACAATGTTAGAAGTTTATATCAAAACATTAAGATAAACCCTTTTTTTTAATAAAGTTCCTTAAATCCGATAATTTATTAGACTCATTATTTTAAAATAAGTATAACCCTAGATTATTAACTCAAACTAATAGTATACTCAAATCTTACATTAAATATCCAAATCAAAGTATAAAATTTCATATCTTCATAATTAATTTTACACACTTGGTTAACATGAATATTCAAATTATGGAAAAACATTTATTATGGTTTAATACAAAAAATCAAATAGTGAATAAACCTATAAATTTACTGTTAGTGCTTCGAAATCAAGTAAATATTTCAAACCATGGTTCCAAAATAGAGATTAAAATTTATCGGTCAAGTATATTACTATAAATAAAACTTCGCAAAACATTTTTATTTATTTACATAATATCTTCAAATTATACATTCAAAGAAACTTATATAAATTTTACTTGAAATATTCATTTGAAAACTTCATTTGCAAATCAATCATTTTTAATACTTTACGGAAAAATTTCATCTGTAAAATTTCTTGCTTCATTTATAAATACCACATAAAAAAATTAAATAACATCTTTATAAATATATGTAAACTATTTGAAAACAATTATTTACATCATTACTTATATTTAAAAAGAAGTTATTGAAAACCTTAAATCCATTATTTATAAATTTTATTAGTTTTAAATCTAAAAATACTTTTAAACATCATTAATAAATCAATAATCATTAACTTTAAATAAGTTTTATTTAATTAATAACTTCTCACAATATTTACAACACTAATAATTTCTACTAAACCATGTTGTACATATATAAACAATATTTTAAACATTTTAAAGTATTTAGAAATGGAAAAAATGACCAAAATATCTTTTATATAATACTTTATCAGAATACTTTTATAACTCGATGTTTTAATAGGTTTATCCTCGTTCTTGCAGACTCTGGTCGTACGTTGATCAGGTGTAAGACTAGAAATCCCCAAGTGCTTAGTAGACCTATTTCAACACCCAGTTAAAATACTTTAAAACAAGTATGAGAAGTACCACCAAAAATCTAATGTCAAATGATGATGTTACGATAGCAGTGGCCCGCCGTTGATCCAATGTTTACGCAATGGACACAAAACCTTCCAGAAAATCCTTCCACCTTTCGGATTCTAGAAAAATATTGTAGCCATTTCGTAAACAAGGGACCATCAACCTCTGTTGCAGTGGTAACTGCTGATTCAATGATTTACGCAATGGATTCACTTCCTTCCCGGAAGATCCATAAACAACAGATCCTAGGATCGAAAGCGCCTCCATTGGGTAAACTAAAGAACCATCTACCCTAAAAAAAATCGAGGAACTCATGAGTTTAAGTCCGGACAACCATATCGGTTCGAATCCATTTCTGAATTCACCCAAGTATATTAGGATTTATCGGTCAAATCCATTACTAGATTCCCCAAGTCCATTTAGGTCAAAGAATATCATACTATACTTCTTCGCGGAGGGTACTTCCCCTATAACGACCCGTAATTTTCGATAATTAAAAATAGTTAATTTAATAAGGTTTTGTGATTTAATGTTGGAAGAAATAAAAATTTGTGATTTAATAATAAGAATATAACTGGAATGAAATGTAATAGTATTAATTCAAGGTAATTGATAACTACTTTAAATATGAATTCCAATTAATTAAAATGATTAAAAAGCTATAATTGGTTATATATTTAAAATAAGGAAATAAATTAAATATTATAATTGATTGGTGAAATAATATGTAATTAATTGTAATTGGATAAAAATTAGTGTTGTGTAATTAGTTATGACATTTGTGTGTAGATAACAAACATACAAAGGTTATTAAATGTAGAAAAGGTGATAATTATTAGTGTTACCAATTTATTTAATCAATTAAAAATAAATGTAATTAAATGTTATGTTAATGTGAGTTAAGACGATAACTGTAAAAGGTGAATGCAATAAAATTTACAGAAATGTCAATTATATTCATAAGGCAATAATTGATTTAATAAAAGAGTGAAACCAAGATAAATTAATTAATTGGCATTTCAAATTATAATTAATGTGAAAATCAACAAAAATTCAATATAATTGAAATATTGCAACTAATATGGTAAGGATGACAATTGTAGAATATTAGTGTAATAAAATGTAAATCAATGTTAACTTTGCCCATAGAGTGATGATGATTGAACAAAAAGAATTGAAATCAAGTTTAATTAATTTATTTGAGTTTAATCTATAATTAATGAATTTATTGTAATTAAAATTGAACACTGTAATTAGTGTATTATTTAACACTGAATTGATATGTAAATTTGTTTTAAATTATTGTAAATGTCTAAGTAATCAAAAATGATAAAAAAATTGTTAGTTATAAAAAGTGGAATTAAAAAGTGATTTAATCAATTTAATATTAATTTATTTAATTAACGTGAAAATAGCGATTTTGGCCACCGTCTCGGATTTTAACGAAACCAGTTTCATTGGATCCATAATGGTGAATTATTGTAGGATTTCAAGTTTCGTAGCGATCGGACTTGTCATTTGATTGTACAGACTCGAAACGCGTAGAAATCAATTTAATTAAATTCAATTGAAATCAATTTGAAATAAGCTGATTTTAAAGCTAACTTCTTTATACGATGAAATTAGGACTTGAAACATGTTCCATTAAGTTTAAAACTATCAAAAACATCTATTTTGATATATGGGATGTCCCACTTTTGTTTCGGAGGCAGAACGGGCTTTTTGGGTCGCAATTGTCATTCATACCAATTCGATTGTGTTTATTTTCTTATCGGGCCTTGTTCATATAAATTGTTCTATTCTAACTCTAGCAGTCTTTCTATTTCTTATTCCTATATGTACATCAACTTCTGTCTGCCCCTTTCTTCAATGGCAGAAACAAATTCCAATTCCAAACGCTACAATTCAATCTCCAAACCAATTTCAAAATCAAACTCCTCCGAACCATGTCAAATTATATACTGTTTTGAAGCTCTTGACGAGCGTAACCCAGATCTGCAATTTGATTTTGCCCTCGAATCACCGTTTTTCCAGAAATGGAGGATGAACCTCAGCCGTCCATTCTAGGTTTTGGACCATCCAACGGTGGATCGTTGTCCGATCGACGATCGGGAGGGGTGTTGGGAAGCTGGTGTCGAGCAGGTCATTATGGTGGTGTTCGTTCATGCTAGATGTCACGTACCGAAATTTTCGACTTTCGAAAATTCGACATCGATACTCACTTTATCGACTGCCGAGCAATCGACTGCCGAAAACTCGAATAGTGATGGTTTTAAATAGAAGAAAAAGGTAGAAGAAGAAGAAAGCAGAAGAAGAAAGAAGAAGAACAACAGAACAACATCAGAAACAGAAAACAATATCAGAATCTTACACATCGCAGCGGAACAATATATAATAGATAAACACTAGTCTTTTAAAACAAAGAACTATATCAGTTTATACATACATCAATCAGAGTCGATATACAACAATGGATAGTTATATAAACTTGTCCTCATACAGAATACACAGCGGAATAAATACTATCAGATACAAATACTATGTCTCGTCCTCCAGCTTATCTCAAAAGCTCCAGAATATCCTGATAACATAACTCTAGGCTGCCCGTGTGGAAATTGGTGGGCACCCAGAGTTTAGAAGGGAACAATAAACTCCGAGTCAGTCATGGTGACTGGTGTGAGATCGTAAAACAGTTTATTTTTAAAATAGACAACAGAAAAATTTTAAAGTCAATTCGCAATGCTTTTTTGGAAAATGAGACTACCATAAGGCCTCCCGCACACACACACAATGCAAACGCAGAATCGGAGGAGATTTCTCCTTATGATAGTCAAAGATGCTTGATACGCAAAATCAAATCATTTTTGATATTATTATTAGTGCATAGTGTCGAAAACTCTTCGAAAGTATAATATAAATCTTAGCCAGCATAGGCATTCCGCACTTATGCCTACTATAGCTACTATGTTCAATAGCAGGTTACCGCCACATTCCATAGCAGGTAATACAGCTAAAACCGTACACGTCACGTATTGTTTCTTTGGATTTCCAACAAATGGTCAGGCCAAGGAACTTCCTATGCCATGATGGGTACGTCCCTGGAATAGACGACCCGAGAACCTAACCGGATCTCTGCCAACACAAGGCCGGGTTAACTCTGCAAAAATAGGTAACTACTGACACGCGTATGTCATCCCCCGATCGTAACCGATCTTCCCGAGGATCCCCGATTTCCAACAAACCACATCAAAATAATAATGCAGCAACCACATAGGTTAAATATCTGGGCTCCATACCATGATACCACCTCTATCCAGAAGGAATGACATACACTAAGGGGCGCTACTCCCTAGAACCTTGCCGCATCCTTCCTGTTTTGACCATTTCCGGGGTGTGAGGTCCGACGAAGTCTCGTCCACAAAGCTACGCTTCCTACAAAGCCCTGCTTCGGGTCAAACAAATGATCAACCTATGATCACAAAGATATAAGATCAAACAAATGATCATATCGCAAATGATCAAACACTGATCATTTCACAGCAACACTCAGTATGCCACGTTACCAAATTGGGATATATCGCTGATAAATTTCAACTACATAACCTCTGAGCTCGTACGTCTCAGAGAAGGGTGTTAAGCTAAGAGAATAAATTCTCCGCCACCAACAGAAATGTATTTGAAAGAAATCAGCTTTATATCTCAAATTGTAACGTCAGACACACAATCCATACAAGTCTGTTCCGGGATCGAACAGAACCGAAGGCACTTCTCACGAAGCCCTTGCACATCCGGATAAATTTCTACTAATCACGTCCGGACTTCCCGTCACTAAGGGTGATAAAACCTCTAAATCGGAGATCAGCCGATGTAGAGTAACTCGACGGTAATCCTTCCGTTTTCAAAAATATCCGGTCTTCGAATGCAATTCATAACGACGTATCACATATTCGGAATGGGTTATACGACCCCATGGTCCTTTCCCGGCTAACCCGAATAGTGAGCGTTTATTCAAAAATAAGTGTGGCATTCAAATTCATCCAATTCACAACAAATACCTATCTAAAGGTAATTATTGATAGTCGGTTATTTAACTATCAATAAAGATGCGCAACATCATCAGATTCCAAATAATTTTCCAAAATTATTTTATCTTCAAAAATATCTTTACTAGATATAAAATTTCCACACTTCAAAAATAAATCAATATTTATTTTTAAAACGAATTTCCATTTCTTTTATAAATTCCATAGTGAATTTATATTTCAAAAATATCTACTGATATACGATTCTCAAATCGATTTCAAATATTCAATTTCATTTTATCTTTAAGAAGATAAAATCTCAAAACGTTCATTTCCTATTGGAAAAGCATTTCCATACTTATTTAAAAATAAGTATTTCACAAATCTATTTATTTTCAACATTTGAAAATATTCGATATACTTAAATCAGTATTAAGTATATATTTCATTCTTTAAGGAAATCATTTACTATAACAACATCTATTTGAGTCAAAACGAATGTTACGTAAAACATCGTTACGACGACTCAAAACCACTAGTATAGAGATTCGAAATTAAGATAGATAGGTAAATCCCAATACTATATAAAACATTTCCTTTTGGAAATCATTTACTATAACAACAGTGTTATAGTCCATCATTTCCTTATTTTTCGAAAACGTCTATTTCAACAATAAATGTTGAAATCTATGATTTCGATTCATAATACATTTTAAAACATCTTTAAAATGTTTAACTTCATTTTTAATATCACTTCTTCAAAAATAAATCCATTTTACTTAAAAATATATTCACTGTCCAAAATCGTGAATATACTTCACTAACCACATTTCAATCTTTTCTACACATTTATTTCAAGAATTATCCACTATCCAAAATCGTGGATAAAATTTCCTTAATAACCTTCTATATTCAATTCATCAAATTTGATTGATTTTCGAATTTATTAAACAACGTTCATAAATTCCATTTCTATTTTGTAACAACTTCAATTTAATAAATCCCCTTTATTAACAATTCGATTCATAACTCAAATCTTATACCAACAATCCATATTATAAGTTGAATACTTATAATTCATTTATTTTACAAAATCATCTCCATTTATAAGTTCACAATTTATAAATTCCATTTATTTATAAATTCTTAAAAATTCATTTTAACGTTTATAAAAAACTCGTTTATAATACCAACATTTTAAAGTTTAAAATATCAATCTTGTACATCTTTTACATACATCGTTTTTAATAATTCAAAAATTCCCATTTAAAACCATTTTATAAATTTCTTAACTATTTATTTCAAAAGAAATTACCTTTTGGTTATAATTCACAAATCTTAACTTTTATAACTTTAAAATCTTAACGTTTATAAATCAATTCAAAAATTCCATAAAACGTATATTTTCAAAAATCACTTTAAAATCCTTTTAAAGTAAAAGTCGTTATTTTTAAAACTTGAATCCGATGATGCAACAGCACCAATTAGTCAATCACAACATCAAACATCATATATCAACATATGATAACAGAATATACATCAATATCTGTAAATAAATAAATACTGGTGAGGAATCCAGTTGGATCCCTCCAACCTGTTTCCCTGCATCCAAAGACGTTAGCACAATACCAATTCCACTTCGAGGTGGAATATCGCGGTATATGGGTTTTATAAAAATGATCCGCTTACTAACGGCGCAATAGGGTCTCATCCGCTATACGAGGCGGGAAATCATCAATCCAATATATACATATGCCAATATGTATATATTGCTACATATATAGATATATCCTACTATATCTAATATCACATCCAATAGCAATCAAATCAATAACTGAAAATTCCACTTTTCAATTTTCGAGTGAGAAGATCTCACCTTAGCTTTTAATTTGCCATCCGTTTCCATCTCAGTTTGTTTTCTTCCATTCTTAACCTTGTATAAACAATTTTATACAAATTATTAATATTCGAATTAAATTGAATAATCAATTTTCATTTGGTAATTTAATTAACCAATTTTTTATTTTAAACCACTCATCTAATTTTATATAAACTCTACAACACTTAAAATTTCCATGTATTTCTTTTAACAACTTTCCTATATATATATATATATTTCTTCTTGTAGATAAAAGTTTTTGTTATTATTTTTTTCTCTTCAGTGAATATACACATACACTTGTATATAAATTTTAAAAACTGTATATCTATATATATCATGGTACTTATATTCCTATTTCATTTTATTTTATTTTTCTTTCCTCTACTGTAAACTTATATACATATTTTTTTCTTCTATCCCAATACTATATAAACTTAACATTTCGTTTAATTGAAGAAATAAATAACATCGAGATTACCTCAACATCCAACGCAGATCAAATTCTCTGCCGATGCTCGAACGCGAGCCTACCAGAAACCACGACACATGAACTGCTCGCGAATCCCAGCCAAGATCACGTCGAACAGCCCCAAGAACGCACCGCGACTTCGACTGTGCCGCCTCGCCTGACGTCGCGAACCACGCGAGCTACCCACCACCTCGCTATCGCGAAGTCCTCCACGACTCGAGATCATCTCGAACCCAAAACCCGACCTCCACCTGACTTCGCAGTCGCCTCCATCCCAACGTACACACAATCGAAGTCATCACCAAAATCACAGAGCCACCAACAAACGAACGCGCCGCCCAAAGCAGCCTCACGCGAGCTTCGCCACCGACTGCAGCCCTAAATCGAACTTGCGAACACCGCCGCCGCCTTGATTCGAATTCGAGAACCCACTCGCCCTACCTTTGTTCGCGACTTCGAAACTCTTCCCAAAATCGAACGCGAGCCCCCCCTATCTCAGTCGCGTACGCGGCCATCGATTTCATTTGGAATTCCCTTTTGCTGATTTGAAGAATAATGCGGCATTTATTTTCGAACTGAAAAGGGGAGAGTTTTGTTCGGCCATCGTTTTAAATTTTGAACGAGAGTATTTTCTTCCCCTTGGGTTTTGATTTTTTAAAAATCATCTGCTCTCTCGTACCAGTTAAAAGATGAAGCAGGGGAAAAGAAAAGGAATGGTACGAAGGAGACAAGAGAACGTGAAGCAGAGAGTAGGTCGACGCAAATCAGAGACTAGGGTGGCTGGTGTTGATTAAAAATTTAAATTTTAAATTTAAATTTTAATCTGATTTAATTTCAACGCGTTCACTCACCGTACGGTCACATAACAACTTCGAAAAATACGAAAATTGAAATTCGACAATAATTCAATATTACGGACCCAATGGAACTGGTTTCGTCTAATTCCGAGACTGCGCCTCGGACGGCTATTTTTAAATTCGATTTGAACAATATAATTTCAAAACTGAACAAAGCAGTTCCAAATTCCATTCTGAAGCTTCTATTATCTTCAGTGTTATCAATATAAATTTTTAAAAGCTTTCGAAATGCTTTAAATTGAAGATTTAAATTTTTATTCAACTTTCCATAGATAAAATTATAAAATTTAATCACCAAATTCCAAGTTATATTCGGGATTCAAATTAAATCATCGTTCAAATATTTAAAATTAATTAAATATTCTCAATTTAATTTGTTCAAAATTCTGGGTCGTTACAGACTTCCCCCCTTAGAAGAATTTCGTCCTCGAAATTACAAGTTAGGGAAAAAGGTCCTTAACTCGTCTACCATCTTTCACAATCTAATAGTTTTATCAAATTTTCAAAAACCATCTTTCTACTAAAGATTCGTTATTCATCAACTAAATTTCAACTTCAACTCTAAGTTTCAAAACAACATTGTTTTACTTCTCAATTCAATTTAAATTTCAAATTCAAATTTAAACTTCAAAATTTTCTCAAAAGTTTTTCTAACACTCGAAATTTTCAAAAAATTTCGCCAGCGTCTCCTTTGCGCGGCTAATACGGTACGACTACAAAACGTCCCTACGGACTCTCAAATTTCAAAAAGAAAAGAAAAGGCCAAGCGGCTAGAGAAGAAATCATCAAATCTCATATAGAATTTTAAAATACATACCTTTTGTCGAGCAATTCAAATTATCTTTGAAATCAAATCCAATTCCTTTATACACCTGTATATCCTACTAGTCATAATATCTAGTTACATATTCAAACCATTTTGCACATTTTATTACAAAATTTTCAATTTAAACTACTTATACATTTTTACTTCACTATTGAAGTTATACCTATTCATTTTCCTTCAATTTTACATTTCAAATCTATTTCATTCACTAATTCAATTAGTACATTCAGCTTTAATTTCAGTTGCTTGCAATTGTTCATTCATTCGGAATTTATTTCTACTTACTTGAATTTACTTGCAATTTCAAACCATTCTTTTATTTATTTACAAATGTTATCTCATTTGTTCATTTACAAACACAATTTAATTTCACTTAACTTAATTCCAATCAGATTTCAATATTTTATAAGTTATCAATTTCATAATATTTCATAAATATTTTTATATAGTATTCCAGAGTCTTTTCAACCTTTCAAAGCCATTTTGAAAACAATTCAAATTATCCTTTGAATTTTCTAAAACAAAATCCAAATTTTCAAAACAACTTCCATTTAAAATAATTTGGCAGCAATTCCTCTTTTGGAAACCCGAAAATGAATTCTAATGATGTGGCCATCATCATCAGGATTATTTTCCAGCGACCTAAAAGAGTTTAGAGCTTTTCATTTCTTCAAAACATTTTTCAAAACCTTTGAAATTCATTTTCAAATCAAAAATGATTTCATTTTCAAATCAAAAAAATGATTTAACTTTCCAAATCTCCAAATTTTTCAAATTCTTTTCAAAACATTTCCAAAAACTTCTCTGGAATTCCGTTTTAAATTACAATTCACATTTGCAGTTTACATTCTCAAATTCCATTTGTATGTGAATTTATTTCTTAACTTTGGAGTTACGATTTCAATTTCTTATTCAATTTCAGTGATGATAATTCACTATTATTACTTCCTAACATCCATGCAACCATATACTATAGTACTTTATAGAAAAACATTTCTTTTCTATACAAAAATAGTTTTGGGCAAAATTATCTCATTCACCCCATTCAAAAACAATACTGTGCCGAATTGTTCTATTCCAGTGTTTAGAAAGCCCTTCGATCCAGTTGCGCAGACTGTGCCGACGAAGGTTCATATGCCACTCAATAAACCAATCATCACAATATAAAACAATTTTATATTCAAATAACAAATACGCGCTCATATCTATTATTACACTCAACTCATTCTAGAGTACTACTGACTCTATCTCTAATGAGTAACACCCAACAGAGCAGGGTTGTCGCTTAACCATATGCTCTGATACCACGCTGTCACGTACCGAAATTTTCGACTTTCGAAAATTCGACATCGATACTCACTTTATCGACTGCCGAGCAATCGACTGTCGGAAACTCGAATAGTGATGGTTTTAAATAGAAGAAAAAGGTAGAAGAAGAAGAAAGCAGAAGAAGAAAGAAGAAGAACAACAGAACAACATCAGAAACAGAAAACAATATCAGAATCTTACACATCGCAGCGGAACAATATATAATAGATAAACACTAGTCTTTTAAAACAAAGAACTATATCAGTTTATACATACATCAATCAGAGTCGATATACAACAATGGACAGTTATATAAACTTGTCCTCATACAGAATACACAGCGGAATAAATACTATCAGATACAAATATTATGTCTCGTCCTCCAGCTTATCTCCAAAGCTCCAGAATATCCTGATAACATAACTCTAGGCTGCCCGTGTGGAAATTGGTGGGCACCCAGAGTTTAGAAGAGAACAATAAACTCCGAGTCAGTCATGGTGACTGGTGTGAGATCGTAAAACAGTTTATTTTTAAAATAGACAACAGAAAATTTTTAAAGTCAATTCGCAATGCTTTTTTGGAAAATGAGACTACCATAAGGCCTCCCGCACACACACACAATGCAAACGCAGAATCGGAGGAGATTTCTCCTTATGATAGTCAAAGATGCTTGATACGCAAAATCAAATCATTTTTGATATTATTATTAGTGCATAGTGTCGAAAACTCTTCGAAAGTATAATATAAATCTTAGCCAGCATAGGCATTCCGCACTTATGCCTACTATAGCTACTATGTTCAATAGCAGGTTACCGCCACATTCCATAGCAGGTAATACAGCTAAAACCGTACACGTCACGTATTGTTTCTTTGGATTTCCAACAAATGGTCAGGCCAAGGAACTTCCTATGCCACGATGGGTACGTCCCTGGAATAGACGACCCGAGAACCTAACCGGATCTCTGCCAACACAAGGCCGGGTTACCTCTGCAAAAATAGGTAACTACTGACACGCGTATGTCATCCCCCGATCGTAACCGATCTTCCCGAGGATCCCCGATTTCCAACAAACCACATCAAAATAATAATGCAGCAACCACATAGGTTAAGTATCTGGGCTCCATACCATGATACCACCTCTATCCAGAAGGAATGACATACACTAAGGGGCGCTACTCCCTAGAACCTTGCCGCATCCTTCCTGTTTTGACCATTTCCGGGGTGTGAGGTCCGACGAAGTCTCGTCCACAAAGCTACGCTTCCTACAAAACCCTGCTTCGGGTCAAACAAATGATCAACCTATGATCACAAAGATATAAGATCAAACAAATGATCATATCGCAAATGATCAAACACTGATCATTTCACAGCAACACTCAGTATGCCACGTTACCAAATTGGGATATATCGCTGATAAATTTCAACTACATAACCTCTGAGCTCGTACGTCTCAGAGAAGGGTGTTAAGCTAAGAGAATAAATTCTCCGCCACCAACAGAAATGTATTTGAAAGAAATCATCTTTATATCTCAAATTGTAACGTCAGACACACAATCCATACAAGTCTGTTCCGGGATCGAACAGAACCGAAGGCACTTCTCACGAAGCCCTTGCACATCCGGATAAATTTCTAATCACATCCGGACTTCCCGTCACTAAGGGTGATAAAACCTCTAAATTGGAGATCAGCCGATGTAGAGTAACTCGACGGTAATCCTTCCGTTTTCAAAAATATCCGGTCTTCAACACCGGTCTTCGAATGCAATTCATAACGACGTATCACATATTCAGAATGGGTTATACGACCCCATGGTCCTTTCCCGGCTAACCCGAATAGTGAGCGTTTATTCAAAAATAAGTGTGGCATTCAAATTCATCCAATTCACAACAAATACCTATCTAAAGGTAATTATTGATAGTCGGTTATTTAACTATCAATAAAGATGCGCAACATCATCAGATTCCAAATAATTTTCCAAAATTATTTTATCTTCAAAAATATCTTTACTAGATATAAAATTTCCACACTTCAAAAATAAATCAATATTTATTTTTAAAACGAATTTCCATTTCTTTTATAAATTCCATAGTGAATTTATATTTCAAAAATATCTACTGATATACGATTCTCAAATCGATTTCAAATATTCAATTTCAATTTATCTTTAAGAAGATAAAATCTCAAAACGTTCATTTCCTATTGGAAAAGCATTTCCATACTTATTTAAAAATAAGTATTTCACAAATCTATTTATTTTCAACATTTGAAAATATTCGATATACTTAAATCAATATTAAGTATATATTTCATTCTTTAAGGAAATCATTTACTATAACAACATCTATTTGAGTCAAAACGAATGTTACGTAAAACATCGTTACGACGACTCAAAACCACTAGTATAGAGATTCGAAATTAAGATAGATAGGTAAATCCCAATACTATATAAAACATTTCCTTTCGGAAATCATTTACTATAACAACAGTGTTATAGTCCATCATATCCTTATTTTTCGAAAACGTCTATTTCAACAATAAATGTTGAAATCTATGATTTCGATTCATAATACATTTTAAAACATCTTTAAAATGTTTAACTTCATTTTTAATATCACTTCTTCAAAAATAAATCCATTTTACTTAAAAATATATTCACTGTCCAAAATCGTGAATATACTTCACTAACCACTTTTCAATCTTTTCTACACATTTATTTCAAGAATTATCCACTATCCAAAATCGTGGATAAAATTTCCTTAATAACCTTCTATATTCAATTCATCAAATTTGATTGATTTTCGAATTTATTAAACAACGTTCATAAATTCCATTTCTATTTTGTAACAACTTCAATTTAATAAATCCCCTTTATTAACAATTCGATTCATAACTCAAATCTTATACTAACAATCCATATTATAAGTTGAATACTTATAATTCATTTATTTTACAAAATCATCTCCATTTATAAGTTCACAATTTATAAATTCCATTTATTTATAAATTCTTAAAAATTCATTTTAACGTTTATAAAAAACTCGTTTATAATACCAACATTTTAAAGTTTAAAATATCAATCTTGTACATCTTTTACATACATCGTTTTTAATAATTCAAAAATTCCCATTTAAAACCATTTTATAAATTTCTTAACTATTTATTTCAAAAGAAATTACCTTTTGGTTATAATTCACAAATCTTAACTTTTATAACTTTAAAATCTTAACGTTTATAAATCAATTCAAAAATTCCATAAAACGTATATTTTCAAAAATCACTTTAAAATCCTTTTAAAGTAAAAGTCGTTATTTTTAAAACTTGAATCCGATGATGCAACAGCACCAATTAGTCAATCACAACATCAAACATCATATATCAACATATGATAACAGAATATACATCAATATCTGTAAATAAATAAATACTGGTGAGGAATCCAGTTGGATCCCTCCAACCTGTTTCCCTGCATCCAAAGACGTTAGCACAATACCAATTCCACTTCGAGGTGGAATATCGCGGTATATGGGTTTTATAAAAATGATCCGCTTACTAACGGCGCAATAGGGTCTCATCCGCTATACGAGGCGGGAAATCATCAATCCAATATATACATATGCCAATATGTATATATTGCTACATATATATAGATATATCCTACTATATCTAATATCACATCCAATAGCAATCAAATCAATAAATGAAAATTCCACTTTTCAATTTTCGAGTGAGAAGATCTCACCTTAGCTTTTAATTTGTCATCCGTTTCCATCTCAGTTTGTTTTCTTCCATTCTTAACCTTGTATAAACAATTTTATACAAATTATTAATATTCGAATTAAATTGAATAATCAATTTTCATTTGGTAATTTAATTAACCAATTTTTTATTTTAAACCACTCATCTAATTTTATATAAACTCTACAACACTTAAAATTTCCATGTATCTCTTTTAACAACTTTCCTATATATATATTTCTTTTGTAGATAAAAGTTTCTGTTATTATTTTTTTCTCTTCAGTGAATATACACATACACTTGTATATAAATTTTAAAAACTGTATATGTGACGACCCGACTTCCTATGCCCAGAAAGTCGCATCATTATGAAGAAAGAAAGGGGTAGAAAATAGAAAAGAAGAGAAGAAAGAAAGAAACAACAACAACGATCTCACAGCGGAAGGAATAAATTATATTGATAACATAAACTATTACATAGTATACAACACTTATCAGAGTTACACAACATATACAACACATATTAGACAGTTATAAACATCTGTCTAATTCATACAACTCAAGTATCACAGATACAGACACAACATATACACAGCGGAATCATCATATATCTACACGGTGAAGCCTCCTGCTCCATTGCTCCTCTAGAATATTCGTCAAAGCTAAACCTGAATCCCTTGGCTACTCGTAAAAATTTGAGTACCCAAGAGTTTATAAAACAGAAATAAACACTTGGGTCAGACATGGGTCTGGTGTGAGTAAACGGGTTAAAATTGTTTAACTTCAAAACCTTTTGAAAACAAAGGTATCACGTAAGACTCCCCACACATAAACATGGGTAAGTTTTTACCTTACGCTAACTAAAACATTTGATAGGAAATCTGATTGTATTATAATAGGGTCTAGGGTTTCCAAGTAAAATACAGAAATAGCTGAAATGCTTACATCTCACATTCCAACATAGTTGGGCACAACTAATACGTACGGCACTTATTGGAGTTTGGATTCCATACAATGGCAGGGCTACTGGGGTACCGCCCGTCACAGTACGTGGCCTAGATCACCGTACCGAGGAGTACGCCCGCTCCCCTGCAACACAAAGCCGGAACCATCCCTCACTGGATAATCCCGAACAAGACAATCCCGTGGTTGGCGCGACCAACCACACACTAAGCCGAATAAAAGAAAAGGGACCTCTAGACAGGGATCTATCTTGCTCTCAGTGGGTGCTACCCACGAAGCCTTGCTGCACCTCCCCTGTTTTAGCCATTCCCGGTTGATGAGGCTTGAGGTTACGATTACCTTTAATCAGAACATATCACTTAGAATGCTCATCGTCCGCCTGACGATGTGCTGAAAGCATTCAATCCATATAAGTTCGTTCCGGGTTCGAACGAAACCGAAGGCATTATCTCGTTACACTCGTTTTGGAATCACCCTCAGAGTTAACGACAATAACCCTTGCACTCTGAATCTTCATCTTCACTTGAGATTCACGACCTATCGTTAATTTGGATCGATGTGGTATTCGGGTCTCCAGACCTGGAATACCGGTATACGGAAACCCGATCCCGGTCTCATCGAAATCCAAAACGTATCTTTTAAGGCCAAGTTGTTTAAAGGTTTAAACATTTAAACTTATTCAGGATGATATAAACAGATAGATAAATCATATTATCACAATTGATAATTCATATCAACATTCATCTCACAAAGCAGCATACATCATATATATATCAGAGATATCCAAATCATCCAATATCAACCAATCACCCAATATCAAACATCCAGTATTAATCAATTATCTAAACAGAATTGATTTACTTTAATCAATTTAATTAACCTTTAATTAAATTAATTACTATCCTTAAATTACTTGGATTATCCTAATCCTGCTCACTATCATTAATTAATTATAAATTAATTAATTAAACATCTAAATGATCTTCCTTAATTAATCTCCTTTGATTAATTATTTTTAATTACATTCAAGTAATTATCCTTAACCATATTCAGTAATTAATTTTTAATTACTATCATTAATTACAATAATTAATGATCCTTCATTAATTAATTAACTATAATTAATTATATTAATCCTTAATTAATTACAATTAATTAATCATACTTAAATTAATTACTTTTTATTAATCAACCTTGATTAATTCATTAATTAAATAATCCTTATTAATCAATTAACCTTTTAATTAATTAAATAATTAATTTTAATCAACCACTTCATTCATTAATTAGTCTTAATTAATCATAAACAGTAATTAACAATTTGTAATTACTTATCTTAATTAATTACATTGACCTTGATTAATTAATCTAATTAATTAATCTTTAATTACTTCATTAAGTAATTATTAATCAATTTAAATAATAAATAATTCTTAAATAACTACTTTATTAATTAATTACATTTTAATTAATTACACTTAGTAATTAATCTTAACTTAATCACATTTCATTAATTAATTTATCACATTAATTACTTAACTAAAATAAATTAACTAATTAACTCTTAATTACTTACATAAGTAATTATCCTCTAATTACTTCTTCTAATAAGTCTTGATTAATCTCTTAACAAGTAATTACTTTCATCAATAAACAATCCTTAATAATTACACCAAAATTAATTAACTCAAAATAATTATATTAATTAATTCCTTAACTACTTCCTTAATTAATTACTCTTCTTTTAATTAATTACCTTAACAAAGAATTAATCACATTATTAATTAATCCCTAATCCTTTAATTAATTAATTACTCTTTAATTAATTAACTTCAAATTAATTATATTAATTATCCTTTAATTAATAAACATCAAGTGATTAACACCTAATCAATTACATTTTAGACTTTTGAAAATATATTAGATTAAAATACCCTCAAAATCTTTGACCTTCATTTGCTTTGAATAACTTATTGAAGAGTCTAACTTGATTACTTAAAAACAAACCGAGCCTACTCTCTCAAAACTCGAGCAATCACCCGAGACAAACTCTCTTTCCCCCGAGCCCTAACTCGTGTCACTCGCGTACCAAGCTGCTTCGAGTCGAACTTCATTTCTCACGAGCTCGTCATCGAACTACACCTCCAACCAGATACGACGTGCACGTGTGCACATTGCACATCACTCCGACCACCTCTGGCGATCTCCTCGAACATCGACCGATCCATGCTGACCTCGACTACCCATACGACCACCTAGAATGACGATATCACCCCTAAATCAAAATCGAGCTCATCGATAGAAAAACTGGAACCCAACGCTTCATTGAAAATGCCACGCTCCGACATTACAGACCACCGGCGACCACGCCTTAGCGCCCAGAGATGCCCCGATGATCCACGAACCCTTCTACAGTGGTCCGATCACCTGAATCGCTTCGACATTGACGAAATTGTCACACGAATTGCCACTAGCCAAAAGCAGGACTAAACCCTAGTTTGCCTAACTCCGATCACTACGGCCATCAATAAATTTGCTCCCTATTTTTCCTGTGATCGTCAACCCTCAGACTAGCCTTGACCACGACCACGACGAACACCACCATGCCGATCAACCGAAATCGACGAAAAACCATAAAACGATCATCTCGAGAAATCTCGATCTCTACACGCTTAAAAATCGTAAAAATTTCTTTCAAAACTCAACATTTGTTAACACGAACCAAGTTTTGGAATTCAAATATGAAATTTAGTTCATAGATTTTCGACCTATATTTAGTTCATCACTGTATTTCTTTATTTTGAAATATTTACCCAATGTAAAATCTTGAAACTATTTTTAAAATTAATGTTACCATATTACAAACCTTTTTACTTTAAAGATCTTAGACTAAAATTCATTTGTTTGAAAGATATGAATTTTTGAATAGGTTTTGGAAACCTGTAAACAAAGACAGAGGCATTCTTTTGCCTGTTTACATACTCACGCACCAATATTTGCATATGTATACAGTCATACAACCATATAACATAATTTCAAAGATAATCACAGGCATCAAAGTGTATATATATATCCAGATTAAGTTTTTGAAAAGAGGGTTTACTCACTATTAAAAAAAAAAAACAGAGAGCTTTTAAAAACTGGAATGCTAGATTTTGAAAACTGGAAAGATTTTCTTTTGATCTAAATTTAAATCTCTGTAACTTAGAAACAGAGAAGAACAACATCTTATACATGCATAGTCCACAAATTCATATACACATATATTCAGATTAAAAACAACATGCACACATATTTCAAACATACTTTATGAGTTCACTTCAAACATACATGCATCAAATCTAAAGATGTTTTATGTTTTAGTTTACTCACAGGTTATAAAACAGAGAAACAGAGGCAATACATGCATTCATAACAAGGCATTTTCTATAAACATTTATATCATTCCATCACAAGCAACTAAGTTTAAATCCCAAGTTTCAAACTGTTTTTAAAATAAATATTTACTCACCTTTTTATTTCCAGAGAACAAAACAGAGCAGATTTTATTACTTCCAGGCTTTTGAAATTTGAATTCTGGAAACTGTATTTGATTTTGTTTCTGGCAATACTTTTGATTTCTCTTTGTTGTAATATTGAGTTGATCCTACTGCATGCTTACAAATTGTTGAACTTGCTGTTGATTTGAATGCCTGCTGTTTGATTCTTGTTCAGGTTGAATTAGTTGAAGAATTTGAAAATAGTTGAATGTTTTGCTTGATCTTCTACTTGTTTGCATGATTTCAGGTTGTAGTTGAAAACTGATGTTGAATTTTCTTTTTTAAATTTGATTTCAGTTTTTAGGAAGAAGAAGAAAAAGAGATTTGAGAAAGTTTGAACGAAATTTTTTTTTTTCTTTGAACTGGAAAGAAATAACCAGTTTTCTTCTTTAAAACATTTAATTTGTAATATAAGAGAATTAGGCCACTTGTTATTTTGCCAAACACTTGTCAATTATATCACTTAATTTTCTTACATGTGTTATTAAGATAATTAACATGTTTACACATATTTTCTTAAGTGTTTTTAAATAAATTTTATTTAATTTAAATGTAAACATAAACTTACTTTTTAAGTTACTTAATTCATAAATATTAGTTTACCTTTAAAAGAAAATATGCTAAAACTAATTATAAATATAAATAAATTCCTTATTCATGTATTTTAAAGTCTAGAACATTATATAACCATTTAAAATTTAACACTTTAAAGAAAACTAGAATAAAACTTTGATTAAACCCTTTTTTTAAACTATCATATTTAAAATAAACAATTATCTTATATTTTGAAAACAATTGAATTAAACTTAAATTATCTTTTGAAAAATATTAATTTTAAAACAAAGCTTTAAATCACAATTCATACATATATATTACAAATTTGAAAAATTCATCTTTAAAACAAAACAAAAGATATTTCCATTCACAATATATATATCAAATATATATATTATAAATAGAATAAAACTTTATTAGCTTTAACAAACAAATCTTATCAATTTTAAATCAATATTTCCAGATTAAGTATTTATTAACTATAAAGTATTAAATTAACCAATTTAATTTTAAATTATAAAGAAAATTATCAAATCGATTAAATTATCAATACTGATTATTAAATTTATATTGCCCAAAAACCCGGGATATCACATTCCTCTCCCCTTAAAATAATTTCGTCCCCGAAATTAAAAGCAAAGTTAATTTAATAATCCAACAAATATTTTAATTTCAAACACAAACCTATCATCCAATTTCTAACAACCAAAGCAACCAATCAAACAATCTAATCTAACTAAATATTCTGATATAAATCAGAATAGACTTCATAATACTACCTCGAGTTTTCCCCGAGTATAAATCACCGGGAGACTCGCTCTACAGAAGCTAAACAAACTACACTACTATGATCCAGAGCTCCTCTCTTCTCTAGATCCACCAATCTGAACAAAATATCAGATCATACTCAAGTCTAGCTCAACTTCCAAATTCAACTGAACTGCAGATTCCACACCAGCAATGATGAATCATATACGTACTCCCTCAGAGATACGTGAAATAGAATGAATTCCAGCTATCCAAACTGGCCATTCAATCCTGTAGATAAAAAGAACTACTGCTCTCGAGAACACAGGAAAATCCAAAATACTTTTGGAGCTAACTTTCCAGACTTACCAAATCTTATAGTTCTTTAATCGGAGAAAAACTTAAACAGTTTCCAATTTCCAACTCCGAATTCCAAACTCCGTCTTATATCTGCCTAACTCATCAGACGATCCCGAGCTACCTCATCTCTTTCCGATCAACTTAACCTTTGCTGATGCTTCTTGAAACAACTGGACCAAGAACAAAATGATTTCCAGATCCTATCAACAAGATGATATTCCAAAATCTACTGAAATCCACAAACTCTACTCCACAAGTAATAGAAGACTGAACTTCCTTCTTCCAGATTCCAGAAAATTCTATACACACTTAGAAATTCACATAAACTTCTTGTAGAAATCTGAGGTTACTTCCTTTCTTGCACAGCTACTACCTTTGCTTTCGCTGCACAACTCTGATTTGAAATAGATGAGAATGTCGATGAACTCGAGCACAAACTAGATCCACAAACAAGCGGAAACATTGGTTATCTTAAAGACATAACCAACTTCTCAAAGAATAGACGAGTCCTCGGTCAAGGGTACTGTCTTCAGCTATCCTTGGCTAGAGGAAACTCGAAACTAGAAGAGAAAACACAGATACTCCATAAAATTCTAAGATACTTCACCAAATCCTTCTCTAGGAACCAAATCGATATAAACTAAATCTTTGACCTCTTCGATAACTTTTACTTCTTCTTGAGATGTCTCAATTTCATACAAAAGATTACTCAAGATGAACTCTCAAAATAATCGCAATTCACTTTTGCGATCCTACCTAGTTCGGATTCCAAAGAAACTGTTCTCTCTTTACTAATTAAAACAGCCTTAAACTTTTCCGAACAAGGTTAACCCTTCAAGAAAAACTTCACCATCTACTCAGACTGCTGATAGAAGAACCACAAAGATTCCGGAACCATCGAAGAAACGAACCACACTGCTGCTTCCAAACTCTATCTTGACAGCACACCGAACACTCCGAGCTGCACTGCTATCACAGCTAATCAAGAACTTCTAATCCAAAGGCTTCTCAAAAATAAAATCATCAACAAACCTCTCAACGAATCTTCGAGATGGCAGACATCCAAAAGAAACTCGGGCTCCAAACCAATCGCCAATAACTTACTCTTCTTAAGGGAACAATGAGACCATGTCCGAAGAACAACTAATCGACCTTAGTCCCATACTTCCAAACAGATAAAACTCTCTTACTTGATATCAAGGAATTCCTATACAGTCGAGTCTTTCCTACGGTAGGCATCAACTGTTCTCCAATACCTTCTTAATCTTGTTCCAAAAAGAAAATCTCCTTCGGGAACATCCATAGATACTGCGTCTTATCACACAACTGCTCCTTCCTGAAGTCGCCAAGCTACCATCACTCGCTTCTGTTCTCCGACAGATCCAACTCCTAAGATGAACTCCGAACCTTAACAGGTTTCCTTCAGATATTGTGAAATCCTTACACAACTGTAAAGTTCACTCGAGACGGTATTAGGTCTACAGTCTCGTCAGATATACTTCCAACCTCAACACTCAAATTCTAACTATTGGTAGTCGTGTTACTCACACTACCACCTTATCTACCTTTATAACTTATATTGGAAAACCCGAACAGGTAACCCAACAAATAGGTAGAAATATATATATTTAAAATGAAACTTTTTATATAGAAATTATTTCTGGGTAAAATTATTTCATTTACCTCTTTAAAACAATATTGTGTCCGTTGGCCTGGTTCAAGTGTTTAGAGATCCCTATCAATAACGTTAGCTACTCGTATTGACCAGAATCCATATACCACTCAACCGATCAATTAACACAATATAAAATCATTTTTATATAACTAACAATTACGCGCTCTCGAGATAGACACCACTTCAGAGCCTAGGTATTCACTCAACCTAGTGCTCTGATATTCACTTAACCAAAAGCTTAGGCATTCGCTCAACCTGGCTCTGATACCAACTGTGACGACCCGACTTCCTATGCCCAGAAAGTCGCATCATTATGAAGAAAGAAAGGGGTAGAAAATAGAAAAGAAGAGAAGAAAGAAAGAAACAACAACAACGATCTCACAGCGGAAGGAATAAATTATATTAATAACATAAACTATTACATAGTATACAACACTTATCAGAGTTACACAACATATACAACACATATTAGACAGTTATAAACATCTGTCTAATTCATACAACTCAAGTATCACAGATACAGACACAACATATACACAGCGGAATCATCATATATCTACACGGTGAAGCCTCCTGCTCCATTGCTCCTCTAGAATATTCGTCAAAGCTAAACCTGAATCCCTTGGCTACTCGTAAAAATTTGAGTACCCAAGAGTTTATAAAACAGAAATAAACACTTGGGTCAGACATGGGTCTGGTGTGAGTAAACGGGTTAAAATTGTTTAACTTCAAAACCTTTTGAAAACAAAGGTATCACGTAAGACTCCCCACACATAAACATGGGTAAGTTTTTACCTTACGCTAACTAAAACATTTGATAGGAAATCTGATTGTATTATAATAGGGTCTAGGGTTTCCAAGTAAAATACAGAAATAGCTGAAATGCTTACATCTCACATTCCAACATAGTTGGGCACAACTAATACGTACGGCACTTATTGGAGTTTGGATTCCATACAATGGCAGGGCTACTGGGGTACCGCCCGTCACAGTACGTGGCCTAGATCACCGTACCGAGGAGTACGCCCGCTCCCCTGCAACACAAAGCCGGAACCATCCCTCACTGGATAATCCCGAACAAGACAATCCCGTGGTTGGCGCGACCAACCACACACTAAGCCGAATAAAAGAAAAGGGACCTCTAGACAGGGATCTATCTTGCTCTCAGTGGGTGCTACCCACGAAGCCTTGCTGCACCTCCCCTGTTTTAGCCATTCCCGGTTGATGAGGCTTGAGGTTACGATTACCTTTAATCAGAACATATCACTTAGAATGCTCATCGTCCGCCTGACGATGTGCTGAAAGCATTCAATCCATATAAGTTCGTTCCGGGTTCGAACGAAACCGAAGGCATTATCTCGTTACACTCGTTTTGGAATCACCCTCAGAGTTAACGACAATAACCCTTGCACTCTGAATCTTCATCTTCACTTGAGATTCACGACCTATCGTTAATTTGGATCGATGTGGTATTCGGGTCTCCAGACCTGGAATACCGGTATACGGAAACCCGATCCCGGTCTCATCGAAATCCAAAACGTATCTTTTAAGGCCAAGTTGTTTAAAGGTTTAAACATTTAAACTTATTCAGGATGATATAAACAGATAGATAAATCATATTATCACAATTGATAATTCATATCAACATTCATCTCACAAAGCAGCATACATCATATATATATCAGAGATATCCAAATCATCCAATATCAACCAATCACCCAATATCAAACATCCAGTATTAATCAATTATCTAAACAGAATTGATTTACTTTAATCAATTTAATTAACCTTTAATTAAATTAATTACTATCCTTAAATTACTTGGATTATCCTAATCCTGCTCACTATCATTAATTAATTATAAATTAATTAATTAAACATCTAAATGATCTTCCTTAATTAATCTCCTTTGATTAATTATTTTTAATTACATTCAAGTAATTATCCTTAACCATATTCAGTAATTAATTTTTAATTACTATCATTAATTACAATAATTAATGATCCTTCATTAATTAATTAACTATAATTAATTATATTAATCCTTAATTAATTACAATTAATTAATCATACTTAAATTAATTACTTTTTATTAATCAACCTTGATTAATTCATTAATTAAATAATCCTTATTAATCAATTAACCTTTTAATTAATTAAATAATTAATTTTAATCAACCACTTCATTCATTAATTAGTCTTAATTAATCATAAACAGTAATTAACAATTTGTAATTACTTATCTTAATTAATTACATTGACCTTGATTAATTAATCTAATTAATTAATCTTTAATTACTTCATTAAGTAATTATTAATCAATTTAAATAATAAATAATTCTTAAATAACTACTTTATTAATTAATTACATTTTAATTAATTACACTTAGTAATTAATCTTAACTTAATCACATTTCATTAATTAATTTATCACATTAATTACTTAACTAAAATAAATTAACTAATTAACTCTTAATTACTTACATAAGTAATTATCCTCTAATTACTTCTTCTAATAAGTCTTGATTAATCTCTTAACAAGTAATTACTTTCATCAATAAACAATCCTTAATAATTACACCAAAATTAATTAACTCAAAATAATTATATTAATTAATTCCTTAACTACTTCCTTAATTAATTACTCTTCTTTTAATTAATTACCTTAACAAAGAATTAATCACATTATTAATTAATCCCTAATCCTTTAATTAATTAATTACTCTTTAATTAATTAACTTCAAATTAATTATATTAATTATCCTTTAATTAATAAACATCAAGTGATTAACACCTAATCAATTACATTTTAGACTTTTGAAAATATATTAGATTAAAATACCCTCAAAATCTTTGACCTTCATTTGCTTTGAATAACTTATTGAAGAGTCTAACTTGATTACTTAAAAACAAACCGAGCCTACTCTCTCAAAACTCGAGCAATCACCCGAGACAAACTCTCTTTCCCCCGAGCCCTAACTCGTGTCACTCGCGTACCAAGCTGCTTCGAGTCGAACTTCATTTCTCACGAGCTCGTCATCGAACTACACCTCCAACCAGATACGACGTGCACGTGTGCACATTGCACATCACTCCGACCACCTCTGGCGATCTCCTCGAACATCGACCGATCCATGCTGACCTCGACTACCCATACGACCACCTAGAATGACGATATCACCCCTAAATCAAAATCGAGCTCATCGATAGAAAAACTGGAACCCAACGCTTCATTGAAAATGCCACGCTCCGACATTACAGACCACCGGCGACCACGCCTTAGCGCCCAGAGATGCCCCGATGATCCACGAACCCTTCTACAGTGGTCCGATCACCTGAATCGCTTCGACATTGACGAAATTGTCACACGAATTGCCACTAGCCAAAAGCAGGACTAAACCCTAGTTTGCTTAACTCCGATCACTACGGCCATCAATAAATTTGCTCCCTATTTTTCCTGTGATCGTCAACCCTCAGACTAGCCTTGACCACGACCACGACGAACACCACCATGCCGATCAACCGAAATCGACGAAAAACCATAAAACGATCATCTCGAGAAATCTCGATCTCTACACGCTTAAAAATCGTAAAAATTTCTTTCAAAACTCAACATTTGTTAACACGAACCAAGTTTTGGAATTCAAATATGAAATTTAGTTCATAGATTTTCGACCTATATTTAGTTCATCACTGTATTTCTTTATTTTGAAATATTTACCCAATGTAAAATCTTGAAACTATTTTTAAAATTAATGTTACCATATTACAAACCTTTTTACTTTAAAGATCTTAGACTAAAATTCATTTGTTTGAAAGATATGAATTTTTGAATAGGTTTTGGAAACCTGTAAACAAAGACAGAGGCATTCTTTTGCCTGTTTACATACTCACGCACCAATATTTGCATATGTATACAGTCATACAACCATATAACATAATTTCAAAGATAATCACAGGCATCAAAGTGTATATATATATCCAGATTAAGTTTTTGAAAAGAGGGTTTACTCACTATTAAAAAAAAAAAAACAGAGAGCTTTTAAAAACTGGAATGCTAGATTTTGAAAACTGGAAAGATTTTCTTTTGATCTAAATTTAAATCTCTGTAACTTAGAAACAGAGAAGAACAACATCTTATACATGCATAGTCCACAAATTCATATACACATATATTCAGATTAAAAACAACATGCACACATATTTCAAACATACTTTATGAGTTCACTTCAAACATACATGCATCAAATCTAAAGATGTTTTATGTTTTAGTTTACTCACAGGTTATAAAACAGAGAAACAGAGGCAATACATGCATTCATAACAAGGCATTTTCTATAAACATTTATATCATTCCATCACAAGCAACTAAGTTTAAATCCCAAGTTTCAAACTGTTTTTAAAATAAATATTTACTCACCTTTTTATTTCCAGAGAACAAAACAGAGCAGATTTTATTACTTCCAGGCTTTTGAAATTTGAATTCTGGAAACTGTATTTGATTTTGTTTCTGGCAATACTTTTGATTTCTCTTTGTTGTAATATTGAGTTGATCCTACTGCATGCTTACAAATTGTTGAACTTGCTGTTGATTTGAATGCCTGCTGTTTGATTCTTGTTCAGGTTGAATTAGTTGAAGAATTTGAAAATAGTTGAATGTTTTGCTTGATCTTCTACTTGTTTGCATGATTTCAGGTTGTAGTTGAAAACTGATGTTGAATTTTCTTTTTTAAATTTGATTTCAGTTTTTAGGAAGAAGAAGAAAAAGAGATTTGAGAAAGTTTGAACGAAAATTTTTTTTTTCTTTGAACTGGAAAGAAATAACCAGTTTTCTTCTTTAAAACATTTAATTTGTAATATAAGAGAATTAGGCCACTTGTTATTTTGCCAAACACTTGTCAATTATATCACTTAATTTTCTTACATGTGTTATTAAGATAATTAACATGTTTACACATATTTTCTTAAGTGTTTTTAAATAAATTTTATTTAATTTAAATGTAAACATAAACTTACTTTTTAAGTTACTTAATTCATAAATATTAGTTTACCTTTAAAAGAAAATATGCTAAAACTAATTATAAATATAAATAAATTCCTTATTCATGTATTTTAAAGTCTAGAACATTATATAACCATTTAAAATTTAACACTTTAAAGAAAACTAGAATAAAACTTTGATTAAACCCTTTTTTTAAACTATCATATTTAAAATAAACAATTATCTTATATTTTGAAAACAATTGAATTAAACTTAAATTATCTTTTGAAAAATATTAATTTTAAAACAAAGCTTTAAATCACAATTCATACATATATATTACAAATTTGAAAATTCATCTTTAAAACAAAACAAAAGATATTTCCATTCACAATATATATATCAAATATATATATTATAAATAGAATAAAACTTTATTAGCTTTAACAAACAAATCTTATCAATTTTAAATCAATATTTCCAGATTAAGTATTTATTAACTATAAAGTATTAAATTAACCAATTTAATTTTAAATTATAAAGAAAATTATCAAATCGATTAAATTATCAATACTGATTATTAAATTTATATTGCCCAAAAACCCGGGATATCACAGTATATCTATATATATATCATGGTACTTATATTCCTATTTCATTTTATTTTATTTTTCTTTCCTCTACTGTAAACTTATATACATATTTTTTTCTTCTATCCCAATACTATATAAACTTAACATTTTGTTTAATTGAAGAAATAAATAACATCGAGATTACCTCAACATCCAACACAGATCAAATTCTCTGCCGATGCTCGAACGCGAGCCTACCAGAAACCACGACACATGAACTGCTCGCGTGTGACGACCGCCCATGACCCCTGCACCGAATCTAGAGATAGAGCGCTGTAAAGTGTGCCAGGCGACCATGGACGATTGTCAAGGTAAGATTTTAAACAACAAAATCTATCGTATTACTCACAGCGCATGGACAAAATACAATAGAACATATGTATAGTGAAGCTTTACAGAACAAAATGTCATCATATAAACTCCATAATAGTTGAATACAAGCATCACATAGTCAATACATCCAGCCTCACTACATATCTCTCAGAGAATACAAAACAGCGGAATATCCAGTACATATAAGAAAATAATATGCAACCCTCTAGCTCGTCTTCGATATCAGCATCGTGAGAAGAGAACAGCACCTGTCACCTGCTACCTAGTCTGCCCGTCCCAAAATGGACGGACAGCCCAAGGCAATAAGAATTAAAACATAAAGCCTTGAGTCAGACAACAGTCTTAGTGAGCAGTAAATTAACTAACAACATACCAAAAGAGCATAAGGAAAAGGAATAGGAATACAACCCTCCCACTCCAACCTCATTCTACAGTGATAGCCCCCAGACACACACTAAGCAGAAGCAAACATAGCAGAGCATACAATTTAAAGTAAAGCTACTATCACTCGAGTCAAGGGCGATGTTTTCCAAGTACCAAGGCCTAAATCAGATAAGCACCCAGAAAATACCGCTCTTGAGTCCGAAATGACATTACAACCAAACATCCATGACTCTGGCTATCACTGTTACCATTGCTTCGATATCACCGTTAATTGAATGACCGGCACATTCTTTCAGCCGTCCGTCAAGGGCTAATGGAAACCCCGGTTCTAGACATAACTCCCGCACGTCGTCGCAGCCCGTGCCTAGGACTATCGAATCTGCCCAGAGTACTCGACCATCAACAGTTGGCCGTTGGGACTATCGAATCTGCCCAAACGTACTCTTGCTTAGAGCATGCTAGAACCTTCAACAACGATGCTATCCAAGCCTCCTGTAACGACCCGACTTTTTCACCACAGAAAGTCGGATCATTATGAAGAAAGAAAGGGGTAGAAAATAGAGAAGAAGAGAAGAGAGAAATAAACAACATTAGAATCTCACACAGCGGAACGAATAAATTATATTAATAACATAAACTGTTACATAGTATACAACACTTATCAGAGTTATACAACATATACATCACATACTAGACAGTTATAAACATCTGTCTAGTTATTACAACTCGATACAATACAAAACACTATCATAGAGATAACACAGTTTACCATACCATAAAATCTTAGCGACTCCATTCAATTTGGTCAAAACATCCTAGCAGAATCCCCTCTAGAAAATTAGAACTGATCAATCCCTCTCCAAAGAATTCTGAGCTGCTTCACCAAATTTTTCTCTCGGTGACATCCTTCTACTAAGCTGAACTTCCGGTAACTCCACGAATCAAGTCGATATGGAATCTCAATCTCCAATAACCCAAAAGAACACTCAAACAATCGCAAGTCTCTTTTGCGATCAACTCGACCTAACTTCCACAGATACTGTTCTCTCTTCACAAATTAGAACAGCTCATACTTAACTATCCAATTCATCGAAGAAATGGATTCACTCAGCTGCTTCTGGACTCCAACTTCAGAAAAACTACTCAGCCAGAAACTTCCTGCTAACACACAGAACACTCCGAGCTGCACTGCTGTCACAGATACCAAAGACTTCTTATCCGAAACTCTTTGAGAAACTCGGACTTCAAAGCAAAAAGAAACACCCCGCTGGACCCAGCCACAACACCGAAACAGATCTACTTCCTTAAACTTGCTTCAGAAGAAACATCTTCAGAAACGTCCATAGTCACCGCGTCTCATCACACAACTACTACTTCTTGAAGTTACCAAGATACTATAACTCGCTTCAGCTCATCCAATAGATCTACTCTATTCATCCAACTTCAAAGATAAACTCCGAACTTAAACAGTTTCCTTCGGAGATTGATGAAATCTTTACATCACAACAAAGTTTACTCGAGACAGTATTAGGTCTACAGTCTCGACAATTACACTTCCAACCTCAACACTCAAACTCTAACCATTGGTAATTGTGTTACACACACTACCACCCTATCTACCTTTATAACTCATATTGGAAAACCCGAACAGGTAACCCAACAAATAGGTAGAAATACATATATATATATATATATTTATTTAAAATGATACTTTTTATATAGAAATTATTTCTGGGTAAAATTATTTCATTTACCTCTTTAAAACAATATTGTGTCCGTTGACCTGGTTCAAGTGTTTAGAGATCCCTATCAATAACGTTAGCTACTCGTATTGACCAGAATCCATATACCACTCAACCGATCAATTAACACAATATAAAACCATTTTTATATAATTAACAATTACGCGCTCTCAAGATAGACACCACTTCAGAGCCTAGGTATTCACTCAACCTACTGCTCTGATACCAACTGTAATGATCCGACTTTCTGTGGTGAAAAAGTCGGGTCGTTACACCTCCTAGTCATCCTCCTCGACGACTATTCTCATATCCATTCATTATCTTCAACTCGAATCATATCACCGAGTTATCAACATGCTTGGAATGATCCCGTCTGGATTAGACCAAGTCTTCATCACATGATTGCCTCGCTTCATTACATCCTCGCAAAGCCTCATCTCATCGTCACATCATCAAATCTATGCATAAGAGCTTCATCATCCCGCTACATATGCCACGAGCAGCTTTCCCAATTCAAGAGCCTTTCCCTTAGCTTTTGAATCGTCTTCGATCTAAATCTAATCATCAATCATCTATTTCATAACAATCAATCAAATCAAACATCAATCCAAACAATCAAGCATTCAAATATGAACTAAGTAGACAATTATAACAATAATGGCATTTTCGTAATTAAAGAGTTGAAAGTCCAATAAGCATGAAAACATGGATTACATCTCTACAAACTTGATGAATGAACTTGCATAGGTTAACATATGATAAAATGGATGTAACATCATCATGAACAATGGATCTATATGGATCTACACTTTGGATGAAGAAAATGCATGGAAATCTCTATTTTAACACCAAATCGAGCCAACAATCCGATATACTCCTTTGGATCCGTGTGAGAGATAATCACCACTCACCAAATCACCTAAACAACCACAAATCAATATGCTTCAGATCTGGACAGCGAAGGATCAAGCTTGATCTATCACGAATCCGCTTCAAACGAAGAAATCTCTCTTGAAAAGATGAAGATCTTCAATCAAAGCTTTTGAATCTTCAATCTTGATCTTCGATTTGGATGGATGGAAGCACTAGATTAGAGTGGAGAAAAGAAGTGAAGAAGTGTAGAAGTCGAGCTCTCAAAATGGCAGCACTTCGTCGCTTCAAAAATCCGGATCCCAAAAAGTGAGAACAACCCCTCCTATTTATAGCTGAAATCTGTCCTTAAGTCGAAATCTGGCTATCTCCCTAAGTCGCTTCCGACCTAAGCCTCTCCGACCTAAGCTTCTCCGACCTAACAGATGCACGACATAACTCCTCAGCGACCTAACACTTGACGACCTAAAGCAATGCGCTTTCCTTCGACCTACGACCTAGTTGGGTTGCGACCTAACAACTTAGACTTCTACGCGACCTAACACAACATACGACCTAACAGTTAGATCTACGCGACCTAACACTTAAACTATCCTAGCGACCTAACAACTTAGCAACCTACGCGACCTAACAGTTCTACGACCTAACACTTATCGACCTATCTCCTTAGGTCGCTAACACGGCAACTCCTTAGGTCGCTAACAAGCTAACTCCTTAGGTCGCTAACAAGCTAACTCCTTAGGTCGCTAACAAGCTAACTCCTTAGGTCGCTAACAAGCTAACTCCTTAGGTCGCTAACAAGCTAACTCCTTAGGTCGCTAACAAGCTAACTCCTTAGGTCGCTAACACGGAACCACTAGGTCGCTAACTTTCCCAGCCGACCTAACACTTAACAAAACTTAGGTCGCTCACAACATTTCCTTAGGTCGCCTAAACCTCTTAAGTCGCAGATCTTCTCTAAGTCGCCAACAACCCTTAGGTCGCGTACGACCTAGGACTTAGACAAATCTGCCTAAAAATCTGAAATGACATGAAAGTGCTAAAATTCCAGATTTTGACGAACATGTCGATCCGTAAAAATACGGGTTGTTACATTCTCTCCCCCTTAGAAATTTCGCCCCCGAAATTCCAAGCAATCAAAAACTATTCTGTACGCCTACCATCCATAGCAATCAACAAACCATGCATCCAATTCTAGCTTAGCGTACAGAATTCTAAGACTTAGAACAAGTTACAATATCGCGAGATGAGACGACACCTTAGGGCCATACCTTGAAGAGTTCAGGATGAGCTGCCTTCATCCTCTCTTCCACCTCCCACGTACAGTCGTTATCATCATCACTCCATTGTATCTTGAGCAACTTAACTACCTTCCTCCTAAGCTGTTTCGTGTCGGTTTCAACAACACGAAGCGGTTTACGAGGTCTTCTATCAACTGGATCAACTTCTAAGTCTTCACAGCTGTCAGCAGAAACTACCGTACTCGAGTCGTGCACATACTTCCGTAGATATGATACATGAAAAACATTGTGCACACTCGACATCTTCTCTGGTAACTGCAATCTGTAAGCGAGCTTTCCAATTCGCTCGATAATCGGGAATGGTCCAACAAATCTCGGAGTCAATTTTCCTTTCTTCCCGAATCGAATAACATTCTTCAGTGGAGAAATCTTCACAAAAACCATATCTCCTACGTCGAATTCCAAATCCTTTCGACGCTTATCGGCATAACTCTTCTGACGGTCTTGGGCTGCCTTCATTCGTTGCCGAATGATCTCTATACAATCTGAAGTCTGTCGAATCATTTCTGGCCCAAGTATCAGCTTTTCTCCAGTTTCCAACCAACATGTCGGAGAGTTACACGGTCTTCCATACAATGCCTCATACGGTGCCATACCAATGCTTGACTGGTAACTGTTGTTGTACGCAAACTCCACCAAATGAAGGTGATCTTCCCATGATCCTCCGAAATCCAAAACACAAGCTCTGAGGAGATCTTCCAAAACTCGGTTAACTCTCTCAGTCTGGCCATCTGTTTGAGGGTGATAAGCTGTACTCAAACACAACTCGGTTCCCAAAACTTCCTGGAAGCTCTTCCAAAATCCACTAGTGAACAATGGATCTCGATCACTCACTATACTCTTCGGAATACCATGGAATCGGACTACCCACTTAACATACAACTCAGCCAACTTTGATGCAGTCCTAGTCGATCGAACAGGAATGAATCTTGCACTCTTGGTCAAACGATCCACAATGACCCAAATCCCTTCATTTCCCGTTCTTGTTCTAGGTAATCCATCAATAAAATCCATCGACACTTGTTCCCACTTCCATGTAGGAACTTCTAATGGCTGAAGCAATCCGCTTGGCTTCTTCTGTTCGGCTTTTACCAACTGGCAATTCATACACTTGGAAATGAAATCTCCAACATCCTTCTTCATGCCTTCCCAGTAGTAGGTTCTCTTCATATCCCGATACATCTTATTTCCACCTGGATGAATTGTCAACTTCGAGTGATGACTTTCCTTCAGAACTTCACTCCTCAATTCATCTATATCGGGAACAACTAGTCATCCTTGCTTTCGAAGCCAACCTTCTCTATCGACCTCGAATCCTTTATCCTTTTCTGGCTCCAATCCAGATTCCAAATCACAGATAATCTTGACAAGCTTATCATCTCGCTTTTGGCTCTCGCCAATTCTTTCCACAAGAGAAGGTCTTATCGATAAGTTTGCCAACATCTCAGGTTCCAATTCACATCTAGGCCTGAAGTCAAACCCAGCTAAATACTCGAGACTCTTCCATTCTGAAAACATGGCTCCCAATCCTGCATGTCTTCGACTTAACGCATCTGCCACTGCGTTACCTTTTCCCGGAGTATAAGCTATACCAAAATCATATGATGCCAAAAACTCTAGCCAACGTTGCTGCCGAAGATTCAAATCCTTTTGGGAGAAAAGATACTTCAGCGACTTATGATCCGTAAACAACTCGAATTGAACTCCCAATAGATAATGTCTCCACATCTTCAGAGCAAATACAATCGCCGCTAATTCCAAATCATGAGTTGGGTAATTCCTTTCATGCGGCTTCAGTTGTCGACTGGCATACGCAACAACTTTATCTTTCTGCATCAGCACTGCTCCAAGTCCAGTACCACATGCGTCGGTGTAAACCACCATCTCATCATTCCCACTAGGAATAGTCAAAACAGGAGCACTCGTCAGTCGCTCTTTCAGGATTCCGAAAGCTTGCTCACACTTAGCATCCCAACTGAACACTTGGTTCTTCTTCGTCAATCCTATTAATGGTGCAGCTATCTTGGAGAAGTCTTTGATAAACCGTCGATAATATCCTGCTAATCCAAGAAAACTTCTCACATCAGATGCATTCTTAGGTCTAACCCAATCCTGGATTGCTGCCACCTTAGCGGGATCAACCGCTATCCCATTTCCAGAAATCACATGGCCTAAGAACCTCACTTCACTCTTCCAGAAGTGACACTTCGAAAACTTAGCCCTCAGCTGATGTTTCCGCAAGATTTCCAAAACAATACGCAGGTGCGTCTTGTGCTCTTCTTCCGTTCTGGAATAAATCAGAATATCATCCACGAACACAAGTACGAACTTGTTCAACTGATCTCTGAACACTCTATTCATAAGATCCACAAAATATGCTGGCGCGTTAGTCAATCCAAACGGCATTACCAGCCACTCAAAGAAACCGGATGGTGTCCTAAAAGCAGTCTTCGGCACACTATCCTTAGCCACTCTCAACTGGTGAAATCCCATTGCCAAATCCATCTGAGAAAACACCTTAGCCTCGTGAAGCTGATCAAACAAGTCATCTATTCTCGGCAATGGATACTTGTTCTTCTTAGTCACCTTATTCAGCTCACGATAATCGACGCACAATCTCAATGACCCATCTGCCTTGGTTGCAAACACAACTGGTGCACCCCACTCGGACACACTACGCCAAATGAATCCTTTCTGCAAAAGATCATCAACTTGCACCCTCAACTCCTGCTGTTCCCTAGGCGCCATTCGCCTAAGAGGCATCACAACAGGTCTGGCTCCTTCAACTAGATCTATACGAAACTCAATCTCTCTATGCGGCGGCAACCCTTTGACTTCGTCAAAGACATCCTCGAATCCATTAGCGATCGGCACTGATGACAGTCCATCCCGTGGAACAACTAGCGAATACATGAAGCTCATGAAGACGCCTTCTTCAGGCTTACATCGTATCACAACCTTTCGCCCCTCCACATTCTCGACTGTCACTTCCAACCTTTCGCAATCAACCTTTGCCGCATACTTCCTAAGCCAGTCCATACCCAAAATAATTCCGAACCCCGCAAAGTTCAGAACAAAGCAATCACAAACAAAAGAGCAACCATGACTCAATACAACTAGACCACGACATAACATACACAAACAAGACGAACCCCCAACTGGATTAGTCACAACCAATGGCCTATCAACAATATCCGGCTTCAAATCTAACCGGCCTACTAGTTCATTACAAACAAACGAATGTGACGCTCCAGTATCAAACAAAACTCTAACTGGAACACCACATAGGAAAAGAGTACCTTGAACAACCACACTCTTTCCTTTCTCTTCAGCAGTAGGAGCTTTCGAAGACGACGGAACAGCTCCTAAAGCATAGGCTTGCACAATCTGCCTGTCCTTCCTTGGTTCTGGACAATTCTTCCTGAAATGCCCCGGCTTGTCACAGTTGTGACACTTCATCGGTGCCTTCGGATTCTTACAATCCTTCGAGAAATGGCCCTTCTGCTGACAATTGTAGCAAGTTACCTCGCCTTTCGGCTTCTTCTGGCCATCCTTACCCTTCTGCTGCTGCTGCTTCCTCTTCTGGTTTCCACCCTGCTGTGGTTTAGATTCTCCCTTGGTAACAGCAACAACAGGTCCTTCCTTAGGAAACAGACTCTCATGCCTAAGAGCTTTCTCCACAAGCTTCTCAAATGAATCGTCCAAATGATCCACCAACTGTCTCCCAAGATAACTATCCAAGCCGGTCACAAACTTCTCATTCTTCTGATAAGCAGACTCAATATATGACCGGGCATACTTGGACAAAGCTTCAAACTCAGAAACATACTCAAGAACAGATCTTCCACCCTGCTTGAGCTCCACAAACCTCTTGAACAGAACAGACTTCTTAGCTGTAGAAATGAACTTAGCTTCAAATCTAGCTTGGAATTGCTCCCAAGTAATCTCTTCCTCCGCAGTAGTGATGGTAATAGAGTTCCACCAATCAGAGGCTCTCCCTTGAAGCTGCCTTGATGCCAACTTCCTCTTAGTTGCATCATCAATTCCCAAATCACCAAAGATCCTTCTACAAGCATCTATCCACCTCTGGACCTCAATGGTAGATTCTGTTCCCAAGAAAACCTTCCCTCCAAGAGCGGTATAATCCTTGCACAGCTTAGCAAAATCCACTGGTTTCGGAGTTTGGACTTGAACTCCAACATCTACTGCTGCCCCCGGAACTGGTATCCTTCTCATGATCGAAGTCATCATAGCTTCGAACATGGCTGCATAATCAGCAGTCTCTTCAGTAGCACGGCCTTCCCTAGCAGCTGGTCTCCCTCTTCGACTCATTCTCAATATCTATAAAAAGGAATGATTAGAACATCTAGAGAAACAACTGCATAAAAGGACTCAAACCCTACTGGGCTACTATATTATATATAGTATTCATCCATCAAAATACAATTACGTCTCTCATACGTAGTTACTACAGCGAGCGTTGGGTAAAATCGATTAACCAATGCTCTGATACCAAATGTGACGACCGCCCATGACCCCTGCACCGAATCTAGAGATAGAGCGCTGTAAAGTGTGCTAGGCGACCATGGACGATTGTCAAGGTAAGATTTTAAACAACAGAATCTATCGTATTACTCACAGCGCATGGACAAAATACAATAGAACATATGTATAGTGAAGCTTTACAGAACAAAATGTCATCATATAAACTCCATAATAGTTGAATACAAGCATCACATAGTCAATACATCCAGCCTCACTACATATCTCTCAGAGAATACAAAACAGCGGAATATCCAGTACATATAAGAAAATAATATGCAACCCTCTAGCTCGTCTTCGATATCAGCATCGTGAGAAGAGAACAGCACCTGTCACCTGCTACCTAGTCTGCCCGTCCCAAAATGGACGGACAGCCCAAGGCAATAAGAATTAAAACATAAAGCCTTGAGTCAGACAACAGTCTTAGTGAGCAGTAAATTAACTAACAACATACCAAAAGAGCATAAGGAAAAGGAATAGGAATACAACCCTCCCACTCCAACCTCATTCTACAGTGATAGCCCCCAGACACACACTAAGCAGAAGCAAACATAGCAGAGCATACAATTTAAAGTAAAGCTACTATCACTCGAGTCAAGGGCGATGTTTTCCAAGTACCAAGGCCTAAATCAGATAAGCACCCAGAAAATACCGCTCTTGAGTCCGAAATGACATTACAACCAAACATCCATGACTCTGGCTATCACTGTTACCATTGCTTCGATATCACCGTTAATTGAATGACCGGCACATTCTTTCAGCCGTCCGTCAAGGGCTAATGGAAACCCCGGTTCTAGACATAACTCCCGCACGTCGTCGCAGCCCGTGCCTAGGACTATCGAATCTGCCCAGAGTACTCGACCATCAACAGTTGGCCGTTGGGACTATCGAATCTGCCCAAACGTACTCTTACTTAGAGCATGCTAGAACCTTCAACAACGATGCTATCCAAGCCTCCTAGTCATCCTCCTCGACGACTATTCTCATATCCATTCATTATCTTCAACTCGAATCATATCACCGAGTTATCAACATGCTTGGAATGATCCCGTCTGGATTAGACCAAGTCTTCATCACATGATTGCCTCGCTTCATTACATCCTCGCAAAGCCTCATCTCATCGTCACATCATCAAATCTATGCATAAGAGCTTCATCATCCCGCTACATATGCCACGAGCAGCTTTCCCAATTCAAGAGCCTTTCCCTTAGCTTTTGAATCGTCTTCGGTCTAAATCTAATCATCAATCATCTAGTTCATAACAATCAATCAAATCAAACATCAATCCAAACAATCAAGCATTCAAATATGAACTAAGTAGACAATTATAACAATAATGGCATTTTCGTAATTAAAGAGTTGAAAGTCCAATAAGCATGAAAACATGGATTACATCTCTACAAACTTGATGAATGAACTTGCATAGGTTAACATATGATAAAATGGATGTAACATCATCATGAACAATGGATCTATATGGATCTACACTTTGGATGAAGAAAATGCATGGAAATCTCTATTTTAACACCAAATCGAGCCAACAATCCGATATACTCCTTTGGATCCGTGTGAGAGATAATCACCACTCACCAAATCACCTAAACAACCACAAATCAATATGCTTCAGATCTGGACAGCGAAGGATCAAGCTTGATCTATCACGAATCCGCTTCAAACGAAGAAATCTCTCTTGAAAAGATGAAGATCTTCAATCAAAGCTTTTGAATCTTCAATCTTGATCTTCGATTTGGATGGATGGAAGCACTAGATTAGAGTGGAGAAAAGAAGTGAAGAAGTGTAGAAGTCGAGCTCTCAAAATGGCAGCACTTCGTCGCTTCAAAAATCCGGATCCCAAAAAGTGAGAACAACCCCTCCTATTTATAGCTGAAATCTGTCCTTAAGTCGAAATCTGGCTATCTCCCTAAGTCGCTTCCGACCTAAGCCTCTCCGACCTAAGCTTCTCCGACCTAACAGATGCACGACATAACTCCTCAGCGACCTAACACTTGACGACCTAAAGCAATGCGCTTTCCTTCGACCTACGACCTAGTTGGGTTGCGACCTAACAACTTAGACTTCTACGCGACCTAACACAACATACGACCTAACAGTTAGATCTACGCGACCTAACACTTAAACTATCCTAGCGACCTAACAACTTAGCAACCTACGCGACCTAACAGTTCTACGACCTAACACTTATCGACCTATCTCCTTAGGTCGCTAACACGGCAACTCCTTAGGTCGCTAACAAGCTAACTCCTTAGGTCGCTAACAAGCTAACTCCTTAGGTCGCTAACAAGCTAACTCCTTAGGTCGCTAACAAGCTAACTCCTTAGGTCGCTAACAAGCTAACTCCTTAGGTCGCTAACAAGCTAACTCCTTAGGTCGCTAACAAGCTAACTCCTTAGGTCGCTAACACGGAACCACTAGGTCGCTAACTTTCCCAGCCGACCTAACACTTAACAAAACTTAGGTCGCTCACAACATTTCCTTAGGTCGCCTAAACCTCTTAAGTCGCAGATCTTCTCTAAGTCGCCAACAACCCTTAGGTCGCGTACGACCTAGGACTTAGACAAATCTGCCTAAAAATCTGAAATGACATGAAAGTGCTAAAATTCCAGATTTTGACGAACATGTCGATCCGTAAAAATACGGGTCGTTACATCGCGAATCCCAGCCAAGATCACGTCGAACAGCCCCAAGAATGCACCGCGACTTCGACTGTGCCGCCTCGCCTGACGTCGTGAACCACGCGAGCTACCCACCACCTCGCTATCGCGAAGTCCTCCATGACTCGAGATCATCTCGAACCCAAAACCCGACCTCCACCTGACTTCGCAGTCGCCTCCATCCCAACGTACACACAATCGAAGTCATCACCAAAATCACAGAGCCACCAACAAACGAACGCGCCGCCCAAAGCAGCCTCACGCGAGCTTCGCCACCGACTGCAGCCCTAAATCGAACTTGCGAACACCGCCGCCGCCTTGATTCGAATTCGAGAACCCACTCGACCTACCTTTGTTCGCGACTTTGAAACTCTTCCCAAAATCGAACGCGAGCCCCCCCTATCTCAGTCGCGTACGCGGCCGTCGATTTCATTTGGAATTCCCTTTCGCTGATTTGAAGAATAATGCGGCATTTATTTTCGAACTGAAAAGGGGAGAGTTTTGTTCGGCCATCGTTTTAAATTTTGAACGAGAGTATTTTCGTTCCCTTGGGTTTTGATTTTTTAAAAATCATCTGCTCTCTCGTACCAGTTAAAAGATGAAGCAGGGGAAAATAAAAGGAATGGTACGAAGGAGACAAGAGAACGTGAAGCAGAGAGTAGGTCGACGCAAATCAGAGACTAGGGTGGCTGGTGTTGATTAAAAATTTAAATTTTAAATTTAAATTTTAATCTGATTTAATTTCAACGCGTTCACTCACCGTACGGTCACATAACAACTTCGAAAAATACGAAAATTGAAATTCGACAATAATTCAATATTACGGACCCAATGGAACTGGTTTCGTCTAATTCCGAGACTGCGCCTCGGACGGCTATTTTTAAATTCGATTTGAACAATATAATTTCAAAACTGAACAAAGCAGTTCCAAATTCCATTCTGAAGCTTCTATTATCTTCAGTGTTATCAATATAAATTTTTAAAAGCTTTCGAAATGCTTTAAATTGAAGATTTAAATTTTTATTCAACTTTCCATAGATAAAATTATAAAATTTAATCACCAAATTCCAAGTTATATTCGGAATTCAAATTAAATCATCGTTCAAATATTTAAAATTAATTAAATATTCTCAATTTAATTTGTTCTAAATTCTGGGTCGTTACACTAGAAGTCGAGGGATTCGCCTGGAATCGCCTGAGATGGCGCCGCGGCAGCGGAATGATGCGCTGAGGCGGAGGCTTCGGCGCTGGCATGGGCGAGGTCGGCTCGGAGAAAGAGAGAGGCAGGCGATGTCAGATCTGGTCGGAGTTCATCGTAGGCGCAGAGTTTTTGATTTGAAGGTGGCGGCTATCTCCATTTGAATGCGGTTTTGAGCGAGGGTTGTACAGGAGCTAGGGCACGAGATGATGTGGCTATGACGTGTAAAGGGATGTACATACTTTTTTTCTTTGTTTTATTTTAAATTTAATTTTATTTCCAAACATTCTAATATGCATATCTTTTACGTACGAGGCCCGATTCACGCGTAGTTTGTTCCGTTGGGATTGTATCGGAATTCCTGACATTATGGAACTGGTTTGTACGAATTATGAGACTGTTGAATTTTGGGCCTTATTTTGGATTTCAAATCGATTTGAAATCAAAGGTGGGTGTTTTAACCCACTCACAACTACTAAATTATCTTGTGTTAGTTAAATTGAATTTATGATGTGATTTGAAATTGATTGGTTGATGTTTGGTACATTTAATTTGTCATTCCAGTTAAATTTGACCTTTATTGAATTTAATAGCCATTGAATTTAATACTAAAGTTAATTGCCAGTTTATACCTGTTATTGATAATCAGTTATCTATTGATGTTTATTGGTTGATTTGGATGATGATTGTGATGGATGTTTGATTGTTGATATTGGATGACTGGATGTTACTATTTATATTGTTATAACACTGCAAATTCCCTATGGGTTGAAATGATACATACCCGAACGATCATATAGAGTAGGGGAAAACCGTTATGGGTTGAAATGATAAATCTAAGCGATTTTCATTGAAATTTTTTTAGGATTGCGGATTGAAATGATATATACCCGTAAATTTAAATATTTGCAGATTGAAATGATAAATATATGTATCACTTGACTATAGGGTAGAAAATTATATACGGACACCGGATTGGTTAAATTAAATGATTTTAAATCTTTAAATTTTGAATTCATCTAAATGATATTTTGAAATAGAATTGATTTACATAATTTGAATTGTTTAAATGAATTTTTTGAAAGATTAAATTTGAAATTTTGGAATTTTGTTAAGTAAATTCCTTAGAGGGTTTAAATTGGAATTCTAAAGTTGAATTTGAAGTATAAACAAAATTTATCGAAATTGAGTTATTGAAATGTTGGAAACTGTAACTTTGAAAATCTATTAAAGTTGGAATAGTTAAATTTGATATTTCAAGATTTGAAATTGGGTTTTGATTTGAAATCTGGATATGGTCCAGATTTGTTGAAATGGAAGAAATAATTAAATTTGATGTTAATCTCAAATTTATTATCTCAATATAAACTGTAAATTTTCTTTTAAATTCTAATTTTATGATATACAACTATTAAAATAAGTTAATCTATTTTAAACCAACTTAACCAATTTAAACTATTTAATTTATTTTAACCTATTTTAAACTAATTAACCTATTTAATCTATCTTAATCTATCTTAATCTATTTTAATTTATTTTAAACTATTTTAAACTATTTTAATATATTTTAAATCATTTAAACTTTATTAAACTATATATTAAGCTATTTTAATTTATTTTAAACTGTTTTAATTTATGTGGAAATTAGCCACAATGGCCTCTTTAGCAAGTGCAATTAGTTTCTAGGACACACAACTGAAATAATTACTTTTAAGGACAAAATGCAAAATAATTAGTTTCTAAGGCCTAAAACCTATGAAATTATGTCCTTGAAAGTAATTGGACTGCTGACTTTATCCTTAAAAGTAATTATTCTACTGACTTTGGCCTTGAAATTAATTTCTGTAGATGTGTGTCCTAGAAACTAATTGGACTGCAAAGTTTGTCCTTCCAATGATGTAACAACCATGTATTTTGTAATTATTTTTAAATTGAATTTCCTGATTTAAAAAAAACTTTATTTTATTTATTTAAAATGGATAAATTTTGTTATTTTAAATATAAATTTTGATTTATGAGAATTATAATTCCAAACATGAATAAATAGAATATTTTCCATAAATGTGAATTTTGTCAATATGGTCAAACTTTGACTTTTAATTTAAATTTTGAACTTTTGAAATTTATCTTTATTTTATGAAAGTAAATAAAATTTCAAGTATACTGCTTTTCATTTCGTTGGAATTTGATTTATATTGTGAAAGTTATGCTTTTTACACTATTGTATGTAAATTGGTAATTTAACAAAATTGTTTATTTTAATTTACATAAATGATATTTTGCTTGTCATGTCATGTTCTAATTTATGTTTACATGTGTAACATGACATCTTATGTATATATATTTTATTTTTAAAACATTTTAAAGTGTAGTTGAAATTTTCCAATGTCAGTTGTATTTTGTTTACAATTTTAAATTCTAGTTTCAATTAAATAAAGTATTTTATTTATTTATTTTCTATTTTTCCTAAAACTATTTATTTATTTATTTTTCATAATATCTATCTCTACCTGATCTTCCTATTTTATTTAATTAGACATTCATTTATAAATTGAATGGTTATGTGTTTAGATCCCTTATTTATTTCTTGGAAAGAAATTTCAAATAGATATACGTTATTGCCTTAAAGGCATATCTTTTAAAAAATTTATTTATTAAATGTTGCTTGTATTTATTTGTTTAGTGAAGGCTTCTTATGTATACATCTTTCTTTAATATATAGGAGGCAAATCAATTAAGAGACATTACTTGTTTTAAATATAGGCATACGTTTCATTTTATTTCTTGCCTTTATATTTTCCACCCTTTTGATTTCCTACCATAACTATTCAATATAATTGAGAACAACTATTAATACAAAGGAAAGATGGATATTTCAATATATATTAATGTAATGAAAGATAAACAAATTTTAACGAGGTATGTAGAGTAATATAGACTTAATAAATGGATTAGAATTGAATCAAATCAGTTTATTTGAAATTAATTATAACTTATGGGAATTCAATTCATAACAAATAGATTTATGGTAAGAGAATGAAATTAATTACTTTGCTAATTGAAATTTGGATGAATTGGGAAGTTATTAATGTATTAGTATCTAAACCAATGTTAATATGGATTTATTGGGAATTTAAACTTATACTTTTAAATTAGATAAAATACAGTGTTTACACGCAATGACATTCTATATTTTATTTTCTATTTCCCTATGTTTGTTTCTCTAATTTTTATTTGCTATCTTATTTGTATAAACTTTGAATATATTCATTTGATTTTTGATTGATTTTACTTTTAATAATAGATTAGGAATTTCAAGAGGTATAAGTTACCTGTTTTGTGTATTTGTTGCCTTTTCATTGCGTGCAAACAAAGAAAAAATAGACAAGATTCCTTCGCCTTAAATTGTGCCTTTTTAATTTCCAAGCCATTCATTTTTCTAGCCTTTACATCTCTAGCCATCCACTCTCCGTATCTTTAGCCGTTCATTGTTTGGTTAAGCCTAGCCGCCACTTTTATTATTATTTCATGTGAAAAGTTCTCACCTCACATATTTCATTTGCGTGAGAAAAAATATATTTAGGCAAGCTCTAATTCCATGGCTTCTTCCACTTTCTTCCTCTTCTTCCATCTTGTTTTGCTTTTGTTCTTCAGGCTATTGCTCGGCCTCCACCACCATAACCATATCCACAACCTCATCACCTCCTCCACCTTATGGCCGTGACCACCTAGAGGCCATACATCACCAAAATTTAATACAAACTCTAACCAAGCCATGTATTGATCACCTTGCTTTGATTTATCAAGGTTATGTCATTTTATTTACTATTTGTTTCAATCTAATTTTTGTTGAGTATATATTTATATTGCTTTATTTATCTTAATTACAAGATCTAAATCTGGTTGTTACCTCATCCCAAATCTTGTCGTGCCTTCTCGTGTGTCTCAGTGTGTGGATCTTTTTGTTTTAATTGATCTCTAGCTTCAAAGAGGTGAGTATTCACTCACGACATTTATACTTATATAATTTGTGAAGTGACAACAAGTGAATGTATAAACTATTATCTCATGTTATATCTGCCTGTGATGTAAATTATATGATGTTAAACCCTGTTATAAATTTGTCACATCATCTGTTATGTTATATTTTATTTTACTGTTTATTCTATCATGTTAATCACACTGCAAGTTCCCTGTAGAATAGAATCACTATGGGTTGAAATGATACATACCCGAACGGACTCTAGAATAGGGAAAAATCATTATGGGCTGAAATGATAGGATCGAGTGATTTTTATTTATTTTTATTTACTTGGGATTGCGGGTTTGAAATGATAGAACCCGGATTTTTGTTTTGTAAATTACAGATTGAAATGATATATTATCCGTATCACTTGTCTTAGGTTAGAAAATAGTATACAGACCCGTGGTTATTTCATATATTTTTTTGGATATTTTTAAGTATTTTAAAAATGTAAATTATGATAATTTGATTTAAATTGAATTTAAAATGTTTTAATAAAGGTTTAGTGATTTTTCTATAAGTTAAAAGTGTTAAATAAATACATGCTAAAAATGGAAATTTGGAAGTTAACTTGACTTGGAATTGTGAGATTTGGTTTTAAAAATGGAAGTTTAAGTAAAAGAAAATAAAATGGAAATTAAATTTTATTTGTGAAATGATAAATTAAATTAAAGTGTTAAGTGAATGTAAAGAGTAGGAAAATTGTACACTTGAATTTAATAAGTGTAGTAATGAAAATTTGATATTTATTTGTGAAATTTACTTTATAAAAATAATAAGTTAAAGGGTATTTAAATGACCATTTTAAAGTGGGAAAATATGATTTTTATACAATTAAATTGATTTAAATTGAAGTTTATTTATGGCTGGAATTCTATTTAAAATTTGGAAATTTATTTACTAGCACTTCAGAAATGCTATCGTTTCTGGAAATGAACTAAAATCTGAACTAAGTAGAAACTGCAGCACTTTGTAAGTGCTGTAGTTGCAGAAGTGAACTAAAAGGGTAAGTTAACTAAGGGCTATGACAGCACTTTGTAAGTGCTGTAGTGGCAGGAACTAAACTTGAAACTGAAATTAATGAAAGAGCTATTGTAGCACTTGTTAAGTGCTGCAGTTGGCTGAAATGTGATTTTTGAATATAATTTGAACCTTGAACTATTACAGCAGTTTTAAAATGCTGTCTTTTCTGAATTGAACTATTTTCCACTAAAACTGAACTATTACAACAGTTTATCAATGCTGTCTTTCCTGAATTGAATTGTTTTCAAATATAACTTACCGCAGCACTTTCTAAATGCTGTGAAAGTTGGAATTTTAATGTTTTAATGTATTTAAGTGAATAAATGAACTCTAAAAAGGCTAAATGTTTGGGAACTGAATTTTTAATATAAAAGTATAATGACTTTACTTTTAAATGGTTTAAATGATTTTAATTCGGAATTTTAAACCATTTTTGAAATCTATAACCATTGGGACATTTCTCTGTATGTTATTTTATTTCCTTGTGATTTATTTGGATGCACACCTTTAATTTGAGAGTGTGGCTAGTGGTGAGCGATTACCGCAGCTCTACGCTACCCTAGTCACATTAACACTGTTATTTGCATTGTTTACTTTAATATGAACATTTCTCTGATAGCGGTCATTTCTGCTTAATTGTTTAACGTACCCTTAAAGGATGGGCGATCCCAAGCATCCTTAGAGTTATTGTGCATTGCTTTTACAGTTCACTTGAGTTGGTTTACATTGTATAAGTATGTATGTCCTGACTCGAGTGTTTTGTGTTTTTACTTTACGCTCGGGTCAGCCTGAGAATCACAGCTTTGGATTCACTTTCTGGAGCTAGAGATTTGTTGGAGCTTATTTGTCTATCGGTTCATCGACTTCTATTCTAGTTATTCCCTATTCAGTATTGTCTCGGTATTATTGACTTATGTATCCTGACTTCTATTGTATCTATTTTGACTATGAGATTTTGTATATGTTTTGAGAGTTGTATATAGTAGCTTCATGAACTACTATGGTATTTTATTTCGGCTGCGAGTTATTCTGATAATCTGTGTCTGTGATTCTGTATTTTGATTTTATTTGCTCCAAATTTTCTTGACAATCCACTGTTGTAACGACCTAGAATTTTTGATAATTAAAATTCGAATATTTAATTGATTTTAAATATTAATAAATGGAATTTAGAAGTCGAATGATTTATTTTTCGAATATTGGATTTACCTGGGTAATTTAATCGATAATTTAATAGTTAAATTCCAGAAATAATTAAAAATCGAGTTAATATGATTGAAAACGATTTGGAAAATTTTATTTAATCATACTGGAGTTATAGAAAGGTTATAGAACTTTTAAAATTGAATTTGGAGTTAATCTGTGAAAATTGAATATTTTAATATTTAATTATCGACTGTAAAAATAGCCAATTTTCGAACAGTCTCAGAATTGAACGAAACCAGTTCCATTGGATCCGTAATAGTTAGTTATTATCGGATTTCAATTTTCGTAGCAATCGAAGTTATCGTTTGACCGTGGCAACTCGAAACGCATCGATATCGTTTTAATTTTAAATCGTCGAGTTAAAATAGTCATTTTTCGAACAGTCTCGGATTTCGACGAAACCAGTTTCATCGGATCCGTAATGTGCTATTATTGTAAGATTTCAAATTTCGTAATTTTTGGATTTACCATTTGTCCGGTACAAATTAAAACGCCTCGAAATCGATTTAAATCGATTTAATTTAATTTGATCGTTTATTGCCATATCTCACGCATACGATCGAATTAGCTTCCGAAACCTGTTCCATTGTGTCCGGAACGCGGGGTAAACCCTAGAAACGATAGTGACCGCGCGTAAATCGGAGTTCGAAAAATTTCGAGTGAATAGTAATTTGGAAAATTTCTATAAAAGGCCATCAACTCTTTCATTTTGCAAAGCAATTCAACCCTAACCCTAATTTTAGTTCAGCCGCCACTAAGAAAATGAATGGCCAGCGTCTTCCACCATTCCCCCTCGATTATCTCCTCATCCACTCCCCGATAGACTTCGACTTCAACTACAACAATGAAGAGGGTGGCGAGATCTTGAAGATGAACGGCTGTGATCGCATATGGGCGAGTAGATCGTGGGATAATGGGCCGTGAATGTCGCGACTTTGAAGGCAATTTTCTTGACAATGGCGACAGTAGGTGGGGCCGGTCTTAGGCCGAAGGTAGCATGGGTGTTGGGCTTCAAAACGACACTCGCTGATCGTCGTGGAGTTGCTCGTAGGTGGGTGCGATTTGAAGATGTGGAGGACGGCTATGGGTTTAAGAACGTACGTGATATTTGGGTGGGAAAGTGATGGAGGAAGAATGCAAGTCACGGCCTGGATTGGAGCAAGCAAAATGAACGGCTGGATTTGCAAGGGTTTGAAATAAAAAGAAAATAAAAGTGTAAATTAATTTATAGATTTAATTGTATAAACTTTAAAAAATCATATCCTTTTGATACGATATCAGATTTCGACGATTTTGGTGGCGCCGGAATCGCAGCGACGTGCTATACGCTGCAGCGCAGGTCTGGGGTTAGTTTGAGCAAGTTAAAATTTTTGATTAAATCGAACGGTTCGGTTTAATTTAAAATTTAAAACGTTCGACAAATCAAAGGTGAGATCTTCTCACTCAGATTTAAATTTGAATTGCAGTTATTGATTGTTATTTGGATGTGCTATTAGATATAGTAGGATATATATCTATATATATAGAAATATATACATATTGGCATATGTATATATTGGATTGATGATTTCCCGCCTCGTATAGCGGATGAGACCCTATTGCGCCGTTAGTAAGCGGATAATATTTATTAAACCCATATACCGCGATAATTCCGTACTGGAACGGAATTGGTATTGTGCTAACATCTGTGGATGCAGGGAAACAGGTTGGAGGGATCCAACTGGGTTCCTCATCGTATTGATTATTTACAGATATTGTGATATATTCTGTTATCATATGATGATATATGATATTTGATTGTTGTGATTGATTGTTTGATGCTGTAGCATCATCGGATCCATTTTTGAAGTTAAAAATAACGATATTATTTTTAAAAAAGATTTCAAAGTGATTATTTGAAAGAATACGTTTTATTGAATTTTGGATTTAATTCATTTTAAATAAATAAATGTTATAATTTTCGTGTTATAAAATTATGAGATTTGTGAAGATATAATAAGAATGTGGGTTTTGAAATATAAGTTTATTAAATTGTAATTGGGTTAAATTGAAATTTTCGACTTATTATAAATGGATTATATTTATAGAAGATGTATAAAATTGTTATTTTATCAATAAAAATAAGGAGATTTTTAGGAGTCCTATAAATGTTAAAATGAACTTATAAACGGATTTTATAAGTAAGTAGTATTAATAGATATACGATTTGTGACATTATAAGATGAAGGGTTTTGAAACTAAATGAATTATAAGTTATCAACTTATGAATTGGATTTTGTTATATAAATGAGTCGAATGGAATTGTTTAAATAAGATATTTCATAACTTGAAATTGTTATAAAATATAAAATTGTGATTTATAAACGTTGTTTATAAATCCGAGATCACTTATTTTGATAAGTGAATTGTAGAAGTTAATTAAAGGAATTATATTCACGATTTTGGACAGTGGATAAGCCTTTAAATAAAACGTGTAGAAATGTTGAATTTGGATAACGAAGTATATTCACGATTTTGGACAGTGAATATATTATTAAATAAAATGGATATGTTTGGGAAAAGTGATATTACGAAATGAGGTAATTGTTTTAAAAGGTGTTTTAAAACGTGTTAAATGTCGAAATCATAGATTTCAACATTTATTGTTGAAATAGACGTTTTCGAGGAAGAAGGAAATGGTGGACTAACACTGTTGTTATAGTAAATGATTTCCGAAAGGAAATGTTTTATGTAGTATTGGGATTTATATATCTATCTAAATTTCGAATCCCTATACTAGTGATTTTGAGTCGTCGTAATGATGTTTTACGTAACATTCGTTTTGACTCAAATAAAGGTGTTAAAAGAATGTTTTTCCTTAAAGAATGAATATATACTTAATATTGATTTAAGTATATCGAATGTTTTCAAGTGTTGAAAATAAATGATTGTGAAATACTTATTTTTAAATAAGTATGGAAATGCTTTTCCAATATGAAATGAACTGTTTTGAGATTTTATCTTCAAAGATAAAATGAAATGTGGAAATTGATTTGAAATTGTTTTCAAATGATTAAGTGTAGAAATTTTATATCTAGTAAAGATATTTTTGAAGATGAAATAATTTGGAATCTGATGATGTTGCGCATCTTTATTGATAGTTAAATAACCGACTATCAATAATCACCTTGAATGGATATTTGTTGTGAATTGGATGAATTTGAATGCCACACTTATTTTTAAATAAACGCTCACTATTCGGGTTAGCTGGGAAAGGACCATGGGGTCGTATAACCCATTCCGAATATGTGATACGTCGTTATGAATTGCATTTGAAGACCGGTGTTGAAGACCGGATATTTTTGAAAACGGAAGGATTACCGTCGAGTTACTCTACATCGACTGATCTTCGATTTAGAGGTTTTATCACCCTTAGTGACGGGAAGTCCGGACGTGATTAGAAATTTATCCGGATGTGCAAGGGCTTCGTGAGAAGTGCCTTCGGTTCTGTTCGATCCCGGAACAGACTTGTATGGATTGTGTGTCTGACGTTACAATTTGAGATATAAAGCTGATTTCTTTCAAATACATTTCTGTTGGTGGCGGAGAATTTATTCTTTTAGCTTAACACCCTTCTCTGAGACGTACGAGCTCAGAGGTTATGTAGTTGAAATTTATCAGCGATATACTCCCAATTTGGTAACGTGGCATACTGAGTGTTGCTGTGAAATGATCAGTGTTTGATCATTTGTGATATGATCATTTGTTTGATCTTATATCTTAGTGATCATAGGTTGATCATTTTGTTTGACCCGAAGCAGGGCTTTTTGAGAAAGCGTAGCTTTGTGGACGAGACTTCGTCGAGCCTCACACCCCGGAAATGGTCGAAACAGGAAGGATGCAGCAAGGTTCTAGGGAGTAGCGCCCCTTAGTGTATGTCATTCCTTCTGGATAAAGGTGGTATCATGGTATGGAGCCCAGATACTTAACCTCTGTGGTTGCTGCAAAATTTATTTCTTTGTGGTTGTTGCGAATCGGGGATCCTCGGGAAGATCGGTGATGATCGGGGGATGGCATACGCGTGTCAGTAGTTACCTATTTTTGCAGAGGTAACCCGGCCTTGTGTTGGCAGAGATCCGGTTAGGTTCTCGGGTCGTCTATTCCAGGGACGTACCCATCGTGGATAGGAAGTTCCTTAGCCTGACCATTTGTTGGAAATCCAAAGAAACAATACGAGCCTTTACGATTTTAATTGTATAACCTGTCTCCTCAGGAGGCAGCTATAGCAGGCATAATATAATGGTACCTATGCTGGCTAAGATTTATATTATACTTTCGAAATGTTTTCTACACTATGCACTAATAATAATATCAAAAAGAATTTGATTTTGCGTAGTAAGCATCTTTGACTAACATAAGAAGAAATCTCCTCCAAGTCTGCGTTTGCATTGTGTGTGTGGTGGGAGGTCTTATGGTAGTTTCATTTTCCAAAAGCATTGCGAATTGACATTAAAGTTTTCCTGTTGTTTATTTTAAAGATAAACTATTTTACGATCTCACACCAGTCACCATGACTGACTCGGAGTTTATTGTTTCCCTTCTAAACTCTGGGTGCCCACCAATTTCCACACGGGCAGTCTAGAGTTATGTTATCAGGATATTCTGGATATTCTGGAGCTTTGGAAGCAAGATGGATGACGAGACGTAGTATTTGTATCTGATATTATTTATTCCGCTGTGTATTCTGTATGAGGACAAGTTTATATAACTGTCCATTGTTGTATATTGACTCTGATTGATGTATGTATAAACTGATATAGTTCTTTGTTTTAAAAGACTAGTGATTATCTATTATATATTGTTTCGCTGCGATGTGTAAGATTCTGATATTGTTTTCTGTTCTGTTGTTGTTCTGTTGTTCTGTTGTTGTTCTGTTGTTCTGTTGTTCTTCTCTTCTTCTTCTACTCTTTTCTTCTTCTTCTTCTACCTTTTTCTTCTTCTTAAACCATCATAGTTCGTATTCCCGTTCATTTTGAGTTAATCAATGGAGATTAGTGGTTAATCAAGAGGTACGGATTTGCGGGCCATGACATTTAGTATCAGAGCATACGGTTAAGCGACAACCCTGCTCTGTTGGGTGTTACTCATTAGAGATAGAGTCAGTAGTACTCTAGAATGAGTTGAGTGTAATAATAGATACGAGTGCGTATTTGTTAGTGAATATAAAATTGTTTTATATTGTGATGATTGGTTTGTTGAGTGGTATATGGATTCTGGTCGGTATTGTCCGTACAACTCTATCGATAGGAATCTCTAAACACTTATATAGAACAATTCGGCACAATATTGTTTTAAATAGGGTAAATGAAATAATTTTGCCCAAAACTATTTTTGTATAGAAAAGAAATGTTTTTCTATGAAGTACTATAGTATATGGTTGCATGGTTGTTAAAGGTGATAATATTAAATTATTATCAATGAAATTGAATAAGAAATTGAAATCATAACTCCAAAGTTAAGAGATAAATCCATGTACAATTGAAATTTAAGAATGTAAATTATAAATGTGATTTGTAATTTAAAACGGAATTCCAGAGAAGTTTTTGGAAATGTTTTGAAAAGAATTTGAAAATTTTCGAGATTTGGAAAGTTTAAATCTTTTTGATTTGAAAATGAATTTCAAAGGTTTGAAAAGTATTTTGGAGAGTTAAAAGCTCTAAACTCTTTTCGGTCGCTGGAAAATAACTTCGATGATGATCGCGACATCACCGATGTTCATTTTCGGGTTTCCAAAAGAGAAATTGCTGCCAAATTGTTTTAAATGGAAGTGTTTGGAAAATTTGGGTTTTGTTTTAGAAAATTCAAAGGATAATTTGAATTGTTTTCAAAATGGTTTTGAAAAGGTTGAAAAGACTCTGGAATATTATATAAAAATATTTATGAAATATTATTGAGTTGATAACTTATACAATTTGAATTTTGATAGAATAAATTTAACTTAAAGAATGGAGTTAAATTAAAGAAAGTATAAGTGAATAAATTTGAATAAATGAAAGTGAAATTGAGGGTTGAGATTCATTTCGAAATTGTAAGCAATAGAATTGAATTGAATAATTATAAATGAAAGAGGAATTAAAATTCGTATGAAATTTGAAATCCAGTTTAATATAAGTGGTTATAAACCAAAATAGTGGATTGTAAATAAATTTTGGGAATGAACAAAAGAATAAAACTAGAATTGAAACTGAATGTTGAAAACAAATTTGAATGAAGTGGATTAGAATTTGAAATGAATTAGTAAGTGAAACTAATTGAATATTGACCAAATGAATAAGGTTTGGAACGAATTAAATTCAATAATTATGAATTGAAATATAAAATTGAATGAATAGGATGTAACTTCAATAGTGAATTAGAGATGTATAAGAAGTGTATATTGAAAATTTTGTACTAGAATTTACAAAATAGTTTGAATGCTATAACTAGATATAATGGCTAGTAGATATAAAGGTATTGTAAAGGAATTGGAATTTTGATTTCAAAGATAATTTGAATTGCTCGACAAAAAGGTATGTATTTTGAATTTCAATATGAGATTTGCTGATTTCTTGTCTAGCCGCTTGGCTTTTTCTTTTTCTTTTTGAAATCTGAGAGTCCGTAGGGACGTTTTGTAGTAGTGCCGTATTAGCCGCGCAAAGGAGACGCTGGCGAAATTTTTCGAAAATTCCGAGTGTTAGAAAATTTTTGAGAAAATTTTGAAAGTTTAAATTTGAATTTGAATTTAAAATTTGAATTGTTGAAGTAAACAATGTTGTTTGAAACCTTAATTGAAGTTGGAAAATTAGTTGAAATGATAACGAATCTTTAATAGAAATATTTGTTTTGATAATTTGATAAAACTATTTGGATGTTGAAAAATAGTAGACGAGTTAAGGACCTTTCTTTCTAACTTGGTAATTTCGAGGACGAAATTCTTTTAAGGGGGGGAGTTTGTAACGACCCGGAATTTTTGATTATTAAAATTCGAATATTTAATTGATTTTAAATATTAATAAATGGAATTTAGAATTCGAATGATTTATTTTTCGAATATTTGATTTACCTGGGTAATTTAATCGATAATTTAATAGTTAAATTCCAGAAATAATTAAAAATCGAGTTAATATGATTGAAAACGATTTGGAAAATTTTATTTAATCATACTGGAGTTATAGAAAGGTTATAGAACTTTTAAAATTGAATTTGGAGTTAATCTGTGAAAATTGAATATTTTAATATTTAATTATCGACTGTAAAAATAGCCAATTTTCGAACAGTCTCAGAATTGAACGAAACCAGTTCCATTGGATCCGTAATAGTTAGTTATTATCGGATTACAATTTTCGTAGCAATCGAAGTTATCGTTTGACCGTGGCAACTCGAAACGCATCGATATCGTTTTAATTTTAAATCGTCGAGTTAAAATAGTCATTTTTCGAACAGTCTCGGATTTCGACGAAACCAGTTTCATCGGATCCGTAATGTGATATTATTGTAAGATTTCAAATTTCGTAATTTTTGGATTTACCATTTGTCCGGTACAAATTAAAACGCCTCGAAATCGATTTAAATCGATTTAATTTAATTTGATCGTTTATTGCCATATCTCACGCATACGATCGAATTAGCTTCCAAAACCTGTTCCATTGTGTCCGGAACGCGGGGTAAACCCTAGAAACGATAGTGACCGTGCGTAAATCGGAGTTCGGAAAATTTCGAGTGAATAGTAATTTGGAAAATTTCTATAAAAGGCCATCAACTCTTTCATTTTGCAAAGCAATTCAACCCTAACCTTAATTTTAGTTCAGCCGCCACTAAGAAAATGAATGGCCAGCGTCTTCCACCATTCCCCCTCGATTATCTCCTCATCCACTCCCCGATAGACTTCGACTTCAACTACAACAATGAAGAGGGTGGCGAGATCTTGAAGATGAACGGCTGTGATCGCATATGGGCGAGTAGATCGTGGGATAATGGGCCGTGAATGTCGCGACTTTGAAGGCAATTTTCTCGACAATGGCGGCAGTAGGTGGGGCCGGTCTTAGGCCGAAGGTAGCATGGGTGTTGGGCTTCAAAACGACACTCGCTGATCGTCGTGGAGTTGCTCGTAGGTGGGTGCGATTTGAAGATGTGGAGGACGGCTATGGGTTTAAGAACGTACGTGATATTTGGGTGGGAACGTGATGGAGGAAGAATGCAAGTCACGGCCTGGATTGGAGCAAGAAAAATGAACGGCTGGATTTGCAAGGGTTTGAAATAAAAAGAAAATAAAAGTGTAAATTAATTTATAGATTTAATTGTATAAACTTTAAAAAATCATATCTTTTTGATACGATATCAGATTTCGACGATTTTGGTGGCGCCGGAATCGCAGCGACGTGCTCTACGCTGCAGCGTAGGTCTGGGGTTAGTTTGAGCAAGTTAAAATTTTTGATTAAATCGAACGGTTCGGTTTAATTTAAAATTTAAAACGTTCGACAAATCAAAGGTGAGATCTTCTCACTCAGATTTAAATTTGAATTGCAGTTATTGATTGTTATTTGGATGTGCTATTAGATATAGTAGGATATATATCTATATATATAGAAATATATACATATTGGCATATGTATATATTGGATTGATGATTTCCCGCCTCGTATAGCGGACGAGACCCTATTGCGCCGTTAGTAAGCGGATAATATTTATTGAACCCATATACCGCGATAATTCCGTACTGGAACGGAATTGGTATTGTGCTAACATCTGTGGATGTAGGGAAACAGGTTGGAGGGATCCAACTGGGTTCCTCATCGTATTGATTATTTACAGATATTGTGATATATTCTGTTATCATATGATGATATATGATATTTGATTGTTGTGATTGATTGTTTGATGCTGTAGCATCATCGGATCCATTTTTGAAGTTAAAAATAACGATATTATTTTTAAAAAAGATTTCAAAGTGATTATTTGAAAGAATACGTTTTATTGAATTTTGGATTTAATTCATTTTAAATAAATAAATGTTATAATTTTCGTGTTATAAAATTATGAGATTTGTGAAGATATAATAAGAATGTGGGTTTTGAAATATAAGTTTATTAAATTGTAATTGGGTTAAATTGAAATTTTCGACTTATTATAAATGGATTATATTTATAGAAGATGTATAAAATTGTTATTTTATCAATAAAAATAAGGAGATTTTTAGGAGTCCTATAAATGTTAAAATGAACTTATAAACGGATTTTATAAGTAAGTAGTATTAATAGATATACGATTTGTGACATTATAAGATGAAGGGTTTTGAAACTAAATGAATTATAAGTTATCAACTTATGAATTGGATTTTTTTATATAAATGAGTCGAATGGAATTGTTTAAATAAGATATTTCATAACTTGAAATTGTTATAAAATATAAAATTGTGATTTATAAACGTTGTTTATAAATCCGAGATCACTTATTTTGATAAGTGAATTGTAGAAGTTAATTAAAGGAATTATATTCACGATTTTGGACAGTGGATAAGCCTTTAAATAAAACGTGTAGAAATGTTGAATTTGGATAACGAAGTATATTCACGATTTTGGACAGTGAATATATTATTAAATAAAATGGATATGTTTTGGAAAAGTGATATTACGAAATGAGGTAATTGTTTTAAAAGGTGTTTTAAAACGTGTTAAATGTCGAAATCATAGATTTCAACATTTATTGTTGAAATAGACGTTTTCGAGGAAGAAGGAAATGGTGGACTAACACTGTTGTTATAGTAAATGATTTCCGAAAGGAAATGTTTTATGTAGTATTGGGATTTATATATCTATCTAAATTTCGAATCCCTATACTAGTGATTTTGAGTCGTCGTAACGATGTTTTACGTAACATTCGTTTTGACTCAAATAAAGGTGTTAAAAGAATGTTTTTCCTTAAAGAATGAATATATACTTAATATTGATTTAAGTATATCGAATGTTTTCAAGTGTTGAAAATAAATGATTGTGAAATACTTATTTTTAAATAAGTATGGAAATGCTTTTCCAATATGAAATGAACTGTTTTGAGATTTTATCTTCAAAGATAAAATGAAATGTGGAAATTGATTTGAAATTGTTTTCAAATGATTAAGTGTGGAAATTTTATATCTAGTAAAGATATTTTTTAAGATGAAATAATTTGGAAAATTATTTGGAATCTGATGATGTTGCGCATCTTTATTGATAGTTAAATAACCGACTATCAATAATCACCTTGAATGGATATTTGTTGTGAATTGGATGAATTTGAATGCCACACTTATTTTTAAATAAACGCTCACTATTCGGGTTAGCCGGGAAAGGACCATGGGGTCGTATAACCCATTCCGAATATGTGATACGTCGTTATGAATTGCATTTGAAGACCGGTGTTGAAGACCGGATATTTTTGAAAACGGAAGGATTACCGTCGAGTTACTCTACATCGACTGATCTTCGATTTAGAGGTTTTATCACCCTTAGTGACGGGAAGTCCAGACGTGATTAGAAATTTATCCGGATGTGCAAGGGCTTCGTGAGAAGTGCCTTCGGTTCTGTTTGATCCCGGAACAGACTTGTATGGATTGTGTGTCTGACGTTACAATTTGAGATATAAAGCTGATTTCTTTCAAATACATTTCTGTTGGTGGCGGAGAATTTATTCTTTTAGCTTAACACCCTTCTCTGAGACGTACGAGCTCAGAGGTTATGTAGTTGAAATTTATCAGCGATATACTCCCAATTTGGTAACGTGGCATACTGAGTGTTGCTGTGAAATGATCAGTGTTTGATCATTTGTGATATGATCATTTGTTTGATCTTATATCTTAGTGATCATAGGTTGATCATTTTGTTTGACCCGAAGCAGGGCTTTTTGAGAAAGCGTAGCTTTGTGGACGAGACTTCGTCGAGCCTCACACCCCGGAAATGGTCGAAACAGGAAGGATGCAGCAAGGTTCTAGGGAGTAGCGCCCCTTAGTGTATGTCATTCCTTCTGGATAAAGGTGGTATCATGGTATGGAGCCCAGATACTTAACCTCTGTGGTTGCTGCAAAATTTATTTCTTTGTGGTTGTTGCGAATCGGGGATCCTCGGGAAGATCGGTGACGATCGGGGGATGGCATACGCGTGTCAGTAGTTACCTATTTTTGCAAAGGTAACCCGGCCTTGTGTTGGCAGAGATCCGGTTAGGTTCTCGGGTCGTCTATTCCAGGGACGTACCCATCGTGGATAGGAAGTTCCTTAGCCTGACCATTTGTTGGAAATCCAAAGAAACAATACGAGCCTTTACGATTTTAATTGTATAACCTGTCTCCTCAGGAGGCAGCTATAGCAGGCATAATATAATGGTACCTATGCTGGCTAAGATTTATATTATACTTTCGAAATGTTTTCTACACTATGCACTAATAATAATATCAAAAAGAATTTGATTTTGCGTAGTAAGCATCTTTGACTAACATAAGAAGAAATCTCCTCCAAGTCTGCGTTTGCATTGTGTGTGTGGTGGGAGGTCTTATGGTAGTTTCATTTTCCAAAAGCATTGCGAATTGACATTAAAGTTTTCCTGTTGTTTATTTTAAAGATAAACTATTTTACGATCTCACACCAGTCACCATGACTGACTCGGAGTTTATTGTTTCCCTTCTAAACTCTGGGTGCCCACCAATTTCCACACGGGCAGTCTAGAGTTATGTTATCAGGATATTCTGGATATTCTGGAGCTTTGGAAGCAAGATGGATGACGAGACGTAGTATTTGTATCTGATATTATTTATTCCGCTGTGTATTCTGTATGAGGACAAGTTTATATAACTGTCCATTGTTGTATATTGACTCTGATTGATGTATGTATAAACTGATATAGTTCTTTGTTTTAAAAGACTAGTGATTATCTATTATATATTGTTCCGCTGCGATGTGTAAGATTCTGATATTGTTTTCTGTTCTGATGTTGTTCTGTTGTTCTGTTGTTCTTCTCTTCTTCTTCTACTCTTTTCTTCTACTTCTACCTTTTTCTTCTTCTTAAACCATCATAGTTCGTATTCCCGTTCATTTTGAGTTAATCAATGGAGATTAATGGTTAATCAAGAGGTACGGATTTGCGGGCCATGACAACTATTTTGAAGTATTCAAGTCCGACATGTGTGGATTTGTTGTCGATTTGAATGGTCCAAAATAGTGGGATGTTACATTTGGTATCAGAGCTTGGGTTTTAGGCAAACCTTAGCCTACGGAGCAAAAACTCATTAGAGATAGGGTAGAAATACCCTAAAATGAGTGAAATCAATCTCAAAATCATTTCTTTGTGAGAGAACGTATTTTCGAAGTATAAAATGATTTTCAAATGATTTTAGAGAATTTTCAAAGATTATTTTGATATAAATTTTCTTGCTTTGAAAGTAAAAATTTTCTAAACTTCATTCCTTTCGTATCCACCTTGTTAGTAATTTCTTTGATTAGGATCCTCTTAAAATTGGAACTTCTAACTTTTTTTATCTAGATTCATTGTTGATAGAAATCTATTTTGGGTATGGAAAAATCTGTAGTTTGTTAGGTTGCTTTAAGTGAACTATATTGTATCTTTTGCTTAGCTGAAATTGTCAAACTAAGATATTTATGCTCCTGTTTTCGTATGATTTGAATTTGAGTCTTTTCCAAATTTTGAACGGAAATTCTTTTGTATTAATATAGGTTATATATCTCTAATCTTGTTTTGGATTCTTATCGATTAGGATTCCTTTGAACTTTGGAATGCTCCCACTTGTTCTGAAATCCATTCCTGTCTCCCCTATCTGTATCCTTTTGATTTTGGGAGCATTGAATAACCCCACTTTGAATGACCTTTATAAGGTGGCGATTCCGCCAATCTTTGAATGATTTGTAAAAGGGGGTGAAACTCCTTTACAATTGGCATTGATTCACAAGAGATTTCTATATTCTCGGTTTACGATGCTATTTATCTTCTGCTATATTTAGATGTTATCTCTGGCGATCGAATGTCGATTTGCCTTAGATTTCCGCATTGATTATATTCCTGAAATCACGATTGACCTGGTTAAGGTTAAAGTCGCCCGCGATTTATATGAGTTTATCCATCTTCTATTTGGTAATTTAATTTATCTCATCTTCGTTCGAGCTTATCTTCGAATCAGAATTCTATTTAATTAGAGTTCCTCTAAATTTGAATCTCTATTTTGTTTTGAAATCCATCCTTGAATCATCCCTTGGAAATTGTGGTTGATTGTATTTTGGAATTTGTGTATTCATCGAAATTGTTATTTTGATAAGGATGACCATATTTTATATATATAAGTGAAATGTTTTCGATAAGGATTATATACCCTTTTAAAATGAGAATTTGAAGTTTCGAAAGGATTTGGAATTTTGAAAATTATATAAGAAATGGTTTCATATAAATGATTTATAACTGAAGGTTTTGAATATGAATTTGAGTTATTGAACTCCGGCGTTTTGAAATTGGTTTAAAGTTTTGAAATAATAAATAATATGATTTGAAAGTATTTTTCGAATATGAAATGTTTCACATGATTTAATGAGTTTCAAATGATTTCGAAGAAATTTCAAAAGAAGTTTTCGAGAAAATAGAAGTCCATAACCCACTTATGTCGCTGGAAAATAGTCTCGGTGATGAATGCATGCATCATCGACATTGATTTTCGAGTTTCGGAGTGGGGGAGAGGCCACTTCGGTAGCTTTGCTATGCGATTGATGTGTGAAACCAATTTTTTATATCAAATTCCGAAGTGTGATGTGATATTCGAAAGATATATGTATATATATTTGAACAATTTGAAATGAGCCGGTGTTCAGTTCTTGAGTTTTGGATTTGATTTGATATAACCCTATCTTGTGGAATTGATTTACTGATTTGTTGGTGAATTCCAACTCTTGGATTGAAAATATGATTTCTTCGACTATTTTGAAGGTTCGAGCACTTCCAAATCAAGGTTAACTTTTCCAAGCTAAGTAATTTTGAAAAGTATAAAGTATATAAGTTTGGTATGTATGTTTAAAGTATGTAGTAATATGATTTAAATAAGTTGAAACTGTTTTGTTAAGTAAATGAATAAAGCTATTTTGAATTTTTCTAATATGAAATTTAGATTTGAAATGTTTTGAAAAGAATTCGGTCTTCAAAATATTTGAATAAAATTTAGTTTAAATGTTTTAACTTAGTAACATCTTTATGAAACTATATATTTAACAAGTTGGAATAGATACATAAGTTGTACGTATGCTGTTTTATTTGCATAATTAATTTGATCCAAGTTTGAGTACACAAGTTCGAGGTGAATTACACCATTTCGTGTTAGGATTTTTCATTTGATTCTTGATGGCGAATATTTAATATGGATTTTGGGCTTGATTCTAGAATTCTCTATCGTAGTATATGGCTATGCAAGAAGACTGATGGTTTCTAGTCAAGAAACCATATCGAAATCCACATTAGGGAAGTTGAATGGACAATACTAGTTCGAAAGCGAACTTGTGTGATCGAGCGAGCGATCGAATACAATCTTTTGCGAAATGATGACGTATGTACATCTTATATTCTAATATCATTGATATACTTGACGCTGAAATTGGAAGTTGTTGGGTTGGATATCTTTGTAATTTAATTGGAATTTTTTCTTTTATGAAAAACTACTATCAATTTAAAACCATTTTTCAAAACCATTTTTCTTTTATTCTTCTTAAACAAACTGTTTTATTCTATTTTACATACAAACTATTTTACAAACTATTTTATATACAACTATTCTAAATTAAAAATCTTTTATAAAGCAAAGATGTTCAATCCCATATGGCTCTTCATGCAGCGAAATTTATTTTTGAAAATTTTGATCCTTATATAAGATGGACTTTATGTAAGTATAAGATGATTTTGAAAACCGTTGATTTTGGAAATGAATTGGTTGACTTAAATTATATTGATTTGGAAGAAAAGACTTGGTGAAATTGTATATGATTTTGAAATTGTAAAGATTTTGAAACGAATTGAAATTGAGAACCTTGTGTTACTAAATACTTGATTTGGGAGTTTTCGAACTTATATAAAATTGGTTTGTATAAGTATGATGTTGATTCGAAAACTATGGATTTGAAAAGGTACTCAATTTGAAAAGTGAAATCTTATATAATTGAAGTCTATATAAGTGTGATTTGATATACTTTTGATTTTGGAAAGGTATTTGATTTGAAAATAAAATCTTATATATAATGGACTTTATATAAGTATGATATTTGAAAGTGATTTGAAAATGTACTATACGAAACATATTTTCGAAGTAAAGATATGGAAAGTGCCTTCTGCTTGATATCCGCTTTATGGCAACATTGTGGATTCATTCTATCGATATTTATCTGATTTTTGGTTTTCCGGATGTGATACTCGAGTTTCCATCGAATACCATGGCGTTACCCATGGTCTTATGAGCGCGACTACATAGCGTAATTCACCTGGCTGGATGGCCTAGGGGTACGGATTGTTTCCTGGGGGATCCAGGCGTAATCATTATGTATCCTGTGATCTATGTAGGTCGCATTAGTAGCGAAATCTGCCTGGCTGAGATGGCCTAGGGGTACGGATTGTTTCCTGGGGGATCCAGGCGTAACCATTGTGTATCCTGCATTCTACTAGTCATCATGGCGTAACTCGCAGGGCTGAGAAAGCTTATGGATATGGATTGTTTCCTGGGGGATCCAGGCGTAACCATTGTGTATCTGCGAACCATGGTTAGACAAAGGTTTTTCTTGTTTTGTTTGGATTGTACTTTCCATATCTGTTTTTAAAAAAGTTTTCCAGTATTTTCATTGGGTGTTGAAACAAGTCTACTAAGTACCTGGAGAATTCTAGCTTTGCGCCTGATCAACGCACTACCAGAGTCTGCAGGAACGAGGATAAACTTGTTAAGACATCAAGTTATAAAAGTATTTTGATAAAGTGTTATATAAAGGATATTTTGATCAGTTATTTTTCCTTTCTAAAATATTTTAAAGTGTTTTAAATACTGTTTACCTTTTTTTTGACAATTTGATTTAAATTACTTTTATGGATATAATAAAATGGATTTAACCAAGTTACTAAATACTAAAGAATTCTGATTGAATTTATATGGTTTTAAATTAATGGCTCATCCTTGTCTATTCGACCTATTTCCCCTCCTAGCTATCCCGATTCACCAATTTTCCTGCATTCCTATTTCTTTTATTTTTCCTGCTGACTATTTCTGTTCTCCTACCTTATTCCTTTTCGGGGACGAAAAGATTTGAGTGGGGGAGAGTGTAACAACCATGTATTTTGTAATTATTTTTAAATTGAATTTCCTGATTTAAAAAAAACTTTATTTTATTTATTTAAAATGGATAAATTTTGTTATTTTAAATATAAATTTTGATTTATGAGAATTATAATTCCAAACATGAATAAATAGAATATTTTCCAGAAATGTGAATTTTGTCAATGTGGTCAAACTTTGACTTTTAATTTAAATTTTGAACTTTTGAAATTTATCTTTATTTTATGAAAGTAAATAAAATTTCAAGTATACTGCTTTTCATTTCGTTGGAATCTGATTTATATTGTGAAAGTTATGCTTTTTACACTATTGTATGTAAATTGGTAATTTAACAAAATTGTTTATTTTAATTTACATAAATGATATTTTGCTTGTCATGTCATGTTCTAATTTATGTTTACATGTGTAACATGACATGTTATGTATATATATTTTATTTTTAAAACATTTTAAAGTGTAGTTGAAATTTTCCAATGTCAGTTGTATTTTGTTTACAATTTTAAATTCTAGTTTCAATTAAATAAAGTATTTTCTTTATTTATTTTCTATTTTTCCTAAAACTATTTATTTATTTATTTTTCATAATATCTATCTCTACCTGATCTTTCTATTTTATTTAATTAGAGATTCATTTATAAATTGAATGGTTATGTGTTTAGATCCCTTATTTATTTCTTGGAAAGAAATTTCAAATAGATATACGTTATTGCCTTAAAGGCGTATCTTTTAAAAAATTTATTTATTAAATTTTTCTTGTATTTATTTGTTTAGTGAAGGCTTCTTTTGTATACATCTTTCTTTAATATATAGGAAGAAAATCAATTAAGATACATTACTTGTTTTAAATATAGGCATACGTTTCCTTTTATTTCTTGCCTTTATATTTTCCACCCTTTTGATTTCCTACCATAACTATTCAATATAATTGAGAACACTAGAATTTCCGTGGATCCTTCAAAGATTGAAGCGAATCAAGATTGGAAGAGACCGGAGAGTGTGATGGAAATACGTAGCTTTCTCGGATTGGCGGGCTATTATCGTCGATTCATAAAAGACTTTTCTAGAATTTCCATACCTCCCACTAGTTTGACAAAGAAGGGAGTTAAATAAATTTGGTCAGAAAAATGTGAAGCTGCTTTTCAGAAACTAAAAGAACTCCTTTTCGATGCTCATATTCTTATGATTCCCAAAGGGAACCAAGATTTTATTGTTTATACCGATGCTAGTCATGTTGGTTTGGGTGCCATTCTCATGCAAAGGGAACGTGTTATTGCTTATGCTTCTAGGCCATTAAAGCCTGCCGAGACTAGATATGCCACTCATGATTTAGAGCTCGCGGCTATTGTTTTCGCTCTTAGAATTTGGCGTCATTATCTTTTGGGAGAGAAATTTGTTCTCTACTTCGATCATAAATCTTTGAAGTATTTATTTTCTCAAAAGGAACTTAATTTGCGTCAACAACGTTGGCTCGAGTTCCTTGCATCTTATGATCTTGATATTCTTTATACTCCTGGAAAGGGTAATCATGTTGACGATGCCCTTAGCCGTAAGCAACAAGCGGTTGTTTCCATGATGATATCCGAATGGAATGATCTCGCGACTTTATCCACTTGTGAGATTCAAGATCGTGAATCCAATTCATGTTCATCTCTTGTTTTATGTAGCCTTGAGGCTCATCCTTCCCTTTTAGACCGCATTCTTGAAGCTCAAACGCATGATCTCGAATTGGTTCTTCTTAGCCAAAGTTGTAGGGATAAAATTGATATTGAAGGTTTGAAAGACTTTGATATTGATGCTCGTGGCGGTATTAGAAAATTTGGTAGACTTATTGTGCCAAATATTATTGATCTTCGTAAAGACATTTTAGAAGATTCTCATCGTTCTAAATTTACCATTCATCCCGGTAGTAGTAAAATGTACACGGATATGAAGCGACTTTATTATTAGGATGGAATGAAATCTGATATTGCTAACTTTATTAAGTGTTGCATGACTTTCCAACTCATGAAGGCCGAGCACCAAAGGCCCGGCGGGTTATTGCAACCTTTGGACATTCCAGTTTGGAAATGGGATCAAATTTCCATGGACTTTATTGATGGTCTTCCTTGTTCTCGTTCGGGTCATGATAGCCTATGGGTGATAGTTGATAGACTTACAAAGTCCGCCCATTTTATTCCCGTTCGGTCCAATTGGACCGTACCTCTTTTGGCCAAACTCTATGTTAAAGAAATTGTTAAATTACATGGAGTTCCTACTTCTATTGTTAGCGATCGTGATCCATTGTTTACTAGTGGATTTTGGAAAGGTCTTCAAAAAGCTTTGGGAACGAAGCTTAATTTTAGCACCGCTTATCATCCTTAGTCTGATGGACAAACCGAGCGTGTGAATCAAACTCTTGAAGATCTTCTTCGTGCATGTGTTCTTGATTTTGGTGGAAGTTGGGAAGATCATATTTCTCTTGTTGAGTTTTCCTATAATAATAGCTTCCAATCTAGTATTGGTATGGCACCTTTCGAGGCTCTATACGGAAGGCCATGCCGATCTCCTTCATGTTGGCTTGAAGCCGGTGAGAAGCTGGTTTTAGGTCCAGATTTTATTCGTGATGCCACAAAAAAGATTGACCTTATTCGTCATAGGATGAAAGAAGCTCAAAGTAGACAAAAATCCTATACCGATAATCGAAGAAGGAAATTGGAATTTTATGTGGGAGATTTTTTGTTTATTCGTGTTTCACCTATGAAGGGTGTTGTGTGTTTCAGTCGATTGGGAAAATTAGCACCTCGATATATTGGTCCATTTCCCATCACCGAACGCATTGGTTCCATGGCTTATCGCCTTTTATTACCAGCTCAATTTTCTGCTATTCATGACATATTCCACGTCTCTCAATTACGGAAATGCCTTCGAGATTCTGATTCTATTCTTGAGCCCGGTGTTATAGAAGAAATTGAAGTTTCGCTTTATTTGACTGATGAGCAACATCCTATTCGTATCATTGCTACGGAGGTTAAACGCCTTCGAAATAAAGATGTTCCTCTTATGAAAGTTCAATGGTCCTCAAATCCTAGAGATTGCTCTTGGGAATCTAGAGAATTCATCGAGCGAACACATCCGGACTTACTCTCTCATGCTCCATAAGGTGAACTTCTCATTTCAAAATTTCTTCTTTTTGTGTTGTTATGCCTTTGTATGGTTGTTACTTTTTATTTCTTTTTCTTAAGTATTGCGAGGACGCAATTTCTTTAAGGAGGGGAGTCTGTAACAACCCGCATATTTTATGATTGTATATTTAAATGTTTTATTTAAATATAGCATCGTTAGTCGGATTTAAGTCCAAAATGTCACTTTTTGCAAACAGTCGAATTAGGACTCGAGACCACTTCCATTGAGTCCAAAATGGCATTTAAAACTTTTTTGAGTATAAGCATCGATATGTTTGGAGTTGAGTGAAATGTTGATATTTTCATTTAGGGCTTTGGGTTTGGGTTTCAGCCCAATAACCTAACACCCAACCCATCTAATACCCTAACTCCCACTCCACTCCTCTTCATTCCTTCATAACATTTCCTAACACTCAAGCTAAAGTAAAAATGGGGGAAGAGAAAAGAAATCAAAATTCCTAGGCCCTAGTTTCTATTAGGAATTCAAGCTGTAGCTCCAAAATCAAAGAGAAGCTTAGGTAAGCATCCTCTTCATCTTCTCCATCTCAATCCCTCTTCAATTTTCAGAAATTCCTATAACCTAACTTAGGAAAAACTTCACCTTTGATAATAGATTGAAGATTCTAGAGGTGTTGTTGAAGAGAAATCAATCTTTACTTGATTCTAAAGCTTCTCATTTGTTGTTTTGGGTTTAAAAGGTGAGTTTTTGAACTCACATCTATGTCTATATCTTTGATTGTTGTTAGGTAGTAATTCCTAACATCTATTACTTGTCCATTTGCTTTTGAATTGAATTGGTTTGATGAATATTCCAATTTTTGGTGTTTTGAAGTCAAATCTTTAAAAATCCTATCTTTGATGTTTGAACACGTTGTTGGGGTGTATCGAAGAGCCTATAAGGCTGGGTTGTCGCTTGGCATAAATCCCTAGTCTCCGTTGCTCGGTCGATCACTTCCATTTGGATTTTAGCGCCACTTGGGCTAGGCTGAAAACACTACAATTGACAGTTCAGTCGACTGAACGTATTTGGTTAGTCGACTGAACCTGGAAATAGAAAAGCTTCTGTCCATCTATCAATCGACTGGCAGTCGACTGAACCTGGGAGCAGAAGACTTCCTGTCCCTGTGTCAGTCGACTGACCATATAGTTTAGTCGACTGAACCAGGAACCCGTGAGTTTCTGGCCTTGTATCAGTCGACTGACCTTCTGGTTCAGTCGACTGAATTTGGGAGATGTGCTTTTTGCCTATTTGAGGTAGTTTTGTGTGGGTTTCTGATTTTTAATCGATTCTTTTCGATTCGATTAGTTGTTATCAATTATTATCGACTTTGATGACTTCTTTTTTGGGATTTTTGGGAATATCCATTTTGATGGATTCGGTATCGATTTCTATGGTTTTAATTCACAATTTCGTATGTGAATTTTTGGTGATTGATTGTTTCTACAATCATTTTTGTGATTTGTCACTTTAAAATACAAAGGTTTCTATACTAGTAGTAAATACTCAAACTCTTTCACAAAAACGATTTCAACACTACTTTTAAATACAAAGCTCATTTTTAAAACCGTTTTCCAATCTATTAGTATATACAAACCTTTACCTCACTCGTATGAGAAATCTAATTAAACGGCTTAGCAAAACAAGTGGTATGAAACGCTTGCGTTTAGTTTGTCGGTTAATTCTTAGACTTGTTCCACTAAAATCTTATGACAATTTTCGAGTGGAAATCTACAATTTGTTCGTAAATATTTAAGTTAAGCTAGTGGTTATGGGACATGAAGCTAAACTCATCTATTTACTAGCTTAGTGTAATCGACACTTCTTATTGATCAATGGTGATCATTTTTTGATTTAGACTAGCGATGTGCGATGTCTATTTGTTTGTGTAGGGACTAAAAACCCCGTTTGTGGAACTAAGGTTCAATTTGGTGGGGTAGCGACCCATGGTCTTCAGGCCGTTTGTGGAGCTTCAGATCAAAATTGATGGTTAGCGACCATGGAATAGCGTTCCGTTTGTGACACACGTGTTGGTGAGTTTTCATGCTCCCGTTTGTGATAGGCCTTCCCCCCTTTATGATTTCTGGATTTCTAGTTGATGGTTTCTAGAATTTGTGTTTCACCAATCTTGATGATAGGCATTGATGAGCTCTATCAATTATTTGTGTCTTTGGTGAATAATTTAAAAAATGCGATTCTTTTGGTGTTTGAGAATATTTGAGATATTGTATGATTTTTGTTGTTATCTAGTGTATGCTTGTCACAGTATGGCAGTATTGTTATTATACGTTGTTTGTCATATCTCTTATCCTATCTCACTTTATATGATATTTATAGCTAGACTGATCCGTTTATTATTTTCTTCTTAAATAATACTCAGGTCAGACCGAGGTATTTCAGGTGCTCCTGCTTGACTTCTTATCAGGGTCCGTCACCTGACTTTTGGCTAACTACTTTAGCATAGTAGTTTTTGTTAGTATACATTTGAAATAGAGACTCCTTGTTGTATACTTATTCTTTTGTTTAGCACTTGTATCTATTCTTTTGTGACGTAGTGGATCTAGTTTGACCACTATTTTGATGTACACTTTTATGTGTTATATTCATATATGTTTCCGCCTTAGTGATATGAATATCTGGGACTGATTTGTGTTATGTTTATTTCTATATTTTTTTCCGAAGCCCACATAGCCACTGTGTGGTAGCTTTGAGTTTGTATATGATATGTCGGATTTCCTACTGAAATGAAATGTAAGTTATATTATCTGACATATCGGTACTCTCACAAAGCAATTACATAGATGGTCGCTCCTCAACAGCCTTATTCTTCATGCTAGTCGACGGCATTACCCCGTAGTGTCCTTGGCTAGTATGACTATAGAGGTGGGGCATCACACTTCTCCAGCTTGTCCCCTGAGCTCCATAGTATCCTAACCTGAATCTATAATACTCGGTCTGACCCGAGCATTATAATAAAATAACGCCCGAGTCAGTCTGGAAAACCAGCATGAGAAATCACACTCAATTTGAATTATTACTGTTATCAAAATCCTTTGAAAAATAAAGTTATCTCGTAAGACCACGCCACACATAAAAACGACGGCTTTTTACCTTATGATAACCAAAACAATTTTATAGAAATCCTGTGTTATAATAGTGTCTATGTACAAATACTTATTAAAATAGCCGAAATTGTTATATTAATTAAATTCCAACATACTAGGCTCTACAATCAAATCCTTAAAGGCTCATAGTGGATATTAGATTCCATACAATGACTGGGCTACTAGGTACCGCCCGCCACAGTACATCTCTAGAAAAATGTATCGAGATTGTACCTAACGATCCCTACCAACATAGGACCGACTTACACCTTACTGGATAGTACCGAATATGTTATCACCTCGGGTGTTCCCACCCCAATTCAGCGCTCTCTTTTCTATGCACAACCATATCCATAGTTATAATATAATATATCCAAGGGTATCTAGAAAGGTGATAACATACCCTACTTGGGTGCGACCTACTTAGCCCTGCTGCATCTCCCATGTTTTAGTCATTCCCAGTTGATGAGGCTTGAGGCTACGTTTTACCTTTAGAATAGCATTCATACTTGGAATGCTAACACTTCCTTACAGGCAACAATGCAATGATAGCATTCATCCATAAAAGTTGTTCTGGGTCTAAACAAACAGAATCCCCTTCAAGATCATCATCTCCATTTCCTTTGAGATAACACAATTCATAACGCACAAATCGGATCGAAGTGGTTTTCGGATAATTAAATCTGATCTCGGTCTCTTCAAAACGATCAACGAATTTGGCCAGATTTGATAGTCGGTTATTTAACAATCAAATAACACACATAGCAGTCACTAGGCCCATATTATAAATTTTCGAAAATATTTATTTCAAAATATCTTTACAAAGATATATATCCAAATTTCTTCCAATATTTCAATATTTGAAAGAAAACAAATCCAAATACTTATATCCATAACGGGGTATTTTCGAGCCATCTAAATACTTAGAAATATTTCTTCCAATTCCATTTATAATTCAACACTTTGAAAATATTTCTATAATAATAATCTCGTAATTAAAATATTTCAAACCCTTTCAGTTCAATACTTAGGAAATATTTATAAATATATTTTCCTAAAATCATTTATTTCCAATACTTAGAAAATATTCCATTTATCCCTATTTCTCAAAATCCTTTACAATTTATTCGTAAATCCCTTAACTCACTTATAACGAATTCTATAAGCTTCCGGAATTCATTAATTAACTTCCTTTAAATTTTCCAAAATCTATTGCACTTGTCTATAATTCAAACTACCATTTCTTACTTCTTTTTATGAATTCTAATTCATTTTCGAAGTTCTTGTATTTCAACATTTCAAAAGTTTACTTAAGTTTTCATAATTCCATTATAAGATTTCCCTTATAAAAAGCATATCCGTCAAATAAACCCTGTTACAAATCTCAAGAGGATTTATAAATAAATATCAACCAATCAAAACTCTATATATATATAATATGTATTTTTAAAGAATAATAATTCATTTTTAAAACACGTTTAAGTAATTATTTAAAATATTAAAACACTTTTTAAATAGACCGCGATAACTAATTTCTAAATCATTTATAAGTAATAATAATCAATTCACAAAGCTTATTATAAAAATTAGAATTTATTTCAATAAATATTAAATATTTGAATAATACACTTTCCGAAATATTTCAATATTAAAAACAGGTTTAAATTACATAGTTTAATAAATAAAATTCTCCTTCTAAAACAAACTTAACTTCTCGATAAAAATATAATTTTAAAATTTCAATAACTAATCTCAAGTTAAAAATCCCTCTCGATTCCCTTCCGATTCCCTATCCATTCTCACATTTCAAAAATAGAATCCACTATTTCTCTCTAAAACGATTTTCACTTCTCGTTATAAATTCACTCTTGTGAATTTATATTTCCAATTTTATCAAATGATAATCATTTCACTTTATTTATAAACATCGTTTATAAATTGATAAACTCATTCGGATTCCATTTTTTGATAAAACATTTTCAATTAAAAACTTCATTTTAAATCTATCACTTATAAATCCCATTTATTTTCCAAATCCAATTTAAATATTGATTTAAACTCCTTATGCATATTTTTTAGAAATATCATTTAAAAATCCATGGTTAAAAATCCCTTATATAAATTATTTTAAAATCTCTATTTAAAATAATTTACGAATAGTTAAGTACAAACCAAAATCAAATTATTATTTTATCCAAATCAATCTCCTTTAAAAATAATCCAAATTTCGATATAAATATTTTTATATTAAAAATCTCCTTTTAAATTCCTTCAAATTAAAAAATAATACTTATGGTATTTAAAACACCAAAATTTAGGCCAGTGCTACTATAGCATCCAATAATTCAAATCACCACATAATCAATATCAGATTATTCACAAAAATCATATATCACTTTATATGAGATTAAAATCAACATTTTTGAGGAATCTAGTTGGATCCCTCTTACCTGTTTCCCTGCAACCACAAATGTTATACAACATTAAATACCAATCCCACTTCGAGGTGGAATATCGCGGTAATATAGGGTCATCCGCTATTATGCGAGGCGCATAGGGTCTCATCCGCTCCAATAGGCAGGAATAATATACAACTACTAATATATATACTACCATATATAATATAACATCCAACTGATAATAATTTATAAATTCATCCAATCATTCAATAATTAATTTTCAACAATTTAATTTAAAACAGTAATCCAAGATGAGTGAGATTTACTCAACTTGGTTTTTGATTGCAATCCATTCCAATTTTAATTCTACCTCGTAGATTCCACAGCTACGAATTCCACACGACTGATTTTGTTCGATTGGACCTCGTATAAACAAATTTCGAATTACATTAGTTAACGATTTCAATTTTAATTATAATAAATCAACTAATTACTTAATTTAAAATAATTGCCTATTAATGAAATTTAATTTACCTTAATCCATTTAACGAATCCATTTTCCCCAAATAGCAACATAGTAGCTTGAACACCAGAGATATGCACGCGAACTATATGGTCATCACCTCTCTGAACAAAAAACGACATATGCATCTCTATCGCGATAAAGCTTCCAGGTCGATACTCCTTCCCTTTGTCGACCACAACCTCCTCAGCTCGAGTTCGAGCTTCATGGCTAGTCCCCGACTTCCTTATGCTACCATGACCTCCACCGCCGTCGCTTCCCCATCCACCATCACACAGCCTCGACTCCGACCACGCCCTTTTCCACACCTCCGATAACGAAACAGTTCGTGACCCCCTCTCTCTTCATTTCCGCCTGCTATAGTTTGACAACCCATCACGCAACAATGATTCGAAGTCGACCCAAGACCTAGCTGCTCGTTGCTTGAATTCACCAACCCCGCCATCGAGCTCTAGTCGAGTCCCACCTCCGCCATCGCACGCGAGCTACTCTGCCTAGGTCGCGAGCTCGCGTTCTTGCTTGGGTCGATTGATTTTTTATTTTTATTTGTGGAACGAGATTTCCGTTTCCTCTTGTTTTTTGATTTCAAACGGGTTTGCTTCTGGAAGAAAAAGAAAAGGGAAATCGCGATTTAAACTAAACTGGACGGCGTATTACAGAAGATAGGTGGCTCGTAGTTGAACCCAATTATAATATTAAATTTTCGATATTAATTTCAACGCGTTTCTATCCCGTACGACCAAACGGTAAATCCAAATGCTATGAAATTTGAAATCCGATAATAATACACTATTACGGATCCAATGGAACTAGTTTCGTCGATTTCCGAGACCGTGCCCCGGAAGGCTATTTTAACGCGTCGATTAAATTGACGATTTCAAAAATTGATGAAATCACTTGAAATTTCAGTTTTAAAAACGTATTAACTCAATTATAATTCCAATAGAATTTATATCATCAATAGAGATCATTTTCGATTCATATTTAACTCCAATTCAATTATTTAAATGATTTTCAAATTTTAATTCAACAATTTAATTTATCCAATAAATCGCTATATTTGGAACTTAAGTTTTATTCTACTTATTTGATCGATAACTTCATATTAATATTCCATTTACATTTCAAATTCAACATTTAAAATAAATTAAATGTTCAAAATCAAACGACTAAAAATCTGGGTCGTTACAGGTTGACTCTTCCCGATTAAATTAAGGAAACAAATTTGAAGGTTCGAATTAAATAAGAAAAGGAAAATCTCCAACAAATGACTAGGAAGGTGCACCACCCTTGAAGTATACCTCTGGTAATATACTTCCGAGAAGCTCATATACTCTGTGACACTTCTTGGACAATACCAAGCCGGACCCCACCAAGCCTTATCGAGTATCCGAATATTTCACATCTAATAGCACTGCCGAATCCAATCTAGATGAGATGTGAAAGTACCCTAATGGGAGCAACCCCACATAGCCTGGCTTCCTTTTGTTCTTTGGATTTAGTCATTTTCGACAATGGATATCAATGCTCAATGGAGCAACACATTGTCTTAGAATGACGATAATAAAGAAGCTGAAGTAACCGATAACTGAGAAACCAACTATCGAGGATATAAAATTATCGTGTATGGAAATTAAGTCTTGTATACTTATCACCACTCATCGAATTCAAACTGGTAGTATTTCTGGGTTAACATTAATACCGGACAAGTCAAGGTATTGTTACCTCGAAGTCATGTCTCACGATTATTCTTAATTTTTGAAATAGTGACAAATCTACGTCTTCGATGTTTAGTGCTAATTATACAAATAAATCGTTTCCATACAAGTGAATCGCTTTACAGAAATTAATTCATTTCCATAAACAATTCAAGCTTTTCTTTTAAACACCCGAATTCATGCTTGGGCTTCACATTACAAGTATTAGCTTCAAAACACTTTGTTAAATGAGTTTACTAACTTTAAACAACATTATAAAAGGATTTAATAACTTTCAACATCCTTATTTAATTGGATACTTCGCTTTAGCTATCATAAATGAGAATAATTATGTAACGACCCGTATTTTTCGGTAATTAAAATATTAAATTTAATAAGATTTTGAAATATTAATATCGTAAGAAATTAAAATTTATGATTTGTTGTAATGACTTGGAAATTTTAACGATTTTTTTAACGTAATTAACTAAAATTTAGTAAACTTGAATATGAAGATTTGGTTGTTTATTAATTAGTATATTTTATTTAAAATACTTAATTATGTTAATTGTTTATAAATTGAATACTTTGAATAAAATATATTATTCTCTTAATTCCTCATTTTCCCTTTTCGAGGACGAAAAGTTTTGAGTGGGGGGAAGTGTAACGACCCGTATTTTTCGGTAATTAAAATATTAAATTTAATAAGATTTTGAAATATTTACATTGTAAGAAATTAAAATTTATGATTTGTAATGATAAAACAATTAGAATGTAATATAGTAATGTTGATTTAATGTAACTGATAACCATTTTAATCCAATTTCAATCAATAGATATAATTGTAAGGTTATTTGGTTATAATTGTAAATAATGAAATAAAGTAAATGATGCATTTCATGATAAGATTATATGTAATTGATTGGAATAGGTTAATATAGAATATAAAATCATTTTGTTATAACCCTTGGTTGTTAATGATAAGATAATGGATATGAACTATTATTATAAATGATGGTTGTAATTATCTTCTCATTAATTTGTACTTTTGAATATTAAATGGGTAATTAATGAAATTAAGGCAATTGAATGTTGGAATTATATGATGTTAATTGAATTTGAGTATAATCAGTAATGTGTAAATAGTCATAACATTTGTTGTAGATAATTAACTTATAAATATGATTAAATTACTTAAAGGTAACAATTGTTCATTTATCATCTCATTATTTAATATGTTTGGAATTAATTTGGAAATCAATGAAAATTTATGTAATTAATTATTGCAGTTAATATGGTAAAAGATGTTAACGGTAAAATAATGAATGTAATAAAATGTAAACTTATGTTAATATAATTCATAGGGTATTGTTGATTGAATAATAAGGATGATAACATAGGTTTGAATGTAATTGGATGAGAATTAGATGCGTAGTTAATGGCATTTAACCTTTTAAATATGATAAGGGGAAACAAATAATATTGCATTAATTGATATTACATCTTTTAATCAAGATAAAGTGTAACGATCCGTAACTTTTAACAACTTTAAAATGGCAGTATTTTGAATTTAAATAAAAATTAAATAAATAAAAAATTGAATTTGTGATGTTGAGTGTTTTATTTGACAAAATTTAATAGAATAAAATTTTTGTGAAATTTCAAATTTTGGTCAAACTTAGTTAAAGATTGACTTTTGGTTGAAAATTTTAATTTTGAATTTTAAAATTTTATTTTTTATATGATACTAGACTGAATTCTGATCTTCCCTCCACTTTTCATTTCATCAAAATCAAGTTCCTATTGCTCTAAAATTTTGAATTACTGTAAAAAATTAACATGAATTGGTAATGTTTAGTTGTGTTTTATTTGGCTAAGGCATATTGGGTTTGTTTGGTCTAATGGGCCTTGGTTAACCAAGTGACTCTAGTCAGTCATGTGACTATTCCTTTGCATACGACCTTATGTTTCTTATCTGATAACATCTACGTACATAATTTTTTTCCTGAGAAACTTTCTCTGCACACTTCTTCTTTCTCCTCAAAATCTACAAAGAACTATAGATCTAAAACTCCATAAACCTCACAAATCAAAACTCCTTTCATCCTCTCCATCAACCCTTCCTCCGCCCCTATAGCCGCCGCCCCCTCCACCATTTCCAAGGCCATCTCCTTCCATCTTCCCTCTCCTCTTCTTTCTCCCTTTTCCTTTCTTTTTCCCTTCCCTATTTTCCCTCCTTCTTCCCCTTATTTCCATGGCTTCTATATTCCACTAAACTACTCCAAATCAAATTTTTTTTTTGAAACAGTGTATAATTTCAATGGCAAATACTTTGTTGTTGAACCCTTCTTCCCATTCCGAATATTTCTATATCAAAAACTCCATTTTTCAAGTCCTTTCTCGGGTCTCGTTTTGGCCGAAAATACCCCATATTGTATCAATCGTATCTCCTTCAGAAATGAGCCTAATTATGGGATTCTTTTTATCAAACCATTTATTTTTCCAGTGGCTTCAACTTTCTTTTAGATCAGTTCTTCAAGTTCCTTAATTTGGTATTTCAAAAACTCAAATCATTTCGAAATATTTTTGAACTCAGATTTTCAACTTAGAAAACACCTATATTTGTTTTGACCATAACTTCCTCAAGACAAAAGCTTTTTGAGTGATTCTTTTTCTGAAGGTGGAGAGAAAATAATTTTTAACAACTTTCTAGTTAGTCACTTTATAGATGCATTAATTTTCTAGTCCGAATATTTTTTTTAAAGATGACCTAGTTTCAGATTTGTCCGTAGTTTGGATATTGGGTTGTTTGGAATTTGGAAGTTGGAAGTAGTTGAAACTGTTTATTGATTCTTCTTCGTGTCTAAGCTTTGTTGGATTTTCTTTTCATTTGGATCTTTGCTAGGACCATTTTTATCATCACCTTTGTAGCCATGGAAGGTGAGAAAACACTCACAACTCCTAGATTTTCTTATGTTAGTTAAATAGAATTTATGATGTGATTAGAAATTGATTGGTTGCTGTTTATTATATTTTAAATTGTCATTCCAGTTAAATCTGACTTTTATTGAATTTGATTGCCATTTAATTTAATATTGAAATTTAAATTGCCAGTTAGATACCTGTTAATGATAACTAGTAAATTGTTGGTAGTTATTGGTTGATTTCAATGATGATTGTGCTGTATGTTCAATTATTGATATTTGGGTGATTGGATGGATGTTATTTATGTCTATATCTTTGTTATCCCTATGGGTTGAAATGATACATACACGAATGATCTTATAGATTAGGGGAAAATCGTTATGGGTTGAAATGATAAACCCGAGCGGTTTTCATTGATTTGGAAATGTTGATTATTTATACTGGTTGAAATGACATATACCCATATAATTTCTTGAATTTGGATTTTATTTGGAATGGAATTATTTGAAGGGTTTAAATTAATTCGAACTTCGAATTTTTTTAATTAAATGATTAATATTGATATTTCGAATTATTTGAAACCCTTTAAATAATTATATTCACGTTGTAAACTTGATAGGAGATAAAAATCCAGTAATATCTATGAAACCATTGCACTAATATTTCTGTTTTACTTATTTTGATCTGATTTACATAAGATCTTTTAGTTCTGACTCGAGTGTTTTGTCTTTTCATTACGCTCAGGTCAGTCTGAGCTTTTTCAGTGTATTGAAGAATATTTTCTAGAGGACGAAGATGAAGATTCAGTATATTATTGTTATTTATTATTCCACTGTATTCTGTGTTCCGCTGCATTATTTTTTTATTTCTGATGTATGTATAACTATGATTTGAATTATAACAGTATAATCAAATGTTATTTGTAAAATAGCTTCATGAACTGTTTATTTGATTATTATATTTTGTCGTTCCGCTGCAAGATTCTGTGTTTTGTTTTCCTTTTTTTCTTATTTACTCCATTAACAATCCTCCCTTTTGAATGGTTTGAGTATGACGTGTGTGGTTTATTGTCGATTTGAACCGTCCAGAAAGGTGGGTTGTTACAGTTGGTATTAGAGCCAGGTTTAGACATACCTTAGCCTGTTGGGGTTAACTCATTAGAAATAGGGTAGTAATATCCTAGAATGAGTAGTCTGAGTGTATATACGAGAGCGCGTATTTGTTAGTGTTATAAAATGTTTATATAAGTTTTGAAATGAAATATTTTTTCCTAATATTATATGTTATGTATAAAGGAATAAAAAATTTATAACTATTATAGTTATTTGTAATGTGTTTGATTTGTGAAATGGTAATACTTGATTATTATCATTTATTGTTGATTTGTTGTATTTAGTCAGTTTATAAGCATTGGCTAATTATTGTTGATTTAATTTATGGACTAAACACTAGTTTAGTAATGGTGTATAAAAGAGAATAAAATGAATAAATAGGATATTTGGTTATGAAATTGAAATGTTTGGTTGTGAATATTGTTGTTTGTTGATTGGTAGTTTCAACTATTGAAATAAAATGGAATATCTAGATATTTTGGATAGTCAAAACTTCTGAATTAATATATGAGTTGAAATGTAGAAATTTTGTTGAATTTGGTAACCTTTAATTGAAAGCAAGTGAAACAAGGTTAAATTTGTTATATCAATGTTAGTAAATGAATAGAATTGTTGTATACATTATTGGCATGTAATGTAATAATATACAAGTGTGAACTTTAAGCCATAGCATGTTTAAATCGAAATTGTGATTAAGGAAAAGCTGTAAATGAGATTTTAAAAAAAAGTGTTATGAACTTAATTAAATTTATGAAATGTGGTATAAATAAATTTGAAAAGTAAGTGAAAACTAATTGGATAAACGAATATGAACTAAAAGTGAAATGATTTTAAATAAAGTCACGGCTTGTAAATTGTTTATGAAATAAATGGATGTTGCAATAAATGTAGTACTAAATGAGAAATATTACATGTGAAATTGAATTTAATTTAAAAATGAAGAGAAATATAGGCAATGTTATGAGAATGGATATATTAATGTTTTATATTAAATGGAGAAATTCTGTGAAACAAATATTAAAGTATGAAGTGATATTTGTGTTAATCTATGAGATTAATAATGAATTTAAATCAAAATGTAATGGTGATGAAACAAATTGGAATAATTACGTAAGTTGTACGTATATTGTTTTATTCGCATAATTAATTTGATCCGGATTTAAGTACAAAAGTTCGAGGTGAATTACACCATTTCGTAATAGGATTTTTCATTCGATTCTTGATGGCGAATATTTGATATGGATTTTGGATTTGATTCTAAAATTCAATATCATAGTGTATGGCTATGTAAGGAGAATGATGGTTTCTAGTCAAGAAACCTTACCGAAGTCTGCATTAGGGAAGTCGAATGAACAATACTAGTTCGAAAGCGAACTTGTGTGATCGAGCAAGCAAGCGAATGTGATTCTACGAAATGATGACATATGTACATCTTATATTCTAATATTTTTGATATGCTTTGACGTTGAAATTGAAAGTTGTTGGGTTGGATATTCTTTGTAATTTAAATTGGAAATTTTCTTTTATGCAAAACTACTATTAATTTAAAACCATTTTACAAAACTATTTTCTTTTATTTTTCTTATACAAACTAGTTTATTCTATTTTATATACAAAACTATTTTACAAACTTTTTTTCAAATTATTTTATATACAAACTATTTTACAAACTATTCTATATATACAAAACTATTCTAAATTCAAAACTTTTAATAAAGCAAAGATGTTCAATCCCATATGGCTCTTTATACAGCGAAATTGATTTTGGGAAAATTTGATTCTTATATAAGATGGAGTTTATATAAGTATATGGTGATTTGGAAGACTATTGATTTTGGAGGGTATTCGATCTAAAGAGATAAATCTTACATACAACGGAATTTATATAAGAATGATTTGATATATTCGAGACTATTGACTTTGGAACTCTATCTGAAAATGAAATCTTATATATAATGGAATTTATATAAGTATGATAGTTGAAGTTATGATTTTGAAAGAGTACTATGTCTGGTATGTTATTATTTTGAAGTAAAAGGAAAGGGGATGTAACGACCCACCTTTTTGGATAGGTTTAAATCGATGATAAACCACACACTTCAGACTCAAACCATCAAAAAGGCAGATTGTTATGGGGTAAATAAGAAAAAGCAGAGAATGAAAGAAAACAAACACAGAATCTCACAGCGGAATGAAAAAATATAATAATCAAATAAACAGTTCATGAAGCTGTTTTACAAATAACATTTGATTACACTTTTACAATACAGAATCAGAGCTACATACAATAGAAATAAATAACAATGCAGCGGAACAAAAAGATGCAGCGGAATAAATAAAATAAATAATAATAGTACAAAACCTTCGTCTTCGTCCTCCAAAAGCAGTCTTCGATACACTGAAAAGCTCAGACTGACCCGAGCGAATTGAAAAGACAAAACACTCGAGTCAGAACTAAAAGATCTTATGTAAGTTAAATCCACAGTAAATAAATATGAGTGTAACGACGTCAGAGACATTTATGTGTTTTGACATCTCCTATCCAGTGTCAAATGTGAGTGCAGTAACTTAAGAGAATGTTCGGGATTTCCATCTCTTAAGGATCCGTTAAACTATCTACATACATAGTACAATACGCTATTATAATAGTGTCTACAGTAAAGTAAAGTATTAAAATAGCATTAAGGCATTACCCATATCCCCCTTAACACATTTTTATATATTCTAAAGTCTATACAGTACCGTACGCTCCACCAAACCGGTGGTTTACCTAGAGGGCACTCCATAGGTATGGTACAAAAGAAACTCGTAGAAGGCGCGATAGGGCATGTGAACACGTCACTCGAGGCAATGCCAGGGTAGGATTCTACCAATTGCGGATCCAGACTGGTGGTAATGCATAGCAGCTACTACCGCCCACCTCGGAACACACTCCAATAATCAAAATCATGGGGTGGCCACCAAATCATCACAAAGTCATAATATGGTATCGAAGAAGCAGTTCCGATAGGAGGAATGACCTCACTTGGCCCAGTGTGGCTCCTGTTTTAGTCACATCTAAGCTGACTCACGGGAGTCAGGGTCACGTAAATACCTCATACAAAATCGTACACCAAACCATCCTACTTCATTCTGGATTCTCCACCACGTACACAGTTGTTAAAGTGGTTTTCGGTATTGGTAGAGAGTATAACAATATCCGATCACGGTCTCTTTAACAACCAAACGCTTATTTCACACCGGATGGTTCTTTTAAATTCCCAAAACCATTTCATAATTGATATCCAAATATCATATTCAATTCAAACCATATCGCTTTCGAAATTATATTCACAATTAGGTTAAATTCTCATTTCAAAATCATCATATTTACTCAAATATGTCATTTCACCAGCAAATATCATTTCAAATCCCAACTTATGTTATAACATTATTAAACCTTATTCGCTTTAAAATCAAGGCTTTAATTATAAACATTCCCACTTTACACCATCTGAAAATTTGAAAATAATTTAGATAGTTATAAATAGTTAAATTTGTTTAACATAGTTTTAAATAGATATAAATTAGGTTAAATAGGTTTAAAATAGATTAATAAATTTAAATAGATTAAAATACTTTAAATAGATATAAAATAGTTTAAATGGTTTAAAATAGATTAAATAGGTTTATATTGGATTATTTAGATTCAAAATAGACTAAATGAATTTAAAATAGATTAAATAGAATTAAAATAGATTAAATAGTATAAAATAAATTAAGGGGCATTTCACTTGTAACATCCCACTATTTTGGACCATTCAAATCGACAATAAATCCACACATGACGGACTTGAATACTTCAAAACAGTGGATTGTCAAGAAAATTTGGAGCAAATAAAATCAAATATAGAATCACAGACACAGATTATCAGAATAACTCACAGCGGAAATAAAATACCATAGTAGTTCATGAAGCTACTATATACAACTCTCAAAATCTCATAGTCAAAATAGAAACAATAGAAGTCAGGATACATAAGTCAATAATATCGAGACAATACTGAATAGGGAATAACTGGAATAGAAGTCGATGAACCGATAGACAAATAAGCTCCAACAAATCTCTAGCTCTAGCAAGTGAATCCAAAGCTGTGATTCTCAAGCTGACCCGAGCGTAAAGTAAAAAGACAAAACACTCGATTCAGGACATACATACTTGTACAATGTAAACCAACTCAAGTGAAATGTAAAAGCAATGCACAATAACTCAAAGGATGCTTGGGATCGCCCATCCTTTAAGGATCCGTAAAACAATTAAGCAAAAATGACTGCTATTAGAGAAATGTTCATATTAAAGTAAACAATGCAAATGTAACGATCCCGAATTTTAATTAAATTTAAATTGATAATTTATTGAATTTTTGGATTAAATTTATGAAATTAATTAATAAAGTAATGCGAGTTTCTCTGATTCAAATAGAAAATATATAAAGTCATAAGGATTTGAAATTAAATCTTAAAATAATGGTTTTAAAATAAAATAAATATAGAGATAAATATATGCTTTGGATACAAGACTAATAAAAGATTTAAAAATTTAGAATTTGTGATAATTTGAATTTATAAAATATAAATATATAGAATAAAACAAATAAAAATAATATCATAGCTAAAAAAAAAATTTAACAAAACATAAGACAAGTAATAAGTCAACAAAACAAAAATATCTACAAACCAAAAGTATAAAACAAAGGTTATTCAGGAAGAATTAAATAAGTGTGTACACTGGAAGGCAAGGAAATAAACTAGATATACTTGTTTTTAGATATAAGGCTGCACGACAAAGGGAATAAATATGTCCTCATGTTTGTACAGGAAATTGAGCATCTACACTTGGAAAAAATATAAATACAAGATATTAGTACATAAGATTTGTTATATAGTTTTGGTGATAAAGTAAACACCAGGAAAGAAAAAAAAAAAAGAAGAAGAGAAACAAGAAACGAATACATAAATCTCTTTAAGCTTGCAAAAGAAGGAAGTAAACTAAGAATAAAATATAGGATAAGTGTAGACATAAGGATAGAGCATTTAATGGTAAAAATCTCTAGTACCCAACATTGATCATTTCAGCCCCCTAGTAGAGAAAAGATCTCTGACCTGGTTGTACAAATAAATAAACAAACCTGTAAACTTTGTTCTATTTATCAAACTTTCTCTATTTTCATTTCGTTCACTAAGAAACTTAGTAGTCCAGAAAAGTATATTACAAATGAAGCTTAACTCAACTTGAACAACAAATCCAACAATACAAACTCAATTCTAACAAGAAGATCAAACAAAGCAAGATTTCGACTGTATTCTTTTCAAGTCTGTTTCAAGTGGAGAAGCTCTGTTCTTCTTCTTAATCACTGTGAGCAAACTACTTTGTTTAAACTTAAAAACTAATTGAATCTTGCAAGTATGCTGCTGTGAATAATTCTAGTATGAATGTGAATGTGCTTGTGTGTATATAAATTTAGGTGTGCATATGATGGCCTCTGTTGATTACAAGCCTTCAAAACCCTGTTATTTTTGGCCTTAGGATCTTAATAAAATTTGTTATAAAATCGAAAATCCAAGTTCTACAAATATTTATAAATATACCAGTAAGATATTTTCACTGCAAATTGAGAAGTTTCAGTAAAATCAACTATGAGCGAAATTTTCTACCCTGAAATTTCTTTTTGTATTAATGCCTGTGAGCAAACCTTCAACTTGAATCTGTTATCTTTGTTTGTGAGTAAACAAATTTCTCTTACCCACTTATGCTTGTTGCTTGTGATGATCATTGGGATTAAGTTTGAATGACCCTGTATATAGAAGGGCATGTCTGTCACCAAAATAATTCCATTCCTCTTCATATCATCAATGATAGGCCTTGATCTCCAAATAAACATTTGTTGTGAAACTATAACATCAGGGTTAAAAATGATTTCAAGGATTTATATTAAGAACTTATTATAAAAATATGAAATTACAGTAAGAAAACAACTCAAGGCATTAAATCAATTATTTGGAAATCATGTTTTTACTTTACAACCTGATTCGTATTTCAAGTTTATAATTTTTAAGATAAAATTCTAGATTTTTAATTCATTATCAAGTGAGAAATCTTGAGATGAGCAGAATTGTTGTTTTCACCTAGTTCTGGTGGTCGGCAGTATGATGGGACTTGTGATCGGGTGTGAAGCTTGGTGGATGGTCTGAGATCATTAGAAAATTACTAAATGAAGTTTTAAATCAACATGGTGTTACAGATCATCGAATTGGGTTTTAAACCCTAAATTTTGAGTTGGTCAGAATACCTATCACTGCGTCACCGTTAGACGATCGGAATCGATCGCAATAGGGCCAATCGAAGCATCAGACGTCGGCAAGGCTTTGGCTACGATCGCATGATTTTCTGATGGTCTGAGGATAGAGAGCGAGGCGATTTCTTGGGAAACAGTTTGTTCCAGGTGGAAGCTGGTGTGCTCAAATTTGCATTCGCGAATGTCTGGTGGTTTTGGTGGTAAAAATCGAGTATGGGAATCGAAGCGGACTTGCCAGCGTTGGCGACGATGGCCGGAGTTGATCGCGGCAGTTGTGCAGGTGCACGCGTACACTTGTGTATCTGGGGAAGATGAAGTTTGGGGAAGAAATTGGTCTCGGGGATGGTCGCGAGAAAATGATGGTTGGACTCGAGAGTTTTCTCAGGGATTTGAAGTGTTTGGCCGAGGATTTTTGTTGCTATCTCGGGGAGGTGTGTGGTTTAAACTGTTCCCTGGAAAATCTGAAGTTGATATGTAAACTCGAGATCAAGATTTAACTGAGTTTAACTAAAGTATTAAAGTGAATTCAAATTTTCTTTGGATTTGTTTTAGACAACTTTGAGTTGATAAGAAAAATTAAGTGTTTGTTTTTGAATTAAATTTAAAATGAAAACCTGAAACTATTTCAAGATCTTAAGATCAAATATAAAAGTTAAAAGAAATGAAAATGGATAACTTATAACTAGAAATTAATTTATTGAAATTAAGTTGAAATCAACACCTAATTAATTAAATAATTAGGATCAATTAATGGATTATTAATGGTTAGTCAATTTCTATAATAAGGATTAAAGTTAATTAATCAGGTGATTAAGAAATTTTGAATTTATTATTAATGGTTAATTAATAAATGATTAAAGGATAATTAATCAGAATGATGTGTAATTAATTAATATTAATTAACCGGGATTAGTAATTTATTAATCTGATTTGAATAAATCAAACAATTGACTGACCTTACTTATGAATGTTTGGATTGTATATTGAATTGAATTGTTTGATATCCCTGATATATGATGCTTGTGATACACCCTGATTTATGTTGTGATCTGTAGTTTACTAACCTGTGATATATATATATGTGATCTGTGAATGAACGATAAGCGTTATAGTTTATATCGCTTATCAACTATATCCTGTATTTTGGTATGTGATGATTGATGTTGCACTATTGTGTGTGAAACCCCTGGACTACACTTTTACACACACAAATATGGATTTCACGTGGAAATCGGTTAAGTCACAAATGATTTAAATTTGATGTTTTTGAAATTGAAATTTTAATTTCAATTGATTTTGAAATTAGAAATTTGGGGTTTAAAGTGAAAAGCTTTTGAAATAGAATTTCAAAGATAAAAGTTATTTTGAATAACTTAATCGAGTTTTGAAAATTTAAATAATTAGATTTAAATTTGAATTCAAGTTTGAAATTAAATCTATGATTTGGAAACTAGGGATAAAAGATGGTATAAATGTGTTTGTATGAATTAAACCATTTTAAAGTATTAATTTGGGAATTTGAATTTAAACCAAGGATTTCAACTCGTATGAATGAATCAGATTTCCAAATTGAAAACTGTTGTTTTCGAATGATAAAAGCTTTTAGATAAGAAAAGAAATTCCAGTTTAAATTAAAGGAATTTCAAGTGAATTGAAAAATGGATTTTCCAAGTTATGAATGAATTCTTTTTGAAAGCTATGAATTAAATCTGTCTATTTTCAGATTTAAAATGATGATTTATTTAAACCATTCGAAATGAAATTGTTTTGAAAGCTATGAGTTAAATCTTTGATTTAAAGATTTAACGAATTAATCAAATTGAAAGGGAAATTGATTTGGAAAATCTATGAATGAATCTTTGTGAAATTAAGTGAACTTTATGAATTGAATCTTTTTGTTTAAAGGATTAAAATGGTAATTTGTTAAACCATTTGAAAAGAAAGTTTGGGTTTAAGTTGTGACTTAATTGCAATCTCATTATCCATATGTTTTCGAATATTACGCTCAATATTCGGGTTAGCCGGGAAAGGACCTTTGGGTCGTATAACTCATTCCGAATAGTGATACGTCGTATATGGATGGCATTTGAAGACCGGTGTTGAAGACCGGATATTTTTCGAAAAATGAAAGGACAACCTGTCGAATGTCTCTGCACTGAGTCGCGCCGGTATAGAGATTTATATCACTCTTTTGTGACGGGAAGTCCGGACGTGATTGGAAATTATCCGGAATTGCAAGGGCTTCGTGAGAAGTTCCTTCGGTTCTGTTCGAACCCGGAACAGACTTATATGGATACATGTTTGACATTACACTTTGAGATATAAAGCCAATTTCTTTCAAATACATTTCTGTTTGGTGGCGGAGAATTTATTCTCTTAGCTTAACACCCTTCTCTGAGACATACGAGCTCAGAGGTTATGTAGTTGAAGCTATCAGCGATATATCCCAATTTGGTAATGTGGCATGCTGAGTGTTGCTGTGTGATGATCAATGTTTGATCATTTGTGATATGATCTTTTGTTTGATCATTTATCTTTGTGATCATAGGTTGATCATCTATTGACCCAAAGCGTGGCTTTTTGAAAAAGCGTAGCTTTGTGGACGAGACTTCGTCGAGCCTCACAACCCGGTAATGGTCGAAACAGGAATTGTGCGGCAAGGTTTTCAGGGGTAGCTCCCCTAGGGTATGACCATTCCTTCTGGAAAAGGGTAGTATCATGGTATGGAGCCCAGATACTTACTCATGTGGATACACTTTCTTTATGATGTGTGATGTTGGTTATCGAGCGCTCGGATAAAGGTCCCAAAGGACCGGGGGTGGCATATCTGAGGTTTCTTTTATCCCTTGGGAAAAGGGGTTGCCGGCCTTGTTTGGCAGAGAACAGTTGGTTCTCGGAGCGTCCCGCTAGAGGCGTTTCTTTCATGGAATAGGAAGTTCCTTAGCCTGACCATTTGTTGGAAATCCAAACAAAACAATACGAGCCCTGTACGGTTTTAGTTGTATTACCTGCCATGGAATGTGGTGGTAACCTGCTATTGAACATGGTAGCTATAGTAGGCATAAGTGCGAAATGTCTATGCTGGCTAAGATTTATATTATACTTTCGAAATGTTTTCTGCACTATGCACTAGTAATAATATCCAATGATTTGATTTTGCGTAGTAAGCATCTTTGACTAACATAAGAAGAAATCTCCTCCAAGTCTGCGTTTGCATTGTGTGTGTGGTGGGAGGTCTTATGGTAGTTTCATTTTCCAAAAGCATTGCTGTAACGACCTGCTATTTTGGACCATTCAAATCGACAATAATCCACGCATGTCTGACTTGAATAATTCAAAATAACAGATTGTAATAAAATTTGGAGCAAATAAAATCAAATACAGAATCACAGACACAAAATATCAGAATAACTCGCAGCGGAATATAAAAACCATAGTAGTTCATGAAGCTACTATAACAAACTCTCAAAACAAAATACATAATATCTGTTTGAAAACATATACAATAGAAATCTCAAATACATAGAAGTTTATAATACCAGAGCTGAAATAGAACAACTGAAACTGGAATGGATAGATAACTAGATAAGCAGAATCTCCAACGATTCCTAGCTCCAGAAAGAGATCCAAATCTAAGCTGTAAATACTCAGGCTGACCCGAGCGTAAAGCAAAATACAAAACCCTCGAGTCAGGACAATATATACTTATATAATGTAAACCAACTCAAGTGAACTGTAGCAGTAATGCATAATAACTTAAAGGATGCTTGGGATCGCCCATCCTCTAAGGATCAGTTAAACCATAAATTAAATACATCCCGTGGTTAAAATTTCAAAATTGGTATTTTATATTTCGAAATCAAATATCATTTCAAAATTCAATATCATTCAAAAATCCAGTTCAAAATATCAAAATATCATATTTCAAAATAGTTTATATTACGAAACAAATTACTTCATTTTAAATCATAAAATGAAGTTATTATATTTAATAATTAAATTATTAAATTTCCAAAAATTTAACTTTTCAAAGTTCATTCGTTCACTTAAATTAATTAAAACAATGAAAATTCAACTTTCGCAGCATTTAGAAAATGCTACAAAAAGTCACATTTAAAACAGTTCAATTTAACAAAAGACGGCATTTAAAATGCTGTAATAGGGTTACATTAGTTTCAAATAAACTTAGTTAAATTCAACCGTTATAACATTTACAAAAATGCTATAATAGCCTTTAATTAAATTTAGCCATTTGGTTCATTATTATCAACTACAGCATTTACAAATGTTGTATTATCATTTACATTAGAATTAATAACATTTCAGAAATGCAGTTAATTAACTTTAAATATTCAGTATAATTTCACAAACAATTATATTTTTATATAAATCATTTTTAACTTATAAAATCATATAATTTCACTTTTAAAACAATCATTCAAATACCCTTATATTCATGATTTTATAAAGTTAAACCTCCATTCAAAAATCAAAATTTAATAATAATTCACTTATTAAATTCCAATATTAAATTATAAATTCATTAAATTAAATTAACTTAACACTTAAGTTTAAATTTTCAAATATAACTTAATTCCATTTTTATTTACTTAACTTAAATTTCACTTTTAAGCCAAATTCACAAATTTCCAATTTTAGTTATATTTCAAAATTTCAACTTAAATATTCATTCATTTCACATTTTTACTTTATTCAAAAATCATTAATATATTATAAAATCATTTAAATTAACTTTAATCCAAATTATCATGAATTTATCATATTTCATATTTAATTTAAATTCCAATTATCACCAAATTAAAATTTCCCAAAATAACTTACATTTCAGATTTTCTAACTTTACCATTAATTTATTTCACTTATAAATTTTCAAAAAAATCAATAATGCTTTACAAAAATCATTTAAATAAAATTTAAATCAAAATATTATAACATTTACATTTCTAAAATATTTTAAAATTTTTAGAAAAACATATTTTAACTACCGGTCTGTATTTCATTTTTAGCCTAGGTAAAGTGATACGGGTAATATATCATTTCAACCCGTAATTTACAAAGAAAACCCGGGTTTGATCATTTCAAACCCGCAATCCCAAGTAAATGAAAATAATTGAAAATCATTCAGGCCTATCATTTCAGCCCATAACGATTTTCTCCTATTCTAAAGTCCGTTCGGGTATGTATCATTTCAACCCATAGTGATTCTAATCTAAAGGGAACTTGCAGTGTGATAAACTGATAAAAATAATAGAACAGCATAATATAACAGTAACATATAATATAATAGGTGTTTAAGCATGGGTGAACATCATAAAATCATAACATAGCAGGTGTAACATGATAATGCATTTTACAGATTCAAAAGGGGTCAATTCACTAGTTATATATGTACATATTGTCTGGTGAGAATAACTCACTGGTTTGAGCTGGAGATACAACGACGAATACACAAATGAGATCCACACAAGCACGATAACACGACACAGAGATGAGTGGAAGAGCCAAAGTATCAATTCCCTTGAATACAAGTCACAGAAAACAATCTAATATACATAAGTTTTTAATTCAAAACTACTAAACTAGGCTAGAAATAACTGCATAAATCAAAGCTGAAATGCTTTGCACTTGCTTCCAACACACTCTAGGTTCAGCCATAAGGTATACTACAGGTCTAAGGTAAGATTTGGATCAGGTTTTGGTTGGGTATGGTCGGCCTAACATGGTTTGTTGATGAAGCAAAGGTTTGTGTGCATGAAACTGCACAACTATAAGGCACAAAACAACGTTTTCAAGGCAACAAAAGTGGTTTCCAAAGCAACAAAGGTCACGACCACAAGCAAGCATGGCACGGCCAGGTCTGTAGTGGACTGGAAGTGATGTGGCAGAGGGTTTCAGGTCTGGTAAGGGCTGGAGATGGTGGTGCAAGGGGCGGCCAAGGTGGTGGTTTGAGGTGATGAAGGCAAAGAAGCTAGGCTATGTACATATATGTGGGTTTTGCTCAATTTCTGGGTGGATCTGATCCACAAGGGTGCACGGATAGGCTTGGGTAGAGGGCTGGAGGTGGTGGAAACCTGATGTGGTGGTGTTGGAGGTGGCCATGGTGGTGGAGGAGGGAGTGGCCGAGCAAATAGATGAAGGCAAGTGCAAGTTACATAAGAAAAACAAGAAAAAAATGGAAAAAAAGAATGAAAGTTTACCAAGCTTTCCAAGGAGATGATGGCCGAAATGTTTTTGTGGTTGAGGAGTTTTTGATTGTACGTGAAAAATATGAGAATTGTCAGCTGAAAGAATGAGAAAAGAACGGCCAAAATTGAAGTGGTGTTGGTTGAAATGAAGAGGCAAGAATACAAAGAGACTAGGTATACAAAAGGACTCAAACTCTTCAAATTTCCCTAATTTCTTTTTGCATATTAAAACAAATGAAAATGCTGATAAATAAAGATAAAACTCAGAAAAAAAAATGAATTCATAAAATAAATAAATAAATTTTAATTAAATATAATTAAATAAGGAAAATAGCTTAAAAATGTAAACTAGGCTAAAAAAATGGAAACAAATTCTATAAGCTTTGGAAAAATTTTATTTAAATTTAACTACATGTAAAATGAATATAAATAAAGTAGAAACACAGCAAATACAAGTGAATGCATAAAATAAATAAATAAATTTTAAATCATATATAATTAAATTAAGGAAATAGCAAAGAAAATGGGAACTAGGTTTTAAAATTGAAAATAAATTCAATAAACTTTAGAAAAATTCTATCAACACTTTAAAAATATTTAAAAGACAAAATATATATAATATAGCATAAATATACAAATTAGAATAAGATATATCAAATAAAAATATCATTTATATAAATTAAAATAAATAATATTGTTAAATAAAACAGTTTACACTCAATATTGTAAAAAGCATAACTTTCACAATATAACTCCGATTTCAACGAAACGAAAAGCAGTATTCTAAAAATTTAATCTATTTTCATAATAAAAGATAAAATTCAAAATTTCAAATATTTAAATTTAAAATTTAAAAGCCAAAGTTTGACCCAAATTGACCAAAAATCAATATTCAGGAAAATATTCAATTTATACCAGTTTGAAATTATAATTCACATAATAATCAACATTTATATTTAAAAATGAAATGTTTGAAAAAAAATTTTTACAATTACTTAAAATAAAATAAAGTCAAATTTAAATATATGCAGAAATCTTGGGTTGTTACACTCTCCCCTACTCAAATCTTTTCGTCCTCGAAAAGGAAGGAAGTGGAGGAACAACTAGAAAGAATAATAAGTTGGAAGACATCCCGAAAGAAGGTAGGGGAAAAATAGCTAGGAGGGAAAACAAGTTGAAAGACAAGAATGAACCATTATTTAAAATTGTTGGTTAAAGAGGTAAAATATTTAAAACACTTTAAAATCCTTTAAAAAAAGGAATAACTGATCAAAGTATCATTTATATAATATTTTATCAAAATACTTTTACAACTCGATGTCTTAACAAGTTTATCCTCGTTCCTGCAGACTCTGGCAGTGCGTTGATCAGGCGCAAAGCTAGAATTCTCCAGGTACTTAGTAGACTTGTTTCAACACCCAGTGAAAATACTTGAAAAACATTTAAAACAGATATGGAAAGTACAATCCAAACAAAAACAAACAAAACCTTTGTCTAACCATGGTTCGCAGATACACAATGGTTACGCCTGGATCCCCCAGGAAACAATCCATATCCGTAAGCTTTCTCAGCCCTGCGAGTTACGCCATGATGACTAGTAGAATGCAGGATACACAATGGTTACGCCTGGATCCCCCAGGAAACAATCCATACCCCTGGGCAAGACTCAGCCAAGCATTTGCGCTACTATTCGCGACCTACACAGATTGCAGGATACACAATGATTACGCCTGGATCCCCCAGGAAACAATCCGTACCCCTAGGCAAGACTCAGCCAGGCAGTTGCGCTATGCAGTCACGAGAGAACAATAAGACCATGGGTAACGCCATGGAATTCGAAGGACACTCGAGTATCATATCCGGAAAACCAAAAATCAGAGAGAATAATATCGATAGAATGAATCCAAGATGTGGCCACAAATCGAATATCAAGCAGAAGGCACTTTCCATATCTTTACTTCGAAAATATGTATCATATAGTACCTTTTCAAATCACTTTCAAATATCGTACTTATATAAAATCCATTATATATAAGATTTAATTTTCAAATCGAATACTTTCCAAAATCAATAGTATATCAAATCATACTTATATAGACTTCAATTATATAAGATTTCACTTTCAAATTGAGTACCTTTTCAAATCTATAGTTTTCGAATCAATTTCATACTCATACAAATCAATTTTATATAAGTTCGACAACTCCCAAATCAAGTGTTTAGTAACATAAGGTTCTCAAATTTCAATTTGTTTCAATATCAGTTCAATTTCAAAATCATATACAATTTCACCAAATTATTTCTTCTCAAATTAATTATCTTTAGTTTCAAAGTTTCCAAAATAATAGATTTAGAAAATAAATCCAAATTTCCAAATCAATATAATTTAAGTCAACCAATTCATTTCCAAAATCAAATGTTTTCAAAATCATCTTATACTTACGTAAGGTCTATCTTACATAAGGATCAAATTTTCAAAATAATTTCGCTGTATGAAGAGCCATATGGGATTGAATATCTTTGCTTTTATGGGTTATATATCTTTGTAATTTAAATTGGAAATTTTCTTTTAGTAAGCAAAGATATTCTAACTCGACGGCTTTCAATTTCAGCGTCAAAATATATCAAAGATATTAGAATATAAGATGTACATATGTCATCATTTTGCAAAGTCACATTCGATCGCTCGCTCGATCACACAAGTTCGCTTTCGAACTAGTATTGTCCATTCACTTCCCTAATGCGGATTTCAATATGGTTTCTCGACTAGAAGCCATCAGTCTCCTTGCATAGCCATATACTATGATAGAGAATTCTAGAATCGAGCCCAAAATCCATATCAAATATTCTTCATCAAGAATCGAATGAAAAATCCTAACACGAAATGGTGTAATTCACCTCGAACTTGTGTACTCAAACTTGGATCAAATTAATTATGCGAATAAAACAGCATACGTACAACTTATATATTTATTCCAACTTGTTACCTATATAGTTTCATAAAGATGTTACTAAGTTAAAACACTTAAAATTTATTCAAAATATTTTGAAGAACAATTTCTTTTCAAAACATTTCAAATCTAAATTTCATATTAGAAAAAAAATTTAAATTGCCTTATTCATTTACTTAACAAAACAGTTTCAACTTATTTAAATCATATTACTTCATACTTAAACATTCAAAACAAACTTATATACTTTATCAAAATACTTTTCAAATTTCTTAGCTTTGAAAAGTTAACCAAGATTTGGAAGTACTCGAACTTCGAAATAGTTGAAGAAATCATTTTCAAATTCAAGAGTTGGAAATTAGCAACAAATCAGTAAATCAATTTTAATAGATAGGGTTATATCAAATCCAAAACTCGAGGACTGAACACCGGTATATTTCAAATCGTTTCAAATATATTTACATATATCTTTCGAATATCAAATCATACTTCAGAATTTGAAATCAAAAATGGTTTCACAAAATCACTCGCATAGCAAAGCTACCGAAGTGGCCTCTCCCTCACTCAGAAACTCGAAAATCAATGTCGATGATGCGTGCACTCATCACCGAAATTATTTTCCAACGACACAAGTGAGTTCTGGACTTCCATTTACTTTGAAAACTTCTTTAAAATTCCTTCAAAATCATTAAAACCCATTAAAATCATTGAAACATTACTTATTCGGAAAAATAATTTCAATCATATTATTTATTATTTCAAAATCTTAAAACCAATTCCAAAATGCCGGAGTTCAATCACTTAAATTCAGATTCAAAACCTTCAGTTATAAATCAATTTATATGAAACCATTTCTTATAAAATTTTCACAATTTCAAATCCTTTCAAAACTTCAAATTCTCATTTTTTTAAGGTATATAATCCTTATCAAAAACATTTCATCTTTATATAAAAATATGGTCATCCTTATCAAAATAAAACTACGATGAATACAAAATTTTTAAAAGACAATCAACCACAAACTTTCCAAGGGACGATTCAAGGATGGATTTCAAAGCAAAACAGAGATTCAAATTTAGAAGGACTCTAATCAAATAGAATTCTAATTCAAAGATAGGCTCAAACGAAGATAAGATAATTAAATTACCAAATACAAGATGGATAAGCCTATATGAATCGCGGGCGACCTTAACCGGTCAACCGTGATTTCAGGAATATAATCGATGCGAAAATCTAAGGAAAATCGACCTTCGATTGCCAGAGATAGAATCTAAATATAGTAGAAGATAGAAAACATCGTAAACCGAGGATACAGAAATCTCCGGTGAATCAATGCCAATTATAATCATTCAAAGATTGGCGGAATCGCCACCCTATAAAGGTCATACAAAGTGGAGTGATGCAATGCTCCAAAATCAAAAGAATACAATTAGGGGAGATAGGAATGGATTTCAGAACAAGTGAGCATTCCTAAATTCAAAGGAATCTTATTCAATAAGAATCCAAACGAAGATTAGAGAAATATAACCTATATCGATACAGAAAAATTCCCATTCAAAATTTGGAAAGGCTCGAATTCATAACATACGAAAACAGAAGCATAAATATCTTTAGTTGGACAACTTTAGCTAAGCAAAAGATACAACAGAGTTTACTCAAAGCATCCTAACAAACTACTGATTTTGCCATACCCAAAATAGATTCCTATCAACAAAGGATCTAGATCAATCAAGAGAGAAGTTCAAAATTTTAGAGGATCCTAATCAAAGAAATTACTAACAAGGTGGATACGAAAGGAATGAAGTTTAAGAAATATTTTACTTTTAAAGCAAGGAAATTTATATCAAAATAATCTTTGAAAGTTCTTTAAAAATCATTTGAAAATCATTTTATACTTCGAAAATACGTTCTCTCACAAAGAAATGATTCTGAGATTGATTTCACTTATTCTAGGGTATTTCTACCCTATCTCTAATGAGTTTTTGCTCCGCAGGCTAAGGTTTGCCTAAAACCAAAGCTCTGATACCAACTGTAACGACCCGCTATTTTGGACCATTCAAATCGACAATAATCCACGCATGTCTGACTTGAATAATTCAAAATAACAGATTGTAATAAAATTTGGAGCAAATAAAATCAAATACAGAATCACAGACACAGAATATCAGAATAACTCGCAGTGGAATATAAAAACCATAGTAGTTCATGAAGCTACTATAACAAACTCTCAAAACAAAATACATAATATCTGTTTGAAAACATATACAATAGAAATCTCAAATACATAGAAGTTTATAATACCAGAGCTGAAATAGAACAACTGAAACTGGAATGGATAGATAACTAGATAAGCAGAATCTCCAACGATTCCTAGCTCCAGAAAGAGATCCAAATCTAAGCTGTAAATACTCAGGCTGACCCGAGCGTAAAGCAAAATACAAAACACTTGAGTCAGGACAATATATACTTATATAATGTAAACCAACTCAAGTGAACTGTAGCAGTAATGCATAATAACTTAAAGGATGCTTGGGATCGCCCATCCTCTAAGGATCAGTTAAACCATAAATTAAATACATCCCGTGGTTAAAATTTCAAAATTGGTATTTTATATTTCGAAATCAAATATCATTTCAAAATTCAATATCATTCAAAAATCCAGTTCAAAATATCAAAATATCATATTTCAAAATAGTTTATATTACGAAACAAATTACTTCATTTTAAATCATAAAATGAAGTTATTATATTTAATAATTAAATTATTAAATTTCCAAAAATTTAACTTTTCAAAGTTCATTCGTTCACTTAAATTAATTAAAATAATGAAAATTCAACTTTCGCAGCATTTAGAAAATGCTACAAAAAGTCACATTTAAAACAGTTCAATTTAACAAAAGACGGCATTTAAAATGCTGTAATAGGGTTACATTAGTTTCAAATAAACTTAGTTAAATTCAACCGTTATAACATTTACAAAAATGCTATAATAGACTTTAATTAAATTTAGCCATTTGGTTCATAATTATCAACTACAGCATTTACAAATGTTGTATTATCATTTACATTAGAATTAATAACATTTCAGAAATGCAGTTAATTAACTTCAAATATTCAGTATAATTTCACAAACAATTATATTTTTATATAAATCATTTTTAACTTATAAAATCATATAATTTCACTTTTAAAACAATCATTCAAATACCCTTATATTCATGATTTTATAAAGTTAAACCTCCATTCAAAAATCAAGATTTAATAATAATTCACCTATTAAATTCCAATATTAAATTATAAATTCATTAAATTAAATTAACTTAACACTTAAGTTTAAATTTTCAAATATAACTTAATTCCATTTTTATTTACTTAACTTAAATTTCACTTTTAAGCCAAATTCACAAATTTCCAATTTTAGTTATATTTCAAAATTTCAACTTAAATATTCATTCATTTCACATTTTTACTTTATTCAAAAATCATTAATATATTATAAAATCATTTAAATTAACTTTAATCCAAATTATCATGAATTTATCATATTTCATATTTAATTTAAATTCCAATTATCACCAAATTAAAATTTCCCAAAATAACTTACATTTCAGATTTTCTAACTTTACCATTAATTTATTTCACTTATAAATTTTCAAAAAAATCAATAATGCTTTACAAAAATCATTTAAATAAAATTTAAATCAAAATATTATAACATTTACATTTCTAAAATATTTTAAAATTTTTAGAAAAACATATTTTAACTACAGGTCTGTATTTCATTTTGAGCCTAGGTAAAGTGATACGGGTAATATATCATTTCAACCCGTAATTTACAAAGAAAACCCGGGTTTGATCATTTCAAACCCGCAATCCCAAGTAAATGAAAATAATTGAAAATCATTCAGGCCTATCATTTCAGCCCATAACGATTTTCTCCTATTCTAAAGTCCGTTCGGGTATGTATCATTTCAACCCATAGTGATTCTAATCTAAAGGGAACTTGTAGTGTGATAAACTGATAAAAATAATAGAACAGCATAATATAACAGTAACATATAATATAATAGGTGTTTAAGCATGGGTGAACATCATAAAATCATAACATAGCAGGTGTAACATGATAATGCATTTTACAGATTCAAAAGGGGTCAATTCACTAGTTATATATGTACATATTGTCTGGTGAGAATAACTCACTGGTTTGAGCTGGAGATACAACGACGAATACACAAATGAGATCCACACAAGCACGATAACACGACACAGAGATGAGTGGAAGAGCCAAAGTATCAATTCCCTTGAATACAAGTCACAGAAAACAATCTAATATACATAAGTTTTTAATTCAAAACTACTAAACTAGGCTAGAAATAACTGCATAAATCAAAGCTGAAATGCTTTGCACTTGCTTCCAACACACTCTAGGTTCAGCCATAAGGTATACTACAGGTCTAAGGTAAGATTTGGATCAGGTTTTGGTTGGGTATGGTCGGCCTAACATGGTTTGTTGATGAAGCAAAGGTTTGTGTGCATGAAACTGCACAACTATAAGGCACAAAACAACGTTTTCAAGGCAACAAAAGTGGTTTCCAAAGCAACAAAGGTCACGACCACAAGCAAGCATGGCACGGCCAGGTCTGTAGTGGACTGGAAGTGATGTGGCAGAGGGTTTCAGGTCTGGTAAGGGCTGGAGATGGTGGTGCAAGGGGCGGCCAAGGTGGTGGTTTGAGGTGATGAAGGCAAAGAAGCTAGGCTATGTACATATATGTGGGTTTTGCTCAATTTCTGGGTGGATCTGATCCACAAGGGTGCACGGATAGGCTTGGGTAGAGGGCTGGAGGTGGTGGAAACCTGATGTGGTGGTGTTGGAGGTGGCCATGGTGGTGGAGGAGGGAGTGGCCGAGCAAATAGATGAAGGCAAGTGCAAGTTACATAAGAAAAACAAGAAAAAAATGGAAAAAAAGAATGAAAGTTTACCAAGCTTTCCAAGGAGATGATGGCCGAAATGTTTTTGTGGTTGAGGAGTTTTTGATTGTACGTGAAAAATATGAGAATTGTCAGCTGAAAGAATGAGAAAAGAACGGCCAAAATTGAAGTGGTGTTGGTTGAAATGAAGAGGCAAGAATACAAAGAGACTAGGTATACAAAAGGACTCAAACTCTTCAAATTTCCCTAATTTCTTTTTGCATATTAAAACAAATGAAAATGCTGATAAATAAAGATAAAACTCAGAAAAAAAAATGAATTCATAAAATAAATAAATAAATTTTAATTAAATATAATTAAATAAGGAAAATAGCTTAAAAATGTAAACTAGGCTAAAAAAATGGAAACAAATTCTATAAGCTTTGGAAAAATTTTATTTAAATTTAACTACATGTAAAATGAATATAAATAAAGTAGAAACACAGCAAATACAAGTGAATGCATAAAATAAATAAATAAATTTTAAATCATATATAATTAAATTAAGGAAATAGCAAAGAAAATGGGAACTAGGTTTTAAAATTGAAAATAAATTCAATAAACTTTAGAAAAATTCTATCAACACTTTAAAAATATTTAAAAGACAAAATATATATAATATAACATAAATATACAAATTAGAATAAGATATATCAAATAAAAATATCATTTATATAAATTAAAATAAATAATATTGTTAAATAAAACAGTTTACACTCAATATTGTAAAAAGCATAACTTTCACAATATAACTCCGATTTCAACGAAACGAAAAGCAGTATTCTAAAAATTTAATCTATTTTCATAATAAAAGATAAAATTCAAAATTTCAAATATTTAAATTTAAAATTTAAAAGCCAAAGTTTGACCCAAATTGACCAAAAATCAATATTCAGGAAAATATTCAATTTATACCAGTTTGAAATTATAATTCACATAATAATCAACATTTATATTTAAAAATGAAATGTTTGAAAAAAAAATTTTACAATTACTTAAAATAAAATAAAGTCAAATTTAAATATATGCAGAAATCTAGGGTTGTTACAATTGCGAATTGACTTTAAAATTCTCTGCTATTTGTTTTTAAAGAAAAACTGTTTTTGTTGCTCACACCAGTCCCACGACTGACTCGGAGTTTATTGTTCATTTCCTAAACTCTGGGTGCTCATAATTTTCTACACGAGCAGTCTAGAGTTGGGTTTTTTAAGATATTCAGGTTTAGTAGATTATCTGGAGCTAGTTCAGTTCTTGGAGTTCATGGGCTGACGTTGCTTATCTTGGAGCTTCTATTTGTGACATTCTATCCGCTACTGGTGTTATCTATTTTCTTTTCCGCTGCTATTTGTTGTATCATATCTCTGATGTATATTGATATTCATTGTATCATTCTGTTGTATCAAATATTGTATATCAATGTATTATTCATTTCTTCCGCTGTGTTATTTACTTAACTGTGTTATAAGCTCCGGCGACTCGGATTTGAACGCTCGAATCTACGACATTCGAGTACGATGTAAAGTATGGATGTCGATTTTCGAACGCGAAAATCTGAGATCGTTACAGCAAATAACAGTGTTAATGTGACTATGGTAGCGTAGAGCTGCAGTAATCGCTCACCACTAGCCACACTCTCAAATTAAAGGTGTGCATCCAAATAAATCACAAGGAAATAAAATAGCATACAGAGAAATGTCCCCATGGTTATAGATTTCAAAAATGGTTTATAATTCCGAATTAAAATCATTTAAACCATTTAAAAGTAAAGTCATTATACTTTTATATTAAAAATTCAATTCCCAAACATTTAGCCTTTTCAGAGTTCATTTATTCACTTAAATACATTAAAACATTAAAATTCCAGCTTTCACAGCATTTAGAAAGTGCCGTGGTAAGTTATATTTGAAAACAATTCAATTCAGCAAAGACAGCATTGATAAACTACTGTAATAGTTCAGTTTTAGTGGAAATATAGTTCAATTCAGAAAAGACAGCATTTTAAAACTGCTGTAATAGTTCAAGGTTCAAATTATATTCAAAAATCACATTTCAGCCAACTACAGCACTTAACAAGTGCTACAATAGCTCTTTCATTAATTTCAGTTTCAAGTTTAGTTCCTGCCACTACAGCACTTACAAAGTGCTGTCATAGCCCTTAGTTAAATTACCCTTTTAGTTCACTTCTGCAACTACAGCACTTATAAAGTGCTGCAGATTCCACTTAGTTCAGATTTTAGTTCATTTCCAGAAACGATAGCATTTCTGAAGTGCTACTAAATAAATTTCCAAATTTTAAATAGAATTCCAGCCATAAATAAACTTCAATTTAAATCAATTTAATTATATAAAATTCATATTTTGCCACTTTAAAATGGTCATTTAAATACCCTTTAACTTATGATTTTTATAAAGTAAATTTCACAAATAAATATCAAATTTTCATTACTTCACTTATTAAATTCAAGTGTACAATTTTCCTACTCTTTACATTCACTTAACACTTTAATTTAATTTATCATTTCACAAATAAAACTTAATTTCCATTTTATTGTCCTTTACTTAAACTTCCATTTTTAAAACCAAATCTCACAATTCCAAGTCAATTTAACTTCCAAATTTCCATTTTTAGCATGTATTTATTTAACACTTTTAACTTATAGAAAAATCACTAACCCTTTATTAAAACATTTTAAATTCAATTTAAATCAAATTATCATAATTTACATTTTTAAAATACTTAAAAATATCCAAAAAAATATATGAAATAACCACGGGTCTGTATACTATTTTCTAACTTAAGACAAGTGATACGAATAATATATCATTTCAATCCGTAATTTACAAAACAAAAATCTGGGTTCTATCATTTCAAACCCGCAATCCCAAGTAAATAACAATAAATAAAAATCACTCGAGCCTATCATTTCAGCCCATAATGATTTTTCCATATTCTAGAGTCTGTTTGGGTATGTATCATTTCAACCCATAGTGATTCTATTCTACAGGGAACTTGCAGTGTGATTAACAGGATAGAATAAACAGTAAAATAAAATATAACATAACAGATGATGTGACAAATTTATAACAGGGTTTAACATCATATAATTTACATCACAGGCAGATATAACATGAGATAATAGTTTATGCATTCACTTGTTGTCACTTCACAAATTATATAAGTATAAATGTCGTGAGTGAATACTCACCTCTTTGAAGCTAGAGATCAATTAAAACAAAAGGATCCACACACTGAGACGCACGAGAAGGCACGACAAGATTTGGGATGAGGTAACAACCATATTTAAATCTTGTAATTAAGATAAATAAAGCAATATAAATATATACTCAACAAAAATTAGATTGAAACAAATAGGAAATAAAATGACATAACCCTGATAAATCAAAGCAAGGTGATCAATACATGGCTTGGTTAGAGTTTGTATTAACTTTTGGTGATGTATGGCCTCTAGGTGGTCACGGTCATAAGGTGGAGGAGGTGATGAGGTTGTGGAGGTGATCATGGTGGTGGAGGCCGAGCAATAGCCTGAAGAACAAAAGAAAAACAAGATGGAAGAAGTGGAAGAAAGTGGAAGAAGCCATGGAATTAGAGCTTGCCTAAATTTTTTTTTCTCACGCAAATGAAATATGTGAGGTGAGAACTTTTCACGTGAAATAATAATAAAAGTGGCGGCTAGGGTTACCCAAACAATGAACGGCTAAAGATATGGAGAGTGGATGGCTAGAGATGTAAAGGCTAGAAAAATGAATGGCTAGGAAATTAAAAAGGCACAATTTAAGGCGAAGGAATCTTGTCTATTTTTTATTTGTTTGCACGCAATAAAAAGGCAACAAATACACAAAACAGGTAACTTATATCTCTTGAAATTCCTAAGCTATTATTAAAAGTAAAATCAATCAAAAAATCAAATGAATATATTCAAAGTTTATACAAATAAGATAGCAAATAAAAATTAGAGAAACAAACATAGGGAAATATAAAATAAAATATAGAAAGTCATTGCGTGTAAACACTGTATTTTATCTAATTTAAAAGTATAAGTTTAAATTCCCAATAAATCCATATTAACATTGGTTTCGATACTAATACATTACAAAATTCCCAATTCATCCAAATTTCAATTAGCAAAGTAATTAATTTCATTCTCTTACCATAAATCTATTTGTTATGAATTGAATTCCCATAAGTTATAATTAATTTCAAATCAACTGATTTGATTCAATTCTAATCCATTTATTAAGTCTATACTACTCTACAAACCTCGTTAGTATTCGTTTATCTTTCATTACATTAATATATATTCAAATATCCATATTTCCTTTGTATTAATAGTTATTCAGAAATAATATGCCCCAAGAATTTCACATGAGATTGCCAAAAGTGGCATTTAGAAAATTTTGCTTTCAATTGGTTGCTCCTAAGAGTTTCCAACATAATCCGAAGATGATTTTCATGCTCTTCCTCAGTTTTAGAATAAATAAGAATATCATCTATAAAGATGAGAACAAGATCGAGGAAGTCTTTGAAAACTCGATTCATAAGGTCAACGAAATAAGCTGGAGCATTCTTTAAACCAAATGGCATAACAAGCCATTCATAAGATCCATAACGAGTATGGAACGATGTCAAAGGAATGCTATCCTCTGCAATATGGAGCTGATGAAAACTGGTTGCTAAGTCTAACTGTGAAAAGACTCTAGCACCACTAAGTTGATCGAATAAATCATCAATCCGAGGCAAGAGATATTTATTCTTGATGGTGAGATCATTAAGCTTGCGGTAGTTAACGCAAAGCCTAAGTGTACCATCAGATTTCTTCACAAAAATAGCTAAAGCTCCCCATGAAGAGGAACTAGAACGAACAAACTGTTTTGCTTCCAATTTGGGTAATTGTTTACGCATCTCCTCATTTTCCTTATTGGACATACGATAAGGAGGACGAGTAATAGGTAGAGCTCCTAGGATTAGATTAATTCTAAACTCAATTGCTCGCTTAGGTGGTAATCCTAAAACGGGCTCAAATATGTCGGGAAATTCACAAACAATGTGAATGAGGGAAATGACATCTTCCTCATCATCATTATCGTCATCATGAGGATTTAGAGAATACAAGGACGCTCCCGAATTGGAATCTGAATCTTTAAGAATAAGAGAAATCTGCTTATCAGATTGAGGATGTCGAAGATATATAGTCCGCTCAGGACATAGGATATGGGCTTCATATCGGTTAAGCCAATCCATCCCTAAAATCATTCTGAAACCTAGGTAACGCATAACATGCAAATCGGCTCGGAAGGCATAATCACATAAAATAATTTCGACATCTTTACAAAGTAAACCGAGTGTTGCGGATCCACTTACCAGATTCGCAAATTTCAATGAAGTCATCAAGCCAATAACATTCAAAGACAAAGCATCAACAAGTTCTATTGATATAAAAGAGTGAGATGCACCCTTATCAAATAGAACTCGAATAGGAAAATCATGAAATATAATAATGCAATCAAGGATAGAATGAGAAATACATTGACCAAGAGAAGTGTTAGTAGGGGCTTGCACAACATTTAACTTGCCTTCCTTCTTCCTTTAAAGTTTGGGACATGAAGATATAGTATGACCCGAACTTTTACAATAGCGACAAGTAAGAGACTTAGGACACTTGTTTGCATAATGGTCCTTAGAACCACAATTGTAACATTCTCCACGACTAGAGGTAGGAGTCTTTGTTACCGAAGTTGCTTGCTTCCCTTTATTGTTGGGATTAGGCTTGAACTTAAAAGGCCTCTTCTTGTTGATGTTTTGTTTGACTTCAACATCACTTTCTTTATCGTCCTCTTCGAGTCGAAGAGCGATATCAACAAGCTGATCGAAAGAAACTTCTAATTTCAGAAGTAATGGCTTTTTGAGGTTCTTATTCAACCCATAGACAAATCTCTGATTTTTATTCAACGGGGTATTAATATACTCGACCCCATATTTAGATAGAGATTCGAAAGATGCGACGTAATTCGTCATAGAAGATTCACCTTGAACAAGGTCAACAAAGCGTCGAGCTAAAGATACCTTTTCAGCTTCTGGCACAAATTTCAACTCGAACCTTTCCCAGAATTTCTCCCATGTAAGATCCGCTTTAATAATTTCCGAGATCAAAAGCTCATACCAATCTAATGCTCTTTCTTGGAGCATGCTAGAAGCCACTTGGACTCGATGTAGGTCAATAAGATTCATGCAGGAAAAGATGCGATCGCATGTTCTAAGCCAAGCTTGGACTTCTATAACGCTCTCGGATCCCTTGAAAGGCCTTCCACCCAAGTTGGTGTAATCACTGCACAAGCGTGCAAACCCAGATTTAGGATGAGTAGACTCTGGAATGGGTCCGATAGCTTGAGCATTTTTCACAAGATCTAGAAGTTGCTGAGCAGACATAAATACTCCATCCTGAGGAGTAGCACTCGATTGACCGGCGCTGGGACGGCCTGGTCTAACCATTTCTATTCTTTAAGAAAGAAAGAAGAGGAAAAAGGTTATTCACATAATGAATATCAAACAAACTTGATTGATAAAACAAGGCATCAAAAAAAGAAATAGGATAGAACGGTACGAAGACTCGAATTAAATCCTATGGCATGATTCCTTAGAAAGACTTAGGACAATGATCCTTGCTAGAATATTCTACATTGTTCTGAAGTTTGGCTCTGATACCAAGCTGCGACGCCCCACCTCTATACTCATACTAGCCAAGGACACTACGGGGTAATGCCGTCGACTAGCACGAACAATAAGGCTGTTGAGGAGTGACCATCTGTGTAATTGCTTTGTGCGAGTACCAATATGTCAGATAATATAACTTACATTTCATTTCAAGAGGAAATCCGACATATCATATACAAACTCAAAGCTACCACACAGTGACTATGTGGGCTTCGGAAACAAATATAGAAATAAACATAACACAAATCAGTCCAAGATATTCATATCACTAAGGCGGAAACAGATATGAATATAACACATAAAAGTGTACATCAAAATAGTGGTCAAACTAGATCCACTACATCACAAAAGAATAGATACAAGTGCTAGACAAAAGAATAAGTATACAACAAGGAGTCTCTATTTCAAATGTATACTAACAAAAACTACTATGCTAAAGTAGTTAGCAAAAAGTCATGTGACAGACCCTGATAAGAAGTCAAGCAGGAGCACCTGAAATACATCGGTCTGACCCGAGTATTATTTAAGAAGAAAATAATAAATGGATCAGTATAGCTATAAATATCATATAAAGTGAGATAGGATAAGAGATATGACAAACAATGTATGACAACAATACTGCCATACTGTGACAAGTATACATCAGATAACAACAAAAATCATACAATATCTCAAATATTCTCAAACACCAAAAGAATCGCATTCTTTAAATTATTCACCAAAGATACAAATAATTGATATAGCTCATCAGTTCCTATCATCAATATTGGTGAAACACAAATTCTAGAAATCATCAATTAGAAATCCAGAAATCACAAAGGGGGGAAGGCCTATCATAAACGGGATCATGAAATCTCACCAACACGTGTGTCACAAACGGAACACTATTCCATGGTCGCTAACCATCAATTTTGAGCCGAAGCTCCACAAACGGCCCGAAGACCATGGGTCGCTACCCCACCAAATTGAACCGTAGTTTTACAAATGAGGTTTTTAGTCTCCACACAAACAAATAGACATCGCACATTGCTAGTCTAAATCACAAAATTATCACCATTGATCAATAAGAAGTGTCGATTACACTAAGCTGGTAAATAGATGAGTTTAACCTCATGTCCCATAACTACCAGCTTAACTTAAATATTTATGAACAAATTGTAGATTTCCACTCGAAAATTGTCATAAGATATCAGTCGAACAAGTCTAAGAATTAACCGACAAAGTAAACGCAAGCGTTTCATACCACTTGTTTTGCTAAGCCATTTAATTAGATTTCTCATACGAGTGAGGTAAAGGTTTGTATATACTAATAGATTGGAAAACGGTTTTAAAAACAAGCTTTGTATTTAAAAGTAGTGTTGAAATCATTTTTGTGAAAGAGTTTGAGAATTTACTACTAGTATAGAAACCTTTGTATTTTAAGTGACAATCACAAAAATGATTAGAGAAACAATCAATCACCAAAAATTCACATACGAAATTGTGAATTAAAACCATAGAAATCGCTACCGAATCCATCAAAATGGATATTCCCAAAAATCCCGAAAAAGAAGTCAACAAAGTCGATAATAAGTGATAACAACTAACCGGATCGAAAAGAATCGATTAAAAATCGGAAACCCACACAAAACTGCCTCAAATAGGCAAAAAGCACATCTTCCAGATTCAATCGACTGAACCAGAAGGTCAGTCGACTGATACAAGGCCAAAAACTCACGGGTTCTTGGTTCAGTCGACTGAATTATATGGTCGGTCGACTGACACAGGGACATGAAGTTTTCTGCTCCCAGGTTCAGTCGACTGCCAGTCGACTGATAGATGGACAGAAGCTTTCCTGTTTCCAGGTTCAGTCGACTGGCCATATACGTTCAATCGACTGAACTGTCTATTGTAGTGTTTTCAGCCTAGCCCAAGTGGGGCTAAAATCCAAACGGAAGTGATCGGTCGAGCAACGTAGACTAGGGATTCATGCCAAGCGACAACCCAGCCTTATAGGCTCTTCGATACACCCCAACAACGTGTTCAAACATCAAAGATAGGATTTTTAAAGATTTGACTTCAAAACACCAAAAATTGGAATATTCATCAAACCAATTCAATTCAAAAGAAAATGGACAAGGAATAAATATTAGGAATTACTACCTAACAACTATCAAAGATATAGACATAGATGTGAGTTCAAAAACTCACCTTTTAAACCTAAAACAACAAATGAGAAGCTCGAGAATCAAGTAAAGGTTGATTTCTCTTCAACAACACCTCTAGAATCTTCAATCTATTATCAAAGGTGAAGTTTTTCCTAAGTTAGGTTATAGGAATTTCTGAAAATTGAAGAGGGATTGAGATGGAGAAGATGAAGAGGATGCTTACCTAAGCTTCTCTTTGATTTTGGAGCTAGAGCTTGAATTCCTAATAGAAACTAGGGCTTAGGAATTTTGATTTCTTTTCTCTTCCCCCATGTTTACTTTAGCTTGAGTGTTAGGAAATGTTATGAAAGAATGAACAAGAGTGGGTGGGAGTTAGGGTATTAGATGGGTTGGGTGTTAGGTTATTGGGCTGAAACCCAAACCCAAAGCCTAAATGAAAATATCAAAATTTACTCAACTCCAAACATATCGATGTTTATACTCAAAAAAGTTATAAACGCCATTTTGGACTCAATGGAAGTGGTCTCGAGTCCTAATTCGACTGTTTGCAAAAGGTGATATTTCGGACTTAAATCCGACTAACGATGCTATATTTAAATAAAACATTTAAATATACAATCGTAAAATATGCGGATTGTTACAAGAAGTTTCAGGCGTATATCACGTATTTGATTATATTCCACTGTGTGTGTATGCTATATATTTAGCACTTGTAAGGGCAAGTTATTATAACTGTCCAGATTGATTTGTTGATTGTTGTACTCTTATGATTGTATGTATATTACACTTACAGTTCTCTTTGTATAAAGATATGTTATTATATATTATATTTTGTTCCGCTGCGATTGTGAGATTCTGTGTTGTTGTTTCTATTTCCTTCTATCTCTTTCTTCTTCACCCCTAATGGTCTGGTATTTCTAGCACTCGATTGTTCGGCATGCTATAAAGTGAACGTATTGATGTCGATTTTCAAAGGTCGAAAATCTACGGGTCGTTACAGTGGTATCAGAGCTGATGGTTAAGTGAGAACCTTAGCTTTGGTGGGGATTACTCATTAGAAATAAGGTAGTAGTACCCTGGAATGAGTTTGAGTGTATTAATATGTATGAGTGCGTATTTGTTAGTAAATATAAAGTATTTTATATTGTGTTGATTTATCTGTTAAGTGGCTTATAAATTCCGGTCGAGTAGTGAGACGCCACTAAATCGATAGGAGTTTCTAAACACTTGAACATGGTAAACTGACACGGTATGGTTTTGAAGCGGGTTATTTTCCTAACTATATTTTGATATTAAAGAAATAATTTCCATAAATTATTATAGTATAATTGGTGTGTTTCGTTGTTATTATTATAATTGAAATAAGATTATAAAAATTTGAATGGTTATATATAACCGAATAGAAATTGTATAAATATGATTTATACAAATGAGTTAAAACTAAAAAGTGGATTCGAACCAGAATTTGGAAATTTAAATCCCAAAAGGTTTGGAAATTTTTTCCGAAGTGTTGTGAAAATAAAGATGGTATTATTTTGAAATTTTTTTGGAATAAAAGTTGTTTTAAATGGATTTTGGAAGTGATAAAGCACTGAACTCACTTCAGTCGCTGGAAAATAATCCTGGTGATGACTGCGCAGCATCATCAGTATTCATTTTCGAGTTTCTAAGTGATGGATTTCTACTATGATTATTTGGGCTTTAGAATTGTTTTGAAAAAAATCAGGTTTTGATTTAAAAATTCCAAAGGCAAGATTTGAAATACAGAAAGGAATGTATGTTTATATATGGAATTTCAAAATGATTTGAAATGAAACCGGGTGTTTGAATTCTGGAGTACATTTGAATGTTTTATGAAAATTGTGAAAAATAAGTTTTTAGCTTATAACATGAAAATGTGAATTTCGATATGAAATTAAAAATTTAACTTAAGCTAGTTAAATGGATCGAACTAGTAAATGGATGGAATGAATTAAAATTTAACTTATGCTAAGTTAAATAATAATTGGATTGGATTTGAAACCATATTGAATTGAATTGAATATAAATTTGGGTTGTAAAATGATTATATAACTATAAGTTATAAATTTTGAATGGAATAAACTCGAATATCGAATTAATTGGGAATAATAAGTGGTACAGTTTATTAAATTGAGAAATGGAATGAAAAAAACCAAAATGAAAACGAATTGATATTTTGGTAAAGAAATGGAAATCCAACTTAGATTAGGAAATAAAGTTGAACTCAAGTCAAACCAAATAAAGTGATTTTTGGAATAAAATTCAGATTTTGAATTTTAAAATGGAAGTGAACTAATTAGATAAATTAATTAGTTAATTGGATGTAGAAATGGAGCTTAACTTGGTTAAGTTAAAATAGATTTTATGGATTGAAATTTAACTTAATTTAAGTTAAATAAAAATTGTAATGGAATTGGAATTATATCGAAGTGAATTAAATATATTTAGAAATGTTGTCGAATAAAATAGAAATGGATTGAAATGGTGATGACTTAAGTTATACATAAATTCAATTTAAGTGTAAATAAATTGAATATGGCTTTGGGATATTATTTAAATGAATTGAGTATGCAATCAAGTTTTGAAGTGGAAATGAACTTAAGTTATATGGTTGAAATAATTGAAAGTAAGCGAATTAACTTAAGTTAATATTTTTAGATGGAAGCTTAGGTCAAATAAATTTATGAAATGGTTCATAAATAAATTGGCATGGATTGGTCTGTTGTTGAATATAAAATTGAGAAAACAAGATTTTGTGAATAAATTGAATGAGAATTGATAGAAGTTGATAAATTGATTTAGAATTAATTTAAATGGTTTATAACCTGAAGTGGTTATTTTATTAATGAATATCACCAAATTGCATGGAAGAATTGTCGTTTGACGAAAACGGAAGCAAAACAAAATTATGCAAACAAATATAATGAATAAATTGATTTGGAATCAAATTGAAATAGATATGATCATAATGTGTGTGAATATGAATTAGATGCACACAAAAAATTGTTGTGAATCATTTGGAAGTGAATCAAATGGTATATAAATCGAATGAAAGTAACTAAGTTAATGTTGGAACCATGAATTGCTTACAAATACATGTATTAAATGTTGGGTTATGCAAATGATGTGTTTAACTAGTTAAATAAATGAAATGTTATTAAAATTTCATGTTTTGGAACTTACGTGTTTAAATTAAGTAAGTACAGGTATAAGGAGGCTATTGGGCTAGATTTGGGTTGCAAAATTTCATATAAAGTAAGCTCGCTTGCTTAAAACGCTAAATAAAGGTACCTTTTTGGATTAAATACAGCGATCGAATAAATATTGATATATATTGTGTTTCCAACAGCGTAAGTTGATGTGTAACGACCCGTAAATTTCAACTGTTTTAATAACGTAATTAGTTGAAATTTTGTGAAATTTTTAAACGATAAAATTTTGAAATAAAAATTTGATATTTGAAATACATCTAGTTAAACATAGCAACTGGTAAATTTTCGTCCGAAAATATGAAAGTTTATTTCGCGCGTAAATTCACTTCAATTCAATCGGTTAAAAAGCGATGAAAATAAATGTTTTCAAAACCAAAATATTTTTACATAGAAAAATTCTAAACCATCTTCTGAGCAAGATGTCAGTTTGTCGTTTTTCCAAATTCGGACATCTTTGGCTCCGTCGATCTTATTTTTCAGCGTTTTTCTTGCATTTCCGCCAGTAGAAAAATTCGAATTTTATAAATTCAATCGTACCACTAATATCTGTGTACCGTTTTGATCGTCTCATCGTGCTGATCTCCGAAATATATTCATTCTTGAGTTTCGGTGTCTGGTACGCAGCGAAAACTGTGTACGGTTCGTTGTGTCAGTATCCGTTCGTGTTCTTTTGTTCCTTGTGTCTTTTCGTTGTTCCTCATACAATTAATTAGACGTTTGCCTTATATGGTTACTGAATTCAACTCTTACTTTTTGATATTCCCTAACTATTGACATTCCATCATTTCAATAACTTTTGTCTCGGTTCACACATTTTGTTCTGTTCATTTCTTTTGAGATAAAATATTAGAGTATATGTTCATTTTCTATCTGAGCCACGTCTTCTTCATCTTGCCTGAACAAGCCAATTCCTTCTCCTCCCTGTTGAACCTTGCTCTTTGTTTTTCAATACTGAAGCCACCAATAACCGCCACTTCCAAGGCTTCTCTCTCTCCCCTAGTCTTCTTCCTTCATCTCGAGCAAGCCGGCAAAGGTATACACTCTCTGTTTTTTCTTCCCTTCCTCCGTGCTCCGTAGTGAGTCATCCCAAGAACGACCATCAGTTGCCGCCAAAGCCCACGCTCCGCCTGTCACCAGTCTTCCCATCGTTCTCCTCACCATGACCACCCACGTGACCCGCTAACCCAACACCACCAGCGACCTTTGGCCTCAGCTCAACTTTTTTTTCCCGGCTTCAGCAAATCGTTCCACCACCGAACAGCTTCACCGACGCATCTCCTCCCTGTCCGCCTCAACCTATCACCATGGCTACAACCGTGCTTCACCACTTTCCCCTTCGGCCAACCCCTCCCCTCCTGCCTCGCAAAGCCTTGCAATGCCGTCGTCGATCCCAGCCATAACGTCCCCTACTAATATATAGGTAATATATATATTCGTGTGATATATTAGTTTTGTCGTTGTCCATATTATAAGTCTGTTTATATTTAAGGGTTGTCTAGATTATACATAGTACGAAATGTTTATAAAATTTTAAGTTATAAAGTTTTACCGTTTGTATAAGTTATATATTCTACCTATGCATTAGTTACTTAGTTTTAGTGTGTTCTGTTTTATGGGATTTATATATTACTTAGCAGTGAAGATCTATATTCTACGCTATAATATATATATGTAGTTTTCCAGATTTTGTTTATGTATGATATAAAATTTTAATCTACGGCTAGTTTATGTTTCATTCGTCAGTGTACAATATAGATTTGTAGATTTTAGTTTAAGTCGAAAGTGATTTGACGTGAGCTGTGTTCGCCTAACATATGTATGCTGCTAGTAAAATTTGATTTTGTATAAGTACTATGTCCCTAAGTTTATGTATGTTATTTAAAATAGTGTTGGGTTTCGTATAGCATAAAGCGATAAAATTGGGACAGTGAAATAAGAATTGCGTATATTTTATTTACTTCTGCAAATAAGTATGTCTGTTGCCTGTTTTGAAAATCTGAAGCTGGAAAAAAAAAGTTTTATGTTATAAATTTTAGATTCAACTTGTACCAGTTTTCGTATATATGTTTACCTATACAAACCTGCTCATGTTCATGTTTATATAAAATATCCTGTAAAGTATATAATATATTAAACTGTTAAGTAAACGTATTGATTCAAAATTTACCATTTTTGATATATGTTTGACTTTAATATTTGAGCATTAATTTAGAACAATGGATTTTGAAATGTAATCATATTTGACTTAATATACGTCGAAAGTTAAATTAGGACTTTATATAGTGTACATCGGTACAATTATACCAATTTACCGGCATAAATCGAGTTCTAATTCGATTTCGTAAATTCTTTGTCTTCAGCTTTGATCGTCAAATTCGTACCAATCTAGCTTTGATTTGAAATTCGTGTTGGGATCCATAACTCAATTCATTGTCTCTCCTCTAGCCACGAAAGGTGAGCAATCACTCACGATTAATGTTCTTTTATTTATTAAATCTGATTTCAATAGAAACGACAATTGAAATATGCTGCTGTTAGTTAATTACACTGTTATATATGCTATTACCTGTATCAGTTCACCTGTGACATCTGACACCATTATCTGTTAATTATTTATGCGATGATAATACAGTTTGGCTGATAATTGATTGATTGTTGATGTTTATATTGGACGTAAAATTGTTAATGTTAAAATGATAAATAGTGTGAAATTGAACTTGATATAGGATAATTAATTGTTAAATTTGATTAACTGACATTTGTATAATATGATCCCTTTAACTGTTGAATTTATTGACACGTAGGATTTGTTTAATTACATTTTGAACCTCTGAATGTATGTTGTTAAATTGATGATGTATGAAATTGAAATTGAATGACAAGTGAAAACCGTAATGTAAAAATCTTTAATCTACATGAAATGATAGTGTAGATTCTAGAAATAGTTATATTAATTCGCACAAACAACAATGCGAATTAATACGATTATTTCGGGATTATTTGAATTGATTATAGGATTGTTATTGTTGTTGTTATTGCTTGTTTATTTACTTTGACACCATCCCAGCTATCACACTGTAAGTTCCCTTTGTTATGCTTTGATTTTGAATTGAATTGGAATCGGGTTGAAATGATAAATACCCAAATTAAACTTTGACCTTAGATATAGAGAATTAAATAAAAACCCGATCGGTCAATATTTAATTTAAAATAAAATAAAGATTTTATTTGAATAAATAATATGGTTTTGAAATGAAGTTGAAATTTTTAATTTTAATGAAAGGAAAATGTTAATATTTAATAATCTGAAACAAAATATTAATAATGTAATTGATGAAAGAATGTTGTTTAATTTGAGAAATGATTGAATTAACTTTGAAATGATTTAATAATTAAGTTGGAAATTATAATTAAGTTTGAAATTATAATTAAGTTTGAAATTATTAAACTTTGAAATTATTTAATAATTAAGTTTTGAATTATTTAATAATTAAATAAGGTTGAATCATTTAATGATTAAATTGAACTGAATTCTTGATAAGAGAAATTGAATTTTTGAATAAGTGAATTTTACTTCGTAATAATTGAAATTGAGTTTCTATATAAATTAAGTTTGGAAAATATTTAAGTAAGTAAATAAGTGAATTGAATTTCTTTAACAAGAAATAAAATGTGATTTATAGAAAATAATGTAAGACTTGTAATTGAAAGAATTTGATTTGACGAATTTAATTTAATTCAATTTGTAAGTTTTGATATAATGAAGTTGAACTTAAGAAGTTGATTTAATGAATTAGAAATTAAATAGAATTGTTTTGAATGATAAAATTTACTTAACGAATATTGAATGAAATCGATAAATGAATGTAAATTGATTTGAATGTTAAAACTAAATTGATTCTAATGATTTCGAAATGAAACTTATATACGAACTTGAATCAATATTTGAATGGTTTTAATTAGATATTGAAATTGAATTATAAGATTTTGAAATGGTAAATTGAAGTTTTGAAACGTAAATTTTGGAAATTGGTTTTTGAAAGACAAATGAAATGTTGATTTACGAATTCTATTTGAAATTGAATTGATTTGGTTTTGAAATAAACATACGACCAATCGGTGTAATAATTACGAAAGTTATTAAAGAGACCGGAATTCGGTTATGGATATACTCTCTATCTAAACCGAAAACCACTTTAATAACTATACGCGGAGTGATGATCCAGAATGAAGTGGTTGGAATGATGTACGTGATGACTGAAGAAAGAGAACGATGATGGATAGCATTGACACTTGTGTCAAATTGGAAATGACTAAAACAGGAGCTGTGCCGGGCCAATGGAGGATTAGCTACCTCAAGTGGACACACTTCTTCGAACTACTTATACTTGTTGTCGATTGGTGCACCCTTGATTTTGGGAGTGTTGTTTCACGGTGTTGCGGGCGCTACGGCGTTGCGTTCTCACTAGTCCGGATCAGGCGAACGGTAGTATCACTACCTTGGGTATAGCCTCATGTGCCTTGTCATACTTGTATTCCATTTATGCGCGACCACTACGAATTTGTTTTGTACCTTGAGTATATGGATTGCCCTCTGGTGACTTCCGGTTTTGGGGAAACTACGGTCATGTATATGCTTTTGGGAATAAAAATGTGTTAAGGGTGGAATGGGCCATGACTTAACGCTATTTTGATATCTTATTATTACTGATAGACATTATCTACTTATCGTACATTACTACATAGTAGATAGTTTAACGGATCCTTAAAGGATGGTTATTCCAAACATCCTTTGAGTTACCTGTATTTCAATTGCTATTTCACTTGAGTTGGATTTATTAATATAAGAATGTTAATCCTGACTCGAGTGTCTTGTGTTTTGCTTTACGCTCGGGTCAGACTGAGTGTACCAGTATTCGAGACTCACCTTTGAAGTTGGAGCTTTGCTTGAAGATCCAGCCATCTATTCTGTTTCCAGTATTCGATGATTCCAGTGATGTATTCTGATTTGTATCTGATGTATCGTGTTACTCTTCCGTTGTATCTGGTTTAACTCTGATGTATCGTATTACTCTTCTGTTGTAAACTCTAATGTATTTTATATATTCATATAGTAGCTTCATGAACTTCTATCTCTTTTATTTCCGCTGCAATTATTACTCTGTGTCTGTGATCTGTGATTATTTATTTACTGTATATGTTCAGTTTTGCCAAATTTAAATTAACAACGCGGTATTTTGAGCAATTCAACTCCGACATGAGTGTCTACCTATACACTTATAATGGATGCGAATGGTCCAAAATATCGGGTCGTTACAGTTGGTATCAGAGCTTTGGTAGCTCTAGGCAAACTTAACATATAGGGTAAATGTATTTACAGAATCACTCTCATTCGAGTTTCAATCTCTTTCTTGTAACTCGATTCCTTTGAATTTTGGAACGTTCCCCTCGGTTCTGAAATTCATTCGTGTCCTTCACTGTTCGTCTTCTTTCAAATTCTGGAGCACCCCATAACTCCATTTTGAATTATATCTATAATAGATCGGCGGTCTCGCCAATATTCGAATGATTCGTAAAGGAGAAAAACTCCTTTATAATAGGCATTGATTTACTAGAGATTTCTGTATCCTCGGTTTACGATGCTATCTATTCCATGCTATACCTGAATTCTATTTCTTGAGATCGAATGTCGATTTACTTCAGAATTCTACAATGATCTTATTCTTGAAGTCACGGTTGACCCGGTTAACGTTGCCCGCGACTTATATAAATTTATCCATCGCCTTATTTTGTTATTTAATTATCTCGTCTTTGTTCAAACCTATCTTCGAATCGAAATTCTCTTTGATTTGAGTCTATCAAAAATTTGAATCCCTATCCTTATTTTGAAAATCCAATCCTGTATCGTCGAGCAAAGAAATGTATTTCTAAATTTATATTAAAAATGTTGTTTTCAAATTTGATAAACAAAATAGTTTTGAATGATTATATTATATATAAATATAAGTTTCTGAAATTAAATTTTTTAATGAATTTGTTGTCTGAAATAATAATATATGATTTTCATTTATTGTTTTGTAAACCATTGACTATTGCATAATATAAATAAATGAATTTATAAACTTGGTTATAAATTGATTGGAATTTGAAATGAATTAAATTCAGAAATTTGAGAATTTATTAGTTTCCGGTGATTTCGAACTTTGGTTTTAAAAATTTAAAGTATATATATTGAAAGTATTTTCAAATAGAAATCATTTTCAAAGAACTTTTAAATGTTGAAATCAGTGCTCTTCTCTTTGTCGCTGGAAAATAATTTCGGTGATGGCGGCCGCATCATCGACATTCATTTTCGAGTTTCGAAGTGAAGATACTATTCTCTAGCTTTGCTACGGTTTGTTTTGAAAAATATTTTGATTTGAATTTCTTCAGTATAATTTGATTTATATATATATATATAGTATCTTATTTTAAAACTTAATTTGATTTGATATAAATATATTGTATACATCTCTAAATTGTTTAAAGTTAATCGGAAATCTAATTCTTAAATTTTGTTAAAGGATGATTTTAATTATAAACAAAACCAAAAATTTGGGATAAATATTTAAACTTGAATAATTGAATTTGGAAAATTTTATTTGTATATTGTTCAAATGCATTCTAATACAACTTACCTAAATCATTCAGAAGTTGAATATGTAATTGGATAATATATAAGATAAATTGAATTTATAAATAAAATTTGAGTGTTTATAATAAATGTTATACACTTAAGTTTGATTATAAAGATGTTAATAGAGTTAGATAGGATAATAAGTAAAACTCAGTTAATAATGAAATGAATTTGTTTGAAAGAATTAATAAATTGTTTTGAAAGAATTAATAAATTGAAATTTGATTAACATATGAAAATACCTTGAATTTAAAAGCAATTAGTAGATGTAAATTAATTTAAATCAAAACTTTTATGGTTTAAATCAAATTTATATGGGTTAAATATATGTGAGTTGATATATTAAGTAGAATAAATTTAACAGTAATTTGGAATAAAGAAGAATTTAAATTTGTTGAAGAAAATAAGATTATAATAAAAGACTATTTAAATTTATGGTTTTAGAAATTGTAAATTGAAGAAAATGGGATAATAAGATAATGAATTTAGAAATAGTTGAGATTGATTTTAGTGAAATCAAATGTATTAAATCAATTGTTGAATATCAATTAATTTAAATTTGAATGGTTTAAATTAATTGTATTTCAAATATGTTTTTCTTTCTGGTTGTTTCTATTCTCCTACCTCGTTCCTTTTCGGGGACGAAAAGTTTTGAGTGGGGGAGAGTGTAACGACCCGTAAATTTCAACTGTTTTAATAACGTAATTAGTTGAAATTTTGTGAAATTTTTAAACGATAAAATTTTGAAATAAAAATTTGATATTTGAAATACATCTTGTTAAACATAGCAACTGGTAAATTTTCGTCCGAAAATATGAAAGTTTATTTCGCGCGTAAATTCACTTCAATTCAATCAGTTAAAAAGCGATGAAAATAAATGTTTTCAAAACCAAAATATTTTTACATAGAAAAATTCTAAACCATCTTCTGAGCAAGATGTCAGTTTGTCGTTTTTCCAAATTCGGACATCTTTGGCTCCGTCGATCTTATTTTTCAGCGTTTTTCTTGCATTTCCGCCAGTAGAAAAATTCGAATTTTATAAATTCAATCATACCACTAATATCTGTGTACCGTTTTGATCGTCTCATCGTGCTGATCTTTGAAGTATATTCATTCTTGAGTTTCGGTGTCTGGTACGCAGCGAAAACTGTGTACGGTTCGCTGTGTCGGTATCCGTTCGTGTTCTTTTGTTCCTTGTGTCTTTTCGTTGTTCCTCATACAATTAATTAGACGTTTGCCTTATATGGTTACTGAATTCAACTCTTACTTTTTGATATTCCCTAACTATTGACATTCCATCATTTCAATAACTTTTGTCTCGGTTCACACATTTTGTTCTGTTCATTTCTTTTGAGATAAAATATTAGAGTATAGGTTCATTTTCTATCTGAGCCACGTCTTCTTCATCTTGCCTGAACAAGCCAATTCCTTCTCCTCCCTGTTGAACCTTGCTCTTTGTTTTTCAATACTGAAGCCACCAATAACCGCCACTTCCAAGGCTTCTCTCTCTCCCCTAGTCTTCTTCCTTCATCTCGAGCAAGCCGGCAAAGGTATACACTCTCTGTTTTTTCTTCCCTTCCTCCATGCTCCGTAGTGAGTCATCCCAAGAACGACCATCAGTTGCCGCCTGTAACGACCCTGGATTTTGGCCCTATTATTTTAATGAATATTTAATCTAATTAATTAAAAAGTGAACTTATCATTTTAAAATGATTATGACTTTTGAAATAATGGCCATTTATTGGTATGGATTTGTATTTTGAAAGGAAAATTTGATTTGGAAATTTAAAATAAAACCTCTTAATAATATTTATAATAAAATTTATCTTATATAATTAAATTAATATGCTTACTTGTTAACATCTAATGTTTGAAATAAAATCAAAGTCTATCAATATAAAATATAATTATTAAATATAAGTCAAACATATGAATATAATTTAAATATTGATAGTTAAAATACAAGTATCTTCATTTACAAGCCATATGTCTACCTGCCAAATGTATATCTTCATACAAATATTTATCTACTGCAAACATGATGATAATTATGTAAACTGATTAAGAAACAAGGCATTTAATTGCCATCATCTCAGCCTAACATTTTGTCTATTCAAAGTATTTATAAAATCTTATCAAAGATGAAGCTGACCGGTTACCACCTTAACTTGTACATCCTGATATCTTATATTTATGTGTATACATCTTCTTTTTAGTTGGTTCAGAAAAAAGGGGAAACTTAGTTAACCTGTAAAAAAAAAAGAGAGATAAAGTTACATATATATGAATGCACTCACGCAAATCAAGTTGTACATGGGAAACAAATAGATAGGTACTTCTGTAAAAATGCAAACAAATAAGTCTAAGCTTGCAAAACAAGATAAGCTTAATAAATGCAAGCCACCATAAATCATATCAGCCTCAAATTGGAACAAAAAAAATCACTGGTCAAAAATTTATACAAAAATCTTCTCAGTACAATATTTCCTGTACAAACAACTCAAACCTGTCACACTTTCTTTTTATATATGTATCACCTTCTTGTTACATTCGTTGATCAAAAAAACTATGTATCATATAAAAATATAAAATAAATGGCAAATCTGAAACTAAACACAGCAACATCATCAACAAACAAGAAACTGGAAAACAAGATTAGGCTGATGTTGTTCAAAACCCAAAAGCTATTCTCTGCCCAAAGCTTATTTACAGGTGAGTAGTTCAATCCATTCCCTCTGTTATTTGAAATTCCTATGAGTAACCTCCCAGTTAGAGCATAAGTATTAACTATTTGTTACTTATGGATTATTAGGAATAAATATGCTTTGAACTGGAATGAATCTTCTGTGTCTATATATATATATATACATAAATGGTTAATGCTACATCTCTGCTTTGCCTGTCCATGTTTTAAAATTAAAATTTTGGTAAAATATCCTTTCCACTTGATCTGATCTTAATCAAGAATTAAAGTTTAAATGAAAGTTGTTTCGTATGAATGGATTTATGTTTAAAAAATTTAGTTAAGATAAAGGGAAACCTGAATGTCTCTGTGAGCCATAAGAATAGTATTTGTTTTTTTTTTAAAAAATAAGTAAAATCTCAAACAAACAAGCAAATCTGGAACAAAAATTTATTCTCTGTTCAAATTACTAAGGTGGGTAAACAACTAAATTTGTTTTAAACTATGGTTTGTGATGTGAAAATTTATGCCTGTGTGTGTGATTTTGGTTGGAAACTATAGGCAGGAAATGTTGTGTGAGCATAACTAAAATCATCTGCATAAACCTGTTTACAAAATGACAGGTTTTGAATTTGAGCATAAACCAAGTACTCTTGAAAATTTCACATATAGGCTGTGAAATGTAAACAAAATAAGTTTACTTTTACTTTGATTAAGTATTTACAATCTGATTAAACATAGGAAATGGGAAATTTATCTGTAACTTAGAAATACACTGGTTTTCAGAAGAAAAGAATATATATAAATATGTTGAAAGCCAAATACCTGAATTCGCTGAATCATGATTATGACTTGAATCTACATTTGAAACTAGGATCTTTAAAATGAAATTCACAATTTTTCAGTTGTATCGAGAGTGAATTTTCGAGATAACCAGGATATGATTTGTGAGGAAATTCGGGTAGCTGGGTAACCTATGGCGATCGGGACCTTGGCTAAAGATGGAGGAAGGACCAGGGTGTTCGACAAAAATGGCGAGGAGGGTATCCGACCATCGTGGCGTTGTGGACGAAGTGGTTTAGTTTCTAAACCTAGTTTTAGTCGAGGTTGCATTTGTGGTCGATACGGTGTCGTTGGATGATCGAGTGTTACCGGGGTTCGAGAGACGGTAGCGTGGAGGCTAGAGAAGGGGTGGACGGAATTTGGGAAGCTCAGGTGGTCAGCGGTGCTGGTTTGAAGGGGGGTTTCTGGTGATGTCTGTTTTTTTTTTTTTTTCGAGAACAACTTGAAGGATTTCTCGAGTAGGAAGAAGAGTATATCGGGCTGGAACCCAAGTTTGTGTGAGTGCAACTTCCTCTGCTTGATTTTACCTAACACTTACTAAAACAAAAAAATATGTAAGGAAAGATGAGGAAAGAAACTCGAGTCAATATTCAAGCCAGTAACGGGTTAAACCCAAAGCAAGGCCGGAAACGAAAAAAAAAGGAGTTTTATGAAAGTTAGTTCGACAATTTAAATTAAAACTGGGTTCGAACTATTTTAAGAGTGATTATGGATTTATTAATTTGTATTGTGAAATATTGATCGATAATTAAGGTTATTAATCAATAGTTAATGGATAATTTATTAGGTGATTACAGCTAAATTAATTGGTTATACTTTAATTAAGTAGTTAAATAAGGATAAGTGTTAAAGTTAATTAACATTAAAAAAAAATTTACATTAGTAATAATTCGTTTCCAGTTAGCAATTGCGGGTATATGATAAAAGTAATTAATTTGTTTTAAATTAATTAGAGATAGTATGATTAATTAATCCTTGCTTATTTATGGATGATTGAATGATGTTTGAATTCCTTGGATTATTCCTGGTATGTGATCGTGATGCTATGTGATATGATTTTTTTGGGGTCTGTGAAAATGTGGATTATCTTTCGATCATGAATTGCTATCTTGTACTTAAAAACTGAATTGCATTCACTTGAACAATTTGGGTTTAGATGACAATGAATTCGAAGAGACCGGAGTCGGGTATTTGTTAATACCCGAAACCACTTCGATTCTTTACAAATTGATATGTGGAATCAATAGGCTGGTATGGAATGATTTAAGTGAATTGGGCCATTTAATCTAAGTTTTGGGTACTTAGAAATTGATATGTGAAATAAGTGATGACTATAACAAATTGTGAATTTGTAAATTTATACGAGTTACCCCGGGTTTTATGTAGTTTATGCTGTTGTATTCCATGTTAGATGGGTTTACTCACGCTGGTTTCCAGCCTGACCCGGGTGTTACTTTGATGTAATGCTCGGGTCAGACCGAGTATTACAGATTTTCAGGTAAGGACGTTCTGGAGCTTAGGAGATGAGCTGGATGGCAGGACGTATGGAGTGTTTCCGCTGTGACTATTATTTCTGTTTATCTGAGATATATTTGATTTGTATATACTCAGTGTTGTGTATGAGAGTAACTCTAATGTATTATAATTGCAAATTGACAGATATAGTATTCTTTTGTAAACTGCTATTATTTGATATTATATTTTGATCCGCTGCGAATGTGAGATTCTGTGTTTTATTTTCTGTTTCTTCTTCTATCTCTTTCTTCTTTTCCTAACTATCTGGAATTTTCGGGATCGAAAATTCCGGGTCGTTACAGTTGGTATCAGAGCAAAGGTTAAGCGAGAACCTTGGCTCTGGTGGGTATACTCATATAGATAGGGTCAATAGTACCCTAAAATGAGTTGAGTGTATATATATATGAGAGCGTACTTGTTATTTTCATATATAAAGATTTCAAATGATTTTTATATAAGATTATATTTGATATATAAAGCAATATTCCTTTTAATAAATATTAAGGTAATTGGTTGTTAAATCCTTGGAATCAAATAGAATAATGAGAATTAAGAGTTAATAGTAATACAACCAAATTGTAATTGAATAAAGATAAATTTGAAATGGATTTAAACTGAAATTAAACCTTGAATTTGGGGAAAAGTTTTAGAGTAAGATAATATTGAATTGGTTTCCCAGATATGATAATCTTGGTTATTATCATAAGTGGTGGTTGTATTTAATAGTGGAATGTGTGTTAATGAGTAAGCAAAATAAAATGTGTTAAGGATATAAACTTAGAGGAGTATAACTTGTAAATTAGAACGGATTTAAATTGTGAAGTTTAAACCTAAGTTTAGAAACATTTGAATTGTTTCAAAGTGTTAAAAAAAAAGAATGAATAATATTGTTCAGAATATACTTGAATGTGATCTTATTTTAAAATAAGAAGTTGTTTGAAAACTTAAAAAGAGATTTGCCTTAAAATTAAAACCAAAGGTGGTTTAAATTTTAAAGTATAGCCTGGTGGGCTAAGGAGTAAATATGTATATATGGATACAAAGATGGTTTGAAATAAACTCTAAATGTTGAGTTTTAAATTTAGGAAATGAGGTGTGATATCCAAGGTAATAAGTTTTTGAACTTATAAGATTTATTAATGTGAAGTTTAAAATTTGAAGTGGGAATTCAAATTTGAGTAAGTTTGGCGAGATTAAATTGAATTTAACTTAAGGGAAGTTAAATAAGTTTGGAATAAACAACCTGAATTGGAAATTTCAAGATGAAATTTAGGTTTAACTTAGGAAAGTTAAATGGGTTGATTTGGTAGGGAACTATATGTGGTCTCAGATAGGATTGAGATTTGGAATGGGTAGTGGATGATGAATGTTGGGGTAATATCTATCCCAATATTGGAATTAAATGGAATTAAACTTTAATTTTAAATTACTTAAGTAATTTTGATTTTAAAGAAAAAAAAATTTAAAACTTGAGAAAATGAGGATCACTTTGAACATTAAGATTTGAATGTTTAAAATGAACATGTAAACTGAAATGATTAAGGATTGGTTCCAAGATTGAATTTGGGTAATAAATTGAAATTCAAATATTTAATTGTTTAAAGGGGTTTGAATTATTATTTGAACTTTGAAATAAGTTAGGTAAAGATAATTTTAAATGGAATTTTTGAAAATTTGAACTAAGAATTAAATTATTTAAAGAATTTAATTGTTGAGTTAAAAAAAATATATTATTATTTGATTTAAGAAGTTAAACCAACATTTGAAAATTTAACTCGAATTTATATAATTCGAGATGGTTTAAAATTTAGATTTAAATTAAATTAGTTCAAACTGAATTTGATTTGAATTAATGGGGATTGTGATTTATGATGGATAAGTATAAAATTCAAATGAGAAATTTGAATTGAAATAATTTGAAATAAAATTGAAGTTGAAGGAGTTCAAATTCAAATGGTAAATTAGATTTGAGATGATTTGGAATTGAAGCTGGTTCAATTTGAAATTAATCCAAATTGATTTGGAATAATTTGGAATTGTGATTAAATTTGAATAAGTTTAAAAAATCAAATGGAATTTGATTTGACTTGTGGATAATTCCACTTGAATTGGGGCTGGATCAAATTTAATGGGAAATTGATTGAAATGGAGATGGGGTATTAAACAGTTGACTCTGGACTATTTTCAAAATAAATTGTTTTAATATAAATCTGTTTTCTCAACTATTTACTACAACTTTTCTTTTTAAACCTAAAGGTATCTTAAGCTTGTTTTACAATTACTTTTGGAACTATTTAACCATTTTACAACTGATTTATAAACTGATTACTGTTTTCAACTATTTTATAAATAATTACTATTTTTCAACTATCTTACAACTACTTAACTATTTTACTATCTATTTTTCAGTTAGTAATTATTTTTCAACTACTTATCTATTTTAAAAAAAAATTTCAAGCTATATTTCTAAATTTAAGCTGGTCGGAGATCAAACTGTTATTGATTAAATACCCAACTGAGATAAGAATGGAAGTGATAATCCGAATGGGGATTAAGGCAAATGTGAATAGAGAAAAATTGATTGGACTGATAACCAATGAAGATAAATACGTAGGATGTACGTATATTATTCTATTCGCATAGTGATTTGATCCAGATTCGAGCACAGAATTTTGAGATAGTATTATCGATCCGAGTTGGAATTTTCCGCTCGATTTTCGACGGCGAACCTGGATATGGATTTTTGATTGGTTCTGGATATTCTCTATCATAGTTGTGACTATGCAAGGAGAATGACGGTTTCTGATCAAGAAATCAGATCTGAGTCCGCACTAGGAAGTCGGGTGGACGATACTAGTTCGGAAGTGAAATTGTGTGATCGAGTGAGCGATCAGATTGGTATTGCGTACGAATGATATGGGGACATCGTACGGGTTTGAATGAAATTGGCATTAAAAATTTGTGGATAAAAACTGAAAGGATTTTTGAAATTGAAAGTATATTTTGAGAAACTGACAATGAATAAAGGTGGAAATTTGATTTTGAAGTTGTAGATAAAAGGTTATAAGATGATTTTTGAAATGGAAAATATATTTGTGAATATATGTGGAACTACAATAAAATAAATTTAAAATTTATATTTCTATGGTAGAAATTAACTTTATAGAAGTAAAGTGGAAATTGGATATTTCTATGGTAAAAATTTACTTTATGAAAGAAAGTAATTTGGTAAGCGACTTTATAGAGTAACCAAATTAAAATATTTGATTTGGACTAAAAACGAAGTTATATATCTTTGTTATATATGATAAAACTCCCCTTGTTGAATCTATTGCCAGAAGAAAGGGTTTTAAAATATTTGAAAGCATTTGAAGTATGAAGGTGAAATTTATACAAATATGAATTGATTCAAAGGTTTCTCAAGATTATTTTATATATAGATATAAAAGATTTTATGAAAATGATTTTGAGAAGGGTTTTGAGAACCTATGGATTTGGAAAGGCTTTTGATTTTTGGGTAAAATCAATATTGAGATTTGGAAAAGCCCACTTTGGAAATTATCGATTTTGGGAATCGATTTTGTGTAAAGGAGCCTTATATGAAATTCATACTAGATGTATGATTTTGGAAAAATACTATATGTGTATAGTATAAAGTGTTTTGAGATTGGCTCTGGGAAAAAAGGCGCTCCCTTGAAATGAGCTTCTCAGGAGTGCCACTGGGTGGTACTGCCTTGAGCCTCTAAGGGGGAGGTTCTAAATTTGATCCTGTGAGGAGTCCGGACAAAACTAGTTCCTGAGGATTATGAGTAGTGTACCATAGCGAAAGTCGTGTGTGCCGCTGAGAGCCAGCAGTCTGCGTTTGATTTTATATCGGTAGACTGTGACACTATGGTAACATAGCGAAAGTCGTGTGTGCCGCTGAGAGCCAACAGTCTATGTTTGATTTTACATCGGTAGACTGCGACCTATGTAGGAGTGGAGAAGTTTCATTTCGACAGCGTAATCGTGAGGCCGCTGAGAGCCTGCAGTTACATGGACTTTTGCTGCGACGGCAACGTAACCCTGGATGTAACTGCGATCTGTCGTGGGTTCTATGGTGTAATCAGTTACATGGACTTTTGCTGCGACGGCAACGTAACCCTGGATGTAACTGTGACCATAGATGGGTGTGATGATTTCCAGAGCATTCTCACCAAGGATGTTTTCTCTATTTTCAAAACTGTTTTCTATATTTTCTATAAAATTATTTTCCAAAGTATTTTCACTGGATGTTGAAATGAGTCTGCTGAGTACTTACAGATTTTCAGTCCTACGCCTGATCAACGTATGACCGAATTTCTATGAGAACGAGGGTGGACTTGTCAAAGCATCGAGTTATAAAAGTATTTTTATAAAACTGTTTTAGAAATATTATATAGATTTTTAAAGTAGATTAATAATGATCAAAGAAAATTTATCTAATTTTAAGCATTTTAATAAATCTGGCTTCATTTCTTTTCGAGGACGAAAAGATTCAAAGGGGGGAGGAATGTAACGACCCTGGATTTTGGCCCTATTATTTTAATGAATATTTAATCTAATTAATTAAAAAGTGAACTTATCATTTTAAAATGATTATGACTTTTGAAATAATGGCCATTTATTGGTATGGATTTGTATTTTGAAAGGAAAATTTGATTTGGAAATTTAAAATAAAACCTCTTAATAATATTTATAATAAAATTTATCTTATATAATTAAATTAATATGCTTACTTGTTAACATCTAATGTTTGAAATAAAATCAAAGTCTATCAATATAAAATATAATTATTAAATATAAGTCAAACATATGAATATAATTTAAATATTGATAGTTAAAATACAAGTATCTTCATTTACAAGCCATATGTCTACCTGCCAAATGTATATCTTCATACAAATATTTATCTACTGCAAACATGATGATAATTATGTAAACTGATTAAGAAACAAGGCATTTAATTGCCATCATCTCAGCCTAACATTTTGTCTATTCAAAGTATTTATAAAATCTTATCAAAGATGAAGCTGACCGGTTACCACCTTAACTTGTACATCCTGATATCTTATATTTATGTGTATACATCTTCTTTTTAGTTGGTTCAGAAAAAAAGGGGAAACTTAGTTAACCTGTAAAAAAAAAAGAGAGATAAAGTTACATATATATGAATGCACTCACGCAAATCAAGTTGTACATGGGAAACAAATAGATAGGTACTTCTGTAAAAATGCAAACAAATAAGTCTAAGCTTGCAAAACAAGATAAGCTTAATAAATGCAAGCCACCATAAATCATATCAGCCTCAAATTGGAACAAAAAAAATCACTGGTCAAAAATTTATACAAAAATCTTCTCAGTACAATATTTCCTGTACAAACAACTCAAACCTGTCACACTTTCTTTTTATATATGTATCACCTTCTTGTTACATTCGTTGATCAAAAAAACTATGTATCATATAAAAATATAAAATAAATGGCAAATCTGAAACTAAACACAGCAACATCATCAACAAACAAGAAACTGGAAAACAAGATTAGGCTGATGTTGTTCAAAACCCAAAAGCTATTCTCTGCCCAAAGCTTATTTACAGGTGAGTAGTTCAATCCATTCCCTCTGTTATTTGAAATTCCTGTGAGTAACCTCCCAGTTAAAGCATAAGTATTAACTATTTGTTACTTATGGATTATTAGGAATAAATATGCTTTGAACTGGAATGAATCTTCTGTGTCTATATATATATATACATAAATGGTTAATGCTACATCTCTGCTTTGCCTGTCCATGTTTTAAAATTAAAATTTTGGTAAAATATCCTTTCCACTTGATCTGATCTTAATCAAGAATTAAAGTTTAAATGAAAGTTGTTTCGTATGAATGGATTTATGTTTAAAAAATTTAGTTAAGATAAAGGGAAACCTGAATGTCTCTGTGAGCCATAAGAATAGTATTTGTTTTTTTTTAAAAAATAAGTAAAATCTCAAACAAACAAGCAAATCTGGAACAAAAATTTATTCTCTGTTCAAATTACTAAGGTGGGTAAACAACTAAATTTGTTTTAAACTATGGTTTGTGATGTGAAAATTTATGCCTGTGTGTGTGATTTTGGTTGGAAACTATAGGCAGGAAATGTTGTGTGAGCATAACTAAAATCATCTGCATAAACCTGTTTACAAAATGACAGGTTTTGAATTTGAGCATAAACCAAGTACTCTTGAAAATTTCACATATTGGCTGTGAAATGTAAACAAAATAAGTTTACTTTTACTTTGATTAAGTATTTACAATCTGATTAAACATAGGAAATGGGAAATTTATCTGTAACTTAGAAATACACTGGTTTTCAGAAGAAAAGAATATATATATAAATATGTTGAAAGCCAAATACCTGAATTCACTGAATCATGATTATGACTTGAATCTACATTTGAAACTAGGATCTTTAAAATGAAATTCACAATTTTTCAGTTGTATCGAGAGTGAATTTTCGAGATAACCAGGATATGATTTGTGAGGAAATTCGGGTAGCTGGGTAACCTATGGCGATCGGGACCTTGGCTAAAGATGGAGGAAGGACTAGGGTGTTCGACAAAAATGGCGAGGAGGGTATCCGACCATCGTGGCGTTGTGGACGAAGTGGTTTAGTTTCTAAACCTAGTTTTAGTCGAGGTTGCATTTGTGGTCGATACGGTGTCGTTGGATGATCGAGTGTTACCGGGGTTCGAGAGACGGTATGTAACAACCCGCATATCTATCGATTTTATATTTAAATATATTTTTTTAAATATTTTATCGTTAGTCGGATGTTAGTCCGAAAAGCTACTTTTTGCATACGGTCAAATTAGGACTCGAGACCACCCCCATTGAGTTCAAAATGACGTTTGCGATCTTTTTGAGTGTAAACTTCGATATGTTTGGAGATAGTGAAATTTTCGTCACTTTTCCCGCTTGAGACTTTGGTTTGGACTGCACCTCCTTAACTCAGCCCAACCCCTTCTTCTCTTCCTCACTCCATCAAAACACTTCAAGCTTTGTCAAAAATGGTGGTGGGAAGTGGAAATTAAAACTCCAAACACAAATTCCATTGCAAATCCGAGATTCAACATCAAATTCACGTGAAGACCATTGATTCAAGCTTGTTGGTGTTCTTGCTTTGCTCTCAAATCTCCATCTTCATCAAATTCCGTGAAAAGGTGAGATTTTTGATCTCACATCTTGCCTATATCTATCTTGGACTGTTGGGAATGATCCCCTATTGTATTTGCATCAACATTTGCATTTGGTTTGGATTGGATTGGCGAAAAACTTCAATTTTCAGCGTTTTGGTGATTTTCCTGGCCTTAAGTCGTTTCTGGCCTTCGCTGAGTCGTCCACGAGTTAAGCCTAAGTCGTGAGTCGTTCACGAGTTAAGGGCTTAAGTCGCGCGCGTGCATTTCTGTTCGCCTGGCTTGAGTCGTTCACGAGTCAAAGTGATGAGTCGTTCACGAGTCAAAGTGATGAGTCGTTCACGAGTTAAAGTGTTAAGTCGTTCTGGGTGTTCTGCCTTCGCTAGGTCGTTCGCGAGTTAAGTGCTAAGTCGTTCGCGAGTTAAGAGTTAGGTCGTACTGGGATAAGTCGTTAGGTCGTATAGACCTTAGCTCGTAGCTCGTATGGCTCTTAAGTCCTAGGTCGTTGGCTTTTAAATCGTTAAGTCGTAGGTCGCTGCTTCTACTAAGTCGCTAGGCCTCGCCAACTCCGCTAGCTCGCAACTGTTAAGTCGTATGACCTTAAGTCGTAGGTCGTCCCCGACCTAACTCCACTAGGTCGTTCCAGCCTTAGCTCGTAGCTCGAATTGAAGCTTAAGTCGTTAAGTCGTTCGTTCCACTAAGTCGTTCAAGGCTTGAGTCGTAAGTCGTTCGCGAGTTAGTACTTGGTCGTTCGACCTGTTCTTCTGCTAAGTCGCGTGGCATTCTCCACTTAGGTCGTATGACCTTATCCCTTAAGTCGTAAGTCGCTTGCATCCCTTAAGTCGTAAGTCGTTCGCGAGTTAGTACTTGGTCGTTTGACCTGTTTTTCCCCTAGGTCGTTCGCGAGTTAGTACTTGGTCGTTTGACCGGTTTGGCTTCTAGAGACAGCTTGCCTTCACTAAGTCGTACCGTGACGGGGCGCTGCCCCGCACCCCGCCGTGGGCGCTGCCCCCTGGACCCCCGCGACCTGACCGGGCAGGTCGAACCCCGAATTACTCTGCGTAGGCAATCTTATCTGACAAAGCATTTATCAGAATTTCTACTTTGATGGTTTTGGGATTGACTTCTTTGGACTTTACTCACGTCTTCGAACGTGAATTGATTTGTTTCTACAATCGTTTTATGACTTGTCACTTTAAAGATATATGAAGGTTTCAATACTAATAGTAAATATCAAAACTCTTTCATCAAAGCGATTTCAACACTATTTTAAGTATCAAAAGTTCGTTTTCTCAAACCGATTTTCAATCTACTAGTATATACAAGCCTTTACTTCACTCGAATGAGAAATCGACTTAAACGACTTAGTAAAACGAGTGGTATGAAACGCTTGCGTTCACTTCGTCGGTTAGCTCTTGGACTTGTTCGATTGAACCCTTTTTGTGACAATTTCTTAGTGAAGATTTACAGCTTGTTCGTAAATATTTAAGTTAAGCAAGTGGTTATGGGACATGAAGCTAAACTCATATATTTACTGGCTTGGTGTGATTGACACTTCCTTATGATCATGACGACATTTTTGTGATTTAGACTAGCGATTGAGCGATGTCTCTTTGTCTACGTGGGAGACTATACCCCGATCATGTGATGTTTCGCCATCACATTTCCTATGGTCTTCGGGCCATTCCTGTGTGAAAATTTAATGGATAGCTTCCATGAGATAACTTCTCGTCATGTGTTTACGCGTAGGTGAGCTTCATGCTCCCATTCATGTGTTAGGCCTCCCCCCCTTTATGTGTTTTCTGGATTTCTGATGATGATTTCTGGAATTTTGTGCTTCACCAATTTTCATGATTTTCATTGATATGATATCAGTTTTTGTGCATTGGTGAATTCATGTGTTATTGACTTGTTATGAATACAAGTTTAGGGTATGATACCCTATTTTATCTTTGAGAAGATTCTTGTGATATTGATTAATCTTTTGTTGATTATCATTTACATACTTATAGTAGTATGTCGCTATGGTTATTACATGTTCATGTCATGTCTTTTACTGTATACCATATCATCTGATATTTATAGTTAGACTGATCCGTTTATTATTTTCTTATAAATAATACTCGGGTCAGACCGAGATGTTACAGGTGCTTCTGCTTGACTTCTCTTCAGGATTATTCTGACTTTTGGCTAACTACTTAGATTAGTAGTTTTTGGATGTACACCTTTGAGATATAGACTCTATGTTGTGTACTTATTCTTTTGTATAGCACGTGTTGCTATTCTTTTGTATTATCGTGGATCTTTCTGACCACTACTCTGATGTACACTTTCATGTGTTATATATTTATTCATATCTTCTTCCGCCTTTGTGATATGGATGTCTGTGACTGATTTATGTTATGATTATTTCTATGTTTGTTTTCCGAAGATTATATATAGCCACCGTGTGATAGCTTTGTGTTTGTACCGGTATGTCGGATTTCCTCCTTAAAAGATATGCATTCTATTCTATCTGACGTATCGGTGCTCGCACAAAGAAGTTACATGGATGGTCGCTCCTCCACAGCCTTATTCTCCGTGCTAATTGACAGCACTACATCGTAGTGTTCTTGGTTAGCGTGGGTATAGAGGTGGGGCGTCACACGGTAGCTGTAACGACCCGACTTTCCAGTCCCAGAAAATCGAACCATTTGTGTTAAAGAAGAAGAGGTAGAAGAAGAAGAAACAGAAAATCAACAACAGAATCTCACATCGCAGCGGAATAAAATATAATATATACAAAACAGATCTTTACTCAAACAGAAAAATATATCTGTTTATACAATATATTTACAGAATACATCATCAGAGTTCATCACATAAATGACATACATCCAAATACACAGCGGAACAATAAACAAATACGGAAGTACGTATCGCCATCCAGCTCGTCTCCTGAGCTCCACAGCTACAATCTAAACCTGTTTATCTCGGTCTGACCCGAGCATCATATAAAACAATACCCGAGTCAGTCTGGAATACCAGCGTGAGAAAATCACACTCAATTGATTATTAAAGTTTCAAAAATCCTTTTGAAAATAAAAGCATCTCGTAAGACCACGCCACAAATAAACATGTCGGGTTTTTACCTTACGATAGCTAAAACACTTTTTATCAAAATCCTCTGATATTATAATAGTGTCTATTCACAAATACTTATTAAAATAGCTGAAATTGTTACATGATTAAATTCCAGCATACTAGCCACAACGTGGGTAATACAAACAAAACTCGTACAAGGCACGTAGGGAGAATGGATTTCCAACGAATGACTAGGCACTGGGGTACCACCTGTCACAGTACGTGGCCTAGATCACAGTACCGAGGAGTACGCCCGCTCCCCTGCAACACAAGGCCGGAATCATCCCTTACTGGATAATTCCAAATAAAATCACCCCACGGTTGGGATCAGCAACCGCACCACTAAGCCGAAATAAAAGGGACATCTAGACAGGGATGACTTTACTCTCAAGTGGGGGCTACCCACGAAGCCTTGCTGCATAACCCCTGATTTTCAGTCATTCCCGGTTGATGAGGCTTGAGGCTAAACGATACCTTTTCAGAACATATCCCTTAGAATGCCCATCGTCCACCTGACGATGTCACGAAAGCATTCGTCCATACAAGTCCGTCCCGGGTCCGAACGGAACCGAAGGCACTATTCCTACTACATCCATTTTGGAAATATCCTCAGGATTAGTAGCGACTAGCCCTTGCACTTCACTGCTCCATCTTCGACTCCGAAATCGTTACACGAAACGTACAAACCGGATCGAAGTGGTATTCGAGTCTCCAGACCTAGAATCCCGGTATACGGAAACCCGATCCCGGTCTCTTCGAAACGATCAGCGCATTTGGCCAATATTGATAGTCGGTTATTTAACTATCAATTAACATCCACAAGCAACCATCACAAAATAAATAATTTCCCACATTATTTATTTGCCCAAATATCTTTCCAAGATATATTTCCAAATTTTCAAAGCTCATTTGAAAACAATTTCAAAACAGTTTCCGCTTACGGAATACATTTCCAAATATTTGTTTCCTCTGAAACACCAAGTACAAAACACTTAGATTTTAAAATAATCTTAAAACACTTTACTATAAATATACTTAATAATATTGAAATTTAAAAAACTACTTTAATACCTTAACAAAATATATACTTAAGAAATATTTAAAATGAAACCACTTTACAAATATAAACTAAATTTCTCTTTTAAAACATAATAGCAAATCACTTTTATATAATTACTACAATAATAGATCTTTGAAAAATACTTACTTTAAAGTTTAAATATTTAAAAAGAATAGGTTTCCTAAAACATACTTACTTAGGAAATTAACATTTAGAAATAATAAATTTCCTAAAATATGCTTTTAAAAAATACAATTAGAACTTTTAACTTATATTAAAATTGCTTTGAAAACGTACTTGGCTATACAGAGAAATATCCTTCTCACTCCCATCTTTTAAAAATAAAATAACATTTATTTTTAAACCAAACCATATCCTTTTATAAATTCCCACTTTGAAATTATATTTCAAATATCCTCTGATATTTTATTTTACTTTACAAACCCAGTTTATCTCTCCCAAATCTCATTTCTCTTTAAAATTCAAATTCCAAAGTATTTAAATCAATTTACAACTGATTTTCCAATTTATTTTACTTTGAAATAAATTTCCTCACTTAATCCATTTATTCCCAAATTCATTAACTTTTAGATTTTATTTTTCATTATGATTTAAAATCTTTAAACTGAACACAAGTCTCAGATTTACCAAATTCTTTCTCTTCTTTTAATTTCATTTAAACATTGAATTAAAATAAATTATTTATTCTTTTAAATAATATCACATAAGTTTTCTTTAAATTCAACATTTCTCTATTTATTCAAAATTCCTCTTTTCCATATTTAATTTATTCGAATTCACTAGAATTACTTAACTTAATTTTACTCTTTTATATTTTTCCAAAAATCCAATTCAATTGCTTTTGATAACTCATTATACTGGGAAATTCAATCCAACCAGATTATCCAATATAAATTATCACAGGATAACAACAATCATATCACAGAATATTTAAACAAAAATTGAATATTTTGAGGAATCCAGTTGGATCCCTCCAACCTGTTTCCCTGCATCCACAGACGTTAGCACAATACCAATTCCACTTCTAAGTGGAATATCGCGGTATATGGGTTTTATAAAATATCATCCGCTATTATGCGGCGCATAGGGTCTCATCCGCTATATAAATGCGGGAATATCAACTCCAATATATACATATGCCAATATGTATATATTGCTATATACTACTATATATATATAGCACATCAATCAATGCAATCATCCAATCAATTATTTAAATTTAACCATTTAAATTTAAATTCAACTGGGTGAGATTAACTCACCTTTGTTTTTGTCCTGCCCATCCGACTCAAACCAGTTTGTTTCCTTTACGATTCCAGACCTTGTATAAACATTATATGGTTTATAAATATTCGAACCAATCGAACAATTAATTGCTATTTTAGTAAATCTATTTTAATTTTTAACTAATAATTTAATTTAAGTAAAAATTAATTTTAAACCAATTTCCCTTTTTAAAATCTTCAGTAACTAAATAAAATCTAAATAAGTTTATTAAATTAATATATTTTCATGCTACTTTATCTGAAGATAAACTAATAGATTTATATGTATATCTCTATTTTCCTTGAAACTGTATAATCTGATTTTATTTTATTTTTATTTTATTGTTTATAAACTGCTCAACTTTTTAAAATCCCTGTGTTTCCCAAATCTTGTATATATATAAAAACAAAAATCGTAAAAGGAATGGCATACCTCACTACTCAATCGGCGAACGTGACCCATTCCCCTTCAATCGAGATCCCCAATCGACGACCCTGACGATTCTGACCTCCTCATTGAACTCGAACCCGTAACACCTCCTCGCAGCCCCTTTACCATCGCAACTCAATTGACTAATTTTCGAGCTACTCGTTCACGTGAGCGCGAGGCTGACCTCCCCTTCGATCACCCCAACTTCGTCGAGCACTGGATCACCATCGCGAGCTACTCGCGAACCTGATCATCACCATAAGCCTAACTCACCGCCTTCTCCCAAATCGTGCTCGCACTGCCCTAGCCACCATGCCGCCAACTCGACCCACAACATTATCGCGAAGACGAGCCCATGACATGAAATTGCCAAGTCGCGAGCCTCCTCAGATTTCCAGCTTCGACGAACAGCTAGAAATCGAGATGCCCAACTCGATCTGGGAAATAAAAAGGAAGACTCTCTCCCTTATTCGATTCATGGAAAGAGAAAAAGGAAGAGGGGATTTGCGGTTAATTATTGGAGGCCGTGATTTCCCTCTCCTGCAGATTGAATATCGCTGCTATTGTGAACGTGCTCTCGGTCCTATTTATTTTTACTAAAGCTTCGTTCGAATGGAGGAAAGGAGGAAAAGAAATAGGAAGCTCGGCCATTATTTCGAACGATAGATATTTTAGTTTGATAGCTTCTTAGAGAAGAGAACGGGTACGAGATTTGAAAGATAGGAGGCATGGCTCACACGAAAAGTAAGAGTGGCTGCTGATTTGATTTTTAAATCAAATAAAGATATTTAAATCGGTTAATTATTCCCTTGGCGTTTATATTCCGTACGATCACACGATAGCTCCGAAAACTATGAAATTTGAAATCCGGTAATAATACAATATTACGGACCCAATGGAACTGGTTTCGTTGAAATCCGAGACTGTGCCTCGGAAGGCTATTTTTAAATATCGATTCAAACGATATAATCTCAAACCTGAACAAAACAGTTTGAAATTACATTCTGAAGCTTCTATTATCTTCAGTGTTATTAATATGAATTTTAAAAGCTTTTGAAATATTCTTAATCAGCTTAGAATACCAGATTTACTATTTTATCCAACTTCAAATAAATTTAATTTAATTATTAAATTACTCAATAAACAGCGATATTTGAAATTAAGTTTATAATTAACCTCTGAATATTTAAAATTAATTAAATATTCCAATTTCAAATGCTCAAAAATTCCGGGTCGTCACATTCCTTCCCCCTTAAAAGAATTTCGTCCCCGAAATTACTAGTTAGGAAGAATGTCCCATATCCCGTTAGCTATTTCCCAAATTCAAACAGTTTTAACAATACTGAAACAATCTTTTTATTGAAGATACACTAATCATCTTTTAACTTTCCAAACTTATTCATAAGTTCAACCCATATCACCTACTTATCAATTCAAATTTAAATTTGAATTCAAATTTTAACTTATCAAAATTTCTCAAAATTTTTCTAACTCCCTAAATTTTCGAAAAATTTCGCCAGCGTCTCCTTTGCGCGGCTAGCTCGGTACTACTACAAAATGGCTCTACGGCCTCCCAATCTCAAAAAGAAAACAAAAAGCCAAGTGGCTGGATCCAAAATCCCATCAAATTTCATATAGAAATTCAAATACATACCTTTTGTCGGGCCATTAAATTTTATCTTCTAAATCAAAAATCCCAATTTATCCATTGCTTTTATACACCTGTATATCATACTAAGCAATAATATTCAATCACAATCCCGAAGTCATTTATACTTTTCTTTACAAATTTTCAATATTTGTTTTACTTAAGCCCGTACGATGCACATATATCATCCGTACGCAATATCACATTCGATCGCTCAATCGATCACACAATTTCACTTCCGAACTAGTATCGTCCACCCGACTTCCTAGTGCGGACTCAGATCTGGTTTCTTGATCAGAAACCGTCATTCTCCTTGCATAGCCACCAACTATGATAGAGAATATCCAGAATCAATCAACAATCCATATCCAGGTTCGCCGTTGAAAATCGAGCGAAAAATCCTAACTCGGATCGGCATAATTACCTCGAGATTCTGTGCTCGACATCTGGATCAAATAGCTATGCGAATAAAATAATATACGTACATCTTACGTATAAATTCCAATTGATTATCAGTTATATCAATTCTCTTTTATTCACATTCCTTTTTGATTGTTATCCCCTTATTCACAACTTCAGTTTCACCTTAATTCAATTATTCACTTAGCATACTTTCAGTACCACATTTTCTTAAGAATTCACTATTCATTTCTTAAGTTTAAGATAAACATTTTACATACTACTTATACTTATTTTCACTTCACTATTGAAGTTCCTATCCGTTTCTATCCACTTTTGCGTTTACATTTCCACTTGAATTCAATTTATCTTCCACTTTGAATATTGAATTAGTTGCACTTACTAATTAATTTAACCCTCAATTAAACATTTATTTATGAACTTTTCTTTCATTAGTTCCTTCGATTCCACTTACTTTACATTCATATTTGAATTAGATTTCAATATCCAGTTTTAATTTCATTTGCTTAACAAATTTAAATCATTTATCGTAAATGAAAATTTTCAAAAATTTTCTAACTCCCAAAATTTACGGAAAATTTTGGCAGAGTCTCCTTTGTACGGAGGGACTTCTGCGATATCGCAGGATGCACAAATATATATATACATCGGCCTCAGGCCGGAAATCACAATATATATCAATATATGCAGTTCATATCTCCTATTTTGAATTTTTTGCGTAAGCGTACCTTATTATAGCAATTTTTTTAAGCAAAGCAGTGATTTATTTAGCAATTAGTGCAACCCAAAATCAGCTATACGGCTTCCCTGAACCTGTACTTACTTACTTCAAAAATGTAAGTACCAAGATCATGCAACTTAACAACATTTTACATATTTAACTAACAAACAAGAGAATTTCCATGAGGAAAGTAGATTAAACAACACTTATAAGCAATGTTTTGGTTCCAACATTAATTTAAATTGTTACAACCCATTTATGTACGACTACATCCAATTTAAATGGTTCACATCTCAATTTCTCACATTCGGCTCATTTTAGCAAACCAAACTTATATTTAATTCAATTGATCTCAAAATCAATTTATTTAACTTCTATCAACTGATAGAATTTCAATTTACTTTACTTACGTCAAACGACGGTTTATTTTATGCAGTTTTGACGATATCCATAAGAATAAATAATTGCTTAAGTTTCATAACCAATTTAAATTGATTCCAATTCAATTTATTTTTAACTCTCTTCCATTTTAATATAAGTGGTATATTCATTGAATCCAATATAACCTCTAATCCACATTCAATACTTATTCCTGAATTGTATTATATTAATAACAATGCCACTTCAATCATTTCTGCTTACTTGAATTTATTTACAATTCAAATTATCACTATTACACTCCAATTCCATTATTCATTTATACTTCCACTTTTATTACCAAATTCAAATTCCATTAACATATCCACTTTTCTAATTTATTCCAAATTAGCACACTTCTTTTTACAATTCAATATTTGATTTTTACTTCGAAAATCTCTTAACTATTTTACTGAAGTTCGATCTATTTTATAATTCAAGTTTTGGATTTACATCCATTTTTCACAATTCAAACAACTTTTATTTTGGCTTATTTATTCCACTTCTAAATTTTATAAGCCACAATTTATTTATATCCATACTTCCATCTATTTAAATTCAATCCCATTTATACTTTTACTTTTAATTAGGGATTATACAATTTATTTAACTAATATATATTTTATTTTTCTCATCATTCCATAAACATTTTAAATAAGATTCCAGAGTTTAAACAATTTCCCAGAATTTCAAAATCACTTTTGAAATCAACTATACCCAAAACCCTTTTCAATTCCAAAACCAAACTCAGTTTTGCAAACAAACACCAGCCCATACATCTAGGTAGCAATTTCTCTTTCAGAAACCCGAAAATGAACATCGATGATGCTGCAGTCATCACCGAAGTTATTTCCCAGCGACCGAAAGAGAATTTAATGCTTTTATCTCTTTAAAAACACTTTCAAATATTTTTAATTTCCAAATCTCACAAGATTTCAACTCAAAATATTCCTGAAATAATACTATTATTTCTCCAAAACCCTTTTCAAACCATTTCCAAACTCAAAGGAATTTTAAACTTCACAAAATTCCAAATTTGAAATCCATCTCGATTTATTTTCAAATGTTCCCCTGGAATCCTATTCCCAATTATAAATCATATTTATAATTCACAGTTACAAATTTCACTTTATTATCTGAATTTATTTTCTTAACCTAGGTTATGATTCCAATTTCTTATTCAATTTGATATTTAAATGATACTAATTTAATATTATCACTTCCTAACAATCAAACATCCATATATAAGCTAAATAGCTTATAAAAACTTTTCTTTTTATATACAAAAATAATTTGGGTAAAATTATTTCATTTACCCCATTTTAAAACAATACTGTGTCGAATTGTTCTATACAAGCGTTTAGAGATCCCTATCAATGTTGTGGCGTCCCACACATCGACCAGAATCCATAAACTACTCAATAAACCAATCAACACAATATAAAACAATTTTATATTCACTAACAAATACGCGCTCATATCTATTAATACTCTCAAAATTCCCACCAGAGCCAAGGTTATCGCCAGCCTAAGCTCTGATACCACTGTAACGACCCGACTTTCCAGTCCCGGAAAATCGAACCATTTGTGTTAAAGAAGAAGAGGTAGAAGAAGAAGAAACAGAAAATCAACAACAGAATCTCACATCGCAGCGGAATAAAATATAATATATACAAAACAGATCTTTACTCAAACAGAAAAATATATCTGTTTATACAATATATTTACAGAATACATCATCAGAGTTCATCACATAAATGACATACATCCAAATACACAGCGGAACAATAAACAAATACGGAAGTACGTATCGCCATCCAGCTCGTCTCCTGAGCTCCACAGCTACAATCTAAACCTGTTTATCTCGGTCTGACCCGAGCATCATATAAAACAATACCCGAGTCAGTCTGGAATACCAGCGTGAGAAAATCACACTCAATTGATTATTAAAGTTTCAAAAATCCTTTTGAAAATAAAAGCATCTCGTAAGACCACGCCACAAATAAACATGTCGGGTTTTTACCTTACGATAGCTAAAACACTTTTTATCAAAATCCTCTGATATTATAATAGTGTCTATTCACAAATACTTATTAAAATAGCTGAAATTGTTACATGATTAAATTCCAGCATACTAGCCACAACGTGGGTAATACAAACAAAACTCGTACAAGGCACGTAGGGAGAATGGATTTCCAACGAATGACTAGGCACTGGGGTACCACCTGTCACAGTACGTGGCCTAGATCACAGTACCGAGGAGTACGCCCGCTCCCCTGCAACACAAGGCCGGAATCATCCCTTACTGGATAATTCCAAATAAAATCACCCCACGGTTGGGATCAGCAACCGCACCACTAAGCCGAAATAAAAGGGACATCTAGACAGGGATGACTTTACTCTCAAGTGGGGGCTACCCACGAAGCCTTGCTGCATAACCCCTGATTTTCAATCATTCCCGGTTGATGAGGCTTGAGGCTAAACGATACCTTTTCAGAACATATCCCTTAGAATGCCCATCGTCCACCTGACGATGTCACGAAAGCATTCGTCCATACAAGTCCGTCCCGGGTCCGAATGGAACCGAAGGCACTATTCCTACTACATCCATTTTGGAAATATCCTCAGGATTAGTAGCGACTAGCCCTTGCACTTCACTGCTCCATCTTCGACTCCGAAATCGTTACACGAAACGTACAAACCGGATCGAAGTGGTATTCGAGTCTCCAGACCTAGAATCCCGGTATACGGAAACCCGATCCCGGTCTCTTCGAAACGATCAGCGCATTTGGCCAATATTGATAGTCGGTTATTTAACTATCAATTAACATCCACAAGCAACCATCACAAAATAAATAATTTCCCACATTATTTATTTGCCCAAATATCTTTCCAAGATATATTTCCAAATTTTCAAAGCTCATTTGAAAACAATTTCAAAACAGTTTCCGCTTACGGAATACATTTCCAAATATTTGTTTCCTCTGAAACACCAAGTACAAAACACTTAGATTTTAAAATAATCTTAAAACACTTTACTATAAATATACTTAATAATATTGAAATTTAAAAAACTACTTTAATACCTTAACAAAATATATACTTAAGAAATATTTAAAATGAAACCACTTTACAAATATAAACTAAATTTCTCTTTTAAAACATAATAGCAAATCACTTTTATATAATTACTACAATAATAGATCTTTGAAAAATACTTACTTTAAAGTTTAAATATTTAAAAAGAATAGGTTTCCTAAAACATACTTACTTAGGAAATTAACATTTAGAAATAATAAATTTCCTAAAATATGCTTTTAAAAAATACAATTAGAACTTTTAACTTATATTAAAATTGCTTTGAAAACGTACTTGGCTATACAGAGAAATATCCTTCTCACTCCCATCTTTTAAAAATAAAATAACATTTATTTTTAAACCAAACCATATCCTTTTATAAATTCCCACTTTGAAATTATATTTCAAATATCCTCTGATATTTTATTTTACTTTACAAACCCAGTTTATCTCTCCCAAATCTCATTTCTCTTTAAAATTCAAATTCCAAAGTATTTAAATCAATTTACAACTGATTTTCCAATTTATTTTACTTTGAAATAAATTTCCTCACTTAATCCATTTATTCCCAAATTCATTAACTTTTAGATTTTATTTTTCATTATGATTTAAAATCTTTAAACTGAACACAAGTCTCAGATTTACCAAATTCTTTCTCTTCTTTTAATTTCATTTAAACATTGAATTAAAATAAATTATTTATTCTTTTAAATAATATCACATAAGTTTTCTTTAAATTCAACATTTCTCTATTTATTCAAAATTCCTCTTTTCCATATTTAATTTATTCGAATTCACTAGAATTACTTAACTTAATTTTACTCTTTTATATTTTTCCAAAAATCCAATTCAATTGCTTTTGATAACTCATTATACTGGGAAATTCAATCCAACCAGATTATCCAATATAAATTATCACAGGATAACAACAATCATATCACAGAATATTTAAACAAAAATTGAATATTTTGAGGAATCCAGTTGGATCCCTCCAACCTGTTTCCCTGCATCCACAGACGTTAGCACAATACCAATTCCACTTCTAAGTGGAATATCGCGGTATATGGGTTTTATAAAATATCATCCGCTATTATGCGGCGCATAGGGTCTCATCCGCTATATAAATGCGGGAATATCAACTCCAATATATACATATGCCAATATGTATATATTGCTATATACTACTATATATATATAGCACATCAATCAATGCAATCATCCAATCAATTATTTAAATTTAACCATTTAAATTTAAATTCAACTGAGTGAGATTAACTCACCTTTGTTTTTGTCCTGCCCATCCGACTCAAACCAGTTTGTTTCCTTTACGATTCCAGACCTTGTATAAACATTATATGGTTTATAAATATTCGAACCAATCGAACAATTAATTGCTATTTTAGTAAATCTATTTTAATTTTTAACTAATAATTTAATTTAAGTAAAAATTAATTTTAAACCAATTTCCCTTTTTAAAATCTTCAGTAACTAAATAAAATCTAAATAAGTTTATTAAATTAATATATTTTCATGCTACTTTATCTGAAGATAAACTAATAGATTTATATGTATATCTCTATTTTCCTTGAAACTGTATAATCTGATTTTATTTTATTTTTATTTTATTGTTTATAAACTGCTCAACTTTTTAAAATCCCTGTGTTTCCCAAATCTTGTATATATATAAAAACAAAAATCGTAAAAGGAATGGCATACCTCACTACTCAATCGGCGAACGTGACCCATTCCCCTTCAATCGAGATCCCCAATCGACGACCCTGACGATTCTGACCTCCTCATTGAACTCGAACCCGTAACACCTCCTCGCAGCCCCTTTACCATCGCAACTCAATTGACTAATTTTCGAGCTACTCGTTCACGTGAGCGCGAGGCTGACCTCCCCTTCGATCACCCCAACTTCGTCGAGCACTGGATCACCATCGCGAGCTACTCGCGAACCTGATCATCACCATAAGCCTAACTCACCGCCTTCTCCCAAATCGTGCTCGCACTGCCCTAGCCACCATGCCGCCAACTCGACCCACAACATTATCGCGAAGACGAGCCCATGACATGAAATTGCCAAGTCGCGAGCCTCCTCAGATTTCCAGCTTCGACGAACAGCTAGAAATCGAGATGCCCAACTCGATCTGGGAAATAAAAAGGAAGACTCTCTCCCTTATTCGATTCATGGAAAGAGAAAAAGGAAGAGGGGATTTGCGGTTAATTATTGGAGGCCGTGATTTCCCTCTCCTGCAGATTGAATATCGCTGCTATTGTGAACGTGCTCTCGGTCCTATTTATTTTTACTAAAGCTTCGTTCGAATGGAGGAAAGGAGGAAAAGAAATAGGAAGCTCGGCCATTATTTCGAACGATAGATATTTTAGTTTGATAGCTTCTTAGAGAAGAGAACGGGTACGAGATTTGAAAGATAGGAGGCATGGCTCACACGAAAAGTAAGAGTGGCTGCTGATTTGATTTTTAAATCAAATAAAGATATTTAAATCGGTTAATTATTCCCTTGGCGTTTATATTCCGTACGATCACACGATAGCTCCGAAAACTATGAAATTTGAAATCCGGTAATAATACAATATTACGGACCCAATGGAACTGGTTTCGTTGAAATCCGAGACTGTGCCTCGGAAGGCTATTTTTAAATATCGATTCAAACGATATAATCTCAAACCTGAACAAAACAGTTTGAAATTACATTCTGAAGCTTCTATTATCTTCAGTGTTATTAATATGAATTTTAAAAGCTTTTGAAATATTCTTAATCAGCTTAGAATACTAGATTTACTATTTTATCCAACTTCAAATAAATTTAATTTAATTATTAAATTACTCAATAAACAGCGATATTTGAAATTAAGTTTATAATTAACCTCTGAATATTTAAAATTAATTAAATATTCCAATTTCAAATGCTCAAAAATTCCGGGTCGTCACAGTAGCGTGGAGGCTAGAGAAGGGGTGGACGGAATTTGGGAAGCTCAGGTGGTCAGCGGTGCTGGTTTGAAGGGGGGTTTCTGGTGATGTCTGTTTTTTTTTTTTTTCGAGAACAACTTGAAGGATTTCTCGAGTAGGAAGAAGAGTATATCGGGCTGGAACCCGAGTTTGTGTGAGTGCAACTTCCTCTGCTTGATTTTACCTAACACTTACTAAAACAAAAAAATATGTAAGGAAAGATGAGGAAAGAAACTCGAGTCAATATTCAAGCCAGTAACGGGTTAAACCCAAAGCAAGGCCGGAAACGAAAAAAAAAGGAGTTTTATGAAAGTTAGTTCGACAATTTAAATTAAAACTGGGTTCGAACTATTTTAAGAGTGATTATGGATTTATTAATTTGTATTGTGAAATATTGATCGATAATTAAGGTTATTAATCAATAGTTAATGGATAATTTATTAGGTGATTACAGCTAAATTAATTGGTTATACTTTAATTAAGTAGTTAAATAAGGATAAGTGTTAAAGTTAATTAACATTAAAAAAAAATTTACATTAGTAATAATTCGTTTCCAGTTAGCAATTGCGGGTATATGATAAAAGTAATTAATTTGTTTTAAATTAATTAGAGATAGTATGATTAATTAATCCTTGCTTATTTATGGATGATTGAATGATGTTTGAATTCCTTGGATTATTCCTGGTATGTGATCGTGATGCTATGTGATATGATTTTTTTGGGGTCTGTGAAAATGTGGATTATCTTTCGATCATGAATTGCTATCTTGTACTTAAAAACTGAATTGCATTCACTTGAACAATTTGGGTTTAGATGACAATGAATTCGAAGAGACCGGAGTCGGGTATTTGTTAATACCCGAAACCACTTCGATTCTTTACAAATTGATATGTGGAATCAATAGGCTGGTATGGAATGATTTAAGTGAATTGGGCCATTTAATCTAAGTTTTGGGTACTTAGAAATTGATATGTGAAATAAGTGATGACTATAACAAATTGTGAATTTGTAAATTTATACGAGTTACCCCGGGTTTTATGTAGGTTATGCTGTTGTATTCCATGTTAGATGGGTTTACTCACGCTGGTTTCCAGCCTGACCCGGGTGTTACTTTGATGTAATGCTCGGGTCAGACCGAGTATTACAGATTTTCAGGTAAGGACGTTCTGGAGCTTAGGAGATGAGCTGGATGGCAGGACGTATGGAGTGTTTCCGCTGTGACTATTATTTCTGTTTATCTGAGATATATTTGATTTGTATATACTCAGTGTTGTGTATGAGAGTAACTCTGATGTATTATAATTGCAAATTGACAGATATAGTATTCTTTTGTAAACTGCTATTATTTGATATTATATTTTGATCTGCTGCGAATGTGAGATTCTGTGTTTTATTTTCTGTTTCTTCTTCTATCTCTTTCTTCTTTTCCTAACTATCTGGAATTTTCGGGATCGAAAATTCCGGGTCGTTACACCGCCAAAGCCCACGCTCCGCCTGTCACCAGTCTTCCCATCGTTCTCCTCACCATAACCACCCACGTGACCCGCTAACCCAACACCACCAGCGACCTTTGGCCTCAGCTCAACTTTCTTTTCCCGGCTTCAGCAAATCGTTCCACCACCGAACAGCTTCACCGACGCATCTCCTCCATGTCCGCCTCAACCTATCACCATGGCTACAACCGTGCTTCACCACTTTCCCCTTCGGCCAACCCCTCCCCTCCTGCCTCGCAAAGCCTTGCAATGCCGTCGTCGATCCCAGCCATAACGTCCCCTACTAATATATAGGTAATATATATATTCGTGTGATATATTAGTTTTGTCGTTGTCCATATTATAAGTCTGTTTATATTTAAGGGTTGTCTAGATTATACATAGTACGAAATGTTTATAAAATTTTAAGTTATAAAGTTTTACCGTTTGTATAAGTTATATATTCTACCTATGCATTAGTTACTTAGTTTTAGTGTGTTCTGTTTTATGGGATTTATATATTACTTAGCAGTGAAGATCTATATTCTACGCTATAATATATATATGTAGTTTTCCAGATTTTGTTTATGTATGATATAAAATTTTAATCTACGGCTAGTTTATGTTTCATTCGTCAGTGTACAATATAGATTTGTAGATTTTAGTTTAAGTCGAAAGTGATTTGACGTGAGCTGTGTTCGCCTAACATATGTATGCTGCTAGTAAAATTTGATTTTGTATAAGTACTATGTCCCTAAGTTTATGTATGTTATTTAAAATAGTGTTGGGTTTCGTATAGCATAAAGCGATAAAATTGGGACAGTGAAATAAGAATTGCGTATATTTTATTTACTTCTGCAAATAAGTATGTCTGTTACCTGTTTTGAAAATCTGAAGCTGGAAAAAAAAAGTTTTATGTTATAAATTTTAGATTCAACTTGTACCAGTTTTCGTATATATGTTTACCTATACAAACCTGCTCATGTTCATGTTTATATAAAATATCCTGTAAAGTATATAATATATTAAACTGTTAAGTAAACGTATTGATTCAAAATTTACCATTTTTGATATATGTTTGACTTTAATATTTGAGCATTAATTTAGAACAACAGATTTTGAAATGTAATCATATTTGACTTAATATACGTCGAAAGTTGAATTAGGACTTTATATAGTGTACATCGGTACAATTATACCAATTTATCGGCATAAATCGAGTTCTAATTCGATTTCGTAAATTCTTTGTCTTCAGCTTTGATCGTCAAATTCGTACCAATCTAGCTTTGATTTGAAATTCGTGTTGGGATCCATAACTCAATTCATTGTCTCTCCCCTAGCCACGAAAGGTGAGCAATCACTCACGATTAATGTTCTTTTATTTATTAAATCTGATTTCAATAGAAACGACAATTGAAATATGCTGCTGTTAGTTAATTACACTGTTATATATGCTATTACCTGTATCAGTTCACCTGTGACATCTGACACCATTATCTGTTAATTATTTATGCGATGATAATACAGTTTGGCTGATAATTGATTGATTGTTGATGTTTATATTGGACGTAAAATTGTTAATGTTAAAATGATAAATAGTGTGAAATTGAACTTGATATAGGATAATTAATTGTTAAATTTGATTAACTGACATTTGTATAATATGATCCCTTTAACTGTTGAATTTATTGACACGTAGGATTTGTTTAATTACATTTTGAACCTCTGAATGTATGTTGTTAAATTGATGATGTATGAAATTGAAATTGAATGACAAGTGAAAACCGTAATGTAAAAATCTTTAATCTACATGAAATGATAGTGTAGATTCTAGAAATAGTTATATTAATTCGCACAAACAACAATGCGAATTAATACGATTATTTCGGGATTATTTGAATTGATTATTGGATTGTTATTGTTGTTGTTATTGCTTGTTTATTTACTTTGACACCATCCCAACTATCACACTGTAAGTTCCCTTTGTTATGCTTTGATTTTGAATTGAATTGGAATCGGGTTGAAATGATAAATACCCAAATTAAACTTTGACCTTAGATATAGAGAATTAAATAAAAACCCGATCGGTCAATATTTAATTTAAAATAAAATAAAGATTTTATTTGAATAAATAATATGGTTTTGAAATGAAGTTGAAATTTTTAATTTTAATGAAAGGAAAATGTTAATATTTAATAATCTGAAACAAAATATTAATAATGTAATTGATGAAAGAATGTTGTTTAATTTGAGAAATGATTGAATTAACTTTGAAATGATTTAATAATTAAGTTGGAAATTATAATTAAGTTTGAAATTATAATTAAGTTTGAAATTATTAAACTTTGAAATTATTTAATAATTAAGTTTTGAATTATTTAATAATTAAATAAGGTTGAATCATTTAATGATTAAATTGAACTGAATTCTTGATAAGAGAAATTGAATTTTTGAATAAGTGAATTTTACTTCGTAATAATTGAAATTGAGTTTCTATATAAATTAAGTTTGGAAAATATTTAAGTAAGTAAATAAGTGGATTGAATTTCTTTAACAAGAAATAAAATGTGATTTATAGAAAATAATGTAAGACTTGTAAATGAAAGAATTTGATTTGACGAATTTAATTTAATTCAATTTGTAAGTTTTGATATAATGAAGTTGAACTTAAGAAGTTGATTTAATGAATTAGAAATTAAATAGAATTGTTTTGAATGATAAAATTTACTTAACGAATATTGAATGAAATCGATAAATGAATGTAAATTGATTTGAATGTTAAAACTAAATTGATTCTAATGATTTCGAAATGAAACTTATATACGAACTTGAATCAATATTTGAATGGTTTTAATTAGATATTGAAATTGAATTATAAGATTTTGAAATGGTAAATTGAAGTTTTGAAACGTAAATTTTGGAAATTGGTTTTTGAAAGACAAATGAAATGTTGATTTACGAATTCTATTTGAAATTGAATTGATTTGGTTTTGAAATAAACATACGACCAATCGGTGTAATAATTACGAAAGTTATTAAAGAGACCGGAATTCGGTTATGGATATACTCTCTATCTAAACCGAAAACCACTTTAATAACTATACGCGGAGTGATGATCCAGAATGAAGTGGTTGGAATGATGTACGTGATGACTGAAGAAAGAGAACGATGATGGATAGCATTGACACTTGTGTCAAATTGGAAATGACTAAAACAGGAGCTGTGCCGGGCCAATGGAGGATTAGCTACCTCAAGTGGACACACTTCTTCGAACTACTTATACTTGTTGTCGATTGGTGCACCCTTGATTTTGGGAGTGTTGTTTCATGGTGTTGCGGGCGCTGCGGCGTTGCGTTCTCACCAGTCCGGATCAGGCGAACGGTAGTATCACTACCTTGGGTATAGCCTCATGTGCCTTGTCATACTTGTATTCCATTTATGCGCGACCACTACGAATTTGTTTTGTACCTTGAGTATATGGATTGCCCTCTGGTGACTTCCGGTTTTGGGGAAACTACGGTCTTGTATATGCTTTTGGGAATAAAAATGTGTTAAGGGTGGAATGGGCCATGACTTAACGCTATTTTGATATCTTATTATTACTGATAGACATTATCTACTTATCGTACATTACTACATAGTAGATAGTTTAACGGATCCTTAAAGGATGGTTATTCCAAACATCCTTTGAGTTACCTGTATTTCAATTGCTATTTCACTTGAGTTGGATTTATTAATATAAGAATGTTAATCCTGACTCGAGTGTCTTGTGTTTTGCTTTACGCTCGGGTCAGACTGAGTGTACCAGTATTCGAGACTCACCTTTGAAGTTGGAGCTTTGCTTGAAGATCCATCCATCTATTCTGTTTCCAGTATTCGATGATTCCAGTGATGTATTCTGATTTGTATCTGATGTATCGTGTTACTCTTCCGTTGTATCTGGTTTAACTCTGATGTATCGTATTACTCTTCTGTTGTAAACTCTAATGTATTTTATATATTCATATAGTAGCTTCATGAACTACTATCTCTTTTATTTCCGCTGCAATTATTACTCTGTGTCTGTGATCTGTGATTATTTATTTACTGTATATGTTCAGTTTTGCCAAATTTAAATTAACAACGCGGTATTTTGAGCAATTCAACTCCGGCATGAGTGTCTACCTATACACTTATAATGGATGCGAATGGTCCAAAATATCGGGTCGTTACATGATGTATATATTTTTTTTATCACTTTTGTCATATTGCAAAAGACTCTCCGTACAAGGTAGACTCTGCCAAATTTTTTTGGAAATTGAGTGTGTTAGAAAATTTTTGGAAACTTTTGGAAAATTTTGTTAACGAAAATTTGATTTCGAATTATAATTGGAATAAAGGGTTTTGGTTTGGAAATAGAAACTAGATGTTTTGTATGGAACTTAAGGATTTAGAAAAGTGAAATGTCGAGTTTTAACTAAGTGGATTTTCGAAAAGTAATGGGTTTGAATCATTCGTTCTACCTTAGCAATTTCGAGGACGAAATTCTTTTAAGGGTGAAGGAATGTAACGACCCGGATTTCTAGTCGTTTGATTTTGAACATTTAATTTATTTTAAATGTTGAATTTGAAATGTAAATGTAATTTTAATATGAAGTTATTGATCAAATAAGTGGAGTAAAACTTAATTTCCAAATATAGCAATTTATTGGATAAATTAAATTGTTGAATTAAAAATTGAAAATCATTTAAATAATTGAATTGGAGTTAAATATGAATCGAAAATGATCTCTCATGCTGATATAAATTCTATTGGAATTATAATTGAGTTAATAAGTTTTTAAAACTGAAATGTTAAGTGATTTCGTCAATTTTTGAAATCGTCGATTTAATCGACGCATTAAAATAACTTTCCGGGGCATATTCTCGGAATTCAACGAAACCTATTCCATTGGATCTGCAATAGTGTATTATTATCGGATTTCAAATTTTGTAGCGTTTGGATTATCGTTTGGTCGTACGGGATAGAAACGCATTGAAATTAATATCGAAAATTTAATATTATAATTGGGTTCAAAAAGCTATCTTCCACATACGATCGAATTAGGACTCGAGGCTTATTCCATTGTGTTCGAAATAGCAGTATAACATTATAAATACTAGGTGGCATGCCATAATAGGAGTTTGGGATTTTAAATTATATTAAACAAAATTTTTTTTTTGGCAAAGCCAGCGGGGTTAACTGGACCCCTACCAGATTTATTGCAAACAATAAATAAGGAACTACAGGGATAAACGGAAAAGAGGAAAACAAGAAGAAAAAAAACAATGAAAAAACAAAAATATCAAGCCCAAACAATAACCAAAGCTTGTGGGAAGATACATTCACTGTTCTTCAATTGTCTATAAGTACTAGCCTTGACTTCATTCCAGAGCACATCATCATTCCTTCTTACATTTTCAAAAACTATGGTATTTCTCTCACTCCATATAACTGTCATGTAAGCTTTTAAGCTCACAGCCAACACTCTGCCTTGCTCAGTTCTCCACCTAGTTGCTTTGTATATAATACTCCATATAATGGTAGATGTAGTACCAGATATATTAATACCTGTTAACCTGCCAATCTTATCCAACAAGTGAAAAAAGGCAGGACAATCAAAAAATAAGTGCTCAGTAGTTTCTTCATGCAGCTCACAGAACAAACACTGAGTAGTACATGCTAACCCATACTTATGAAGTAAGCTTCTGGTAAGCAAAGCACTGTTTAACACTTTCCACATCATTAAATTATCCTTAGGCACAGATTCCTTTGACCATAAAACTTCATACCATTTTGATGCAGGCAGGGGAACAGTATTAGTAAGATATTTGTATACTTCTTTGACAGAATGAGCCTTCATGTGCCATAACACTGCGTCATTTGGAAAATCACTGAAGGTTTTTTGTTGTATATCACACCAAATTTGCTTAATAACTTGATTGCTGCAGTAAGGTAACTGGATTTTGCTATCATATAAATAGTCAGTAGCAACAGCTTCATTATGGATTCCAGTTTGAATAATCTGGGAGTAAGTACACATTTTAGACAAGATTTGGCCATTACTTACCCATGGATCATGCCAAAAACTTACATCTGCTCTTGCAGTGACAGGGTATTGTATCATTGGGAGGAAGACTTCTCTATACTTCAGTAAGCTTCTCCAATTCCAACTACAGTGCTGTGGGGTAACCAAAGTCCAGAAATGTCTGTTCTTAATGTTGTAATGCCACATTCAGTCAACCCATAAACTACATCTTTTATTAATGAGGGCATCAAACTGTTTACTAATAGCTGCAATGTTCCACTTCCTGACATTAAAAACTCCTAGCCCACCCAATCTCAAAGGAGCCTCAAATTTTGAAAATGAACATGGCACTAATTTTGTGTTGTGAATACTACCTGTCCAAAAGAATCTGTTCATTGCAGACCTAACAAGATGCAATAATTTAACTGGGAGGATGAGATACGAGCCCAGTAAACAATAGAAGAAAAGACAACAGATTTTATGAGCACGAGCCTACCACTTTGTGTCAAGTTCCTACTATCCCAAGCAGACATAACAGATGTTATTTTATGGTAAAGAGGTAAACAGTCAGCGTTGGTTATTCTTTTAGAAATCAATGGTAGGCCAAGGTACTTCATATCATTTGCCATGCAAGAGAAACCAGACTGTTGATGAAGATCATCAGGAAGACTTTGACTTACTCCAGCAACAAGCATAGATGATTTGTCCTGATTTATTGTTAGGCCTGTCATTCTGTTGAATGCCTGTAGAGCATGCTTAATACCAATCAATGAAGGTAACTCAGGTTTAGTGAACAACATTACATCATCAGCAAACATGATAGATGTAATATGAAGATGTGAGCACTTTGGGTGATACCTAATGATCTTATTGTTGTAACTAGTTCTGAGAATAACGGTTAACACTTCCATAACCATCAAAAATATGTAAGAAGATAACGGGTCCCCCTGACGTATACCTTTACTTCCCCTAAAATAGCCAACAAGTCTACCATTAATAACAACTGAGTATGATGGAGTGGATATACAGACATATATCCAGGAGACAAATGTTTTTGGAAATCCCATAACAGCCATTATCCTGACAATAGATTCCCAATGTATTGAATCATATGCCTTTGAAATATCTAATTTAAGTGCAGCTGCAGGAGGGACATTGCTTCTACCATAACCTTTGAGAAGTTCCTGAGCTAGAAGAACATTATCAATAATGTCTCTATTAGGTAAAAAAGCAGACTGGTTGGTAGAAACAATAGTTGGGAGCACAGAAACCAACCTAGTAGCTAGAATTTTTGAGATACACTTGTAGACAACATTACAGGAAGAAATGGGCCTATAAGAAGTAACACTTGAAGTAGGAGATACCTTGGGGATAAGAGCAATATTGGTGCTGTTGATTTCTCCAAGAAGCTTGCATTTGTTAAAAAAATTGTGTATAGCTTGACAAAATTCTTTACCAAAATATTTTATAATTAAATAATATTATAAATTTGTTAAAGTCAACTACGAGCCACCTATCTTCTGTAATACGCCATTCACTTCAGTTTAAATTGCGATTTCCCTTTTCTTCTTCTTTCAGAAGCAAACCTATTCGAAAAAAAGAGGAAATGGAAATCTCATTCCACAAATTAAAAAAATCAATCGAGCCAAGCAAGAACGCGAGCTCGCGACCTGGGAGGAGTAGCTCGCGTGCGATGGTGGAGGTAGGACTCGACTAGAGCTCGATGGCGGGTTGGTGAAGTTGAGCAACGAGCACCTAGGGCTTGGATCAACTTCGAATCATGGTCACGTGATGGATTGTCGGACTTAGGCAGGCGGAAATGAAGAGAGAGGGTCGCGAACTGTTTCATTATCGGAGGCGTGGAAAAGGGCGTGGTCGGAGTCGAGGCTGTGCGATGGTGGATGGGGAAGTGACTGCGGTGGTGGTCGCGGCAGCATAAGGAAGTCGGGGACTGGCCATGAAGCTCGAACTCGAGCTGAGGGTGTTGTGGGTGACGAAGGGAAGGAGTATCGACCTGGAAGCATTATCGCGATGGAGATGCAGATGTCGTTTTTTTCAAAGAGGGGCGACCACATAGGTCGCTTGCATATCTTTGGTGTTCAAGCCGCTATGTTGTTATTTGGGGAAAATGGATTCGTTAAATGGATTAAGGTAAATTAAATTTCGTTAATAGGCAATTAGTTTAAATTAAGTAATTTGTTGATTTATTATAATTAAAATTGAAATCGTTATCTAATGTAATTCGAAATTTGTTTATATGAGGTTCGATCGAACGAAATCAGTCGTGTGGAATTCGTAGCAGCGGAATCTATGATATAGAATTAAAATTGGAATGGGTTGCAGTTAAAAATCAAGGTGAGTAAATCTCACTCATCTTGGATTACTGTTTTAAATTAAATTATTGAAAATTAATTATTGATGATTGGATGAATTTATAAATTATTATAAGTTGGATGTTATATTATATATAGTAGTATATATATTAGTAGTTGGATATTATTCCCGCCTATTGGAGCTGATGAGACCCTATGCGCCCCGCATAACATCGGATGACCCTATATTACCACGGTATTCTGGCTCGAAGCGAGATTGGTATTTTATGTTGTATAATATCTGTGGTTGTAGGGAAACAGGTTGGAGGGATCCAACTGGATTCCTCAAAAATGTTGATTTTAATTTCATATATAGTGATATATGATTTGTGTGAATAATCTGAAATAGATTATGTGGTGATTTGAATTATTGGATGTTATAGTAGCACTGGCCTAAATTTTGGTATTTTAAATACCATAAGTATTATTTTTGAATTTAAAGGAATTTTAAAGGAGATTTTTAATATAAATATATTTATATCAAAATTTGGATTATTTTTAAAGGAAATTGATTTGGATAAAACAATAATTTGATTTTGGGTTTGTACTTAACTATTCGTAAAATATTTTAAATAGCGATTTTAAAATAATTTATATAAGGGATTTTTAACCATGGATTTTTAAATGATATTCCTGAAAAATATGCATAAGGAGTTTAAATCAATATTTAAAATGGATTCGGAAAATAAATGGGATTTATAAGTGATAGATTTAAAATGATGTTTATAAATGAGAATGTTTTATAAACAAATGAAATCCGAATGAGTTTATCAATTTATAAACGATGTTTATAAATAAAGTGAAATGATTACCATTTAATAAAATTGGAAATTTAAATTCACAAGAGTGAATTTATAACGAGAAGCAAAAATCATTTTTGAAAGAAATAGTGGATTCTATTTTTGAAATGTGAGAATGGTTAGGGAATCAAAAGAGAATCAATGTGTTATGAATCGAGAGGGATTTATAAATTGAGATTGGTTATTGATATTTTAGAATTATATTTTTATCGAGAAGTTAAGTTTGTTTTAAAAGGAGAATTTTATTTATTAAACTATGTAATTTAAAGCTGTTTTTAGTATTGAAATATTTCGGAAAGTGTATTATTCAAATATTTAATATTATTGAAATAAATTCTAATTTTTATAATAAGCTTTGTGAATCGATTATTATTACTTATAAATGATTTCAAAATTAGTTATCGCCGTCTATTTAAAAAGTGTTTTAATATTTTAAATAATTACTTAAACCTGTTTTAAAAATGAATTATTATTCTTTAAGAATACATACTATATATATAGAGTTTTGAATGGTTGAGATTTATTTATAAATCCTCTTGAGATTTGTAACAGGGTTTATTTAACGGATATGCTTTTTATAAGGGAAATCTTATAATGGAATTCTGGAAACTTAAGTAAACTTCTGAAATGTTGAAATACGAGAATTTCGAAAATGAATTAGAATTCATAAAAAGAAGTTAGAAATGGGTAGTTTGAATTATAGACAAGTGCAATAGATTTTGGAAATTTTATAGGAAGTTAATTAATGAATTTCAGAAACTTATAGAATTCATTATAAGTGAGTTAAGGGATTTAGGAATAAATTGTAAAGGATTTTGAGAAATATGACGACCCACATTTCGAAAGGTTTAAATCAACAATAATCCATACATGTCCGACCTAAATAATCCGGAACATAGATAATCAATGGGGTTAATTAAGAAAAATAAGAAAAGAAAAAGAAAACAAACACAGAATCTCACAGCGGAACGATAAAATATAATAATCAAATAAATAGTTCATGAAGCTGTTTTTATTATACATTTCATTATAATTTATACATTTATCAGAGTTATATATACAACACTAAATATAATGTAGTAGAACAACATGATGCAGGGAATAATAATAGTAATAATATACCACGTCTTCATCTTCGTCCTCCAGAATAAATCTTCAATAAATTGAAAACTCAAGGTTGACCCGAGCGTAATGAAAAGACAAAACACTCGAGTCATGACTAAAATATTCTTATGTGAGTCAAATCGATATCACATATAACATGAGTGTCGTGGCATCAAAGATGTTTATGGGGTTTTGCATCTCCTATCTGGTGTATAACGTGCGTGCAATAACTCAAGAGATGTTACAGGATTTTCCATCTCTTAAGGACCCGTCAAATTAATTATATATAGTAGAATACGCTATATATATAATGTCTAATCAGTAAAATAAATATTTTTCTTAGCGTTAAGGCTTTACATTGATCAGTCAAATTATTTCAAATTGACACAAGTGTCAGGTAAATCCATCATCGTTCTCTTTCTTTAAATCCAGCAAACGACGCCAAATCCAACCACTTCGTTCTAGAGTCTCCTCCGCGTACACAGTTGTTAAAGTGGTTCCAATATTGATAGAGAGTATGCCAATAAGTGGCCCCGGTCTCTTTAACAACCAAACGCCGTTTTACACACCGGTTGGTACTTTTACATTTCAAAAACGATTCATACTTGATATCAAAATATCATATTCGCTTCAAAATCAATTTCATTTCGAAATATCATATTTACTTCAAATATGTCAATTTCCACTTGAAAGTCATTTTCACTCCAAAATTCGATTTGAATTAGAATTTGGCTTATAACTTCATTTTAACCCAATTCACATTTAAATCAATGATTTAAATATAAACATTCCCACTCTGACCAGTTTGAATTTTTAGAAAATAGTTTAAAAATTTGAAGTAGTTTAAAAGTTAAAAATAGTTTAATATAAAATAGTTTGAGTATTGAAAATGGTTTATATAGTATAATAATTTAGAAAATCAAAGTAATTTAGACATCTAAAAGATAGGTTTTTTAAACAGTTTAAATAATAAAATAATTTACTTTTGAAATTATTTTCAAAGTCAAATTAATCCAATTTTTTTTCCAATTCAAACAATTCAATTTCCATTTCAATTTAATCGATTCCATTCCGATTTCAATTAGAATTAACTTCGATTCCAATTTCAATTCAAATCAATTTCAATTTCAACTATTTGATTCAATGGTTAAATTTCAACTCAATTCTCAATTTTAAACCATTTCAACTTATATCAATTTCAAGCTCGATTTTCAAAATATCAATTTAATTCATTTAAATCAAATTTAACTTCGATGTTCAATTAAATGTCCAAATCTTTAAAATAATTCAATTCCGAGCTCAACTTTTTTGAAATATCGATTTAAATTACTTTTACTTAGAAATATTCAAAGTTCGAATAAAAGTCCAATCTTTTAAAACAAATCAATTTTCGAAGTTCAAATCTTATTTCGATTATAACCTCAAAATCTCAACTTCGGTTATTTAAACAATCCTTGTTACCAAATTTCAATTTCAACATTTCGAGCTCAAGTTCGAAAATAACTCGATTTTCATAAATTCGATTTTTACTTCTTTAAACCAAATCATTTAAATAATTTCAAATCAAAAATTTCAAAATCATTTAATTTAACCAATTCAGTGTCCGTATATAATTTTCTATCCTATGGCCAAGTGAATCCATTATTTAATTTAATTTCAAGGATGGATATATCATTTCAATCCAAAATAAATGTCATAGGTATATATCATTTCAACCTATTTCTTAGTTTATTCGAAATAATTCGATTTGCAGTTTTATATAGTGTAAATAATATACAAGATGATACCAGGATATATCAAAGTAAATAAACATCCAAATCATCCAAAACATCAATCAGTAGCATCTATCACAATCAACATCCAAATCAGCCAATAATTCACAACAATTTCATAGTTATCAATATCAGGTAATTTACTGGCAATTAAATTCCAATTTCAAATTTAACTGTCAATTTTAATACCTACAGTTAATTCATATGTCAATTTCATTTTCAAATAACAGTCAATAAAATTAGATAACTTCATGATTTAATTTTAACAAACATAAAAATATTATAGTACGTCGTGAGCGTTAAAAACACTCACCTTTTATTTGAAACTAAAATTATTCCAGCTTCAAATAAATTCCAATCTGACTCAAAGCTGTAGACGACGTCGATACGGTTGCACAGCAACTCATTTCGCCCGAAACAGACCTCGTATGAGAGAGTTATTCAATTTTTAGTTCATCTATTTGAATATAATTTAAATTAACAATTTATATATATAACTAAATTTCCACTCAAATATATTACCCAACCCATCTAAAATAGTTCGAGCCGATGACAATAGTACTTTTTCCCCCAACAAATTCGCTGGTGCACAAGAAGATACATGGCCGTGCACATCCACCTAGCACACCCAACCACTGCTCTGTTCGCTCATCCAAGCTCGTCGACGAACTCCCCTCCATCCTCTCGACCCTATGGCACCACCGCCACTGCCCCTAGCTTCCTCGACCAAAATGCAACATGGCAGAGCAACCTTCGACATCCCCAGGTCATGATGACCAAAAACTGATCAAAGTCCAAGAATTCAACGCCGCAGATGTGCCTTCGTCCCACGATCCCAAATCCAGTTTCAGATGCAAAAATCAATCCCTATATCGATCTCAAATTGCAACCCTAGTTTCCAAACTTCTCACGACATCACTGTCGAACCTCACCAATCATGGGCATACCATACAAGAAGTATATCAGATAGAAGTACTCATCAATTTGAGAATTTTGAAGCAATTTTTCGCATTTTTTTGTTTTGTATTTCAAGAGAATTCAATTTTTAAAGTTTCCATTTTTCATTTTTTTACTGCCTGGGAATGATTTTTATAACAAGGGGAAGATATAGGGTACATATATCAGGTTGGGTGGTTGGATTTGAAAATTGAGTGGCTGGTTCAGCAAAAATTTGGGCTGATGTGAAAGAATGTGGGCTGTGGTCAGAATCAAGAATATATATGTTATTTAAATTTTCAAAATATCAAGCTGTAAATTTTGGATCCCAATCGAGGTGTGCCGCCAAGCGTTCATAATGTTATACCTCTATTCCGAATGTAGTTTAACAAATTCTGGGACCTAATTCGATCGTATGTAGAAGATAGCTTTTTGAACCCAATTATTATATTAAATTTCCAATATAAATTTCAACGCGTTTCTATCCCGTACGATCAAACGATAATCCCAACTGCTATGAAATTTGAAAGTCGATAATAATACACTATTACCGATCCAATGGAACTTGTTTCGTCGAATTCCGAGATTATGCCCCCAAAGGCTAGTTATTTTTAAAATTGGTTAAATCACTTTTAAATTCAATATAGAAGTTTATTACCTTCATTCTTATGAATATAAATTTAATAAGCCTTTAAACTATTTTTTTCCATATAAAAATCCAAGATTTAAATTATTTTAACGATTTCAATTATTTAATTCAACAATTAAATTATCAATAAATCATTATATTTGGAATTCAACCTATTAAATCTATAAAATTAACTTTTCAATATTTAAAATCAATTTAATATTCCAATTTGAAATAACCAAAATTCTGGGTCGTTACATTCCCCCCTCCTTAAAAGAATTTCGTCCCAGAAATTGCCAAGGCAAGAAGAATGGTCCAAAACCCATTAAATTTCCCAAAATCAATCAGTTGAAACAACTCCCCAATATCAATTTGTTGAAACCACATTATCACTTTACTAATTTCCAAATTCATCCATAGATTCCAAATAATATTATTTACTCAATCATTTCAAGTTATAATCCAAAATCAAATTTTAGTCATTAAAAAAATTCTTCAAAATTTCTAGCTCCTTCAATTTTCGCCAGCGTCTCCTTTGCGCGGCTAGATCAGAACAACTACAAATTACCACTACGGGCCCAAACCAATCAAAAGAAAAAAAAAGCCAAGTGGCTCAATCATAAAACCATCAAATCAAACAACAATATAAGCATGTAATTTTAGTCAGGAACCACATTTTCTTATGATATCAAAGACATCAAATTTGCTCTTGCTTTTAAATACCTGCATCTTATTTACCAATAATATCCAAACATATAGTTTATAACCATATTAATTTGCAAATTCAATTTCCAACATTTATTTTACCAAAACCCATATGATGTACATATACCATCCGTATGCAATATCAAATTTGATTGCCCGCTCAATCACACAATCTCACTTTCGAACTAGTATCGTTCACACGACTATTCTAGTGCGGACTCAGATCTGGTTTCTTGATCAGAAACCGTCATTCTCCTTGCATAGCCATATACTATGATAGAGAGTCCCAGAATCAATCAAATATCCATATCAGGGTTCGCCGTCGGAAATTGAATGAAAAATTCTAACTCGGATCGATATAAATTATCTCGAAATTCTGTGCTCGAATCTGGATCAAACTGTTATGCAAATAATATAATATACGTACAACTTACATATTAATTCAGTTGATTCTTAGCTACACTCAATTCTCTTACTCACATTTATTCCATTTTCAATCAATTACTCTCAATCCATTATTCACATCCCTTATTTACTTAGTATATTCTCCAATTCCAATTATCTCCTAAGAATTTTCTCATCAAATTTTCTTAAGTCAATTATAAACATTTTATACAACTTCTTATGTTTATTACCTGTGACGCCCCACCTCTATACCCATGCTAACCAAGAACACTACGATGTAGTGCTGTCAATTAGCATGGAGAATAAGGCTATGGAGGAGCGACCATCCATGTAACTTCTTTGTGCGAGCACCGATATGTCAGATAGAATAGAATGCATATCATTTAAGGAGGAAATCCGACATACCGATACAAACTCAAAACTATCACACAGTGGCTATTTATATAATCTTCGGAAACAAACATAGAAATAATCATAACATAAACCATTCACAGACATCCATATCACAAAGACGGAAGAAGATATGAATATATATATAACACATGAAAGTGTACATCAGAGTAGTGGTCAGAAAGATCCACGATAATACAAAAGAATAGCAACACGTGCTATACAAAAGAATAAATACACAACATAGAGTCTATATCTCAAATGTGTACAACCAAAAACTACTAATCTAAGTAGTTAGCCAAAAGTCAGAATAATCCAGAAGAGAAGTCAAGCAGAAGCACCTGTAACATCTCGGTTTGACCCGAGTATTATTTATAAGAAAATAATAAACGGATCAGTCTAACTATAAATATCAGATGACATGATATAGAATAAGGGGTATGGCATAAACGTATAATAACCATAATGGCATACTACTATAAGTATGTAAATGATAATCAACAAGGGATCAATCAATATCACAAGAATTTTCTCAAAGATCCAAACACATAAAAAGGTAATGACACACGAATTCACCAATGCACAAAAATTGTTAAAGCATATCAATGAAAACCACTAAAATTGGTGAAGCACTAAATCCAGAAATCAACACACAAAATCCAGAACAAATCCCAGAAATCAACACACGAAATCCAGAAATCACTAAAAAGGGGAAGTCCGAGCACACGGACGAGAAGCTATCTCATGGAAGCTATCCATTTAATTTTCCGAACACATGGATGACCCGAAGGCCTTTGACACACAAATGGCCCGAAGACCATGGGGTGCTACCCCATATATGTGATGGTGAAACACCACAAAAGCGGGGTCTAGTCTCCCTCGCAGACAAAGAGACATCGCTCAATCGCTAGTCTAAATCACAAAAATGATCGTCATGATCATAAGGAAGTGTCGATCACACAAAGCTAGTAAATATATGAGTTTAGCTTCATGTCCCATAACCACTTGCTTAACTTAAATATTTACGAACAAACTGTAGATCTTCACTAGAAAATTGTCACAAAAGGGTTCAATCGAACAAGTCCAAGAGCTAACCGACGAAGTGAACGCAAGCGTTTCATACCACTCGTTTTACTAAGTCGTTTAATTCGATTTCTCATCCGAGTGAAGTAAAGGCTTGTATATACTAATAGGTTGGAAGACGGTTTAGGAATAAGAACTTTGTAATAAAATAGAGTTGAAATCGATTTGATGAAAGAGTTTTGATATTTACTACTAGTATTGAAACCTTCATATTTTTAAAGTGACAAATCACAAAAATGATTGTAGAAACAATCTATCACAAAAATTCACATTCGAAGACGTGAATAAAATCCAAGGAAATCAGCTCAAAATGCATCAAAGTGGAAGTTCTGTTGAATGTTTTTCAGATAAGATCCCCTACGGAGGGGGGTCCAGGGGGTGGCAACCCCCTAGGTGGGGGTACGGGGGCAACGCCCCGTCCAAACGGTACGACCTAGGAGCTAACGGCTGAAGCGAGCGACCTAAGAGAGGCGAGCGACTTAAGGGAATCGCGACCTAACAAGGTAATAAGGTCGAGCGACCTAGGAGCTAACGGCTTAAGAAGTAACACACGACCAAGAAGGTGCGACCTAAGAAAGACTCGCGACCTAACATGGCCGACCTAAGTGCAAACGATCTAAGTGGTCAAATGGGCGCGACCTATCAAGTCAACAGGACGAGCGACCTAACATAAGTGGCCGAGCGACCTAATTGGAGCGACCTAGTGGTCATGCGACCTAAAAGAGATAAGGTCAAGCAACCTAAAAATTCGCGACCTAACATGATGCAGCAAAGAGGCGCGCGACCTAAAGGGGTACGCGACCTAAAAGGTTTCGCGACCTAACTGGGTACGCGACCTAAAGGGGTACGCGATCTAAAGGGTTTCGCGACCTAAAAGGTTTCGCGACGTAAAGGGAACGCGACCTAAAACTGCCAAGAGAATTAAGGCCGGAACGACCTAAGGGTTAGCGACCTACGACCTAACTCTGAGCGACCTAAGGCCAGAAGCAATAGCGAGCGACCTACGACCTAACTCCGAGCGACCTAAGGCCAGAAGCAATTGCGAGCGACCTACGATCTAACTCCGAGCGACCTAAGTCCAGAACGAAAATCTGCAGGCAGTGACTTCTAGACAGAGCGACCTAAGGCCCAGAATTTGCCAAAAACGCTGAAAAATTAAGATTCTCACCAATTCAATCCAAACCAAATGCAAACATTCATGCTAAAGTGATAGGAAGTCATTCCCAACAACCCAATGACAGTTATAGGCAAGATGTGAGATAAAAATCTCACCTTTTCCACGAAATTGATGTTGGAGAGCTTAAGAGCAAAGCAAGAATCAACCACAAGCTTGAATCTATGTTCTTCACCTTGAATTCGGAGTTTGATGTTGAATTTACTAAAGATCTTGAGCTTGGAATTTTAATTTCCGTTTCCCTCCACCATTTTTGAAGAAGCTTGAAGTATTTGATGAAGTGATGAAGAGAAGAGGGGGTTGGGCTGAGTTAGTGTGTGTTCAGCCCAAACCAAAGTCCTAAGCCAAAAAGTGACGAAAATTTCACTATCTCCAAACATATTGAAGTTTACACTCAAAAAGATCGCAAACGTCATTTTGAAATCAATGGAAGTGGTCTTGAGTCCTAATTTGACCGTATGCAAAAAGTAGCTTTTCGGACTAACATCCGACTAACGATAAAATATTTAAATATAAAATCGATAGATATGCGGGTTGTTACATTAACACTTCACCTCTTAAGTTTATATCCATTTCTATTCAAATTCAATTTCGATTCCATTTAACTCAATTTATCTCCCAATTTGAAATATTGAATTTTATCAACCATATCCTAAACCAAACTTAACTCACTAACTAAATTAGTTAGTTCAATTAGCCCATTTCATTAATTATTTCAAGTCTCAATCAATTTCATTTCAAAAATTATTTCATTTAACCTAACTTAGGCTAAATCTCCAAAATTTTACTTTATTTAACTAAATTTTAAGTTAAATTTCATTCCATAGTTACATTTCAAATCTTTACTTTTCTTATATCCATATTCAACACTTTAAAACATTGCTTTAACTTGCAATTTAAATTTTATAAGTTATCAACTTATTTTCTCATTTTTTCCAATAAAACATGTAAATGCAAATCCCAGAGTTTAAACACTTTGTTCTAAGTATTTCAAACTATTTTTGAAATCATATATATATATACACAATCCCTTGGTATATCAAATTATTCTTTTGAATTTTAAAACCAAAACCAGATTTTATCAGCCAAAACTTCAATGGTAGCAATTTCTCTCTTGGAAACTCGAAAATGAATACTGGCGATGTTGTAGTCATCCCTAAAATTATTTTCCAGCTACTAAAGCGATTTCAATGCTTTTATTTCTTTCGAAAATCATTCCAAATTTTTTTTCTAGTCAACTCTTCCAAATAATATTATTATTAATTTTTGAAGGCTTTGAAAATAAATTTTGAAAGAAAAAGGTTTTAAATTCAAAAATTCTCAACTTTTAAATCTGTAACGACCCGGAAATTTCGAACTCGAAATTTCCAGATAGTTAGAAGAAAAAGAAAAGAGATAGAAGAAAGAACAGAACAAGACACAGATTCTCACATTCGCAGCGGATCAAAATACAATATCAAATAATAATATCAGTTATACAAAGAAAACTGTATTTGATAATTACATTTTAATACATCAGAGTTACAACATTCAAAAATATACTAGACAGTTAGAATTAACATGTCTCTGATAACTATCAATACAACTCTCAAATACACAGCGGAATATACTCCATACGTTCCTGCCATCCAGCTCGCCTCCTGAGCTCCAGAACGTCCTTACCTAGAAATCTGTAATACTCGGTCTGACCCGAGCATTACATCAAAGTAACACCCGGGTCAGGCTGGAAACCAGCATGAGTAAACTCATCTAACATGAAATATCAGCGATAAAACTTAAATAAATTACCAGGGTAATTCGTACTTTTCTACGAGTTCAAATCTTATTTAAGTCAATCATTTATCTCAAAACAATATCCAAGAATCGTTATCCCGTTTAAATATCCATGATACTTAACTTATTTCATTCCAGCCTGTCTGTTTTCAAACTCACATTTATAAAAATTCGAAATGGTTTCGGGTATTTACTGATACCCGACTTCGGTCTCTTCGAAATCAATGTCATCTCTAATCTAGGTTGTTAAGTTTTAAAAACAATACAATTCATATTCAGGATATCATACCATACATCAAATCATCTAAGATAGGTAACCTACATTATTACAGTTTAACCCATTCATAACACAGCACATCTCAATTACCCATCAGAGATAAAATCAATCCAAGTAACCCAATATCATTCAACCATCCATAACAAGTTGATTTATTCTTAATTAATTTAATTAATCTCTAATTAAAATAATTACTAACCTTTAATCACTTGGATTATCTTAATCCATCTCACTTAACATTAATTAATTACAAATTAATTAATCATTTCTTAATTATTTATCTTAGTTAATCTTCCTTGATTAATTATTACTTAATTACAATAAGTAATTATTCTTTTAATTATCCCTTACTTAAAATAGGTAATTATACTTTAATTATCCCTTTTATTTAATCATTCTTGATTTATTTCTTTTTAATTACATTAACTAATTAAACCTTAATTATAAATTAATTATCCTCAACCATTCAATAATTATCTTTAATTACTTCCATTAATTAATTAATGATCTTCTAATTACTTCATTAATTAATTACTCTTTTAATTTATTACCTCAGGGACATGTAGGGGTAAGAGTCTCCCGTTCGCCACCAAACCGCGAAGCGAGAACCCCCTATCACGCTGTAATGTAGCAAATCCGATCTATAGCTAAAGGTTTAAGGTTTTCAAGTGATTTATTAACTTGTAATTAGGAATTTTTAATTAATAAGTCACTCTTTAATTATCTCATTAACTATCAAACTTTAATTAAGTTTAAGATAAAACATTCCTTTATTAATTACCTTATTTTCAAATTTAAGTTTGAAAATAACTTCAGATTTTAATTTAATATATTTAAATTAAACAAATCATATAACTAAATTTATTTAAAATATTCATTACTAAGAAATGAATTTCCAAGACAATTTATTTAACTTGATCATTTTAAAATTTTAAAAACTTACTTTTATTTAAATTTTAAAAACTGGTTTAAATCTTTTACTTTGGGTTTAACCTATATGTAATTGAATCAAACAAATACATTTTTCTTCTTTTCTTTTTATAAAAGACTTTAGTTTTTAAATTTTAAAAGCTGGTTTGAAACTTAACAGCTCACTTGAAAAATTCGCGTCCAACCCTATACCAACCCAAGTCAAAACCTTTTCCTCCCGAGTCTCTTCCTGAGAAATTTTAAAAACTGTTTGTTTGCAACTTAAACTGTTAAAACAATTATCACTTAAACACTCGCGTATATCCCTAAAACAAACCCGAGACAAAGTCTTAACTTCGCGAGTTCCTCCCCGAGTACGAACACGAGAACTTCATCTTCCCCAAACTAAAAACCCACTGATACATGTTTACCTTCGTGCACGTGCACAGTCGTTCTGACGAACTACGATCAACTTCGCCATCACCCACAACTCATCAACGTCCGATTCAAACTCTCTGACCACCCAGATCGACAAATTAAACCAAGAATTTAAATCGAGTAACTCGATCGCCAGGCCTTCGAACCCCATCAACCCAAAATGCTTCGCCGACGTCACTACCGACCATCAGAGGCCACGCGACCTCAGCCAAACCCTTGCCATAGCCCCCGGCATCGATTCCACCTACCCCGGTCAAGCTCGATCAACCACCCACGACGATATTTCCCTTTAAACCTCACCAATAAAACTGGGTCCAAAACCCTATATGGCCGACGTTCAGCCACCTCCGTAGTTTAAAATTCCACCTAATAATTTTCCTAGGTTCGCCGTCCTCCAGGCTATCTTCGATAAAAAGCACGACCCAATATTTGTTGGCGTTCATCAGTTATTGACGAAAATTGGTTTTCCGTTCAACCTTAAATTTCTCGTTCAATATAAACCTAAAAATTCTGAAATGATTATTAAAAATCATGATTTTGAACTACGAATCTATTACCATAATCAATTCATGAAACCTTCATCATCAAATTCTTCCAGTTGAACAATTTCCTCTGTAATCTCATTTTTTTTGATAGATTTGCTTAATATAAATTCTTAAGATTATATTTTTAAAATTCTTATTATAGTCTTATAATCCACTTTTGTTTAGAAATGAAAGCTTATCATTAATTCTTTTGGGTGATATAGATTTTTGAATAGGTTTTTAAATCTGTAAACCTGGAATCAGAGGAACATACAGACATGCACACTTAATTTCTCACATACATACAGAGTACTTACATATAATTAAACATGCAAATATACTTTATTCAGAATCATTCAAAAGTAAATTTAATTTCATTTTAACTTTTGAAAAAGATGCTTACTCACCTTAAATGGAACAGAGACCAGATTTCTTGTTCCTGGCTTTTATTCTGTAAATTTTTACATTTGATTTGAATTCTTTGCTGTTGAATCTGGAACTGATGTTGATCTTGTTGCATGCTTAGATTCAGGTTGAAATAGAAATTTGATTTGGCTTGAGTTGTTGTAGAATTCGTTTTGATTTCAGCTTTGCACTTGGTTTCCCAGGTATGTATATTTTCTTTTCAGTTTTAAATGTTATTGAGGAAAAGAAGGTTTTGAGAAAATTTTTAAAGTAAACATTTAACCAGATTTCTTTTTTTTTTAAAAAAAATATACATATTACATTTGTAATACAAGAGAATTAGGCCACTTGTTATTCAAATTATTCCTAATCTTACAAGTGTACTTTGTATAGTCTTATCCTCTTACACATGTTTATTAGAGAGGTTTATAACTTAACACATGTAACTTTACATGTATTAATTAAATTTTAAATGTTTATAAAGCCTTAAAAATAAATTTCCTAACTTATAAATACATTTCCTTTTTATTTATACAAACCATATTTAGTCATGTATATAAAAAAAAGTATATTTAAACCTTTATTAAATCTTATTTAAGCTATCACATATTTAAAATAAATATTTATCTTATGTTTGAAAATATAGAATTTAACCTTAAATAGTTTTTTGAAAAAATTATTATATTAAATTCAACCCAAAACTTCCTATTCACAATGTGTAAAAAGAATATTTTAATATTATAAAGAAGGTTATCAAATTATTATTATATTAATATGTTTATTGTGCATATATATTCACAATGGATTTATATATGTACATACTTAACATTTTATCATTATAGAGTTTGCTTATATCTATTTATATATATATATATTGATTTATTGATTTACTATAAGAGTTATTATTTTCAGATATTTATAATTCAGCATTTATTATAACTTAAATCCATTTATATACAATCCAAATATATATATATATTTTTTTATCAGAATTTTATTTGTTAAATTGATTAAAAACAGTTAATTATTCAATTATCAAATGTCCCAAAAATCCGGGTTATCACATTGCTCCCCCCTTAGAATCTTTTCGTCCTCGAAAAGGAACGAGGCTAGAATTTACTTAATACTTAAAATCAGATAAATTATCTTTTGATCATTTTTTTAAAACACTTTAAAATCTATATAGTATTACAAAAATAGTTTTTATAAAAATACTTTTATAACTCGATGTTTCAACAAATCTATCTTCGTTCTTACAGAAATTCGGTCATACGTTGATCAGGCGTAAGACTGAAAATCTATAAGTACTTGGTAAACCCGTTTTCAACACCCAGCGAAAATATTTAGAAAATAGTTCTATTGAAAATATAAGAAAATATTTCTGAAAACTTTTTTTTTTTTTTGAAATATAGAAAACATTTTTGAAATAGAGGAAATATCTTTGGTGAGAATGCTCTGGAAATCATCACCCCCATCCATGGTCGTAGTTAACCCGATGGTTACGTTGCCGTCCCGGCAAAATCCACAGATAACTGTAGGTCTCCGCGCTCCTCGATTACGCCATGGAACCCGCTACAGATCGCAGTTATACCCGGGCCTTACGTTGCTATCACAGCACTAACCCATATAACTGTAGGCATCAGCGCCACCGAATTTCGCTGCCAAATAATGAAACTTCTCCCACATAGGTCGCAGTCTACCGATATAAAATCAAACGTAGACAGTTGGCTCTCAGCGGCACACACGACTTTCGCTATGTTACCATAGTGTCACAGTCTACCGATATAAAATCAAACATAGACAGTTGGCTCTCAGCGGCACACATGACTTTCGCTATGGTCTGCAGTAGATCGCAGTGACATCGAGTTACATTGTCGTAACAGAATAACCCAAATGCCTCTGTGGGCACCAGCCCCTCGACTTTCGCTACACAAATAATCCTCAGGAACTAGTTTTGTCCGGACTCCTCACAGGATCAACTTTAGAATCCCCCCCTTGGGGTTCAAGGCAGTACCACCCAGTGGCACTCCTGAGAAGTTCATTTCAAGGGAGCGCCTTTTTCCCCAGAGCTATACTCAAAACATTTTATACTATATACTTATAGTATCTTCAAATCATACCCTTTATGATTTATCAAAATCTCCTTTACACAAAATCGATTACCAAAAATCGATAATTCTCAAACTAGGCTTTCCAAAATCCAAAATTGATTTCTCAAAAATCAAAAGCCCTTTCCAAAATCCATAAGTTCCCAAAACCTTTTCCAAAATCATTCTCATAAGATCCTTTATATATATATATAGATATAGATATATATATACTTTGAAAATCTTTGGATCATTTCAACTTTGTATAAAACCTCTTTTATACTTCAAATATTTCAAAACCCTTTTCTTTTAGCAATAGATTCAACAAGGGAAGATTTACCTTATATAACAAGGATATATAACTTTATTTTATTCTAAATCAAATATTCACATTTGATAAATCTTTTGTAAAGTTATTAACCATATTTCTTTTCAAAAACCATTTTATAGTTCTTATCCCCAATCTTCAATATCAATTTCATTCAAATCCGTACGATGCACACATATCATCCGTACACAATATCAATCTGATCACTCAATCGATCACACAATTTCACTTCCGAACTAGTATCGTCCACCCAACTTTCTAGTGCGGACTCAGATCTGGTTTCTTGATCAGAAACCGTCGTTCTCCTTGCATAGTCGTAGCCATGATAGAGAATATCCAGAACCAATCAACAATCCATATCCAGGTTCGCCGTCGAAAATCGAGCAAAAAATCCCAACTCGGATCGATAATACTATCTCGAAATTCTATGCTCGAATCTGGATCAAATCACTATGCGAATAGAATAATATACGTATATCCTACGTATTTATCTTTATTGGTTATTAGCCAAATCAGTTTCCTTTTCTATTCATATTTCCTTTAATTTCATTCACTTAATCTCAATTGCTTCCATTTCCAATTGAGTTATTACTTCAATTACAAACAGTTTGAACTTTGACCAATTTAAATTTAAAAATAGCTTGGAAAAGTTTAAAATAGATAAGTAGTTGAAAAATAGTTACTAGTTTGTAAAATAGCTGTAAAATAGTTAAGTAGGTATAAAATAGTTAGATAATTGCAAAATAGTTTTTTTTAAAATAGTGATTACATATAAGTAACTGAAAAATAGTAATTAATTTATAAGACAGTTTCAAAATAGTTAAATAGTTCCAAAATAATTGTAAAATAAGTATAAGATAGTTTGGGGTTTAAGGAGAAAAATTATATAGTAAATAGTTTGGAAAAATATATTTGTATTAAAACAATTTATTTTGAAAATAATCCAGAGCGAAACTGTTTAATTTCCCAATCTCCATTTCCAATTAATTTCCCATCAATTCAATTTAAATTCTACTTCCATTTAAATTGACTCAATACTTCAATTTCTATTGAAATTGATTTAATCCCAATTCAAGTTGAATTAACCTTAATTCCTTTCCAAATTCAAATCAAATTTCGTTTGATTTTAAAATTTATTCAACTTTAATTACAATTCCAAATTATTTCAAATCAATTTGGATTAATTTCAAATTGAACTAGCTTCAATTTCAAATCATTTCAATTCTAATTTACCATTTAAATTTATGCTTATCCATCTTCAATCATAATTCTAATTAATTCAAATCAAATTCAATTTGAACTAATTCTATTCAAATCTCAACTTAAAACCATTCGAATTATATAAATTCGAGTTAAAATTTTTAAATATTGATTTAATTCCTTAAATCATAATTACTATACTTGTAAATTAATTCAACCTTTATTTTTAATTTTAATAAATTAAATCTTTAAACCATTTAATTCTGAATTCAAATTTCAAAATTCCATTTTAAAATTATCTTTACTTAACTTATTACAAAGTTCAAATAAGAATTCAAAAACAATTTAATCTTCAGATTCTAATTTATTATCCATTTCAATTTCCAGATCTCAAACCCATTTTGAGATCACTCATAACTCCCATTTAAATTAACCATTTAACTACCCAAGTTAAATTTAAATTTCATCTTGAAATTTCCAATTCAAGTTGTTCATTCTAAACTCATTTAACTTCCTTAAGTTAAATTAAATTTACTTAATCCAGTCAACTTTACACAATTTGAATTCCCATTCAAATTTTAAACTTTATAATAATAATCTTCATTTAATTTCAATTTGGTTGTATTACCATTACTACTTAATTCATTATTTTATTTAATTCCAATGATTTAACAACCAATTTCTTTAATATATTTAATAATTAGAAAAATTATTTATATATATATCAAAAGATAAACTTATATAAAAATCATTTACTTTTGAAACTATTTTGAAATCTTTATAAATGAAAATAACAAGTACGCTCTCATATATATATACACTCAACTCGTTCTAGGGTACCATTGACCCTATTCTTAACGAGTAATCCCAACAGAGCCAAGGTTCTCGCTTAACCTTTGCTCTGATACCAAATGTAACGACCCGGAAATTTTGAACCCGAAATTTCCAGATAGTTAGAAGAAAAAGAAAAGAGATAGAAGAAAGAACAGAACAAGACACAGATTCTCACATTCGCAGCGGATCAAAATACAATATCAAATAATAATATCAGTTATACAAAGAAAACTGTATTTGATAATTACATTTTAATACATCAGAGTTACAACATTCAAAAATATACTAGACAGTTAGAATTAACATGTCTCTGATAACTATCAATACAACTCTCAAATACACAGCGGAATATACTCCATACGTTCCTGCCATCCAGCTCGCCTCCTGAGCTCCAGAACGTCCTTACCTAGAAATCTGTAATACTCGGTCTGACCCGAGCATTACATCAAAGTAACACCCGGGTCAGGCTGGAAACCAGCATGAGTAAACTCATCTAACATGAAATATCAGCGATAAAACTTAAATAAATTACCAGGGTAATTCGTACTTTTCTACGAGTTCAAATCTTATTTAAGTCAATCATTTATCTCAAAACAATATCCAAGAATCGTTATCCCGTTTAAATATCCATGATACTTAACTTATTTCATTCCAGCCTGTCTGTTTTCAAACTCACATTTATAAAAATTCGAAATGGTTTCGGGTATTTACTGATACCCGACTTCGGTCTCTTCGAAATCAATGTCATCTCTAATCTAGGTTGTTAAGTTTTAAAAACAATACAATTCATATTCAGGATATCATACCATACATCAAATCATCTAAGATAGGTAACCTACATTATTACAGTTTAACCCATTCATAACACAGCACATCTCAATTACCCATCAGAGATAAAATCAATCCAAGTAACCCAATATCATTCAACCATCCATAACAAGTTGATTTATTCTTAATTAATTTAATTAATCTCTAATTAAAATAATTACTAACCTTTAATCACTTGGATTATCTTAATCCATCTCACTTAACATTAATTAATTACAAATTAATTAATCATTTCTTAATTATTTATCTTAATTAATCTTCCTTGATTAATTATTACTTAATTACAATAAGTAATTATTCTTTTAATTATCCCTTACTTAAAATAGGTAATTATACTTTAATTATCCCTTTTATTTAATCATTCTTGATTTATTTCTTTTTAATTACATTAACTAATTAAACCTTAATTATAAATTAATTATCCTCAACCATTCAATAATTATCTTTAATTACTTCCATTAATTAATTAATGATCTTCTAATTACTTCATTAATTAATTACTCTTTTAATTTATTACCTCAGGGACATGTAGGGGTAAGAGTCTCCCGTTCGCCACCAAACCGCGAAGCGAGAACCCCCTATCACGCTGTAATGTAGCAAATCCGATCTATAGCTAAAGGTTTAAGGTTTTCAAGTGATTTATTAACTTGTAATTAGGAATTTTTAATTAATAAGTCACTCTTTAATTATCTCATTAACTATCAAACTTTAATTAAGTTTAAGATAAAACATTCCTTTATTAATTACCTTATTTTCAAATTTAAGTTTGAAAATAACTTCAGATTTTAATTTAATATATTTAAATTAAACAAATCATATAACTAAATTTATTTAAAATATTCATTACTAAGAAATGAATTTCCAAGACAATTTATTTAACTTGATCATTTTAAAATTTTAAAAACTTACTTTTATTTAAATTTTAAAAACTGGTTTAAACCTTTTACTTTGGGTTTAACCTATATGTAATTGAATCAAACAAATACATTTTTCTTCTTTTCTTTTTATAAAAGACTTTAGTTTTTAAATTTTAAAAGCTGGTTTGAAACTTAACAGCTCACTTGAAAAATTCGCGTCCAACCCTATACCAACCCAAGTCAAAACCTTTTCCTCCCGAGTCTCTTCCTGAGAAATTTTAAAAACTGTTTGTTTGCAACTTAAACTGTTAAAACAATTATCACTTAAACACTCGCGTATATCCCTAAAACAAACCCGAGACAAAGTCTTAACTTCGCGAGTTCCTCCCCGAGTACGAACACGAGAACTTCATCTTCCCCAAACTAAAAACCCACTGATACATGTTTACCTTCGTGCACGTGCACAGTCGTTCTGACGAACTACGATCAACTTCGCCATCACCCACAACTCATCAACGTCCGATTCAAACTCTCTGACCACCCAGATCGACAAATTAAACCAAGAATTTAAATCGAGTAACTCGATCGCCAGGCCTTCGAACCCCATCAACCCAAAATGCTTCGCCGACGTCACTACCGACCATCAGAGGCCACGCGACCTCAGCCAAACCCTTGCCATAGCCCCCGGCATCGATTCCACCTACCCCGGTCAAGCTCGATCCACCACCCACGACGATATTTCCCTTTAAACCTCACCAATAAAACTAGGTCCAAAACCCTATATGGCCGACGTTCAGCCACCTCCGTAGTTTAAAATTCCACCTAATAATTTTCCTAGGTTCGCCGTCCTCCAGGCTATCTTCGATAAAAAGCACGACCCAATATTTGTTGGCGTTCATCAGTTATTGACGAAAATTGGTTTTCCGTTCAACCTTAAATTTCTCGTTCAATATAAACCTAAAAATTCTGAAATGATTATTAAAAATCATGATTTTGAACTACGAATCTATTACCATAATCAATTCATGAAACCTTCATCATCAAATTCTTCCAGTTGAACAATTTCCTCTGTAATCTCATTTTTTTTGATAGATTTTCTTAATATAAATTCTTAAGATTATATTTTTAAAATTCTTATTATAGTCTTATAATCCACTTTTGTTTAGAAATGAAAGCTTACCATTAATTCTTTTGGGTGATATAGATTTTTGAATAGGTTTTTAAATCTGTAAACCTGGAATCAGAGGAACATACAGACATGCACACTTAATTTCTCACATACATACAGAGTACTTACATATAATTAAACATGCAAATATACTTTATTCAGAATCATTCAAAAGCAAATTTAATTTCATTTTAACTTTTGAAAAAGATGCTTACTCACCTTAAATGGAACAGAGACCAGATTTCTTGTTCCTGGCTTTTATTCTGTAAATTTTTACATTTGATTTGAATTCTTTGCTGTTGAATCTGGAACTGATGTTGATCTTGTTGCATGCTTAGATTCAGGTTGAAATAGAAATTTGATTTGGCTTGAGTTGTTGTAGAATTCGTTTTGATTTCAGCTTTGCACTTGGTTTCCCAGGTATGTATATTTTCTTTTCAGTTTTAAATGTTATTGAGGAAAAGAAGGTTTTGAGAAAATTTTTAAAGTAAACATTTAACCAGATTTCTTTTTTTTTTTAAAAAAATATACATATTACATTTGTAATACAAGAGAATTAGGCCACTTGTTATTCAAATTATTCCTAATCTTACAAGTGTACTTTGTATAGTCTTATCCTCTTACACATGTTTATTAGAGAGGTTTATAACTTAATACATGTAACTTTACATGTATTAATTAAATTTTAAATGTTTATAAAGCCTTAAAAATAAATTTCCTAACTTATAAATACATTTCCTTTTTATTTATACAAACCATATTTAGTCATGTATATAAAAAAAAGTATATTTAAACCTTTATTAAATCTTATTTAAGCTATCACATATTTAAAATAAATATTTATCTTATGTTTGAAAATATAGAATTTAACCTTAAATAGTTTTTTGAAAAAATTATTATATTAAATTCAACCCAAAACTTCCTATTCACAATGTATAAAAAGAATATTTTAATATTATAAAGAAGGTTATCAAATTATTATTATATTAATATGTTTATTGTGCATATATATTCACAATGGATTTATATATGTACATACTTAACATTTTATCATTATAGAGTTTGCTTATATCTATTTATATATATATATATATATATATATATTGATTTATTGATTTACTATAAGAGTTATTATTTTCAGATATTTATAATTCAGCATTTATTATAACTTAAATCCATTTATATACAATCCAGATATATATTTTTTTTTTATCAGAATTTTATTTGTTAAATTGATTAAAAACAGTTAATTATTCAATTATCAAATGTCCCAAAAATCCGGGTTATCACAAAATCCTTTCTATTTATAAGTCATTTTTTAAATATACTTATACAGATTTTATTACCTTATTTCCAACATTTCATTAGTTTACAACTTTGTCATTTAAACAATTTTATCGCAATTAGATTCAATTCAATTTAATTATCGAACACTTCGTAAAATAAAATTCACAGTATTCGTTTTATTTTAATTCAACCAATAATTGATGATAATTAAATATTATCATCTCCTAACAAACAACATTCATTAATAATCATTTTATATATATATATAATATAATTTTGGGAAAATTATTTCATTAACCATATTTTAAAACAATTTTATGTCGGCTTGTCTCGTTTAAGTGTAGAAACTCCTATCAATAGCATGGCGTCCCACGCATCGACCAGAATTTTTAAACAACTCAACGGATAAGTAAACACAATATAAAATATTTTATAACACTAACAAGTACGCTCTCTCATATATATACACTCAAACAAACTCATTCTAGGGTACTACTACTCTATCTCTAATGAGTCGAACCCCACAAGGCTAAGGTTATCACTAAACCAAAGCTCTGATACCAACTGTGACAACCCACATTTCGGAAGGTTTAAATCGAAAATAATCCACACATGTCCGACTTAAAAAATCCGGAACATAGATAATCAATGAGGTTAACTAAGAAAAATAAGAAAAGAAGAAGAAAACAAACACAGAATCTCGCAGCGGAACGATAAAATATAATAATTAAATAAACAGTTCATGAAGCTGTTTATATTATACATTTGATTATAATTCATACAACATTTATCAAAGTTATATATATAACAGAAACAAAATATAATGCAGCAGAACAACATGATGCAGGGAATAATAATAGTAATAATATACCACATCTTCGTCTTCGTCCTCCAGAATAAATCTTCAATAAGCTGAAAACTTAGGCTGACCCGAGCGTAATGAAAAGACGAAACACTCGAGTTAGGACTAAAATATTCTTAGGTGAGTCAAATCGATATCGCATAGAACGTGAGTGTCGTGGCAGCATATATGTTTACGGGCTTTTACATCTCCTATCCGGTTATAATGTGCATGCAATAACTCAAGAGATGTTACGGGATTTCCTATCTCTTAAGGATCCGTCAAATTATTTATATATAATAGAATACGCTATATATAATGTCTAATCAGTAAAATAAATATTTTTCTTAGCGTTAAGGCTTTACATTGATCCTCCTTAACGCGTTTTTAAGAATTGTCGTACAGTTTGCATATAAAACACCAGTAAACCGTCGGTGGATAGGGATGCGCCATGATATGACAACACTAAATCAAAATCGTAGGGGTCTCGTATAAGGATAAAATATGACAAGGCACATGAACCAATGCCTAAGGTAGGATACTACCAGTTTACACTTCCCGGTGGTTGGTAACCCCTAACGGCCCACCGTGTCCAAAACTCCCAAAATCCGAGGGTGCGACCAATCGATAACAATGCCATGATAGTAATACACAGAAGTGTGTCCGCTAGAGGTAGCTAACCTCATTGGCTGGTACGGCTCCTATTTTAGTGATTTCAAATTGACACAAAGGTCAAGCCAATCCATCATCGTTCTCTTTCTTCAAATCCAGCGAACGACGCCAAATCCAACCACTTCGTTCTGGAGTCTCCTTTGCGTACATAGTTGTTAAAGTGGTTCCAACATTGACAGAGAGTATGCCAATAAGAGGCCCCGGTGTAACAACCCGCATATTTTACGATTGAATATTTAAATGTTTTATTTAAATATAGAATCGTTAATCGGATTGAAGTCCGAAAAGCTACTTATTGTAAACAGTCGAATTGGGACTCGAGACCACCTCCGTTGAGTCCAAAATGGCGTTTACAACTTTTTTGAGTATAAACATCGATATGTTTGGAGTTGAGTAAAAATTATGACTTTTTCACTTTGGGCTTGGGTTTGGGTTTCAGCCCATCAACCTTCTAAATAACCTAGCCCTTCATCCAACTCCTCTTCATTCATTCTAATATTTCCTAACACTTCAAGCTTAAGTAAAAATGGGGAGAGGAATGGGAAATTAGAAATTCCTAAGCCCTAAATTCATTTGCAAACCCAAGTGTTAGCTCCAAACTCTTGGAAAAGCTTTGGTAAGCCTCCTCTTCATCTCCTCCAACTCATTCTCTCTTTAATTTCAGAAATTTCCTAAACCTAACTTAGGAAATGTTCTTCTTTTGAGCTTAGATTCAAGCCTCTTGAGTTAAAGTTGAAGAGTAGTTGATCTCCCTTTTTCTTTCAAGCTTCTCCTTCGTCGTTTTTGGATTTAAACGCGAGATTTTTATCTCACATCTATGTCTATAGCTATCTTTGTTGTTAGGTATGAATTCCTAACACTTGTGCATATTCATTTGCTTTTTATTTGAATTGATTTGGTGAACATTTCAATTTTTGGTGTTTTGAAGTCAAAACTTTGAAAATCCTAGCTTTGATTTGCGAACATGTTTTTGGTGGTGAATCGGAGAGCCTATAGGGCTGGGCTGTCGATTGGCAAAAGCCCCTAAAGTCCATTGCTCGACCGGTTGCAAATGGTGAGAGTTTGCTCTTCCATTTGATAGGCTGGAAAACAGTTTCAGCTACAGCCAGTCGACTGGCCCTCTACAGTCAGTCGACTGACTGCAGGCTCTGAAAACTCTCGGGTTCTGGTTCAGTCGACTGACTACAGAAGGCCAGTCGACTGACCTGCTTGTTTTTGTCTATTTTGCCTATTTAGCTTGAGATTCCAATTTTTTTATCGATTCGTGATTATCCGATTTATTGTTATAATTTATTATTGACCTTGATGACTTCTTTTTCGGGATTTTTGAGAATATCCATTTTGATGGATTCGGTATCGATTTCTTTGGATTTGATTCACGTCTTCGTATGTGGATTTTGGTGATTGATTGTTTCTACAAACATTTCTATGCTTTGTCACTTTAAAATACAAAGGTTTCTATACTAGTAGTAAATATTCAAACTCTTTTTCAAAGATGATTTCAACTCTATTTTTAATACAAAGCTCGTTTATAAAACCGTTTTCTAATCTATTAATATATACAAACCTTTACCTCATTCGTATGAGAAAATCTAATTAAACGGATTAGCAAAACAAGTGGTATGAAACGCTTGCGTTTACTTCGCCGGTTAATTCTTGGACTTGTTCGATTGAACTCTTATGACAATTTTCGAGTGGGAATCTACAATTTGTTCGTAAATATTTAAGTTAAGCTAGTGGTTATGGGACATGAAGCTAAACTCATATATTTACTAGCTTAGTGTAATCGACACTTTTATTGATCGATGATGATCATTTTATGATTTAGACTAGCGATTGAGCGATGTCTCTTTGTTGGTATGGGGATTAAATCCCGTTTGAGGAGCTTCGGCTCAAATTTGGCGGGGTAGCGACCCATGGTCTTCGGGCCGTTTGAGGAGCTTCGGCTCAAATTTGATGGTTAGCGACCATGGAATAGCGTTCCGTTTGAGATACACGTGTTGGTGAGTTTTCATGCTCTCGTTTGAGATAGGCCTTCCCCCTTTTTGTGATTTCTGGATTTCTAGTTGATGATTTCTAGTATTTACATTTCACCGATTTTGCGATTGGCATCGATCTGTGTGCCAATATTTATGTTTGGTGATTAATTTAAAGAATGTGACATTCTTTTTGAATGTTTGAGAATATTATAGATATTGTATGATTTTTGGTTGTTGCCTTATGTATACTTGTTATAGTATGACATTTTTGTTATCACACGTTTTTGTCATATCTCTTATCCTATTTTATCTTATAACTATAGGTAGACTGATCCGTTTATTATTTTCTTCTTAAATAATACTCGGATCAGACCGAGGTATTTCAGGTGCTTCTGCTTGACTTCTTATCAGGGTCCTTCACCTGACTTTTGTCTAACTACATTAGTTTGGTAGTTTTTGTTGTCATACATTTGAGATAGAGACTCCTTGATGTATAATTATTCTTTTGTCTAACACTTTTATCTATTCTTTTGTGATGTAGTGGTTCTAGATTGACCACTACTTTGATGTACACTTTTATGTGATATATTCATATCTGATTCCGCCTTTGTGATATGAATGTCTGTGACTGGTTTGTGTTATATTTATTTCTATATTTGTTTCCGAAAACTATTTAGCCACTGTGTGGTAGCTTTGAGTTTGTATTAGATATGACGGATTTCCTTCAGAAATGAAATGTAAGTTATATCATCGGACATATCGGTACTCGCACAAAGCAATTACATAGAGGATCGCTCCTCAATAGCCTTATTCTTTGTGCTAGTCGACGGCATTACTTAGTAGTGTCCTTGGCTAGCGTGAGTATAGAGGTGGGGCGTCACAGCATGGTATCAAAGCCAAACTTTGGAACAATGTAGAATAATCTAGCAAGGATCATTGTCTTAAGTCTTTCTTAGGAATCGTGCCATTGGATTTAATTCGAGTCTTCGTATCTTTCTATCCTATTTTCTTTTGTGATGCCTTGTTTTATCAATCATGTTTGTTTGATATTCATTTTAAGAATAACCTTTTTCTTTTTCTTTCTTTCTTAAAGAAGAAGAGATGGTTAGATCTAGCAGTCCCAGCACCGGTCAATCCAGTAGTCCTTCTCTGGATGGCGTATTTATGTCTACCCAACAACTTTTGGATCTTGTAAAGAATCCAAAGTTTATATGTGCTTTGAGTAAGGACCCCAAAAGGATTTTTCCTTTGAAACTAGAAGTGCCTTTCGACCAGTTTGTTGATATCACTCTTCGACTTGAAGAGGCCGATAAAGAAAATGATGTTGAAGTTGTGGATGCCAAACAAAACATCACCATCAACAAGAAAAGGCATATTAAGTTCAAAAGCCCTAATCCCAACAAGAAAGAGAGGCAGGCAATTTCGGTAGCAAAGACTCTTACCTCTAGTCGTGGACAATGCTGCAATTGTGGTTCTATGGACCACTATGGGATTGAGTGTCCAAAACCCTTTTCTTGTCGCTATTGCAAAAGGGTGGGTCATTTTTTATTTACATGTCCCAAACTTCAGAGTAGGAGAGAGGGAAAGTTGAATGTTCGTGCAAGCCCCTCGTAACCCTTCTCTTGGTCATGGTAATAATCATTCTATCCTTGACGATATTTGTTTTGTGATTATCTTATTCGAGTTCTGTTTGATTTGGGTTCATCTCATTATTTTATATCAAAAGAACTTGTTGATTCTTTCTCTTTTAATATTATGGGCTTGATGACTTCATTGAGAATTGCGAATTCGATTGATGGATCCGCAACACTCAATTTAATTTGTGAAAATGTCGAGATTATTTTATGTGATTATTCTTTTCGAGCCGATTTGCATGTTATGCGTTACTTAGGCTTCGGAATTTATTTTTGGGAAAGGATTGGCTTAATCATATGAAGCCCATATCCTATGTCCCGAGCGGACTATCTATCTTCGACGTCCTCAATCTGTTAAGCAGATTTCCATTGCTTTTAATGATTTTTGATTTCCAAATTTGGTGGCAATATTTTATTCTTTAAACCCACTTGATGAGAAAAGTGTTATTTCTCTCATTCAAGTAATTTGTGAATTTTCCGCAATATATTTGAGCTTGTCTTAGGATTATCACCTAAGCAATCTATTGTGTGGTGCTAAGGTCTTTTCAGCTCGACCTTGCCACCGGTTTTCATCAGCTACGAGTTGCGGAGGATAGCATTCCACTTACCGCATTCCGCACTCGTTATGATTTTTGTGAGTGGTTCATTCTGTCATTCGGTTTGACGAACCTTCTACCTTATTTCATCCATCTTATGAATCGAGTATTCTACGAATATATCGATTAGTTTATCCTTATATTTATTGATTATAGATGAAAATAACAAATTTAAAATTTGCAAATCTTTTTATTAAGATATTTATAAGTATGATTGAGTTTTGTTCTTAAAACGAGCAAAGAAAATTTGTAAATTTTATAAGAGACATGGTTATCATATATAAGATAATTTTGTGTTGTTTTGCCCATTAAGTGCTTTAAGAATTCTGGTCAATGCGCTTGATCAACGTTATCGATAGGAATCTCCTAAACGCTATGATGAGACAGTCAAACACAGTAAATTCTTGTAAAAAGTTAATTTTTCTAAAAAGATGTATATATATAAAGTTAATTATAACTTTGAAAGTCTTAGCTTTTCGGGAAAGAGAATCGATTAAAGGAACTCTTTTCTGATGCTTTTATTCTTGCGGTTCCCGAAGGGAACCAAGACTTTATTGTTTGTACCGATACTAGTCGTATTGGTTTTAGTGTCATTCTCTTGCAAAGGGAATGTGTTATCGCATTTGCTTCTTGACAGTTAAAGCTTGTCGAGACTAGATATGCCATTCATGATCTGGTGGTCGTGGCTATTGTTTTCGCCCTTAGAATTTGGCGTCATTATCTTTTGGGAGAGAAATTTGTTCTCTACACCGATCATAAATTTTTGAAGTATTTATTTTCTAAAAAGGTACTCAATTTGCGTCAACAACGTTGGCTCGAGTCCCTTGCACCTTATGATCTTGATATTTATATACTTCCGAAAAGGGTAATCGTGTTGTCGATGCCCTTAGCCGAAAGCAACAAGCAGTTGTTTCAAGGATGATATCCGAATGGAATGATCTCAAGATTTTATCCACTTGTGAGATTCGAGATCGTGAATCTGATTCATGTTCATCTCTTGTTTTGTATAGCCTTGAGGCTCATCCTTCTCTTTTGAACCGACTCCTTGAAGCTCAAAAGTAAGATCCCGAATTGGCTTTTCTTAGCCAAAGTTGTAGGGATCCAAATAAGGTTGATGGTTCGAAAGATTTTGAAATCGATGCTCGTGGTGGCATCCGAAAATTTGGTAGACTTATTGTGCCAAATATTTGTGATCTTTGTAAAGACATTTTAGGAGATTCTCATCGTTCTAAATTTACCATTCATCCCGGTAGTAGTAGCGACTTTATTATTGGGATGGAATGAAATCTGATATTGCTTACTTCATTAAGCGTTGCATGACTTACCAACTCATTAAGGCCGAGCATCAAAGGCCAGTGGGTTATTGCAACCTTTAGACATTCCAATTTGGAGGTGGGATCAAATTTCCATGGACTTCATTGACGGCCTTCTTCGTTCTCGTTCGGGTCATGACAGTTTATGGGTAATTGTAGATAGACTTGCAAAATCCACCCATTTTATTTTCGTTCGGTCCAATCGGACCGTACCTCTTTTGGCTAAACTCTATGTTAAATTAAATTGCATGGAGTTCCTACTTCTAGTGTTAGCAATCGCGATCCATTATTTTTCTAGTGGATTTTTGTAAGGTCTTCAAAAGCTTTGGGAACAAAGCTTAGTTTTAGCACCACTTATCGTCCTCAATCCGATGGACAAACTAAACGTGTGAATCAAACTCTTGAAGATCTCTTTCGTGCATGTGTTCTTGATTTTGATGGAAGTTGGGAAGATCATATTTCTCCTCTTGAGTTTTCTTCCAATAATAGATTTCAATCTTTTATTGGTATGGCATCTTTTGAGGCACTCTACGGAAGGCCGTGCCGATTTTTTTTCGTGTTGGCTTGAAGCCGGTGAGAAGCTGGTTTTAGGTCTAGATTTTATTGGTATTCATTTGTGTTTCACCAATGAGGGGTGTTGTGCGTTTCATTCAATCGGGAAAGTTAGCACCTCGATATGTGGTCCATTTCCCATCACTAAACGTATTTGTTCCATGGCTTATCGCCTTTTTATTACCGGCTCAATTTTATGCTATTCATGACGTTTTCCACGTCTCTCAACTACGGTAATACCTTAGGGATTCCGATTCTATTCTTGAGCCCGGTGTATTTGAAGAAATTGAAGTTTCACCAGATTTGACTTATGAGCAACATTCTATTCGAATCATTCGAAGATTAAACGCCTTCGAAATAAAGATATTATTCTTATGAATGTTCAATGGTCCTCAAATCCTAAGGATTTCTCTTGGGAATCTTGAGAATTCATCGAGCAAACACGTCCGGACTTACTCTTTCGTACCCTTTATGGTGAACTTCTTATTTCAAATCTTCTTTTGTGTTGATATGCTTTTATGGTTGTTACTCTCTATTTTCCTCTTAATTATTGCGAGGACGCAATTTCTTTAAGGAGGAGAGTCTGTAACAACCCGCATATTTTACGATTGAATATTTAAATGTTTTATTTAAATATAGAATCGTTAATCGGATTGAAGTCCGAAAAGCTACTTTTTGTAAATGGTCGAATTGGCACTCGAGACCACCTCCGTTGAGTCCAAAATGGCGTTTACAACTTTTTTGAGTATAAACATCGATATGTTTGGAGTTGAGTAAAAATTATGACTTTTTCACTTTGAGCTTGGGTTTGGGTTTCAGCCCATCAACCTTCTAAATAACCTAGCCCTGCATCCAACTCCTCTTCATTCATTCTAATATTTCCTAACACTTCAAGCTTAAGTAAAAATGGGGAGAGGAATGGGAAATTAGAAATTCCTAAGCCCAAAATTCATTTGCAAACCCAAGTGTTAGCTCCAAACTCTTGGAAAAGCTTTGGTAAGCCTCCTCTTCATCTCCTCCAACTCATTCTCTCTTTAATTTCAGAAATTTCCTAAACCTAACTTAGGAAATGTTCTTCTTTTGAGCTTAGATTCAAGCCTCTTGAGTTGAAGTTGAAGAGTAGTTGATCTCCCTTTTTCTTTCAAGCTTCTCCTTCGTCGTTTTTGGATTTATAGGTGAGATTTTTATCTCACATCTATGTCTATAGCTATCTTGGTTTTTAGGTATGAATTCCTAACACTTGTGCATATTCATTTGCTTTTGATTTGAATTGATTTGGTGAACATTTCAATTTTTGGTGTTTTGAAGTCAAAACTTTGAAAATCCAAGTTTTGATTTGTGAACATGTTTTTGGTGGTGAATCAGAGAGCCTATAGGGTTGGGTTGTCGATTGGCAAAAGCCCCTAAAGTCCATTGCTCGACCGGTTGCAAATGGTGAGAGTTTGCTCTTCCATTTGATAGGCTGGAAAACAGTTTCAGCTACAGCCAGTCGACTGGCCACCTGTAGTCAGTCGACTGACTGCAGGCTCTAAAAACTCTCGGGTTCTGGTTCAGTCGACTGACCTGCTTGTTTTTGCCTATTTTGCCTATTTAGCTTGAGATTCTATTTTTTTTATCGATTCGTGATTATCCGATTTATTGTTATCATTTATTATTGACCTTGATGACTTCTTTTTCGGGATTTTTAAGAATATCCATTTTGATGGATTCGGTATTGATTTCTTTGAATTTGATTCACGTCTTCGTATGTGGATTTTTGTGATTGATTATTTCTACAATCATTTCTATGCTTTGTCACCTTAAAATACAAAGGTTTCTATACTAGTAGTAAATATTCAAACTCTTTTTCAAAGATGATTTCAACTCTATTTTTAATACAAAGCTTGTTTATAAAACCGTTTTCTAATCTATTAGTATATACAAACCTTTACCTCATTCGTATGAGAAAATCTAATTAAACGGCTTAGCAAAACAAGTGGTATGAAACGCTTGCGTTTACTTCGTCGGTTAATTCTTGGACTTGTTCGATTGAACTCTTGTGACAATTTTCGAGTGGGAATCTACAATTTGTTCGTAAATATTTAAGTTAAGCTAGTGGTTATGGGACATGAAGCTAAACTCATATATTTACTAGCTTAGTGTAATCGACACTTTTATTGATCGATGATGATCATTTTATGATTTAGACTAGCGATTGAGCGATGTCTTTTCGTTGGTATGGCGATTAAACCCCGTTTGAGGAGCTTCGGCTCTAATTTGGCGGGGTAGCGACCCGTGGTCTTCGGGCCGTTTGAGGAGCTTCGACTCAAATTTGATGGTTAGCGACCATGGAATAGCGTTCCGTTTGAGATACACATGTTGGTGAGTTTTCATGCTCCCGTTTGAGATAGGCCTTCCCCCTTTTTGTGATTTCTGGATTTCTAGTATTTACGTTTCACCGATTTTGCGATTGGCATCGATCTATGTGCCAATATTTATGTTTGGTGATTAATTTAAAGAATGTGACATTCATTTTTAATGTTTGAGAATATTTGAGATATTGTAAGATTTTTGGTTGTTGCCTTATGTATACTTGTTATAGTATGACATTTTTGTTATCACACGTTTTTGTCATATCTCTTATCCTATCTTATTTTATCTGATAACTATAGCTAGACTGATCCGTTTATTATTTTCTTCTTAAATAATACTCGGATCAGACCGAGGTATTTCAGGTGCTTCTGCTTGACTTCTTATCAGGGTCCTTCACCTGAGTTTTGTCTAACTACATTAGTTTGGTAGTTTTTGTTGTCATACATTTGAGATAGAGATTCCTTGATGTATAATTATTCTTTTGTCTAGCACTTGTATCTATTCTTTTGTGATGTAGTGGTTCTAGATTGACCACTACTTTGATGTACACTTTTATGTGATATATTCATATCTGATTCCGCCTTTGTGATATGAATGTCTTTGACTAGTTTGTGTTATGTTTATTTCTATATTTGTTTCCAAAGACTATTTAGCCACTGTGTGGTAGCTTTGAGTTTGTATTAGATATGTCGGATTTCCTTCGAAAATGAAATGTAAGTTATATCATCTGACATATCGGTACTCGCACAAAGCAATTACATAGAGGGTCACTCCTCAACAGCCTTATTCTTCGTGCTAGTCGACGACATTACTTAGTAGTGTCCTTGGCTAGCGTGAGTATAGAGGTGGGGCGTCACACCCGGTCTCTTTAATAACTAAACATCGTTTTACACACCGGTTGGTACTTTTACATTTCGAAAATGATTAATACTTGGTATCAAAATATCATATTGGCTTCAAAATCAATTTCATTTCGAAATATCATATTTACTTCAAATATGTCAATTTCCACTTGAAAGTCATTTTCACTCCAAAATTCGATTTGAATTACAATTTGGCTTATAACTTTATTTTAACCCAATTCGCATTTAAATCCATAATTTAAATATAAACATTCCCACTCTGACCAATTTGGATTTTTAGAAAATAGTTTGAAAATTTTAAATAGTTTAAAAGATAAAAATATTTTAATATAAAATAGTTTGAGTATTGTAAATGGTTTACATAGTATAATAATTTGGAAAATCAAAGTAATTTAGACATCTAAAAGATAAGTTTTCTAAAAAGTTTATATAATAAAATAATTTATTTTTGAAATTAGTTTCAAAGTCAAACTGATCCAATTTTTTTTTCCAATTCAAAACAATTCAATTTCCATTTCTATTTAATCGATTCCATTCCGATTTCAATTCGAATTAACTTCGATTCCAATTTCAATTCAAATCAATTTCAATTTCAATTCAAATCAATTTCAATTTCAATTCCAAATCCAAATCGATTTCTATTTCAACTTCAACTATTTGATTCAATGGTTAAATTTCAACTCAATTCTCAATTTTAAACCATTTCAACTTATATCAATTTCGAGCTCGATTTTCAAAATATCGATTTAAATCATTTAAATCAAATTTAACTTCAATGTTCAATTCAATGTCCAAATCTTTAAAATAATTCAATTCCGATCTCAACTTTTTTGAAATATCGATTTAAATTACTTTTACTTAGCAATATTCAAAGTTCGAATAAAAGTCCAATCTTTTAAAACAAATCAATTTTCGAAGTTTAAATCAAATTTCGATTATAATCTCAAAATCTCAACTTCGATTATTTAAACAATCCTTGTTACCAAATTTCAATTTCAAAATTTCGAGCTCAAGTTCGAAAATAACTCGATTTTTCTAAATTCGATTTTTACTTCTTTAAATCAAATCATTTAAATAATTTCAAATCAAAAATTTTAAAATCATTTAATTTAACCAATCCGGGGTCCGTATATAATTTTCTATCCTATGACCAAGTGAATCCATTATTTCAATTTAATTTCAGGGATGGATATATATCATTTCAATCCAAAATAAATGTCATAGGTATATATCATTTCAACCTATTTCATAATTTATTCGAAATAATTCGATTTACAGTTTTATATACTGTAAATAATATACAGGATGATAGCAGGATATATCAAAATAAATAAACATCCAAATCATCCAAAACATCAATTAATAGCATCCATCACAATCAACATCCAAATTAGCTAATAATTCACAAGAATTTCATAGTTATCAATATCAGGTAATTTACTGGCAACTAAATTCCAATTTTATATTTACTGTCAATTTTAATACCTACAGTCAATTCATATGTCAATTTCATTTTCAAATAACAGTCCATAAAATCAAATAACTTCATGATTTAATTTTAACGAACATAAAAATATTATAGTACGTCGTGAGCGTTAAAAACACTCACCTTTTATTTTAAACTGAAATTATTCTAGCTTCAAATAAATTCCAATCCGACTCCAAGCTGTAGACTACGTCGATACAGTTGCACTGCCACTCGTTTCACCCGAAACGGATCTCATATGAGAGAGTTATTCAATTTTTAGTTCATCTATTTGAATATAATTTAAATTAACAATTTATATATATATAACTAAATTTTCAATCAAATATTGTGATATCCCGGAATTTTGGCAATATCAATTTAATAATCTTTATAAATAATTAAATTGATTTGTCGATTTATTTTATAAATTGACAAGTTTATTCATTTTAAAAGGTTAATAACATTTTAATTGGCAAGTTTATTTCTTTAAAAACTAATAACATTTTAATTTGGGAATATCTTTTCTAACAATTTTAAATTGGGAAGATTTATCTTTCTAAAACTTATATATAAATGTTTTATATTTATAATGTATATATATATAGGTATATATATTATAAATAGGGAGTCTTTTAAAACTATGTTTTCAAATTATAATATATATGTATATATATATTGTGATTTGGAGTTATGTATTAAATTCAATATAGTAATTATCAAAGCTAATGTTAAAAGTATTTCCATTTAGAATATATATAATTGTATATATTGAAATGGGAAGAATATTGAATTTGAATTTAATAAAGTATTTTCAAACTTTAATATTTATATAATTTGTAATTTGGAAATTTGTAATTTAACTTAATACTTTTGAAAATGATATTTATGATTTAAATAACAAGAATAATTTCTTATTTAAAAATATATATGTAAGCTTAAGTTTAAATAAGGTTTAAATTAGAAGTTCATTTGTTTTTTTTTCCTTCATTTTAATTTTAACATAAGGTAAATTGTTTAAGATTTTTATACAAGGAGTTAAACTAAATTTCTCAAATTTATAAACATATGTTATATGATTTGATCAAAATATAAGTTACTTGAATTCACATTTGTATATTTATAAATCTAAAAGCTTAATTGTATAAAGATAAATACATTTTTATATACATAAAAATATTGCATAAATACATATGTATATAGCTTAAATAAATTAATAAAAGACAAGATAAAACACTTGTAAACATATGGAGGCTTGGATGCATATGTGTAAGCTAATTAACAACATAAGAAGACAAGTGGCTTTATTTGTTTTTCTCTTTGATAATTATAATTTTTAAATTTTAATAATAAGAAGAAAGTTGTCTGCATTTTCAGTTCTAAATCCTTCTTCTCATTTTCGACTAAAACAAAATAGATCTAAGAAATAAAAGACTGGAAATCAAAATTTAAAGAAAAAGTAAAACCTGGGAATCAAAGAAAGAAGAATAAATCTGGAAATGCAAATCAGAAAAAAAAGAAAGATCAAGGAAAATTCAATAAGAAGTTTCAGATCTTCAAATGCAACCTGAAGTCATGCAATCAGATAAGGAAATTAAACAGCAAGATTAAAATTCAACAAAGCAAAAGAAAAGCAAGTTTAAAATCAAACAAGCCTGGAAACCAAAACTGTTCTCTGTCTCTGTTCTCTGCATTATTGCCTGGTGAGTAAACCTAAGTTTTAAAAACAGTTTTAAATCTTGGATTTCTACTTGTTCTTGTGAATGAACATCTTCATGTTATCTGAATACTTGAATTAAAATTGGATGCATGCTTGAATTATACATTTTTGAATGTCTGTAGTTTACATATGTCTCTGTTTAAAATAACAGTGAGTAAATATTATTTTAAAAATAGATTTATGTTTTGTTTATGTGATGATTCATTATTTGAAATGTTGTAATGTATGCATGTTTGTATATTAGTGTTTGAAATGCCTGTATGCATGCCTGTATAGTTACATTTGAATGCCTGTAAAGTTTTCATAGTCTCTGTGTGATAATAGTTGGATTCATTTCATAATAAAATCAATAACTCGAAGTTGATTGTGAATTGGCTAATGATTTATAAATAGAAGTTGTTTGCAATCAAGTAATCTATCACCTAAAAATAATTACAGATTTTAAAAGTGAATAATTGGCTCTGAAATTTTGAGTTTACAGTAAAATCCTAATTTGGATCAAAAATTTTATAATTTTAATTTTCAATTTCGATTTCATCATTGAATTGCATATAGATAAACATGATTTTTGAAACTGGAATCATGATTTTTAGATTAGTAATCGATGAGAAATTTCGAAATTTATGTTTTCGTCATTTCGACCAATCGGAGGTGAACGGCGACGATCTGGGTGCCGTGGGTGAACTCGAAGGTGGAGGGGAAGGTGGAGATCTCGGGAAAAATCACTCGAGAATTTATAGTTAGGTGTGTTGATCGGAATTGATCAAGTTAGGGCTTCGTTTTTGTTTTTAGTCGACGAAGGTCATATGGGTTTCGCGGCACCGTTGGACAAACGGAGTTGATCGCATATGGTTCTGGAGGCTCGGGGCAGTGAGGCGGAGCTGGGGTTAAGACGGCGAGGAGTTTCGAAGCTTTGGTTGCCGTGGAGGATGGTTTTTCTGGTGATGGTGGTTTTGAACTGATGGGTTAAATAGCTCGTTTCGTTTCTCTTTCGTATCGAGACAATCGAAGTGGTCGATCGTGGTACCGAGGTTGAAGGCGACTTGGTGGAGGCCATCGTGAAGTTCATCGACGTCCAGCGTGACGGTGCACGTGCACGAGCAAGTCTGTGTGCATCTGGAAGTTTTGTTTTGGGGAAGAAGGGGTTTCACGGGTTTCATTCGGGGATATCTGGGTTTGACTCGAAGTATGGTAGAATGGGAATGAACTCGTGAGTTTCTTCGAGTTTTGGATCGTTTTACTCGGGTTCTGGTGAGAGCAGGCATTAAGTTTTTAAAGGGAATGTTTTTTTAAAGTTTTAAACAAAAGAAGTTTTGTTTTGTGATGTTCTGAGCTTTAAAAACAAAGGCAAACAAAATTGTAACCATTTAAACTAAATTGATTTCTAGAAAAATCATCTAAACAAGTTTTAAATAATTTAAATATATAAGTTTTAAAAGATTAAGGAAGTGGATTTGAAAATAATCTTTGTATTAAAATTTATTTAATAACTTTGAAAGGTTTCAAAGATTTTAAAGGTTAAAATTTAAATGTTGTAATTGTTTAATTTTAAATAAGGAGTTATCTTAAGTAATTAAGAGTTTTGATTTATTAAAGGAAATTAATATGTGAAATTAATAAGGATAATTCATTTATATAAAATGATTTAAGAATAGATAATAATTTAATTAAGATAATGGTTTTCTTAATCAAGATCTTTTATAGTTAAGAAATTATTTAATTTAGTTAAATAATTAACTAAGTAATTAATTAATGATTAATTAAAGATAATCACTTATAAATTAATTAAGTATAATTACTTGATGAAGTAATTAAGAAATAATTACTGGATGTAATTTAGTAAAAATAAAATATTTAGTAAAGTAATTAGAGGATAATTATTTTATGAAAGTAATTAAATAAGAAGTGATTAAGAGTTAATTAATTAGTGTTATTAATTAAATAAATTATTTAATTAAGTTAATTAAAGGATTAAGATTAATTAATAAGGTAATTAATTATTTGTTAAGGTAATTAATTAAAGGTAATTAATTAAGGGAAGTAATTAAGGGAAGTTAATTACTGGATTAGATTAATCAAACATGATTAATAATTATGGTTTAATTAAGATTAATTATTTAATTAATTTAAATATAAATAAATAATTAAAGATTGTAATTAGGAATCATTAGTTTATAATTAATTAATGATGTAATTAAGAGTTAATTAATTAAGATTAATTAATCAAATGATAAGTGATTAATTGTAATTAATTAAGGCTTAAAGTAATTAATTATAATTAATTAATTAATGAAGTAATTAAAGGTTAATTACTGTATTTGGTTAAGGATAATTAAATTGTGAAATTAATTAAGATAATTACTTAAATGTAATTAAAGAATGATTAATCAAGGTGATTAATTAAAGTGGATAATTAGAGAAAGATTAATTAATTTATTTGTAATTAATTAATGATTATATAAGTAAGATTTATAATGAAGTAATTAATTTAATTTATTTTAAATTAATTAAGAGATGAAGTGATTAATTTAATTCACTTTAAATTAATTAAAGATAGAGATAGTTAATTTAAATCAATTTTAAATTAATTATGTTATGATTAAGTAAATCATTGCTTATATAAGAATGGATGACATTGATTTGTCTTGAATGGATGTAATCTCAGAAATGAGATAAGTAATGTTGTGTGGTATGAATGCTTGGTTGTATTATGATGGTAATATAGGTTAACTATTGTGATGTTGATATGGATTACCTATTTGGTTATGAATCATCTGTTTAAATGATAATGTGATTATCAATTGTGACTTGTGAATTATCTATCTGTATAGATAAGTTAAATTGTTTAAACCTTTAAACAACTTGGCCTTAAAAGATACGTTTTGGATTTCGATGAGACCGGGATCGGGTTTTCGTATACCGGTATTCCAGGTCTGGAGACCCGAATACCACATCGATCCAAATTAACGATAGGTCGTGAATCTCAAGTGAAGATGAAGATTCAGAGTGCAAGGGTTATTGTCGTTAACTCTGAGGGTGATTCCAAAATGAGTGTAACGAGATAATGCCTTCGGTTTCGTTCGAACCCGGAACGAACTTGTATGGATTGAATGTTTTCAACACATCGTCAGGCGGACGATGAGCATTCTAAGTGATATGTTCTGATTAAAGGTAATCGTAACCTCAAGCCTCATCAACCGGGAATGGCTAAAACAGGGGAGGTGCAGCAAGGTTTCGTGGGTAGCACCCACTGAGAGCAAGATAGATCCCTGTCTAGAGGTCCCTTTTCTTTTATTCGGCTTAGTGTGTGGTTGGTCGCGCCGACTACGGGATTATCTTGTTCGGGATTATCCAGTAAGGGATGGTTCCGGCTTTGTGTTGCAGGGGAGCGGGCGTACTCCTCGGTACGGTGATCTAGGCCACGTACTGTGACAGGCGGTACCCCAGTAGCCCTGCCATTGTATGGAATCCAAAATCCAATAAGTGCCAACGGACTTGATTGTATAACCCACTTTGTGGCTAGTATGCTGGAATTTAATAATGTAACAATTTCAGCTATTTCATATTTACTTGAAAACCCTAGACCCTATTATAATACAATCAGATTTCCTATCAAATGTTTTAGTTAGCGTAAGGTAAAAACTTACCCATGTTTATTTGTGGGAAGTCTTACGTGACACTTTTGTTTCCAAAGGTTTTCAAAGTTAAGCAATTTAACCGTTTACTCACACCAGACCCATGTCTGACCCAAGTGTTTATTTTCTGTTTTATTAAACTCTTGGGTACTCAAATTTGTATGAGTAGTCAAGGGGATTCAGGTTAGTCTTGACGAATACTGGAGGAGTTGTGGAGCAGGAGGCTTCAGCGTGTAGATATATAGAGTTTCCACTGTGATGATGTATTGTATTTATGTACTTGTGTTGTATAATAGACAGAAGTTTATAACTGTCTATTCTGTGATGTATAAGTTGTGTACTCTGATGTATATGATACTATGTAATATCTTATGTGATATAATATATTTCTCGTTCCGCTGTGAGATTTCTGATGTGTTGTTGTTCTTTCTTCTTTTCTTTTCTTCTTCTATCCCTTTCTTTCTTCATAATGATGCGTCTTTCTGGGCATAGGAAGGCGGGTCGTTACATTTGGTATCAGAGCGAGGTTGAGTGAATACCTAGGCTCTGAAGTGGTGTCTATCTTGAGAGCGCGTAATTGTTAGTTATATAAAAATGGTTTTATATTGTGTTAATTGATCGGTTGAGTGGTATATGGATTCTGGTCAATACGAGTAGCTAACGTTATTGATAGGGATCTCTAAACACTTGAACCAGGCCAATGGACACAATTTTTTTTTAAGAGGTAGATGAAATAATTTTACCCAGAAATAATTTCTATATAAAAGGTATCATTTTAAATATATATATATTTATTTCTACCTATTTGTTGGGTTACCTGTTCGGGTTTTCCAATATGAGTTATAAAGGTAGATAGGGTGGTAGTGTGTGTAACACAATTACCAATGGTTAGAGTTTGAGTGTTGAGGTTGGAAGTGTAATTGTCGAGACTGTAGACCTAATACTGTCTCGAGTAAACTTTGTTGTGATGTAAAGATTTCATCAATCTCCGAAGGAAACTGTTTAAATTCGGAGTTTATCTTTGAAGTTGAATGAGCAGAAGCGAGTGATGGTATCTCGGTAACTTCTGGAAGAAGTAGCTGTGTGGTGAGACGTAGTGACTATGGACGTTTCTAAAGATGTTTCTTCTGGAGCAAGTTTAAGGAAGTAGATCTGTTTCGGTGTTGTGGCTGAGTCCAGCAGGGTGTTTCTGTTGCTTTGAAGTCCGAATTTCTCGAGGAGTTTAGGATAAGAAGTCTTTGGCATCTATGGCAGCAGTGCAGCTCGGAGTGTTCTGTGTGTTAGCAGGAAGTTTCTGGCTGAGCAGTTTTTCTGAAGGTAAAGTCCAGAAGCAACAAAGTTGATCTATTTCTTCGATGGATTGGTTAGTAAGGCATAAGCTGTTCTGATTTGTGAAAAGAGAACGATATCTGTGGAAGTTAGGTCGGGTTGATCGCAAAAGAGACTTGCGATTATTTGAGTATTCTCTTGGTATTATTGGAGATTGAGATTCCGTATCGACTTGATTCGTGGAGTTACCGATGGTTCAGCTTAATAGAAGGATGTCTCCGAGAGAAGAATTTGGTGAAGCGGCTCAGGATTCTTTGGAGAGGAATTGATCACACCTAATGTCACATCCTGAAATTTTCGACTTTCGAAAATTCGACATCGATACTCACTTTATCGACTGCCGAGCAATCGAGTGCCGGAAACTCCAATAGTGAGGGTTTTAAGAAAAAGAAAAAAAGTAGAAGAAGAAGAAGATAGAAGAAAAAGAGAAGAAAGAAAGAAGAAGAACAACAGAACAGCAACAGAAAACAATATCAGAATCTTACACATCGCAGCGGAACAATATACAATAGATAAATGAATATCTTTTAAAAACAAAAGAATTATATATGTTATTACATTACATCACATCATATCATCAGAGTCAATAAACAACAATGGACAGTTATATAAACTTGTCCTCATACAGAATACACAGCGGAATAAATACTATCAGATACAAATACTACGTCTCGCCATCCAGCTTATCTCCAAAGCTCCAGAATATCCAGAATATCCTGATAATCTAACTCTAGACTGCCCGTGTGGAAATTTGTGGGCACCCAGAGTTTAGAAGGGAACAATAAACTCCGAGTCAGTCATGGTGACTGGTGTGAGATCGTAAAACAGTTTATCTTTAAATTTAACAACAGAAATATCTTTAAAGTCAATTCGCAATGCTTTTGGAAAATGAAACTACCATAAGACCTCCCGCCACACACACAATGCAAACGCAGAATTGGAGGAGATTTCTTCTTATGATAGTCAAAGATGCTTACTACGCGAAAATCAAATTCTTTTTGATATTATTATTAGTGCATAGTGGAAAACATTTCGAAAGTAGAATATAAATCTTAGCCAGCATAGGTACCATTATATTATGCCTGCTATAGCTGCCTCCTGAGGAGACAGGTTATACAATTGAAATCGTAAAGGCTCGTATTGTTTCTTTGGATTTCCAACAAATGGTCAGGCTAAGGAACTTCCTATCCACGATGGGTACGTCCCTGGAATAGACGACCCGAGAACCTAACCGGATCTCTGCCAACACAAGGCCGGGTTACCTCTGCAAAAATAGGTAACTACTGACACGCGTATGCCATCCCCCGATCGTCACCGATCTTCCCGAGGATCCCCGATTCGCAACAAACCACATAGATAATAATAATGCAGTAACCACAGAGGTTAAGTATCTGGGCTCCATACCATGATACCACCTTTATCCAGAAGGAATGACATACACTAAGGGGCGCTACTCCCTAGAACCTTGCTGCATTCGTCCTGTTTCGACCATTTCCGGGGTGTGAGGCTCGACGAAGTCTCGTCCACAAAGCTACGCTTTCTCAAAAAGCCCTGCTTCGGGTCAAACAAAATGATCAACCTATGATCACAAAGATATAAGATCAAACAAATGATCATATCACAAATGATCAAACACTGATCATTTCACAGCAACACTCAGTATGCCACGTTACCAAATTGGGATATATCGCTGATAAATTTCAACTACATAACCTCTGAGCTCGTACGTCTCAGAGAAGGGTGTTAAGCTAAGAGAATAAATTCTCCACCACCAACAGAAATGTATTTGAAAGAAATCAGCTTTATATCTCAAATTGTAACGTCAGACGCACAATCCATACAAGTCTGTTCCGGGATCGAACAGAACCGAAGGCACTTCTCACGAAGCCCTTGCATATCCGGATAAATTTCTAATCACGTCCGGACTTCCCGTCACTAAGGGTGATAAAACCTCTAAATCGAAGATCAGTCGATGTAGAGTAACTCGACGGTAATCCTTCCGTTTTCAAAAATATCCGGTCTTCAACACCGGTCTTCAAATGCAATTCATAACGACGTATCACATATTCGGAATGGTTTATACGACCCCATGGTCCTTTCCCGGCTAACCCGAATAGTGAGCGATTATTTAAAAATAAGTGTGGCATTCAAATTCATCCAATTTACAACAAATACCTATTTAAGGTAATTATTGATAGTCGGTTATTTAACTATCAATAAAGATGCGCAACATCATCAGATTCCAAATAATTTTCCCAAATTTATTTATTCTTCAAAAATATCTTTATAAGATATAAAATTTCCACACTTAACCATTTGAAAACAATTCAAATATTCACTTTTCAATTTATCTTTAAAAGATAAAAACTCAAACGGTTCATTTCACATTGGAAAAGCATTTCCATACTTATTTAAAAATGAGTAATTCACAAATCATTTATTTTCAACACTTAGAAAATATTCGATATACATAAAAATCAAAATTAAGTATATATCTCATTCTTTAAGGAAATCATTCTTAAATCACATTTATTTGAGTCAAAACGAATGTTGCGTAAAACATCGTTACGACGACTCGAAATCACTAGTATAGGGATTCAGAATTAAGATAGATATATAAATCCCAATACTATATAAAATATTTCCTTTCGGAAATCATTTACTATAACAACAGTGTTATAGTCCACCATTTCCTTATTTCTCGAAAACGTCTATTTCAACAATAAATGTTAAAATCTATGATTTCGATAGTTCACACGTTTTAAAACATCTTTTAAAACACTTAACTTCACTTCAAATATCACTTTTCCAAAATTATATCCATTTTACTTAAAAATATATTCACTGTCCAAAATCGTGAATATACTTCACTAACCACATTTCAGTCTTTTCTACACATTTTATTTCCATAAAAATTCGCTATTTAAAATCGCGAATATATCTTCTTTAATGTCCTTCTATATTTGATTTATCCAATCAATTGATTTCGAATTTATAAAACAACGTTTATCAATTCTATTTCTATTTTCTAACGACTTCAATTTAATAAATCTTCTTTATTAATAATTCGATCAATATCCCATTTAAAGGCAACAATCCAAGTTACAAGTAAATTTCTTATCAGTCTTTATTCTACAACTTCATTCATTTTATAACTTCATTCATTTTATAAATCTATAAACTTCAACTTTTATAAATCTATAAACTTCAAATCTTCGCAATTTATAATTCTATCAATTTTCTATCTTGCCAGTTTATAATTCTATAAGCTTCATATCTTTACAATTTAACACTTATGAAAACTCGTTTTAAAATTTCAATTGATAAAATATAGATTTTGTACATCTTTTATAATACATTAAAAATCTCAATTTAACCCATTCTAAAATTAAATCGACTTTCATTTCAAAAGTCACACTTTGGTTATATTTCACAATTTAAAATTTTCATAACTTTAAATTTATAACATTCATTTATTTAAGATAAATAAATCCCAAAATTTAATAAATCGTATACTTTCCAAAAATCACTTCAAAATCCCTTTTAAAGTAAAAATCGTTTATTTTTAAACTTTAAAAATTGAACCCGATGATGCAACGCATCAATTAGTCAATCACAACAGTCAATATCATATCTCAACATATGATACAGAATACATCACAATATCTGTACATAAATAACTACTGTGAGGAATCCAGTTGGATCCCTCCAACCTGTTTTCCTGCATCCACAGATGTTAGCACAATACCAATTCCGCTCCAGTACGGAATTATCGCGGTATATAGGTTTTTTTATAAATCCGCTTACTAACGGCGAAATAGGGTCTCATCCGCTATACGAGGCGGGAAATCATAAATCCAATATATACATATGCCAATATGTATATACTGCTATATATATAGATATATCCTATAATATCTAATATCACATCCACATAGCAATCAGTCAATCAATAAATAACTGTAAATAATTCCACATTCAATTGAGTGAGAAGATCTCACCTTAGCTTTTATTTGCCATCCCATTTCCATTCTAGTTTGTTTTCTTCGGGGTTTTAAACCTTGTATAAATAATTATACACATTCATTAATATTCGAATTAACTGATCAATAAATTTCCGTTTAATAAATTTTATTAACACGTGATTTCATTTTAAACAAATTTTCTCCTTTTAATAAATTATTTTTGGCTTTCAAACAAATTCCTTTTTTTTAAAAAAATTTGTTTTTAACAAAAATTAAATTCAAAACTATTCTTAATAAATTCCAATTTTTATTTTATATAATATTTGGACCAGTCGCATAAATAGATTTCCACTCGCTATATTTAATTAACCCAAAAGTTCAATTTTAAACCAAAAATAAAATTTTAAACCCGTTTTCTTTTATAGATTTTATCTTTTCCTAAACCAATAATTAAACCAAACAGTGATAAAAATTCTCTTAAACTGGTGATTCGATTTTAACCAAAATTTTCTCTTTGAACAGGTATACAGAAACCAAAAATAGTAATCACCTCGGCAAAACCAGGAGCCACGCCGTACCCTCACGAATTCGCCTCCATCCTCCTCGTCATCGTACTATCGTGCTGCCCCCAAATGCCCTTGATTGAAGTTCATGAGATACCCCCCCCTACGCGATTCCACCTCGCCGCGAGCTCCACCGCGAAACCCTGGTCGCCGCTCGTTCGTTCGATGACGAAGCCACCTTCCAGTCGCGCTGCCTTGCCTCACGAAGCCCTGACCTCCACGACTTGCGACACTGCCGACTCCCTGAATCCCCGCCTCACGATGATGATGCCGCGGCCACCATTGATCGAACGAGTCGAATTTGATTTCCCCTCCATCAATGCGAGCTCGCGATTTCGATACGAAATCGAAACTGACTTCGTCCCTTTGTTCGATTGAAAAAAATAGGGGTCGCGTTTGATTTTTAGGAAGAGGAGCTCGGTATTTTAAAAATGGAGGAGGAAGGGAAACGAGATTTCTTTTTCGTGTAAATTCAAACTGAGGAGAAGGGTTAGGTGATTATTTTTATCAGGGAACGAGGGTATGGGTTACACGATCGCTGGCGTGATACTAGGCGTGATTAAAGGAGGGAACAGTAGTTTGATTTTTGACCAAATTCAATTTAAAAATTAAATTGAATTCGATTTAATTTCAACGCGTTTATGTGTCGTGTGCTCACGGATTAACTCCAAAAAATACGAAATTGGAAATCCGACAATAATACAATATTCCGGACCCAATGGAACTGGTTTCGTCGAATTCCGAGACTGTGCCTCGGACGGCTATTTTTAAATATCGGTTCGAACGATAAATTTCAAAACTGAACAAATCGTTTTCAAATTCGATTCTGAAGCTTCTGTTACCTTCAGAATTATCAATATATATTTTACAAGCGTTTGAAATATCTTTCTTTAGCAATAAATTGAAGATTCAAATTTTTATTCAACTTCAATCGATTAAATTTTATAATTTAATCGTCAGTTTCAAAGTTATATTCGGGATACAAATTAAATCATCATTCAAATATTTAAAATAAATTAAATATTCTCAATTTAATTCGTTCAAAATTCTGGGTCGTTACACCTAATTTTCTGAAGGGAATTCTACTGGGATGTTTTTGACCAAGTGGAAGGGTTCACTAAGATTTTATGGTTTGGTGAACTGTGGATGATCAAGTTTGTACTCGAGTTTCTCCGATGGCATTCTCATCTGTTCCAGATCAGAGTTGTGCAGCGAAAGCAAGATAACAGCTATTCTAGAGTGGGAGCAACCGGGAGTTGTGATTTTCTTGGAGTAGAGGATTTCTATAGGAAATTCAAGTGTATCTCTAAGTTGAAGGAATTTTCAGGATTTGGAGATAAGGTTGTCAAGTGCAACTGTTTGGCTATTCCAGAAAGGAGAAGTAGTTAGAAGTACTCTAATGTTTGTGGAGTAGAATCGGGTTCTGGATTTCGGTGATTTTTGGGAAACCATTTTGTTGAGTAGGATTCGGAAATTGGTTTGATATTAGTCTAGTCTATTTCAGGAAGCATCAGCAAGAGCTAAGCTAATCAGGAAGGATGAAGTGACTCAGGATCGTCAGGAGAGTTATACAGTTAAGAATGGATGGAATTTGGAATTTGAAGTTGAAATTTGGATATTGTTTAAGTTTTCTCCAATCAAAGGAGATATAAGATTTGGAAAAATTGGAGAGTGAGCTGCAGAAGTATTATGAGATTTTTCCTATGTTCCCAAGAGGATTAGTTCTTTGATCTATAGGATTAAATGGCCAGTTCGGATAACTGGAATTCATTTTATTTCACGTATCTCTGAGGGAATACGTGTTTGATCCGTCATTGGTTGTGGGATCAGCAGTTCAGAAGGATTTGGTAGTTGAGATGGTTTTGAGTTTAGTCTGATATTTTGTTCAGATTTGTAATCTAGATGGGAAGGAGTTCTAGACTATTGTAGATAGTTAGTTAAGATCCTGTAGAACGAGTATCCCGGTATATATATATACTTGGGGAAACTCGAGGAAATTCTATCCAGAATTTGTCTGGATAGTTAAATTTGTTTGATTAAATTGTTTGCTATGATTGTTAGAATATGATTGATATGTATGGTTGCTGTTTGAAATTAAAATTAAAATTTTGCTGGGTTATTAAATTATCTTTGCTTTTAAATTTCGGGGACGAAATTATTTTAAGGGGGGAGGAATGTGATATCCCGGAATTTTGGCAATATCAATTTAATAATCTTTATAAATAATTAAATTGATTTGTCGATTTATTTTATAAATTGACAAGTTTATTCATTTTAAAAGGTTAATAACATTTTAATTGGCAAGTTTATTTCTTTAAAAACTAATAACATTTTAATTTGGGAATATCTTTTCTAACAATTTTAAATTGGGAAGATTTATCTTTCTAAAACTTATATATAAATGTTTTATATTTATAATGTATATATATATAGGTATATATATTATAAATAGGGAGTCTTTTAAAACTATGTTTTCAAATTATAATATATATGTATATATATATATATATTGTGATTTGGAGTTATGTATTAAATTCAATATAGTAATTATCAAAGCTAATGTTAAAAGTATTTCCATTTAGAATATATATAATTGTATATATTGAAATGGGAAGAATATTGAATTTGAATTTAATAAAGTATTTTCAAACTTTAATATTTATATAATTTGTAATTTGGAAATTTGTAATTTAACTTAATACTTTTGAAAATGATATTTATGATTTAAATAACAAGAATAATTTCTTATTTAAAAATATATATGTAAGCTTAAGTTTAAATAAGGTTTAAATTAGAAGTTCATTTGTTTTTTTTTCCTTCATTTTAATTTTAACATAAGGTAAATTGTTTAAGATTTTTATACAAGGAGTTAAACTAAATTTCTCAAATTTATAAACATATGTTATATGATTTGATCAAAATATAAGTTACTTGAATTCACATTTGTATATTTATAAATCTAAAAGCTTAATTGTATAAAGATAAATACATTTTTATATACATAAAAATATTGCATAAATACATATGTATATAGCTTAAATAAATTAATAAAAGACAAGATAAAACACTTGTAAACATATGGAGGCTTGGATGCATATGTGTAAGCTAATTAACAACATAAGAAGACAAGTGGCTTTATTTGTTTTTCTCTTTGATAATTATAATTTTTAAATTTTAATAATAAGAAGAAAGTTGTCTGCATTTTCAGTTCTAAATCCTTCTTCTCATTTTCGACTAAAACAAAATAGATCTAAGAAATAAAAGACTGGAAATCAAAATTTAAAGAAAAAGTAAAACCTGGGAATCAAAGAAAGAAGAATAAATCTGGAAATGCAAATCAGAAAAAAAGAAAGATCAAGGAAAATTCAATAAGAAGTTTCAGATCTTCAAATGCAACCTGAAGTCATGCAATCAGATAAGGAAATTAAACAGCAAGATTAAAATTCAACAAAGCAAAAGAAAAGCAAGTTTAAAATCAAACAAGCCTGGAAACCAAAACTGTTCTCTGTCTCTGTTCTCTGCATTATTGCCTAGTGAGTAAACCTAAGTTTTAAAAACAGTTTTAAATCTTGGATTTCTACTTGTTCTTGTGAATGAACATCTTCATGTTATCTGAATACTTGAATTAAAATTGGATGCATGCTTGAATTATACATTTTTGAATGTCTGTAGTTTACATATGTCTCTGTTTAAAATAACAGTGAGTAAATATTATTTTAAAAATAGATTTATGTTTTGTTTATGTGATGATTCATTATTTGAAATGTTGTAATGTATGCATGTTTGTATATTAGTGTTTGAAATGCCTGTATGCATGCCTGTATAGTTACATTTGAATGCCTGTAAAGTTTTCATAGTCTCTGTGTGATAATAGTTGGATTCATTTCATAATAAAATCAATAACTCGAAGTTGATTGTGAATTGGCTAATGATTTATAAATAGAAGTTGTTTGCAATCAAGTAATCTATCACCTAAAAATAATTACAGATTTTAAAAGTGAATAATTGGCTCTGAAATTTTGAGTTTACAGTAAAATCCTAATTTGGATCAAAAATTTTATAATTTTAATTTTCAATTTCGATTTCATCATTGAATTGCATATAGATAAACATGATTTTTGAAACTGGAATCATGATTTTTAGATTAGTAATCGATGAGAAATTTTGAAATTTATGTTTTCGTCATTTCGACCAATCGAAGGTGAACGGCGACGATCTGGGTGCCGTGGGTGAACTCGAAGGTGGAGGGGAAGGTGGAGATCTCGGGAAAAATCACTCGAGAATTTATAGTTAGGTGTGTTGATCGGAATTGATCAAGTTAGGGCTTCGTTTTTGTTTTTAGTCGACGAAGGTCATATGGGTTTCGCGGCACCGTTGGACAAACGGAGTTGATCGCATATGGTTCTGGAGGCTCGGGGCAGTGAGGCGGAGCTGGGGTTAAGACGGCGAGGAGTTTCGAAGCTTTGGTTGCCGTGGAGGATGGTTTTTCTGGTGATGGTGGTTTTGAACTGATGGGTTAAATAGCTCGTTTCGTTTCTCTTTCGTATCGAGACAATCGAAGTGGTCGATCGTGGTACCGAGGTTGAAGGCGACTTGGTGGAGGCCATCGTGAAGTTCATCGACGTCCAGCGTGACGGTGCACGTGCACGAGCAAGTCTGTGTGCATCTGGAAGTTTTGTTTTGGGGAAGAAGGGGTTTCACGGGTTTCATTCGGGGATATCTGGGTTTGACTCGAAGTATGGTAGAATGGGAATGAACTCGTGAGTTTCTTCGAGTTTTGGATCGTTTTACTCGGGTTCTGGTGAGAGCAGGCATTAAGTTTTTAAAGGGAATGTTTTTTTAAAGTTTTAAACAAAAGAAGTTTTGTTTTGTGATGTTCTGAGCTTTAAAAACAAAGGCAAACAAAATTGTAACCATTTAAACTAAATTGATTTCTAGAAAAATCATTTAAACAAGTTTTAAATAATTTAAATATATAAGTTTTAAAAGATTAAGGAAGTGGATTTGAAAATAATCTTTGTATTAAAATTTATTTAATAACTTTGAAAGGTTTCAAAGATTTTAAAGGTTAAAATTTAAATGTTGTAATTGTTTAATTTTAAATAAGGAGTTATCTTAAGTAATTAAGAGTTTTGATTTATTAAAGGAAATTAATATGTGAAATTAATAAGGATAATTCATTTATATAAAATGATTTAAGAATAGATAATAATTTAATTAAGATAATGGTTTTCTTAATCAAGATCTTTTATAGTTAAGAAATTATTTAATTTAGTTAAATAATTAACTAAGTAATTAATTAATGATTAATTAAAGATAATCACTTATAAATTAATTAAGTATAATTACTTGATGAAGTAATTAAGAAATAATTACTGGATGTAATTTAGTAAAGATAAAATATTTAGTAAAGTAATTAGAGGATAATTATTTTATGAAAGTAATTAAATAAGAAGTGATTAAGAGTTAATTACTTAGTGTTATTAATTAAATAAATTATTTAATTAAGTTAATTAAAGGATTAAGATTAATTAATAAGGTAATTAATTATTTGTTAAGGTAATTAATTAAAGGTAATTAATTAAGGGAAGTAATTAAGGGAAGTTAATTACTGGATTAGATTAATCAAACATGATTAATAATTATGGTTTAATTAAGATTAATTATTTAATTAATTTAAATATAAATAAATAATTAAAGATTGTAATTAGGAATCATTAGTTTATAATTAATTAATGATGTAATTAAGAGTTAATTAATTAAGATTAATTAATCAAATGATAAGTGATTAATTGTAATTAATTAAGGCTTAAAGTAATTAATTATAATTAATTAATTAATGAAGTAATTAAAGGTTAATTACTGTATTTGGTTAAGGATAATTAAATTGTGAAATTAATTAAGATAATTACTTAAATGTAATTAAAGAATGATTAATCAAGGTGATTAATTAAAGTGGATAATTAGAGAAAGATTAATTAATTTATTTGTAATTAATTAATGATTATATAAGTAAGATTTATAATGAAGTAATTAATTTAATTTATTTTAAATTAATTAAGAGATGAAGTGATTAATTTAATTCACTTTAAATTAATTAAAGATAGAGATAGTTAATTTAAATCAATTTTAAATTAATTATGTTATGATTAAGTAAATCATTGCTTATATAAGAATGGATGACATTGATTTGTCTTGAATGGATGTAATCTCAGAAATGAGATAAGTAATGTTGTGTGGTATGAATGCTTGGTTGCATTATGATGGTAATATAGATTAACTATTGTGATGTTGATATGGATTACCTATTTGGTTATGAATCATCTGTTTAAATGATAATGTGATTATCAATTGTGACTTGTGAATTATCTATCTGTATAGATAAGTTAAATTGTTTAAACCTTTAAACAACTTGGCCTTAAAAGATACGTTTTGGATTTCGATGAGACCGGGATCGGGTTTCCGTATACCGGTATTCCAGGTCTGGAGACCCGAATACCACATCGATCCAAATTAACGATAGGTCGTGAATCTCAAGTGAAGATGAAGATTCAGAGTGCAAGGGTTATAGTCGTTAACTCTGAGGGTGATTCCAAAATGAGTGTAACGAGATAATGCCTTCGGTTTCGTTCGAACCCGGAACGAACTTGTATGGATTGAATGTTTTCAACACATCGTCAAGCGGACGATGAGCATTCTAAGTGATATGTTCTGATTAAAGGTAATCGTAACCTCAAGCCTCATCAACCGGGAATGGCTAAAACAGGGGAGGTGCAGCAAGGTTTCGTGGGTAGCACCCACTGAGAGCAAGATAGATCCCTGTCTAGAGGTCCCTTTTATTTTATTCGGCTTAGTGTGTGGTTGGTCGCGCCAACTACGGGATTATCTTGTTCGGGATTATCCAGTAAGGGATGGTTCCGGCTTTGTGTTGCAGGGGAGCGGGCGTACTCCTCGGTACGGTGATCTAGGCCACGTACTGTGACGGGCGGTACCCCAGTAGCCCTGCCATTGTATGGAATCCAAAATCCAATAAGTGCCAACGGACTTGATTGTATAACCCACTTTGTGGCTAGTATGCTGGAATTTAATAATGTAACAATTTCAGCTATTTCATATTTACTTGAAAACCCTAGACCCTATTATAATACAATCAGATTTCCTATCAAATGTTTTAGTTAGCGTAAGGTAAAAACTTACCCATGTTTATTTGTGGGAAGTCTTACGTGACACTTTTGTTTCCAAAGGTTTTCAAAGTTAAGCAATTTAACCGTTTACTCATACCAGACCCATGTCTGACCCAAGTGTTTATTTTCTGTTTTATTAAACTCTTGGGTACTCAAATTTGTATGAGTAGTCAAGGGGATTCAGGTTAGTCTTGACGAATACTGGAGGAGTTGTGGAGCAGGAGGCTTCAGCGTGTAGATATATAGAGTTTCCACTGTGATGATGTATTGTATTTATGTACTTGTGTTGTATAATAGACAGAAGTTTATAACTGTCTATTCTGTGATGTATAAGTTGTGTACTCTGATGTATATGATACTATGTAATATCTTATGTGATATAATATATTTCTCGTTCCGCTGTGAGATTTCTGATGTGTTGTTGTTCTTTCTTCTTTTCTTTTCTTCTTCTATCCCTTTCTTTCTTCATAATGATGCGTCTTTCTGGGCATAGGAAGGCGGGTCGTTACAAATATATTACCCACCCCATCTCAAACAGTTCGACCCGATGACTATAGTGCTTCTTCCCCCAACAAATTCACCTGTGCATGAGAAGATACATAGCCGTGCACATCCACCTAGCACAACTAACCACTGCTTCGTTTGCTGATTATCCAAGCTCGTCAACGAACTCCCCTCCATGTTCTCGACCCTATGGCACACCGTCACTGCCCCTAGCTTCCTCGACCAAAACGCGACATGGCAGAGCAACCTTCGACATCCCCAGGTCGCGATGACCAAAAACTGATCGAAGTCCACGAATTCGACGCCGCTGACGCGCCTTCATCCCGCGATGCCAAATCCAGCTTCAGATCCAAAAATCAATCCCTATATCGATCTCAAATTGCAACCCTAGTTTCCAAACTTCTCACGACATCACTGTCGAACCTCACCAATCATGGTCGCACCATACAAGAAGTATATAAGATCGAAGTATTCATTAGTTCGAGAATTTTGAAGCAAGTTTCGCATTTCTTTGTTTTTTATTTCAAGAGAATTCAATTTTTAAAGTTTCCATTTTTCATTTTTTTTACTGCATAGGAATGATTTTTATAACAAGGGGAAGATAGAGGGTATGTATATCAGGTAAGGTGGTTGGATTTGAAAATAGGGTGGCTGGTTCAGTAAAATTTTGGGGTGATGTGAAAGAATGTGGGTTGTGGTCAAAATCAAGAATATATATATTATTTAAATTTTCAAAATATCAAGCTTTAAATTTTGGATCCCAATCGAGGTGTGCCGCTAGGCGTTCATAATGTTATACCTCTATTCCGAACGCAATGGAACAAATTCTGGGACTTAATTCGATCGTATGCAGAAGATAGCTTTTTGAACCCAATTATTATATTAAATTTCCAATATAAATTTCAATGCGTTTCTATTCCGTACGATCAAACGATAACTCCAACTGCTACGAAATTTGAAATTCGATAATAATACACTATTACGGATCCAATGGAACTTGATTTGTCGAATTCCTAGACTGTTCCCCTAGAAGGCTATTTTCACTTGTTAATTTAAACGAGTTATTTTTAAAATCGAGTAAATCACTTTTAAATTCAATCTAAAGTTCTATTACCTTCATTCTTATGAATATAAATTTAGTAAGCCTTTAAACTATTTTTTCCAAATAAAAATCCAAGATTTAAATTATTTTAACGATTTCAATTATTTAATTCAATAATTAAATCATCAATAAATCATTATATTTGGAATTCAACATATTAAATCTATAAAATTAACTTTTCGATATTTAAAATCAATTAAATATTCCAATTTCAAATAACCAAAATTCTTGGTCGTTACAAGAAATAGGGATAAATGAAATATTTTCAAAGTATCGAAAATAAATGATTTTAGGAAAATATACTTATAAATATTTCCTAAGTATTGAAATGGAAGGGTTTGAAATATTTTAACTATGAGATTATTATCGTAGAAATTTTTTCAAACTGTTGAATTATAAATGGAATTGGAAGAAAATATTTCTAAGTATTGAGATGGCTCAAAAATATCCCGTTATGGATATAAGTATTTGAATTTGTTTTCGAATATTGAAATATTGGAAGAAATTTAGATATATATCTTTGTAAAGATATTTTGAAATAAACATTTTATAAAATTTATATTATGGGCCTAGTGACTGCTTATGCGTGTTATTTGATAGTTAAATAACCGACTATCAAATCTGGCCAAATTCGTTGATTGTTTCGAAGAGACCAAGATCAGATTTAATTATCCGAAAACCACTTCGATCCGATTTGTGCGTTACGAATTGTGTTATCTCAAGGGAAATGGAGATGATGATCTTGAAGGAGATCCGGTTTGGTCCGACCCAGAACAACTTGTATGGATGAATGCTATTGCATCGTTGCCTGTAAGGCAATGTTAGCATTTCAAGTATGAATGCTATTCTAAAGGTAAAACGTAGCCTCAAGCCTCATCAACCCGAAATGACTAAAACAGGGGAGATGCAGCAGGGCTAAGTGAGTCGCACCCAAGTAGGGTATGTTATCACCTTTCTAGATACCCTCGGATATACTATATTATAATTATGGATATGGCTGTGCATGGAAAAGAGAGCGCTCGATTAGGGTGGGAACACCCGGGATGATAACATATTCGGTACTATCCAGTAAGGGGTAGGCCGATCCTATGTTAGCAAGGATCGTTAGGTACGATCTCGGTGCATTTTTCTAGAGGTCTACTGTGGCGGGCGGTACCCCAGTAGCCTAGTCATTGTATGGAATCCAATATCCACTACGAGCCTTTACGGTTTTGATTATAGAGTATAGTACGCTGGAATTTAATTAATGTAACCGTTTCGGCTATTTTAATAAGTATTTGTACTTAGACACTAGTATAATATCACAGGATTTTCTATAAAAGTGTTTTGGTTATCGTAAAGGTAAAAACCCGTCGTTTTTATGTGTGGCGTGGTCTTACGAGATACCTTTATTTTTCAAAGGATTTTGATAACTGTAATGATTCAAATTAAGAGTGATTTCTCACGCTGGCTTTCCAGATTAACTCGGGTGTTATTTTATTATAATCCTCAGGTCAGACCGAGTATTACAGATTCAGGTTAGGATGCTATGGAACTCAGGGGACAAGCTGCAGAAGTTTTAGGCGTATACCACGTATTTGATTATATTCCGCTGTGTGTGTATGTTGTATATTCAGCACTTGTGAGGGCAAGTTATTATAACTGTCCAGATTGATTTGTTGATTGTTGTACTTTGATGATTGTACGTATATTACAGTTATAGTTCTCTTTGTATAAAGATCTATTATTATATATTATATTTTGTTCCACTGCGATTGTGAGATTCTATGTTGTTGTTTCTATTTTCTATTATCTCTTTCTTCTTCACCCTGAATGATTTGGTATTTCTGGCACTCGATTGTTTGGCATGCTACACAGTGAACGTATTGATGTCGATTTTCGAAGGTCGAAAATCTGCGGGTCGTTACACAACCACTCTTCGCGATGTTTAATTTTTTTTATCCATTCTTCATGTTTGGATGTTGATTCATGTGAGAGTAAACCGGTTCCATGTTCAGCAGCGTGGTCTCACATTTTTGTGTTTAATCACACACCCATTGATTTAATTTTTTTTACTCATACCAGACATATCGTCTGACCTGAGTTGTTTGTTTTACCTCAACTATCGGGTACTCAGTTTTATTTGAGTAGTTCGAGAGTAATAGGTCTATGTGGGCTTTTTAAAGACGGCATCCGAGCAGGAAGCTTTCATCTTCTTAGTTGTCTATTCCGCTGAATCATCTTGTTTGTGTAAGTGTATTTTGTTTCAGCATTTGTAAAGGTGGGTTATTATAACTGCCTAAGTTGATTTGTAGTACTTTGTGTAACTCTGATAACTACCTGTTAAGGAGTAACCTGATGTACTATTGACTGTTATGGTTTATTTTACAGTTGGTATAAGAGCTTTGGTTGAGCGAACACCTTAGCCTGATTGGGGTACAACTCATTAGAGATAGGGTGAGTAGAGCCCTAGAATTAGTTAATCTTAAGAGAGCGTTTCCTTTTCTTCCTTAAAAGTCTGGTTTTAGATCCTTTATTGCAGTTTCCCTTTTCCATCATTGACCCTATCTTTGTATTCTAATGATGTCTGTCACTTATCCAGGTTATTAAAAATGAGTACAAGAGGAAGAAGAGGGAGGAGATCTGGAACCGACACGACTACAAATGGCAAAACTCCTAGAAATGAGCCAGTTGTAGACCCGGTAGCAGAAGTAGTGATTCAAGTTCAGCCGCCTCGGAACTTTGTGACCTTGTGCAAGAATTACACCGCTTTAGGTGGTAAGCCTTTCTATGGAACTGAAGATATTTTGGGAGTTCAGACATGGCTCCAATCTTGTGAGAGGATATTCGAGGATCTTCAATTAGGAGATTGCAACAACCCGAATTCCAGTGTGTCCGGATTTTTTGCAAAAATGCTAAAACCCAAGCCCACTGAAACTCGAGTTGGGAATCTGGTATCCTGCAAATAGGCAAAGACAAATATATCGGAGCTCAATTAAATATCTTACAGCGGAATTGACTAAAATATAATAGTAAGTAAATACTCACCAATATAATAACGCTTTCTTAACAAGTGTCTTAAAGCTGGGAAGTCTCTGCCATTTACCTAACCTGTAGGATGTTATGAGGAGGGGGTCAGAACAAAAGTTCCGGTGAATGAATAAATTATATACTTCTAGGCTTAATTATACATATATCGTTTTATTTACATTTACTCATATTAGGTTCATTAGGTTACAATAATCTCGCCTCTGTTCGTGAACCGTGCACATCTACTCCATAGTAGATTAAAACTTAATAACTAATATATACATATATGTAGCTATATGCCCAATGACCATATTGGTCCTAGGTACCACCCATGGTACCTTCCGTATCCTCCTCAAAAAGGGCTCCATCATCTTGCTTCATAGCTATATCTGTAAAGAACTGCTTCGTAAGGCCTATAATACAGATACTCAATCGTCTTGCTCTACGAGCGTTCCGTAGCTACATCTGTAAAGGAATGCTTTGTAAGGCCTACAATATAGATGCTCCACTACTTATTATAAAAACGTATATCGCGTGCGCACTAGTCTATGCCAATGCTTGGACATCCACAATGTACCATCTAGTGCGTACATTGAGGACTACGTAATCGTTCTGGCTACTATCTGAATCCCGCCAACAAGGTCTACCTTGTACGGATTTCAGTCGGGGATTTTCTATATCTGTAAAGGACTGCTTCATTAGGCATACAATACAGATATTCTAGTTGGTCTGTCTCTTTTTCATCATGGCTATGGCCCCACGCAGCTACCCCTCAACTAACCGAAAGAATTCTAAAGAGTTAAGTGGTTGTGCCCTATTACAAACAATCTAACATCCAAATGGCGGTGCCCCTCATCCAATGTCTTGATAGTGAAAGAATCATTGGCCTGATGGTTTAAATCTAGTCTTTCTCGAAATCGCTCTTGGTCTTGATGTTGGTCGATATCCGCATGCGACTACCCTTAAACTTACTTGCAAGTACTGGACATAAGAATACCCTACTCCGAACACCAAGCCCTTCTGACTGCCTACAAAGGTCTGCTTTGTTAGGCCTACAATGCAAATGCAGTCAAGGCATACTCTTTTGATGGAACACCTACAGACCTGCCTTCGAGGATGCAGCTTCGTTAGGCCTACCCAGAGGGCCATCCTAGAGTATCATCATGTCCCGTTGAAGTCTCGTACTTCCTTGTAACGACCCGATATTTTCAACCATTCGCATCCATTATAAGTGTATAGGTAGACACTCATGCCGGAGTTGAATTGCTCAAAATACCGCGTTGTAATTAAAATTTGGCAAATCTCAGAATATACAGTAAATAAATATAATCACAGATCACAGACACAGAGTAAAATAATGCAGCGGAAGTAAAAGAAATAGTAGTTCATGAAGCTACTATGTAAATATATCAGAGTTACATAAGATACAACAGAAGAAATAGAGTACAACAGAAGTATCAATAAGATAACCAAGTACAAGCTGAACAGAGCAACATAACTGAAGTAGATAGAAGAAGACTAGTAGATAATCTCCAGCGATTCAAATCTCCTGAAGGTGGAAATCCAAATCTGTGAATAACTCAGGCTGACCCAAGCGTAAAGCAAAACACAAAACACTCGAGTCAGGACAATATATACTTATATAATGTAAACCAACTCAAGTGAACTGTAATAAAGGTACAAGTAACTTAGAAGATGCTTAGGACCGCCCATCCTCTAAGGATCCGTTAAAATATCTACTATGTAGTAATATTCGCTATTATAATAGTGTCTAAATAAGTAAAGTACAATCATATCGGAAAATAGTGTTAAGGGGATGGAGAACCTTAACGCGGTCGGATCTTAAAATCATAATCGTAGTAAAGCTCGATATGGTAGGTGACACGGCACAACTAGGCAATGCCAGGGTAGATATACCAATTACGCACACGGACTGATGGATACGCATAGCAGCCACTACCGTTCCACCTCGAACAACATTCCCAAATCGGAGGATGGCCATCTAGTCAAATCACAAGTAAGAGTATAATATCGAAGAAATGTGTCCGAGAAGAGGTGCTACCTCACTGGTCCGAGATCGCTCCTGTTTTAGCCACCTTATGCCAACTCACGGGAGTTGGGTCCACGTAACATACCTTAAGAACGTCGCCACCATCCTACTTCATTCTGGAATCTCCACCACGTACACGGTTGTCAAAGTGGTTTTCGGTATCGACAGAGAGTATGTCCATATCCGATCCCGGTCTCTTTGCCAACCAATCGTTATTATAACCCGTGGTTATAACTTTTAAAATAGTTTATGTTTCAAATCAAAATACATCCTTTAAACCATTTCAAAATCATATCATTTATTTCAAACTAATACACACTTTCAAACCCAAAACATATCTATTCAAAACCAATTCAAAAATATATCATTTCCATTTCAAAACCAATTCAATAATATATCATTTCAATAAAATCCAAATTTCAAAATCACTGAATATTTCCTTTAATTTATTAAACTTGAAATCTTCCTTTAAATTATCATAGCATTTTGGTAATGTAACCTTAAGTAATCATAGCATTTTTGGAATGTAATACTTTCCAATTTAACATTTTATATAATCAAAGTATTTATATACTTACAAATTTTTAACATGGTCATTTTATCATAGCCTTATAGTTAAATAAACTTTGTTACTGTAATATTCAATTTGATGCTGAAATTCTTATGTTAGGTTAAGAGTACCTTATTAACTTACATTATCATTACAATAAAGAAACTTTATTATTTTAGTCATTAAAATGTGTCATTTACATAAATTAAAACTTACATATTAAATGTACTTTTAACTTACATTTCTATTACAGTAAAGAGCATTTATCATTTAATCAATATTACACTAATTAAACTTACATTATCAAATGTACGTTTTAATTTACGTTTTATTACAAAAAGGGCATTTATTATTTTATTCAATATTACACTGATTAAGACTTACATGTTTCTTTCAATAATTAAGACTTTACATGATTCTTTCATAAATTAAAAACTTTACATATTCTTCCATAAATTAAAACTTTACATGTCTCTTTCATAAATTAAAACTCTACATATTTCTTTCATTAATTAGAACTTTACACGTTTCTTTCACAATAAATTTCTTATAATAAAATCCAATTTTCAACAATTTACTTAATAAGTTTAAGTGTAAAAGTTTCCAATTCTTCACATTTCAACAAATAAACTTAACACTTCAAATTTAAATTACCATTTCACAAATTTAACTAAATTTCCAATTTTATTTAATTAACTTAAACTTTTAATTAAAACCAAATTTCACATTTCCAAGTCAAGTTATATTTTAAAAGATCACTTTTAAACATTCATTTATTTAACCACTTGAATTCATAGAAAAATCAATAATACTTTAATAAATCACTTAAATTCAAATTTAATCAAATTATCATATTTACCATTTCCAAATAAAATTTAATATCCATTTTATTTATATAACTTAAATATCATTTTTAACCAAAATTCCAAATTTCCAACTTCAGTTATATTTCAAAAATCCAGTTAAACCTTTCATTAATTACATTTTTAACACATAGAAAAAATCATAATTTCTTTATTTTAAAACATTTCAAAATCTATTTAAATCAAATTTCATAAATTTATAATTTTTAAAATACTTAAAAATATCCAAAACACTTTATAAAATAACCACGGGCCTGTATATAATTTTCTAACTTAGGTCAAGTGATACGGATATGTATCATTTCAATCCGTAGTTAAAAAAGAAAAATCCGGGTTCTATCATTTCAAACCCGCAATCCCAAGTTAAAATAAATTAAATAAAAATCGTTCAGGCCTATCATTTCAGCCCATAACGATTTTTGCCTATTCTAAAGTCCGTTCGGGTATGTATCATTTCAACCCATAGTGATTCTAGTCTACAGGGAACTTGCAATGGTGATAACAGATATAAATAACAGAATAACATTAAATAAAAGCAACATATGATATAATAGGTGTAATAACAGGTGTGAACATCATATGATAATAATATAAGCATATATAACATGATAATATATTTTTACAGATTCGCAGGGTGTCAATTTACTAGTTATATAGGTACATATTGTCTGGTGAGAATAACTCACTTGTTTAAGCTGGAGATGACGACCAAACACACAGAATCTTTGAAGGCACGACAACATGAGAGTGGAGAGCCAAATATAATTGCCTTGTATACATATAAACAAAACAAGACAATGTATACGTAAATATGTAACACAAAACAATATAGAAATGACTTGAAATAAAAAGCAACAAAGGGCAAAGTGATTCGACCTTTCTTTAACCATTCAAGAGCATGACCAAGGAGATCTTTTTCTCAGCCATAGCTGGACATAATCTCAGGTTATGACATCAAAATAGCATGGCAACAAAGAGATGATGATGGTAGGAGTTACATATGAATAAGACAAAGGGTCAAGGCAAAATAAGTGGAGTTTTGGTGCATTTTTGGCTCAACCAAAGGCAAGTGGGGCTTGGCCCTTGCATGGTTCAGGTCTGGACAGTGGGTAGGTGGATGGCCAGAGGTGGTATCAAGGTGGTGGTGGAGCAATAGGACGCGGCCAAGGTGATGTATGGTGGTGGTGAAGCGATATAGGTCAGCTAGTGTTGTTTTTAAGGGGTTTCAACATTTGTTTGTGGTGTTTTCATCATCTAAAGGCCATGGCCTGATCTGGTCAGAGGGGATGTGAGGTGGTTGAAGCCAAGAATGATGAGGAGGAAGGTGGTGGAGGCTATGGTGGAGATGGTGGAAAGTTTGGCCAAGCAATTGTGGATGAAATCAAGGCAAAACAAAGTAAAAATGAAGAAGGAAGAGAAGAAAAAGAAGAGGCCATTACCAAATGTTTTCATAGGTGTTTTGGCCAAAAATTTGATGAAATGAGAAGTGTATTCAGTTGAAAAACAAAATAAAACATATGGCTATCAATAAAGAAGGAACGGTCAAAATGTGAAAGGTCTAGCAAATGAAAAGTCATCGGTTTAAAGCCTTTATGTCTCTTCAAATTTCCTTCTTATATATTTTGTAATTTATAATTACATGTAAAACTGATAAATAAAGATAACAACTCAGAAATGAAAAAAATAAATATAAAATAAATAATTAAATTTTGATTAAATAGAATTTAAATTAAGAAAATGGCTTAAAAATGCAAACTAGGCTTTAAAAATTAGAAATAACTTCTATAACTTTGGAAAAATTATATTTTTATTTAAATACATGTAAAATGAATAAAATAAAGTAAAACACAGCAAATAAAAGTGAATGTATAAAATAAATAAATAAATTTTAATTTAAATATAGTTTAGATGAAGAAAATAGCAGAAAAATAGAAACAGCTTTTAAAAATAGGAAATCATCATAGTACATTTTGGAAAATTCGATTATTATTTTTAAAAATATTTAGAGATTAAAATATACATAAATTAACATATTGATACATATAAAAAAATATAAGAAAGAAAATATGATTTATAAAATTTAAAATAGGCAAAATTGCACAATAAAACAAATTATACTAAAATTTGAAATGTGCATAACTTCTACATTTTTACTCCGTTTTTAACGAAACGAAAAGCAGTATTCATATTTTTAAATCTATTTTCATAATAAAAGATAAAATTTAAGATTATATATATTTAAATTTGAAATTTAAAAGTCAAAGATTGAACAGTTTGACCAGAATTTCCCTTTTAAGTAAAATATTTAAATTATACTAGTTTGAACTATAAATCACTTAATAATCAACATTTATATTTAAAAATGAAATTTTTTTAATAAAACGTGTTTAAACTAATTTAAAATAAAAAAAATAAAGTTCAAATTTAAATAATATACAAAAATCTAGGGTTGTTACACTCTCCCCCACTCAAAACTTTTCGTCCCCGAAAAGGAATGAGGTACGGGAAAGCATAGAAAAAGATAGAGTGAAATATGATTAAGACAAGATGACAAGAAGATTTAAATTACACCTGATAACTATTGTTATAGGTAAGTTTAACAAGATGGAGGTGATCAAATCAAGAATATAAGCACGAAAAAGATCCTCTAGAGTTTGAATCTCCCTTTTCACTTGACTGACGGTCTATGAATGGAAAAACAGTGTTCAGATCCAGATGAGTAACAAAGGTTATCAAAGATTACAGAAAGATTTCTAAACAGAAAGATTATAGAAAGATGCTTATACCAGTCTGTAGCAAGATGAGGGAAAATAATGACAACCAAAAGATAGTTTCGAAAAAAAAATAAGATAATAATTTGAAACCATAATGCTTTGAAATCATAATACTTTGAAATCATAAAAATTTAGAGGTGTTTATCATTTGGAAATCATACTACTAAAATCATAACACATTGGAAATGTTATTCTAAAAAAACATAATACTTAGAAAATCATAACACCTTTTAAAATAATCTTCATTTAAAATATTTTAATTCAAGGTCAAATAATATTCATTTTAAAGTTGTAACATTTCTAAGTTCATTCAATTATAAAAATTTCCAAAACATTGTATTTTCAAAACAGCAGCACTTATAAAATGCTACAGTAGATATATTAGTATTTCAAATCAGTTTAATTTCAGAAATATTCATTTGGATATCATTTAACTTATGATTTATTAAAAACAAACTTTTATGAATAGAATATCCAAATTAAACTATACTTCATTTATTAAGTCAAAAGCTCACTATTTTAGTTAGCTCTTAATTTAACACATAACCTAACACTTTATTTAAAATACCCAAATAGATATTCCTTTAATAAGTTACACTTAAAATTCCATTTGAAAACCAAATTCTCAATTATCAAGTTTTAGTGATGTTAAAATACATTTTAACTATTTAAATCATAATTATTCATTTTTCAAAACATATCTATTTCATAAATAAAATATTTATCATAGCAAATATAACAATCAAATTTCTTTACACATTTATTCATTTAGACATCAATTAAACTATGATTTCAAGTTAAATAAACTTTATTACAAAATGTCCAATTCAAATGTATTTTATTTTATCTATTCAAAGATACTTATTATACAACATATTCATTTCAGGAAATAACCTTTATTAAAATTCCTAGGTTAGACTAAAGGTTCCATATAAAATCAAATTTGATTATTAAGTTATTTAAATAAAATCTCTTTAAATTCCCTTTTCACTATTTTCCTCTGTTAATCTTTTATAACTATAATTTAAGTGTATAAAATTTATTATAACCACTCAAAATTTATTTATAAAATCCTTTTTATATTGTATATTATCCAATTACATTGTTAACTTCTAAAAAAATTTAAGGTAAGTTATATTTGAATGCAATTGTATTATACAAATAAAACTTTCCAATTCAATTATCTCAAGTTTGAATCATTATCCAAATTTTTGATTTTTTTCTTTTTATAATTGAAATTATTCTTTAAGAAAAAAAATGTAAGAATTAAATTTCCGATTTCCTTCAAACCATTTAGAGATAAATAAATATATGTACATAATATGTCAAATCAATTTAAATCATTTATCTATATATATTATAAATCAAATCATATTTAGAAATTCAAATAAATTAAATCTTTGAAAATAAAGCTGTAGTAAGACTACAGAACGGTCTCTTCACTTCGAAACTCTAAAATGAACGTCGATGATGCTGCAGTCATCACCGAAATTATTTTCCAGCGACAAAGAGAAGAGCACTAAATTTTTAAACTTTAAAATCCTTTAGAGACAAATTTTTATTCAAAAATACTTTAAATAATATCCTTTTAAAAATTTTAAACATAAAGTTTGAAATCCATCGGAAATTAAATTCTTTAAATTTCTTATTTGAAATTCATTTCAGTTCCCAAATAAATTTATAAACAACTATTTATAAATTCATTTGTAGAACAATAAATGATAAATCAAGTATTATCATTTCAAATTATCAATTTAAATCAATTTATTAAGTTCCATAAAATTATATATCCAAATTTATTTCATTAACCAAATTTTAAAATAATATTGTGTCAGTTTGTTCTGTCAAAGTGTTTTAGAAATCATATCGATAGCGTTGATCAAACGAATCGATCGGAAACCCAAATCAACATCAACAACTCAAACAACACAATATAAAACAAAACATTAATTTACAAGTACAGTTCAAAATGTTTGGAAGATAGATTAGAATAAAAGACAAGATGATTAAACAGAGTAGAGAGATGGGTAAGCTTAGATAAATCGCGGACAACCTTAACCGGGTCAACCGTGACTTAATGAATAAGATCAAATGTGTATTTTTTTCTGGGTAAATCTACATCCTATCTCAAAAGATAGAGTTTGGAATAACAAAAGATATTAGCATCTAAACCAAGGATAGATATAAATCTCTGGTGAATCAATGTATCTGTCTAGTATATGATGTGTAATCTGTGTAACTCTGATAAGTGTTGTATATGATACTATATAATATTTATGTGATATAATATATTTTGTTCGTTCCGCTGTGAGATTCTGATATGTTGTTATTCTTTCTTTCTCTTCTTTTCTCTTTTCTATCCCTTTCTTTCTTATTAGCGATACGACTTTCTATGGAGAGAAAGTCGTGGTCGTTACAGTAAGAAGCATATATTATCAGCCATATGCTAATAACCATAGCAAACAATCATCCAATCAAACAATTCTAATTATCCAGACAAAATTCTGGATAAAATTTCCTCGAGTTTCCCCAAGTATATATATACCGGGACACTCGCTCTACAAACAATCTAAACTACGAAGCTACAGGGTTCCTACTCATCTAGATTTACAAAACTAGACAGAATATCAGACTACAGACGAGTCTGACTCAACAACCAAATCCTCCAGAACTGCTGGTTTCAAAACCAAGAACACCAACTCCTAGCATTTTTTCATTACGCTCTGATCACTCCCCTATCTCTAGAAGAAAGCCCGGTTCCCCAGATCCCCTAGATCACCAGAGGGCGTTCGAAAAGCCATTTACAGTTAATTCTAAATTTCTATCTCAAAACTAAATTAAAAATTATGATTTTGGTTTTAAAAATCATGGTTTCAATTGTGTTTTTAACTCATATGTCTGAAACAAGAAAATAGGATGTTTGAGTTTTTACTCTTCTTGAGCTTGAACTAATTTTGAATTCCAGAGCACATTTAAATTTGTAATTTATTTAAATCAATTTTTAAACTTTATTTCTTGATCAAACAAACAAATTTTATTTAGATCTTAAGTCCTAACAATAATGTGTTCAGGTGAATATGAATTTTGATCACAAGACTAGAACATGAAACTGTAAACAGAGATATATAATTTCAACATCCAAGCACTCATAAATACATCCAGATAGTTTACTTATAAAATCACACAAACATATTTGGCTTCAGATATTTATCATGCAACCTTATTTTATATACTTAAAACTTTAAAAATGATGTTACTCACCTAATTTTAAAAGAAGCAGAGCCTCTGATTTTTGAAATCCTGAATTGTTTTTAAAATTGGAAATTGGAATGCTTTAGCTTAACTGATATCTTTCTTTTGATCTTAGCTTTTAAAAACTGCATGCACTCAATACAATACAAAATATAGATATACTCAGACTCAAATTGGTTGAGTGAATACCTAGGCTCTGGAGTGGTGTCTAACTTGAGAGAACGTATTTGTAATTTTTATATAACTATATATATATATTCTACCTATTTGTTGGATTACCTGTTCGGGTTTTCCAATATGAGTTCTAAAGGTAGATAGGGTAGTGATGTGTGTAACACGACTACCCATGTAACAACCCTGTATTTTACAATTAATTTTAATTTGATTTTTCCAAATTTAAGAGCTTTATTTATGAAAAGAATAAATGTTGTTATTGTAAATATAAAAAACTTTGATTTTGTATGTGGATTTGAATTCCAAATATGACTAAATTTAATATTTCCAGAAAATGTGAATTTTGGTCAAATAGTCAAACTTCGACTTTTAACTTGAAAATTTAAAGATTTGAAATTTATGAATTTTATCTTTTATTATAAAAATAGATTTAATAACTTGAATACTGCTTTTCGTTTCGTTGCAAACGGATTTAAATTGCAAAAGTTATACTATTTTCAATATTGTGTGTATATTGGGTTATTCAGCAATATTCTTTATTTTAAAATTTTATATAAATGACATTTTTATTTGATATATTTTATTCTAATTTGTACATTTATGTTATATAAAATATATTTTGGCTTTTAAATATTTTTAAAGTAAGGTAGGAATTTTTCCAGAGTTAGTAGTATTTTTCTTGCAAATTTCCATGCCCTGTTTGTAAATTTTAAACATTTTTCTTTAATCCTTTTCTATTTTCTCCAATTTAATTATCTATTTTATTTTGAAAATGATAAATAAATTATTTTAATTCAAATTTTCACTTCATAATATTTTTATAATGAAGTGTATAGTTTTTCAAGACTGACAGTGATTTATTTATAATTTTTGAACACCGTTTGGTATTTTTAAGTAATTTTCTTCATTCTTTTTATATTTTTCCAAAATTTATTATTTGTTTTCTCATATTTATAATTGATTTCGGTTTGTAAATTATTTTTCTGAATATTTTTGTTTATATAAAGATTGAAAAGAAAAGAAATATGAAAGGTTGTAAAACACTTTGAAACTTAAGCCCTTTTTTGTCCAAACCCTTCATTTTCTTTAACTCCTCAAATTTTGCCCTAGCCATCTAAAACCCTAGTGTAGCCGCCACTTTTTGTTTCTCATCTTTTCATGTGAAAACAAATCAGCTCCTCATTTCTCATGGCTTCATCCAAAAATAGGTAATGGCCTCTCCTTCTTTTTCTTCTTTTCTCTTCATTTTCAATGATTTTTGCCATGTTTCTCTTGCTTTGCTTGGCCTAACACCTCCACCATCTCCTCCACCGATCACCACCACTTCCTTCCCCACACCATCCACGACCAAACCCCCTCCTCCTCTGACCATGACAGGCCATGCACTCCTTTTGACTAAAAACCACACAAAACCTTGCACAAATCCCTTAAAACAATGCATAGCCATCACTAGTTGCAACATACCTTCGCCCACCACCTTGGACACCACCTCTACCCGCCACCACCACCTTGCTACCACCACTACACATCACCATCTCCTCTGTCCAGACCTGTAGCAAGTCATGGCCAAGCCTAGGACCTTGTAGACCGAGCCAAAGATGAACCAAAACTCCACCATATTGCATAAAACTCTTCACATGCCTATGTTGTAACTTCCCCATCATCTCTAGCTTGTAGCCGTGCATCCCTTGGTCCAAACCAGACCCAAACCATGTCCAAACCTGAACCAAAACATTCCCTAGGCCATGCAAAAGGATAGAGAAAGCAAGGCAAAAGATTTGACATTCAAATCTCTTTTCGTTTAAAAGTTATTCCATTTCAAGTGTGTTGAAATTGTGTTTGTTTTGATGTATGTTTTGGGTTGTAATACAAGAGTTGTAGCTTTGGATCTTGCTCTCCACTCAAGTCCGTAGTCTTGTCATCGTGCTTTTGTTCCATTGTGTCATTGGTTTTGATATCTCCAGCACAAACAGGTGAGTTATTCTCACCAGACAATATGTACCTATATAACTAGTAAATTGACACCCTGCGAATCTATAAAAAATATATTATCATGTTATATATGCTTATATTATTATCATATGATGTTCACACCTGTTATTACACCTGTTATATCATATGTTACTTTTATTTAATGTTATTCTGTTATTTATATCTGTTATCACCATTGCAAGTTCCCTGTAGACTAGAATCACTATGGGTTGAAATGATACATACCCGAACGGACTTTAGAATAGGGAAAAATCGTTATGGGCTAAAATGATAGGCCTGAACGATTTTTATTTAATTTATTTTAACTTGGGATTGCGGGTTTGAAATGATAGAACCCGGATTTTTCTTTTTTAACTGCGGATTGAAATGATACATATCCGTATCACTTGACCTAAGTTAGAAAATTATATATAGGCCCGTGGTTATTTTATAAGTGTTTTGGATATTTTTAAGTATTTTAAAAATTATAAATTTATGAAATTTGATTTAAATAGATTTTGAAATGTTTTAAAATAAAGAAATTATGATTTTTTCTATGTGTTAAAAATGTAATTAATGAAAGGTTTAACTGGATTTTTGAAATATAACTTAAGTTGGAAATTTGGAATTTTGGTTAAAAATGATATTTAAGTTATATAAATAAAATGGATATTAAATTTTATTTGGAAATGGTAAATATGATAATTTGATTAAATTTGAATTTAAGTGATTTATTAAAGTATTATTGATTTTTCTATGAATTTAAGTGGTTAAATAAATGAATGTTTAAAAGTGATCTTTTAAAATATAACTTGACTTGGAAATGTGAAATTTGGTTTTAATTAAAAGTTTAAGTTAATTAAATAAAATTGGAAATTTAGTTAAATTTGTGAAATGGTAATTTAAATTTGAAGTGTTAAGTTTATTTGTTGAAATGTGAAGAATTGGAAACTTTTACACTTAAACTTATTAAGTAAATTGTTGAAAATTGGATTTTTTATAAGAAATTTATTGTGAAAGAAACGTGTAAAGTTCTAATTAATGAAAGAAATATGTAGAGTTTTAATTTATGAAAGAGACATGTAAAGTTTTAATTTATGGAAGAATATGTAAAGTTTTTAATTTATGAAAGAAACATGTGAAGTCTTAATTAATGAAAGAAACATGTAAGTCTTAATCAGTGTAATATTGAATAAAATAATAAATGCCCTTTTTGTAATAAAACGTAAATTAAAACGTACATTTGATAATGTAAGTTTAATTAGTGTAATATTGATTAAATGATAAATGCTCTTTACTGTAATATGAATGTAAGTTAAAAAGTACATTTAATATGTAAGTTTTAATTAATGTAAATGACATATTTTAATGACTAAAATAATAAAGTTTCTTTATTGTAATGATAATGTAAGTTAATAAGGTACTCTTAACTTAACATAAGAATTTTAGCATTAAATTGGATATTACAGTAACAAAGTTTATTTAACTATAAGGCTATGATAAAATGACCATGTTAAAAAATTTGTAAGTATATAAATACTTTGATTATATAAAATGTTAAATTGGGAAGTATTACATTCCAAAAATGCTATGATTCCTTAAGGTTACATTACCAAAATGCTATGATAATTTAAAGGAAGATTTCAAGTTTAATAAATTAAAGGAAATATTCAGTGATTTTGAAATTTGGGTTTTATTGAAATGATATATTATTGAATTGGTTTTGAAATGGAAATGATATATTTTTGAATTGGTTTTGAATAGATATGTTTTGGGTTTGAAAGTATGTATTAGTTTGAAATAAATGATATGATTTTGAAATGGTTTAAAGGATGTATTTTGATTTGAAACATAAACTATTTTTAAAAGTTATAACCACGGGTTATAATAACGATTGGTTGGCAAAGAGACCGGGATCGGATATGGACATACTCTCTGTCGATACCGAAAACCACTTTGACAACCGTGTATGCGGTGGAGATTCCAGAATGAAGTAGGATGGTGGCGACGTTCTTAAGGTATGTTACGTGGACCCAACTCCCGTGAGTTGGCATAAGGTGGCTAAAACAGGAGCGATCTCGGACCAGTGAGGTAGCACCTCTTCTCGGACACATTTCTTCGATATTATACTCTTACTTGTGATTGATTAGATGGCCATCCTCCGATTTGGGAGTGTTGTTCGAGGTGGAACGGTAGTGGCTGCTATGCGTATCCATCAGTCCGTGTGCGTAATTGGTATATCTACCCTGGCATTGCCTAGTTGTGCCGTGTCACCTACCATATCGAGCTTTACTACGATTATGATTTTAAGATCCGACCGCGTTAAGGTTCTCCATCCCCTTAACGCTATTTTCCGATATGATTATACTTTACTTATTAGACATTATTATAATAGCGAATATTACTACATAGTAGATATTTTAACGGATCCTTAGAGGATGGGCGGTCCCAAGCATCTTCTAAGTTACTTGTACCTTTATTACAGTTCACTTGAGTTGGTTTACATTATATAAGTATATATTGTCCTGATTCGAGTGTTTTGTGTTTTGCTTTACGCTCGGGTCAGCCTGAGTATTCACAGATTTGGATTTCCACCTTCTGGAGATTTGAATCGCTGGAGATTATTTGCTAGTCTTGTTCTATCAACTTCGGTTCTGTTGTTCTATTCAGCCTGTACTTGGTTATTGTATTGAGACTTCTACTGTACTTTATTTCTTATGTTGTATCTTATGTAACTCTGATATATTTTCATAGTAGCTTCATGAACTACTATTTCTTTTACTTCCGCTGCATTATTTTACTCTGTGTCTGTGATCTGTGATTATATTTATTTACTGTATATTCTGAGATTTGCCAAATTTTAATTACAACGCGGTATTTTGAGCAATTCAACTCCGGCATGAGTGTCTACCTATACACTTATAATGGATGCGAATGGTTGAAAATATCGGGTTGTTACAGTTGGTATCAGAGCTTTGGCTTTGAGGCAAAACTCAGCATATGGAGTAGATTTATTTACAGAATCACTTTCGTTCGAGTTTGAATCTTTTCCTCTTGATTCGAATTTCCTTTGAATTTTGGAACGTTCCCTGCGGTTCCAAAAAATTCACTCTTGTCCCTCACTATTCATCTTCTTTTGATTTTGGAGTGTCACATAACTCCACCTCAAATGATCTTTATAGTGAATTGGCTGTCTCGCCAATATTCTAATTTTCTAGTAAAGGGGGAAACTCCTTTACAAATTAGCATTGATTCACCAGAGATTTATATCTATCCTTGGTTTAGATGCTAATATCTTTTGTTATTCCAAACTCTATCTTTTGAGATAGGATGTAGATTTACCCAGAAAAAAAATACACATTTGATCTTATTCTTTAAGTCACGGTTGACCCGGTTAAGGTTGTCCGCGATTTACCTAAGCTTACCCATCTCTCTACTCTGTTTAACCATCTTGTCTTTTGTTTCTAAACTATCTCCAAACATTTTGAATTATACTTGTAAATCTATGTTTTGTTTTATATATGGTGTTGTTTGAGTTGTTGATGTTGATTTGGATTTCCGATCGATTCGTCTGATCAACGCTATCAATAGGATTTCTAAAACACTTTAACAGAACAAACTGACACGATATTATTTTAAATTTGATTAATGAAATAAAATTTTGATATATAAGTAAATTTATGGAACTTAATAAATTGATTTAAATTGATAATTTGAAATGATAATACTTGATTTATCATTTATTGTTCTACAAATGAATTTACAAATAGTTGTTTATAAATTGATTTGGGAACTGAAATGAATTTGAATCAAGAATTTGAGAATTCAAGTTTCCGATGGATTTCAAACCTTGTGTTTAAAATTTTTAAAAGGATATAATTTAAAGTATTTTTGAATAAAAATTTGTCTCTAAAGGATTTTAAAGTTTAAAAATTAAGTGCTCTTCTCTTTGTCGCTGGAAAATAATTTCGGTGATGACTGCAGCATCATCGACGTTCATTTTCGAGTTTTGAACTGAAGAGACCGTTCTGTAGTCTTACTACAGCTTTGTTTTGAAAGATTTAATTTATTTGAATTTCTAAATATGATTTGATTTATAATATATATAGATATATGATTTAAATTGATTTGACATATTATGTACATATATTTATTTATCTCTAACTGGTTTGAAGGAAACCGGAAAATTAATTCTTAAATTTCATCTTAAAGAATAATTTCAGTTATAAAAAGAAAAATTAAATTTTTTGAATAAATGATTCAAACTTGAGATAATTGAATTGGAAAGTTTTATTTGTATAATACAATTGCATTCAAATATAACTTACCTTAAAAAAATTTTAGAAGTTAACAATGTATGGATAATATACAATATAAAAAGGATTTTTTAAATAAAATTTGAGTGGTTATAATAAATTTTATACACCTAAATTTTAGTTATAAAAGATTTACAGAGGTAAATAGTGAAAAAGGAATTTAAAGAGATTTTATTTAAATAACTTGATAATCAAATTTGATTTAATATGGAACCTTAAGTCTAACCTAGGAATTTTAATAATGGTTATTTCCTGAAATGAATATGTTGTATAATAAATAATGTATCTTTGAATAGATAAAATAAAATACATTGGAATTGGACATTTTGTAATAAAGTTTATTTAACTTGAATTCATAGTTTAATTGATGTCTAAATGAATAAATGTGTAAAGAAATTTGATTGTTATATTTTCTATGATAAATATTTTATTTATGAAATTGATATGTCTTGAAAAATGGATAATTATGATAGTTATAATGTATTTTAACATCACTAAATTTGATAATTGAGAATTTGGTTTTCAAATGGAAATTTTAAGTGTAACTTATTGAAGGAATATCTATTTATGAAATGGGCATTTTAAATAAAGTGTTAGGTTATTTGTTAAATGAAGAGCTAAGTAAAATAGTGAGCTTTTGACTTAATAAACGAAGTATAGTTTAATTTGGATATTCCATTCATAAAAGTTTGTTTTAATAAGTCATAAGTTAAATGATATCCAAATGAATATTCTAGAATAAAACTGATTTGAAATATTAATATATCTACTGTAGCATTTTATAAGTGCTGCTGTTTTGAAAATACAATGTTTTGGAAGTTTTATAATTGAATGAACTTAGAAATGTTACAACTTTAAAATGAATATTATTTGACCTTGAATTAAAATGGTTTAAATAAAGATTATTTTAAAAGGTGTTATGATTTTCTAAGTATTATGTTTTTTTTTAGAATTACATTTCCAAAGTGTTATGATTTTAGTAGTATGATTTCCAAATGATAAACATCCCTAAATTGTTATGATTTCAAAGCATTATGGTTTTAAATTTATTATCTTATTTTGTTTTTTTTTCAAACTATCTTTTGGTTGTCCTTATTTCTCTTATCTTGTTACAGAATGGGAAGGCTATTGCTTATACCAGTCTGTTTAGACATCTTTTTATAATCTTTGAAATCTTTGTTACTCATCTGGATCTGAACACTGTTTTTCCATTCATAGACCGTCGGTCAAGTGAAAGGGGTGATTCAGACTCTAGAGGATCTTTTTCGTGTTTGTGTTCTTGATTTGATCACCTCCAACTTGTTAAACTTGCCTATAACAATAGTTATCAGGTGTAATTCCAATATTCTTATCATCTTGTCTTAATTCTATTCATTCTATCTTTTTAGGTGCTTTCCCGTACCTCGTTCCTTTTCGGGGACGAAAAGTTTTGAGTGGGGGAGAGTGTAACAACCCTGTATTTTACAATTAATTTTAATTTGATTTTTCCAAATTTAAGAGCTTTATTTATGAAAAGAATAAATGTTGTTATTGTAAATATAAAAAACTTTGATTTTGTATGTGGATTTGAATTCCAAATATGACTAAATTTAATATTTCCAGAAAATGTGAATTTTGGTCAAATAGTCAAACTTCGACTTTTAACTTGAAAATTTAAAGATTTGAAATTTATGAATTTTATCTTTTATTATAAAAATAGATTTAATAACTTGAATACTGCTTTTCGTTTCGTTGCAAACGGATTTAAATTGCAAAAGTTATACTATTTTCAATATTGTGTGTATATTGGTGTGACGACCGCCCATGACCCCTGCACCGAATCTAGAGATAGTGCGCTGTAAAGTGTGCCAGGCGACCATGGACGATTGTCAAGGTAAGATTAAAACAACAGAATCTATCGTATTACTCACAGCGCATGGACAAAATACAATAGAACATATGTATAGTGAAGCTTTACAGAACAAAATGACATCTTATAAAACTCCATAATAGTTGAATACAAGCATTCATATAGTCAATACATCCAGCCTCACTACATATCTCTCAGAGAAAACAAAACAGCGGAACATCCAGTACATATAATAAGAAGATAATATGCAACCCTCCAGCTCGTCTTCGATATCAGTATCGTGAGAAGAGAACAGCACCTGTCACCTGCTACCTAGTCTGCCCGTCCCAAAATGGACGAACAGCCCAAGGCAATAAGAATTAAAACATAAAGCCTTGAGTCAGACAACAGTCTTAGTGAGCAGTAAATTAACTAACAACATACCAAAAGAGCATAAAGGAAAAGGAATAGGAATACAACCCTCCCACTCCAACCTCATTCTACAGTGATAGCCCCCAGACACACACTAAGCAGAAGCAAACATAGCAGAGCATACAATTTAAAGTAAAGCAATTGTCACTCGAGTCAAGAGCGATGTTTTCCAAGTACAAATCCCAAGGTCTAAAACCAAGGTCAGATAAGCACCCAGGAAATACCGCTCTTGAGACCGAATGACGATACAACCAAACATCCATGACTCGGCTATCACTGTTATCATTGTTGCGATATCACCGTTAATTGAATGACCGGCACATTCTTTCAGCCGTCCGTCAAGGGCTAATGGTAACCCCGGTTCTAGACATAACTCCCGCACGTCATCGTGACCCGTGCCTAGGATTATCGAATCTACCCAGAGTACTTGACCATCAACTTAGTCTTTTGGGCGTCCCCATGTACTCTTGCTTAGAGCATGCTAGAACCTTCAACAACGATGAGATCTCAACCTCCTAGTCATCCTCCTCGACGACTATTACCATACTAGCTCAAGCGCCTCTCGAGCATCCATTATCCTCAACTCGAATCATATCACCGAGTTATCAACATGCTTGGAATGATCCCGCCTGGATTAGACCAAGTCTTCATCATATGATGCCTCGCTTCATTACATCCTCGCAAAGCTTCATCTCAACTTCACATCATCAAATCTATGCATAGGAGCTTCATCATCCCGCTACATATGCCACGAGCAGCTTTTCAAATTCAAGAGCCTTTCCCTTAGCTTTTGAATCACCTTCGATCTAAATCTAATCATCAATCATCTAGTTCATAACAATCAATCAAATCAAATATCAATCCAAGCAATCAAGCATTCAAAAATGATCTAAGTAGACAATTATAACAATAATGGCATTTTCGTAATTAAAGAGTTGAAAGTCCAATAAGCATGAAAACATGTATTATATCTCTACAAACTTGATGAATGAACTTGCATAGGTTAACATATGATAAAATGGATGCAACATCATCATGAACAATGGATCTATATGGATCTACACATAGGATGAAGAAAATGCATGGAAATCTCTATTTTAACACCAAAACGAGCCAACAATCCGATATACTCCTTTGGATCCGTGTGAGAGATAATCACCACTCACCAAATCACCTAAACAACCTCAAATCAACACACTTCAGATCTGGACAGCGAAGGATGAAGCTAGATCTATCACAAATCCGCTTCAAATGAAGAAATCTCTCTTGAAAAGATGAAGATCTTCAATCCAAGCTTTTGAATCTTCAATCTCGATCTTCGATTTGGATGGATGGAAGCACTAGATTAGAGTGGAGAAAAGAAGTGAAGAAGTGTAGAAGTCGAGCTCTCAAAATGGCAGCACTTCGTCGCTTCAAAATCCGGATCCCAAAAAGTGAGAACAACCCCTCCTATTTATAGCTGAAAACTGCCTGAGTCGTAACTCGGCTATCTCCTTAAGTCGTTGCCGACCTAACATATGCCGACCTACGACCTAAAAACCCCCACGACTTAACAGAGCCTCCGACCTAACCCTTAGCCAACAACTCCGACCTAACAGATACGCGCGCCTCAACTCCTACGATCTAACACTTCTGCGCATACGACCTAACTATTAAGTCGACCTACGACTTAACACATACTTCGACCTAACACTTAGACGAAACCCAGCGACCTACGACTTAACAGGCTACGACCTAACACTTAGACGAAACCCAGCGACCTACGACTTAACAGGCTACGACCTAACACTTAGACGAAACCCAGCGACCTACGACTTAACAGGTTACGACCTAATTCCTTAAGCCTCCACGCGACCTAACATAAGTCGCGAACAACTGGGATGCGACCTAACTCTACCCAGACTTACGACTTAACTCCTTAAGTCGCTCACTACTACTTAGGTCGTTGCCGACCTAACTACACTGCTAACTTCTATAGGTCGTCCCAACCGACCTAACAACTTAATTACTAAGTCGCTAACCCGGAACCACTAGGTCTGCCTACCCTTGAGTCGCCATATCCTTAAGTCGGTCAGTCTTTAGGTCGTTAACTCGCCCTGCCGACCTAATTACTTAACTAAATCCTAGGTTGCACAATTTTATAGGTCGCTCCAACTAACCCACGACCTAACACTAACTCGCAAGTCCTTAACTCGGTCACGACTTAGCTCTTAGGTCGTCCACGACCTAGGACTTAGACAAATTTCCCCAAAAATCTGAAATGACTTAAAAATGCAAAAATTCCAGATTTGACGAACTTTTCGATCCGTGAAAAATACGGGTCGTTACATTCTCTCCCCCTTAGGAATTTCGCCCCCGAAATTCCAAGCAAACAAAGCAATCAAAGACTATTCTGTACGCCTACCATCCATAGCAATCAACAAACCATGCATCCAATTCTAACTTAGCGTACAGAATTCTAAAATTAGAACAAGTTACAATATCGTGAGATGACACGACACCTTAGGGCCATACCTTGAAGAGTTCAGGATGAGCTGCTTTCATCCTCTCTTCCACCTCCCACGTACAGTCGTTATCATCATCACTCCATTGTATCTTGAGCAACTTAACTACCTTCCTCCTAAGCTGTTTCGTGTCGGTTTCCACAACACGAAGTGGCTTACGAGGTCTTCTATCAACTGGATCAACTTCAAAGTCTTCATAGCTATCAGCAGAAACCACTGCATTCGAGTCATGCACATACTTCCGTAGATACGATACGTGAAAAACATTGTGCACACCCGACATCTTCTCCGGTAACTCCAATCTATAAGCGAGCTTTCCAATTCGCTCGATGATCGGGAATGGTCCAACAAATCTCGGAGTCAATTTTCCTTTCTTCCCGAATCTAATAACATTCTTCAGTGGAGAAATCTTCACAAAAACCATATCCCCTACGTCGAATTCCAAATCCTTTCGACGCTTATCGGCATAACTCTTCTGACGGTCTTGGGCTGCCTTCATTCGTTGCCGAATGATCTCTATGCAATCTGAGGTCTAACGAATCATCTCTGGCCCAAGTATCAGCTTTTCTCCAGTTTCCAACCAACATGTCGGAGAGTTACACGGTCTTCCATACAACGCTTCATACGGTGCCATACCAATGCTTGACTGGTAACTGTTGTTGTACGCAAACTCCACCAAATGAAGGTGATCTTCCCATGATCCTCCGAAATCCAAAACACAAGCTCTGAGGAGATCTTCCAAAACTCGGTTGACTCTCTCGGTCTGACCATCTGTTTGGGGATGATAAGCTGTACTCAAGCACAACTCGGTTCCCAAAACTTCCTGGAAGCTCTTCCAAAATCCACTAGTGAACAATGGGTCTCGATCGCTCACTATACTCTTCGGAATACCATGGAAACGAACTATCCACTTAACATACAACTCAGCCAACTTTGATGCGGTCCTAGTCGATCGAACAGGAATGAATCGTGCACTCTTTGTCAGACGATCCACAATGACCCAGATCCCTTCATTTCCCGTTCTGGTTCTAGGCAATCCATCGATAAAGTCCATCGACACTTGTTCCCACTTCCATGTAGGAACTTCTAATGGCTGAAGCAATCCGCTTGGCTTCTTCTGTTCAGCCTTTACCAACTGGCAGTTCATGCATTTGGAAATAAAATTTCCAACATCCTTCTTCATGCCTTCCCAGTAGTAGGTTCTCTTCATATCCCGATACATCTTGTTTCCACCTGGATGAATTGTCAACTTCGAGTGATGACTTTCCTTCAGAACTTCACTCCTCAATTCATCTATATCGGGAACAACTAGTCGTCCTTGCTTCCGAAGCCAACCCTCTCGATCGACCTCGAATCCTTTATCCTTTTCTGGATCCAATCCAGATTCCAATTCACGGATAATCTTGACAAGCTTATCATCTCGCTTTTGGCCCTCGCCAATCCTTTCCACAAGAGTGGGTCTTATAGATAAGTTTGCCAACATCTCAGGTTCCAATTCACATCTAGGCCTGAAGTCAAATCCAGCTAAATACTCGAGACTCTTCCATTCTGAAAACATGGCTCCCAATCCTGCATGTCTTCGACTTAACGCATCCGCCACTGCGTTACCCTTCCCCGGAGTATAAGCTATACCAAAATCATATGATGCCAAAAACTCTAGCCAACGTTGCTGCCGAAGATTCAAATCCTTCTGGGAGAAAAGATACTTCAACGACTTATGATCTGTAAACAACTCGAATCGAACTCCCAACAGATAATGCCTCCACATCTTCAGAGCAAATACAATCGCCGCTAATTCCAAATCATGAGTTGGGTAATTCCTTTCATGCGGCTTCAGTTGTCGACTGGCATACGCAACAACTTTATCCTTCTGCATCAGCACTGCCCCAAGTCCAGTACCACACGCGTCGGTGTAAACCACCATCTCATCATTCCCACTTGGAATAGTCAAAACAGGAGCACTCGTCAATCTCTCTTTCAGGATTCCGAAAGCTTGCTCACACTTAGCATCCCAACAGAACACTTGGTTCTTCTTCGTCAATCCTGTTAACGGTGCAGCTATCTTGGAGAAGTCTTTAATAAACCGTCGATAATATCCTGCTAATCCAAGAAAACTTCTCACATCAGACGCATTCTTAGGTCTAACCCAATCTTGGATTGCTGCCACCTTAGCGGGATCAACCGCTATTCCATTTCCAGAAATCACATGGCCTAAGAACCTCACTTCACTCTTCCAGAAGTGACACTTCGAAAACTTAGCCTTCAGCTGATGTTTCCGCAAGATTTCCAAAACAATACGCAAGTGCGTCTTGTGCTCTTCTTCCGTTCTGGAATAAATCAGAATATCATCCACGAACACAAGTACGAACTTGTTCAACTGATCTCTGAACACTCTATTCATAAGATCCACAAAATATGCTGGCGCGTTAGTCAATCCAAACGGCATTACCAGCCACTCAAAGAAACCGGATGGTGTCCTAAAAGCAGTCTTCGGCACACTATCCTTAGCCACTCTCAACTGGTGAAATCCCGTTGCCAAATCCATCTGAGAAAACACCTTAGCTTCGTGAAGCTGATCAAACAAGTCGTCTATCCTCGGCAATGGATACTTGTTCTTCTTAGTCACTTTATTCAGCTCACGATAATCCACACACAATCTCAACGACCCATCTGCCTTGGTTGCAAACACAACTGGTGCACCCCACTCGGACACACTACGCCGAATGAATCCTTTCTGCAAAAGGTCATCAACTTGCACCCTCAACTCCTGCTGTTCCCTAGGCGCCATCCGCCTAAGAGGCATCACAACAGGTCTGGCTCCTTCAACTAGATCTATACGAAACTCGATCTCTCTATGCGGCGGCAACCCTTTGACTTCGTCAAAGACATCCTCGAATCCATTTGCGATTGGCACTAAAGACAGTCCATCCCGTGGAACAACTAGCGAATACATGAAGCTCATGAAGACGCCTTCCTCATGCTTACATCGTATCACAATCTTTCGCCCTTCCACATTCTCGACTGCCACCTCTAGCCTCTCACAATCAACCTTAGCCGCATACTTCCTAAGCCAGTCCATACCCAAGATAATTCCGAACCCCGCAAAGTTCAGAACAAAACAATCACAAACAAAAGAGCAACCATGACTCGATACAACTAGACCACGGCATAACATACACAAACAAGACGAACCCCCAACTGGATTAGTCACAACCAATGGCCTATCAACAATATCCGGTTCCAAACCTAACCGGCCTACTAGTTCATTACAAACAAACGAGTGCGACGCTCCAGTATCAAACAGAATTCTAACTGGAACACCACATAGGAAAAGAATACCTTGAACCACCACACTCTTTCCCTTCTCTTCTGCAGTAGGAGCTTTTGAAGATGACGGAACAGCTCCCAAAGCATAGGCTTGCACAATCTGCCTGTCCTTCCTTGGTTCTGGACAATTCTTCCTGAAATGCCCCGGCTTGTCACAGTTGTGACACTTCATCGGTGCCTTTGGATTCTTACAATCCTTAGAGAAATGGCCCTTCTGCTGACAATTGTAGCAAGTCACCTCGCCTTTCGGCTTCTTCTGGCCGTCCTTACCCTTCTGCTGCTGCTGCTTCCTCTTCTGGTTTCCACCCTGCTGTGGTTTAGATTCTCCCTTGGTAACAGCAACAACAGGTCCTTCCTTAGGAAACAAACTCTCATGCCTAAGAGCTTTCTCTACAAGCTTCTCAAATGAATCGTCCAAATGATCCACCAACTGCCTCCCAAGATAACTATCCAAGCCGGTCACAAACTTCTCATTCTTCTGATAAGCAGATTCAATATATGACCGGGCATACTTGGACAAAGCTTCAAACTCAGAAACATACTCAAGAACAGATCTTCCACCCTGCTTGAGCTCTACAAACTTCTTGAACAGAACAGACTTCTGAGCTGTAGAAATGAACTTAGCTTCAAATCTGACTTGGAATTGCTCCCAAGTAATTTCTTCTTCCGGAGTAGTGATGGTAATAGAGTTCCACCAATCAGAAGCTCTCCCTTGAAGCTGCCTCGATGCCAACTTCCTCTTAGTTGCATCATCAATTCCCAAATCACCAAAGATCCTTCTACAAGCATCTATCCATCTCTGGACTTCGATAGTTGATTCTGTTCCCAAGAAAACCTTCCCTCCAAGAGCAGTATAATCCTTGCACAACTTAGCAAAATCCACTGGTTTCGGAGTTTGGACTTGAACTCCAACATCAACTGCCGCCCCCGGAACTGGTATCCTTCTCATGATCGAAGTCATCATAGCTTCGAACATGGCTGCATAATCAGCAGTCTCTTCAGTAGCACGACCTCCCCTAGCAGCTGGTCTCCCTCTTCGACTCATTCTCAATATCTATAAAAAGGAATGATTAGAACATCTAGAGAAACAACTGCATAAAGGACTCAAACTCTACTAAGCTACTATATTATATATAGTAATCATCCATCAAAATACAATTACGTCTCTCATACGTAGTTACGACAGCGAGCGTTGGGTAAAATCGATTAACCAATGCTCTGATACCAAATGTGACGACCGCCCATGACCCCTGCACCGAATCTAGAGATAGTGCGCTGTAAAGTGTGCCAGGCGACCATGGACGATTGTCAAGGTAAGATTAAAACAACAGAATCTATCGTATTACTCACAGCGCATGGACAAAATACAATAGAACATATGTATAGTGAAGCTTTACAGAACAAAATGACATCTTATAAAACTCCATAATAGTTGAATACAAGCATTCATATAGTCAATACATCCAGCCTCACTACATATCTCTCAGAGAAAACAAAACAGCGGAACATCCAGTACATATAATAAGAAGATAATATGCAACCCTCCAGCTCGTCTTCGATATCAGTATCGTGAGAAGAGAACAGCACCTGTCACCTGCTACCTAGTCTGCCCGTCCCAAAATGGACGAACAGCCCAAGGCAATAAGAATTAAAACATAAAGCCTTGAGTCAGACAACAGTCTTAGTGAGCAGTAAATTAACTAACAACATACCAAAAGAGCATAAAGGAAAAGGAATAGGAATACAACCCTCCCACTCCAACCTCATTCTACAGTGATAGCCCCCAGACACACACTAAGCAGAAGCAAACATAGCAGAGCATACAATTTAAAGTAAAGCAATTGTCACTCGAGTCAAGAGCGATGTTTTCCAAGTACAAATCCCAAGGTCTAAAACCAAGGTCAGATAAGCACCCAGGAAATACCGCTCTTGAGACCGAATGACGATACAACCAAACATCCATGACTCGGCTATCACTGTTATCATTGTTGCGATATCACCGTTAATTGAATGACCGGCACATTCTTTCAGCCGTCCGTCAAGGGCTAATGGTAACCCCGGTTCTAGACATAACTCCCGCACGTCATCGTGACCCGTGCCTAGGATTATCGAATCTACCCAGAGTACTTGACCATCAACTTAGTCTTTTGGGCGTCCCCATGTACTCTTGCTTAGAGCATGCTAGAACCTTCAACAACGATGAGATCTCAACCTCCTAGTCATCCTCCTCGACGACTATTGCCATACTAGCTCAAGCGCCTCTCGAGCATCCATTATCCTCAACTCGAATCATATCACCGAGTTATCAACATGCTTGGAATGATCCCGCCTGGATTAGACCAAGTCTTCATCATATGATGCCTCGCTTCATTACATCCTCGCAAAGCTTCATCTCAACTTCACATCATCAAATCTATGCATAGGAGCTTCATCATCCCGCTACATATGCCACGAGCAGCTTTTCAAATTCAAGAGCCTTTCCCTTAGCTTTTGAATCACCTTCGATCTAAATCTAATCATCAATCATCTAGTTCATAACAATCAATCAAATCAAATATCAATCCAAGCAATCAAGCATTCAAAAATGATCTAAGTAGACAATTATAACAATAATGGCATTTTCGTAATTAAAGAGTTGAAAGTCCAATAAGCATGAAAACATGTATTATATCTCTACAAACTTGATGAATGAACTTGCATAGGTTAACATATGATAAAATGGATGCAACATCATCATGAACAATGGATCTATATGGATCTACACATAGGATGAAGAAAATGCATGGAAATCTCTATTTTAACACCAAAACGAGCCAACAATCCGATATACTCCTTTGGATCCGTGTGAGAGATAATCACCACTCACCAAATCACCTAAACAACCTCAAATCAACACACTTCAGATCTGGACAGCGAAGGATGAAGCTAGATCTATCACAAATCCGCTTCAAATGAAGAAATCTCTCTTGAAAAGATGAAGATCTTCAATCCAAGCTTTTGAATCTTCAATCTCGATCTTCGATTTGGATGGATGGAAGCACTAGATTAGAGTGGAGAAAAGAAGTGAAGAAGTGTAGAAGTCGAGCTCTCAAAATGGCAGCACTTCGTCGCTTCAAAATCCGGATCCCAAAAAAGTGAGAACAACCCCTCCTATTTATAGCTGAAAACTGCCTGAGTCGTAACTCGGCTATCTCCTTAAGTCGTTGCCGACCTAACATATGCCGACCTACGACCTAAAAACCCCCACGACTTAACAGAGCCTCCGACCTAACCCTTAGCCAACAACTCCGACCTAACAGATACGCGCGCCTCAACTCCTACGATCTAACACTTCTGCGCATACGACCTAACTATTAAGTCGACCTACGACTTAACACATACTTCGACCTAACACTTAGACGAAACCCAGCGACCTACGACTTAACAGGCTACGACCTAACACTTAGACGAAACCCAGCGACCTACGACTTAACAGGCTACGACCTAACACTTAGACGAAACCCAGCGACCTACGACTTAACAGGTTACGACCTAATTCCTTAAGCCTCCACGCGACCTAACATAAGTCGCGAACAACTGGGATGCGACCTAACTCTACCCAGACTTACGACTTAACTCCTTAAGTCGCTCACTACTACTTAGGTCGTTGCCGACCTAACTACACTGCTAACTTCTATAGGTCGTCCCAACCGACCTAACAACTTAATTACTAAGTCGCTAACCCGGAACCACTAGGTCTGCCTACCCTTGAGTCGCCATATCCTTAAGTCGGTCAGTCTTTAGGTCGTTAACTCGCCCTGCCGACCTAATTACTTAACTAAATCCTAGGTTGCACAATTTTATAGGTCGCTCCAACTAACCCACGACCTAACACTAACTCGCAAGTCCTTAACTCGGTCACGACTTAGCTCTTAGGTCGTCCACGACCTAGGACTTAGACAAATTTCCCCAAAAATCTGAAATGACTTAAAAATGCAAAAATTCCAGATTTGACGAACTTTTCGATCCGTGAAAAATACGGGTCGTTACAATTGGGTTATTCAGCAATATTCTTTATTTTAAAATTTTATATAAATGACATTTTTATTTGATATATTTTATTCTAATTTGTACATTTATGTTATATAAAATATATTTTGGCTTTTAAATATTTTTAAAGTAAGGTAGGAATTTTTCCAGAGTTAGTAGTATTTTTCTTGCAAATTTCCATGCCCTGTTTGTAAATTTTAAACATTTTTCTTTAATCCTTTTCTATTTTCTCCAATTTAATTATCTATTTTATTTTGAAAATGATAAATAAATTATTTTAATTCAAATTTTCACTTCATAATATTTTTATAATGAAGTGTATAGTTTTTCAAGACTGACAGTGATTTATTTATAATTTTTGAACACCGTTTGGTATTTTTAAGTAATTTTCTTCATTCTTTTTATATTTTTCCAAAATTTATTATTTGTTTTCTCATATTTATAATTGATTTCGGTTTGTAAATTATTTTTCTGAATATTTTTGTTTATATAAAGATTGAAAAGAAAAGAAATATGAAAGGTTGTAAAACACTTTGAAACTTAAGCCCTTTTTTGTCCAAACCCTTCATTTTCTTTAACTCCTCAAATTTTGCCCTAGCCATCTAAAACCCTAGTGTAGCCGCCACTTTTTGTTTCTCATCTTTTCATGTGAAAACAAATCAGCTCCTCATTTCTCATGGCTTCATCCAAAAATAGGTAATGGCCTCTCCTTCTTTTTCTTCTTTTCTCTTCATTTTCAATGATTTTTGCCATGTTTCTCTTGCTTTGCTTGGCCTAACACCTCCACCATCTCCTCCACCGATCACCACCACTTCCTTCCCCACACCATCCACGACCAAACCCCCTCCTCCTCTGACCATGACAGGCCATGCACTCCTTTTGACTAAAAACCACACAAAACCTTGCACAAATCCCTTAAAACAATGCATAGCCATCACTAGTTGCAACATACCTTCGCCCACCACCTTGGACACCACCTCTACCCGCCACCACCACCTTGCTACCACCACTACACATCACCATCTCCTCTGTCCAGACCTGTAGCAAGTCATGGCCAAGCCTAGGACCTTGTAGACCGAGCCAAAGATGAACCAAAACTCCACCATATTGCATAAAACTCTTCACATGCCTATGTTGTAACTTCCCCATCATCTCTAGCTTGTAGCCGTGCATCCCTTGGTCCAAACCAGACCCAAACCATGTCCAAACCTGAACCAAAACATTCCCTAGGCCATGCAAAAGGATAGAGAAAGCAAGGCAAAAGATTTGACATTCAAATCTCTTTTCGTTTAAAAGTTATTCCATTTCAAGTGTGTTGAAATTGTGTTTGTTTTGATGTATGTTTTGGGTTGTAATACAAGAGTTGTAGCTTTGGATCTTGCTCTCCACTCAAGTCCGTAGTCTTGTCATCGTGCTTTTGTTCCATTGTGTCATTGGTTTTGATATCTCCAGCACAAACAGGTGAGTTATTCTCACCAGACAATATGTACCTATATAACTAGTAAATTGACACCCTGCGAATCTATAAAAAATATATTATCATGTTATATATGCTTATATTATTATCATATGATGTTCACACCTGTTATTACACCTGTTATATCATATGTTACTTTTATTTAATGTTATTCTGTTATTTATATCTGTTATCACCATTGCAAGTTCCCTGTAGACTAGAATCACTATGGGTTGAAATGATACATACCCGAACGGACTTTAGAATAGGGAAAAATCGTTATGGGCTAAAATGATAGGCCTGAACGATTTTTATTTAATTTATTTTAACTTGGGATTGCGGGTTTGAAATGATAGAACCCGGATTTTTCTTTTTTAACTGCGGATTGAAATGATACATATCCGTATCACTTGACCTAAGTTAGAAAATTATATATAGGCCCGTGGTTATTTTATAAGTGTTTTGGATATTTTTAAGTATTTTAAAAATTATAAATTTATGAAATTTGATTTAAATAGATTTTGAAATGTTTTAAAATAAAGAAATTATGATTTTTTCTATGTGTTAAAAATGTAATTAATGAAAGGTTTAACTGGATTTTTGAAATATAACTTAAGTTGGAAATTTGGAATTTTGGTTAAAAATGATATTTAAGTTATATAAATAAAATGGATATTAAATTTTATTTGGAAATGGTAAATATGATAATTTGATTAAATTTGAATTTAAGTGATTTATTAAAGTATTATTGATTTTTCTATGAATTTAAGTGGTTAAATAAATGAATGTTTAAAAGTGATCTTTTAAAATATAACTTGACTTGGAAATGTGAAATTTGGTTTTAATTAAAAGTTTAAGTTAATTAAATAAAATTGGAAATTTAGTTAAATTTGTGAAATGGTAATTTAAATTTGAAGTGTTAAGTTTATTTGTTGAAATGTGAAGAATTGGAAACTTTTACACTTAAACTTATTAAGTAAATTGTTGAAAATTGGATTTTTTATAAGAAATTTATTGTGAAAGAAACGTGTAAAGTTCTAATTAATGAAAGAAATATGTAGAGTTTTAATTTATGAAAGAGACATGTAAAGTTTTAATTTATGGAAGAATATGTAAAGTTTTTAATTTATGAAAGAAACATGTGAAGTCTTAATTAATGAAAGAAACATGTAAGTCTTAATCAGTGTAATATTGAATAAAATAATAAATGCCCTTTTTGTAATAAAACGTAAATTAAAACGTACATTTGATAATGTAAGTTTAATTAGTGTAATATTGATTAAATGATAAATGCTCTTTACTGTAATAGGAATGTAAGTTAAAAAGTACATTTAATATGTAAGTTTTAATTAATGTAAATGACATATTTTAATGACTAAAATAATAAAGTTTCTTTATTGTAATGATAATGTAAGTTAATAAGGTACTCTTAACTTAACATAAGAATTTTAGCATTAAATTGGATATTACAGTAACAAAGTTTATTTAACTATAAGGCTATGATAAAATGACCATGTTAAAAAATTTGTAAGTATATAAATACTTTGATTATATAAAATGTTAAATTGGGAAGTATTACATTCCAAAAATGCTATGATTCCTTAAGGTTACATTACCAAAATGCTATGATAATTTAAAGGAAGATTTCAAGTTTAATAAATTAAAGGAAATATTCAGTGATTTTGAAATTTGGGTTTTATTGAAATGATATATTATTGAATTGGTTTTGAAATGGAAATGATATATTTTTGAATTGGTTTTGAATAGATATGTTTTGGGTTTGAAAGTATGTATTAGTTTGAAATAAATGATATGATTTTGAAATGGTTTAAGGGATGTATTTTGATTTGAAACATAAACTATTTTTAAAAGTTATAACCACGGGTTATAATAACGATTGGTTGGCAAAGAGACCGGGATCGGATATGGACATACTCTCTGTCGATACCGAAAACCACTTTGACAACCGTGTACGCGGTGGAGATTCCAGAATGAAGTAGGATGGTGGCGACGTTCTTAAGGTATGTTACGTGGACCCAACTCCCGTGAGTTGGCATAAGGTGGCTAAAACAGGAGCGATCTCGGACCAGTGAGGTAGCACCTCTTCTCGGACACATTTCTTCGATATTATACTCTTACTTGTGATTGATTAGATGGCCATCCTCCGATTTGGGAGTGTTGTTCGAGGTGGAACGGTAGTGGCTGCTATGCGTATCCATCAGTCCGTGTGCGTAATTGGTATATCTACCCTGGCATTGCCTAGTTGTGCCGTGTCACCTACCATATCGAGCTTTACTACGATTATGATTTTAAGATCCGACCGCGTTAAGGTTCTCCATCCCCTTAACGCTATTTTCCGATATGATTATACTTTACTTATTAGACATTATTATAATAGCGAATATTACTACATAGTAGATATTTTAACGGATCCTTAGAGGATGGGCGGTCCCAAGCATCTTCTAAGTTACTTGTACCTTTATTACAGTTCACTTGAGTTGGTTTACATTATATAAGTATATATTGTCCTGATTCGAGTGTTTTGTGTTTTGCTTTACGCTCGGGTCAGCCTGAGTATTCACAGATTTGGATTTCCACCTTCTGGAGATTTGAATCGCTGGAGATTATTTGCTAGTCTTGTTCTATCAACTTCGGTTCTGTTGTTCTATTCAGCCTGTACTTGGTTATTGTATTGAGACTTCTACTGTACTTTATTTCTTATGTTGTATCTTATGTAACTCTGATATATTTTCATAGTAGCTTCATGAACTACTATTTCTTTTACTTCCGCTGCATTATTTTACTCTGTGTCTGTGATCTGTGATTATATTTATTTACTGTATATTCTGAGATTTGCCAAATTTTAATTACAACGCGGTATTTTGAGCAATTCAACTCCGGCATGAGTGTCTACCTATACACTTATAATGGATGCGAATGGTTGAAAATATCGGGTTGTTACAACCCATGGTTGGAGTTTGGATGTTTGAGGTTGGAAATATATCTGTCGAGACTGTAGACCTAATACCGTCTCGAGTGAACTTTGATATGGTATAAGAATTTCATTGATCTCTGAAGGAAACCTGTTAAGGTTCAGAGTTTATCATTGAAGTATAAGTTTGATCATGCTCGTGTGAGCGGATTTTTGAGGAGTTTGGATCTGTCCGAAGAGTTGAAGCGAGTGATGGTATTTTGGGTAACTCAGGAAAGTAGTAACTGTGTGATGAGATGCAGTGACTATGGATATCTCAGAAGATGTTTTCTTTTGGAGCAAGTTTAAGGAAGTGTGTCTGCTTCAGTGTTGTGGCTGAGTTCAGCAGGATGTTTGTGTTTGGTCTGAGGTCCGGGTTCTCTAGAAGCTTTGGATAAGGAGTCTTTGGCATCCGTGTTAGCGGTGCAGCTCGAGTGTTCTGTGTTCCTGCTGGAAGATCTTTTGGCTTAGCAGTTCGTAAAGTGGAGTTCAGAAGCTGCGGAGTAAATTCATTTTTCAAATGGATTGGTCAAGCACTAGACTGTTCTGATGGATTAAGAAAGAACAGTAATCTTTGGATATTGGACTGGATAGGATCGCAAAAGTGACTTGCGATAGTTTGAGTGTTCTCTTGGGAAATCTTTTGCTTGAGTTTGAGGCATCTCTAGAAGATGTAGGAGTTATAGAGTTGTCAGAGATTTTATGGGAAGTGTTGATCTAGTTTGTGTTCGAGTTCATAGACGACATCTAGATTAGAGTTGAGCAGCGAAAGCTTGGTAGTAGTTGTTCTAGAGTAGAAGCAACCGGAAGTTGCAGTGTTTGGATTAAAGGGTTCCTACAGGAAGCTTTTCAAGATTTGAAGGTCAGATTGGTGAGAGAATTTGTTTTGTCTTGATAAAAGAAGTATTTGGAATCTACTGATGATTGAGGAGTAGAGTTTGAGTTTTGGATTTCCGTAGATCTTGAGAGGATCCGTTTGTTGGATTGTTTGTGGTCCGGTTTGTTTCGAGAAGCATCAGCAATGGTTGAGCTGATCAGGAAAGGTGAAGGCAGCCTAGAATCATCAGAAGAGTTCTGTGGATTAGAGATGGAGAATTTTGGAATTCGAAGTTGGAGACTTCGTTGTTATTTCTTCGGTAAAGGAAGCAATTGAGTTTGGGTAAGACTAGGAAGATAGCTCCGAGTATATTGGATCTTTCTGAGTTTTTGTGAGGATATGTGTTTTGGCTTCGGTATTGAATTACCAGTTTGGATTTAATAGAGCGAGTAACCCAGTATCTGTATCGGGGAAACTCGGGATAATTTTAGGTAGTTTATCCGGATCTATGTTCGGATAGCTAGAATTGTTGTTTGTATGAATTGTTGCTTGGATGAAATTGTTTGCTTGGATGAATGGTTGTTTGATTAATAGTATATGGCTGTTAAGTATAATTGAATTGTTTTAAAATTGGTTGAAATAAATATAAAAATCTTTGGATTATCTTTTGTTTTAAATTTCGAGGACGAAATTCTTTTAAGGGGGAAGGAATGTGATATCCCGGGATTTCGAGAAGTTTAAAATGTGATAATCTCTTAATTTAAATTATTTTAAATTGATAAATTTGTTATTTTCAAATATTTTATAACCAAATAATAATAATATGATGTTTTAATTATAGTATAGATTGATTATAATAAGAATAATAATTTAAATTGTATTATTTTATAAATTTGATTTTTAAATAGATTTATCATTTCAAAAATTAATAAGTATTGTTTAAATATGTATATATATGTCTTGAGTTGTTTTTAAATGAAATATATCAATTTCAAACTTAATAAAATGTTTATTTAAAAATATAAATGTTGAGTTGATTTTTAAATTGGATTTTAAAAGTCAAATTTGAATTTGAATCTGGATTTAAATTTGAATCTTTAAAGATAAATATTTTAATATATTTGGTTATAAAATATATGAACAAGGCTTTTATTTAAAATAAGATTTGTTTTACAATATTTTCTTTAAAAGGAATTTTATTCATATAAATTTAGAAAGTGTTTATTTAATAGTAAATAAATACAAAAGATATGTTTACACTTAAAAATGAATTAAAAATATTGTATATAATTTTATTAGGATATAAATGAGTTTTATTGTATTTCTTTTAAAGGTTTTATTTATTTATAATATAGAAAAGCATTTATTTAAAAAGATATGTATTTATCTATTTAAGAAATTTATATAAAAGCTTTTAAAACTCTTTTTAAAAATAATATAAAAATGGAAAATTACAAGTGTTAGTTTTATATGCATCATAAATACATGTGTAAGATAATTAAGAATGGATGAAGACAAGTGTCAATTTTCTTTTCATTTTCCTTGATTTTTAATAAACAATAAATTAAGTTTATAAAAGCCTACATCTCCATTTTCTTTCTTTTTCTAATCTCATTTTCAAAACAAAGAAAAACCAAAACCAGAAAAATGTTCAAACTGAAAAACATTTCAAACCGAAATCATTTCCAACTGAAGAATCCAAACTGAAATTCATCTCAAACCTGAATTCATCTTCAAAAAGTTTAATTCTCAAATTTACAACCTGAAACCCTGCAAACACTTCTCAAATTCAAAAACCTGGATATCAAAAATCTACCAAAACCCTGTAATCTTTTCATCTCAAGACCATAATCAAATGATCAAACTGAAATCTTCTCCAAACCAAAGATCTGTAACCATGTTCTTCAAGTCTGAATCATTTCAAGTATGCATGCAATATAATCTGAGGCAGAAGCAATGTTCAAAAGCCTTTCAAACTTTTAAAAGAATCAAAACAAGCAGATGAAATTTCAAAGCTTCCAGTTTTTCAAAGATCTCAACATGCCAGTTTATAACTTCTCTGTTCAACAGTTAATAGGTGAGTAAACCCAATTGTATTTTATCTTAAATCTGGTTGCATAAATAAATTATCAATGTTGATATAATAATTGTTTGCATGTGTATTTATAAGTGTGAATACCTGATATATATATATATATATGTGTGTGTGTGTGTGTGTGTGTGTGTGTGTGTGTGTGTGTTTTGAAGGTGCATGTCTGTAATCCTGTGCATATCTCTGTTTTATAACTAACAGGCTAAATCTTGATCTAAGATCAGGTTCTCTTCAAACATTCTCCTTTAGGTTGTGAAATTTAAATAAAATATGTTTGATTTTACATAATCTAAGTATTAAAAATATATTTAAGCATGATAAGTTGGAAACTAGTTGGAAATTTAGAAAGACAGTGGAAATTGTAAACTTATCAAATCCTCGACTTAAATAATTCATGATTTCAAGTTTATAATTTGTTTTGTTATCTAAAGTCTTGAATTTTAAAAGATGAATCAAAAATTTTAGATTGGAATCGAGAGTGTATTTCGAGGATGACCAGAAAATGGTCTTTGAGCGATTTCTGGTGATGTTTGGGCTCGGGGTGGTCAGGAACTTTGCTGGACGAAGAGTGAAGCTTGGTGGTCTCGGCAAAAATGTCAGGTGATTTATGTACCCACCGTGGCGGCAGCGTTGGGTCGGAGAAGGATTTAAACCTAAGTTTGATCGAGGTCTGTAATTGGGTTGCTGTGTCGTTTCTAAAGCATCGAGTCGCATGAATTTTGGTAGGTAGTTGCGTGGATGATGCGCGGAGATGTGGCCGGAATCGCAGTGGGTTCTGGTGAACGGCGTCATGGTTTCGAGGTGTTTTCTGGCGATGTTGATTTCTCGTTTCCATCTGCATTGCTCGATTTCGATCGAAGGCTGGAATGTGTGAATCGATAATTGGGTTTAGCTGCTGCATCGATGGTCGATTGGTTGAGGGTGCCATGGATGGTCAGAGGTGGTTGGTCACGGTGTGCATGTGCACGATCGATTTTGTGTTTCAGTGGTTCAGAGTTGGGGAAGAGGAAGTTCTCGAGCTCGTACTCGGAAAGGACTCGCGAAAATCAAGCTTTGGCTCGAGTTTTTTCTCTGGGTCGTACGCGAGTCTTTGAGTGTAACTATTAAAGATTTTAACAGTTTAAAATTTAAAAAAAAAACAAGCAGTTTTTAAAATTACTCGGGAAGAACATCGGGGAAGAAGGGCTTTGGCTCGGGTTTGTCTTCGTGTCGCTCGCGAGAATGAGAGAAAACAGTTAACAGTTTAAAATCTTTAAAAACCAAACAGAAACTAAATCTCTATTTTAAAATGAAAAAAAAAGGGAAGATGTATTTGTTTTGTTCAAGTATATATGAGTTAAACCCAAAGATAATGTTAAACCAGTTTTTAACATTTAAAATAAAAGTAAGTTTTAAATTTAAATAATCAAGTTAAGTTTATTGTCTTGAAATTTCATTTCTTTGAAATGAATGATTTGAATAAATTAAGTTGTATGAATTGATTAACTTAATTATATTAAGTTAAAATCTTAAGTTATTTTCAAACTTAATTTGAAATATAGTAAAGTAATTAAGAAGGAAATGTTTATCTTAAAAACTTCATTTAAGTTTGATAATAATGGAATAAATAAAGAGTGATTTATTAAATTAAATTAGTTAATGGTTAAGGATGAGTAAATTAACAATTAAAGTTTTCAAGTGATTTAGTAACTTGTAATTAAGGATTGTTAATGTATAATTTAAGGTAAGTAATTAATGATTATTTATTTAAAAACTTAATTAATGATTTAATTAAGTAAGTTAATTTGTAAAGGAGTTTCCCCCTTTACCAGAAAATTAGAATATTGGCGAGACAGCCAATTCACTATAAAGATCATTCGAGGTGGAGTTATGTGACACTCCAAAATCAAAAGAAGATGAATAGTGAGGGACAAGAATGAATTTTTGGAACCGCAGGGAACGTTCCAAAATTCAAAGGAAATTCGAATCAAGAGGAAAAGATTCAAACTCAAACGAAAGTGATTCTGTAAATAAATCTACTCCATATGCTGAGTTTTGCCTCAAAGCCAAAGCTCTGATACCAACTGTAAGGACCCGATATTTTCAACCATTCGCATCCATTATAAGTGTATAGGTAGACACTCATGCCGGAGTTGAATTGCTCAAAATACGCGTTGTAATTAAAATTTGGCAAATCTCAGAATATACAGTAAATAAATATAATCACAGATCACAGACACAGAGTAAAATAATGCAGCGGAAGTAAAAGAAATAGTAGTTCATGAAGCTACTATGTAAATATATCAGAGTTACATAAGATACAACAGAAGAAATAGAGTACAACAGAAGTATCAATAAGATAACCAAGTACAAGCTGAACAGAGCAACATAACTGAAGTAGATAGAAGAAGACTAGCAGATAATCTCCAGCGATTCAAATCTCCTGAAGGTGGAAATCCAAATCTGTGAATAACTCAGGCTGACCCGAGCGTAAAGCAAAACACAAAACACTCGAGTCAGGACAATATATACTTATATAATGTAAACCAACTCAAGTGAACTGTAATAAAGGTACAAGTAACTTAGAAGATGCTTAGGACCGCCCATCCTCTAAGGATCCGTTAAAATATCTACTATGTAGTAATATTCGCTATTATAATAGTGTCTAAATAAGTAAAGTACAATCATATCGGAAAATAGCGTTAAGGGGATGGAGAACCTTAACGCGGTCGGATCTTAAAATCATAATCGTAGTAAAGCTCGATATGGTAGGTGACACGGCACAACTAGGCAATGCCAGGGTAGATATACCAATTACGCACACGGACTGATGGATACGCATAGCAGCCACTACCGTTCCACCTCGAACAACATTCCCAAATCGGAGGATGGCCATCTAGTCAAATCACAAGTAAGAGTATAATATCGAAGAAATGTGTCCGAGAAGAGGTGCTACCTCACTGGTCCGAGATCGCTCCTGTTTTAGCCACCTTATGCCAACTCACGGGAGTTGGGTCCACGTAACATACCTTAAGAACGTCGCCACCATCCTACTTCATTCTGGAATCTCCACCACGTACACGGTTGTCAAAGTGGTTTTCGGTATCGACAGAGAGTATGTCCATATCCGATCCCGGTCTCTTTGCCAACCAATCGTTATTATAACCCGTGGTTATAACTTTTAAAATAGTTTATGTTTCAAATCAAAATACATCCTTTAAACCATTTCAAAATCATATCATTTATTTCAAACTAATACACACTTTCAAACCCAAAACATATCTATTCAAAACCAATTCAAAAATATATCATTTCCATTTCAAAACCAATTCAATAATATATCATTTCAATAAAATCCAAATTTCAAAATCACTGAATATTTCCTTTAATTTATTAAACTTGAAATCTTCCTTTAAATTATCATAGCATTTTGGTAATGTAACCTTAAGTAATCATAGCATTTTTGGAATGTAATACTTTCCAATTTAACATTTTATATAATCAAAGTATTTATATACTTACAAATTTTTAACATGGTCATTTTATCATAGCCTTATAGTTAAATAAACTTTGTTACTGTAATATTCAATTTGATGCTGAAATTCTTATGTTAAGTTAAGAGTACCTTATTAACTTACATTATCATTACAATAAAGAAACTTTATTATTTTAGTCATTAAAATGTGTCATTTACATAAATTAAAACTTACATATTAAATGTACTTTTAACTTACATTTCTATTACAGTAAAGAGCATTTATCATTTAATCAATATTACACTAATTAAACTTACATTATCAAATGTACGTTTTAATTTACGTTTTATTACAAAAAGGGCATTTATTATTTTATTCAATATTACACTGATTAAGACTTACTTGTTTCTTTCAATAATTAAGACTTTACATGTTTCTTTCATAAATTAAAAACTTTACATATTCTTCCATAAATTAAAACTTTACATGTCTCTTTCATAAATTAAAACTCTACATATTTCTTTCATTAATTAGAACTTTACACGTTTCTTTCACAATAAATTTCTTATAATAAAATCCAATTTTCAACAATTTACTTAATAAGTTTAAGTGTAAAAGTTTCCAATTCTTCACATTTCAACAAATAAACTTAACACTTCAAATTTAAATTACCATTTCACAAATTTAACTAAATTTCCAATTTTATTTAATTAACTTAAACTTTTAATTAAAACCAAATTTCACATTTCCAAGTCAAGTTGTAAAGACCCAAAAGTTGGCCTTCGAAAATCGGCACCCGTACTTTACATCGTACTCGAATGCCGTAGATTCAAATGCCAAATCTGGTTCTCCGGAGCTTATAACACAGTTAAGTAAATAACACAGCGGAATAAAAAGAATAATAAATTGATATACATTATCTGATACAACAGAGCGATACAATGAATATCAATATACATCAGAGATATGATACAAAAAATAGCAGCGGAAAAGAAAATAGATAACTAACATCAGCAGCGGAACAAATAACTCTAAGATAGTCTTCAAGAGAGAACTCCAGCAGTAGCTCGAACTCCCAATAACGATACACCAAGAATAAGCAAGTGCAGTCCGATCCAAAGACTGTACTAGCTCCAGAAAATCTACTGAACCTGACTATCTGAAAAACCCAACTCTAGACTGCTCGTGTAGAAAATTATGAGCACCCAGAGTTTAGGAAAGGAACAATAAACTCCGAGTCAGTCGTAGGACTGGTGTGAGCCACAAAAACAGTTTATCTTTAAACACAAATAGCAGAGAATTTAAAGTCAATTCGCAATGCTTTTGGAAAATGAAACTACCATAAGACCTCCCGCCACACACACAATGCAAACGCAGACTTGGGGGAGATTTCTTCTTATGATAGTCAAAGATGCTTACTACGCAGAATCATTTGATTATTATTATTAGTGCATAGTGTAGAAATCATTTCGAAAGTAGAATATAAATCTTAGCCAGCATAGGTACCATTATAGTATGCCCGCTATAGCTACCATATTAAATGGCAGGTTCTACAACTAAAACCGTACAAGGCTCGTATTGTTTCTTTGGATTTCCAACAAATGGTCAGGCCAAGGAACTTCCCATTGCCACATGGAAACGCCTCTGGATGGACGTCCCGAGAACCTAACCGGATCTCTGCCAACACAAGGCCGGGTTACCTCTGCAAAAATAGGTAACTACTGACACGAGTATGCCATCTCCCGGTTGTAACAACCTTTAACCGGGGCCCCGAGCAACAAATCCCAAAGTAAGATATATATATACTTGCGACATCCACATAAGTAAGTATCTGGGCTCCATACCATGATACCACTTCTATCCAGAAGGAAATGAACATACCCTAAGGGGCGCTACTCCCTATAACCTTGCTGCATCTTTCCTGTTTTGACCATTCCGGGGGGTGAGGTTCGACGAAGTCTCGTCCACAAAGCTACGCTTTGTTCACAAAGCGTTGCTTCGGGTCAAACAAATGATCAACCTATGATCACAAAGATATAAGATCAAACAAATGATCATATCGCAAATGATCAAACACTGATCATCACACAGCAACACTCAGCATGCCACATTACCAAATTGGGATATATCGCTGATAAATTTCAACTACATAACCTCTGAGCTCGTACGTCTCAGAGAAGGGTGTTAAGCTAAGAGAATAAATTCTCCGCCACCAACAGAAATGTATTTGAAAGAAATCGGCTTTATATCTCAAAGTGTAATGTCAGACATGTATCCATACAAGTCTGTTCCGGGTTCGAACAGAACCGAAGGCACTTCTTACGAAGCCCTTGCAATTCTGGGTATTCACGATCCCGTCTGGACTTCCCATCACAAAGGGTGATAAAATCTCTATACCGGGGACCAGTCGGTGCAGAGACATTCGACGAGTTGTCCTTTCGTTTTCGTAAATATCCGGTCTTCAACACCGGTCTTCAAATGCCATCCATATACGACGTATCATTATTCGGAATGGGTTATATGACACAAATGTCTTTTCCCGGCTAACCCGAATAACGAGCGCAATATTCAAAAACATATGGATATTGGGGTTTCAATTAAGTCACAACTTAATAATTCAAAACTTTCTTCCAAAATAGTTTAAACCAATCATCATTTCAAATCTTTAAATAAAAAGATTTATTTCTCACAATTCACCTCGTTTCATAAAGATCTATTCATAGGTTTCAAAACAATTCAATTTCAATTGGATTAACTCGTTAAATCTTTAAATTAAAGATTTAACTTATAGCTTCCAAAACAATTTCATTTCGAAGGGTTTAAACAAATCATCATTTTAAATCTGTTAAAAATAAACAGATTCAATTCATAGCTTTCAAAAGAATTCATTTATAACTTGGAAAACCATTTTTCAATTTATACTTGAAATTCCTTTAAATTGGGATTTCATTTCTTATATATATGAAAGCTTTTATCATTTGAAAACAAGTAGTTTATTTCAGAAAAATCTCATTTATATTTGCTCAAGTTAAAGCCTTTGAATTTAAATTCAAATTCCCAAATCAATACCTTTAAAATAGTTTAACCCATATATAACTGGTATAACATGTTTAATTCCTAGTTTCAAATCTTAAGATTCAATTTCAAACTTGAATTCAAATTTAAATCAAATTATTTAAACTTCCAAAACTCGATTCAGTTATTCAAAACAACTTTTATCCTTGAAAACTCATTTCAAAAGCTTTTCACTTTAAACCGAAATTTCTAATTTCAAAATCAATTGAAATTAAAATTTCTATTTCAAAAACATCAAATTTAAATTATCTGTGACTTAATCGATTTCCACGTGAAATCCATATTTGTGTGTGTAAAGGTGTAGTCCAGGGGTTTAACACAAAATAGTGCAACATCATACAGTCATCATAGATCAGAATACAGAAATATAATTTGATAAGCAGTATATGCTTATCGTTCATTCACAGATCACAGATATATCACAGATAAGATAATTACAGATCATAGCATAAATCAGGGTATATCACAAAACATTATCCAATTAATTACATCTAGTAATTATTCATCAATTACTTTCCTAAGTAATTATATCTCCCAATTATCAAGTGATAAACCAAATTAATTAAACTTAATTAATTAACTCAAATTAATCAATTTCTCAATTAACTTAAAATGGGTATTTAATACCTTAATTTCTTCCCATTTTTAATTACGCTTAATAATTACAATGTTGATTATCAAATTAATTAACCTAATTAACTATTAAAAATCAATTATATTAATTAATTATAAAATAATCTAGTTAATGATCTTCATTAACATTTATTTAATTTCTAAAATAATAACTTACAATTTCCTCATTTTTAATTATAAGTTCAGTTAACCATTCATTAATTAATTAATGTCAAATCTAAGATTCTTAATTACATATTAATTTCTTAACTCATTATTTACTTTAATTAATACATTTCCACTTATAATTACTAATTTAATCAATACAAATTATCGATTATCATTCTAATTATTCTAATGGTTAATGAATTTAAATCTTAATCTTTATTACTTAAAGAAGACTCATTTTTCAATATTGATTAAATTTCACTTCCATATGTTTGGAAACATTTATTTCAAATTTTCTTTTGAACTTCCATTTTAAACTCCAAGTTTAAACGATCACTAATTTAACTTAAAATCACTTTAAAACTAACTTTTTAAAAACCATTAAATTTCCAGTTAAAGCCAATCTTAGTTATGAGGAGATTTTAAATCAAATTACCTTAAGTTCAAAATATTTAAGTTTATTTAAAGTATTTAAATTTTAAACTTTCTCTTCATTCCAAAAATCTGGAATTTAAATATTTAATTAAACTCAGTTTAACATTGGTTACAATCTAAAAACCAACACTTTAAAATCTGTAAAACTGGGTACTGTTAAAAACTTGAAAACAAATCTACCCGAGTCCCCTATATTTTACTTCGAGAAAAATAGGGATTCACTCGAGCAAAACGTGAATAAACTCGAGTAAAACTTCGTGTAACAACCCGGGTTTTTCATACAAGAAAAACCGGACCATTTGAATTAAGAAGAAGAGGTAGAAGAAGAAAAATAGAAAACAACAACAGAATCTCACATACGCAGCGGAATAAACTATAATAGGTAATAGCATATCTTTACACAAAAAGAAATCTATCTCTGTTTATATATACATCATCCAAATACATCATCAGAGTACATCACATCAATATTATACAACTGAATACACAGCGGAAAAATAATAGCAAGTACGAGAGTACGTATCGTCATCCAGCTCGTCTCCTAAGCTCCACATCATCATATCCTGTAACCTATAATACTCGGTCTGACCCGAGCATCATATAAAACAATACCCGAGTCAGTCTGGAAAACCAGCGTGAGAAAATCACTCTCAAATTGATTATTAAAATTTCAAAACCCTTTGAAAACAAAAGCATCTCGTAAGACCACGCCACAAATAAACATGTCGGGTTTTTACCTTACGATAGCTAAACACTTTATATCAAAATCCTCTGATATTATAATAGTGTCTACAGAAAGTAAACTAGAATCTAGCTGAAATGCTTGCATCTCACGTTTCAGCAATAGTTGGGCACAATCAAAACCGTACAGGCACGTAGGAAGAATGGATTTCCAACGAATGACTAGGCACTGGGGTACCACCTATCACAGTACGTGGCCTAGATCACAGTACCGAGGAGTACGCCCGCTCCCCTGCAACACAAGGCCGGAACCATCCCTTACTGGATGATCCCGAATAAAATCACCCCACGGTTGGGATCAGCAACCGCACCACTAAACCGAAATAAAAAGGGACATCTAGACAGGGATGACCTTACCCTCCAGTGGGAGCTACCCACGAAGCCTTGCTGCATAACCCCTGATTTTCAGTCATTCCCGGTTGATGAGGTTCGAGGCTAAACGATACCTTTTAGAGAACATATCCCTTGGAATGCCCATCGTCCGCTGACGATGTTTCGCAAGCATTCGTCCATACCAGTCCGTCCTGGGTTTGAACGGAACCGAAGGCACTACTCCTACTACATCCATTTTTGGAAATATCCTCAGGATTAGTAGCGACTAGCCCTTGCACTTCACAGCTCCATCTTCGACTCCGAAATCGTTACACGAAACGTACAAACCGGATCGAAGTGGTATTCGAGTCTCCAGACCTAGAATCCCGGTATACGGAAACTCGATCCCGGTCTCTTCGAAACGATCAACGCATTGGCCAATATTGATAGTCGGTTATTTAACTATCAATTAACATCCACAAGCAACCATCACACAATTAAATAATTTCCCACATTATTTATTTGCCCAAATATCTTTCCAAGATATATTTCCAAATTTTCAAACTCCTTTTGAAAACAATTTCAAACAATTTCCGCTTACGGAATACATTTCCAAATATTTATTCTCTGAAACACCAAGTACAAAACACTTAGATTTTAAAATAATCTTAAAACACTTTACTATAAATATACTTAATAATATTGAAATTTAAAAACACTTTATTTTATTAAAAATATATACTTTAAAATAAACCACTTTATAAATATAAACTAAATTTCTCCTTTTAAAACATAATAGCAAATCACTTTTATATAATTACTACAATAATATATTTTTGAAAATACTTACTTCAAAAAGTTAACATTTAAAAATAATCAATTTTCTAAAACATGCTTTTTAAAACATATTAAAACTTTTAACTTATATTTAAAACTACCTTGAAAACGTACTTGGCTATCCAGAGAAATACACTTCTCATTTCCATCCTTTAAAAATAAATCAACATTTATTTTAAACCAATTCATATCCCTTTATAAATTCCCACCTTGAATTTATATTTTCTAATATCCACTGATATTTTATTTTACTTTATAAACCCAGTTTATAAATTCCAAAATCTCATTTCTCTTCTAAAATTCCTATTTTAAACAACTAAATCAATTTCCAACTGATTTTCCAATTTACTTTACTTTACTTTGAAATAAATTTCCTTTACTACTTCATTTATTTCAAAATACATTATCTTTTAGATTTATTCCTTTATTTGAGTTAAAACCCTTTTTAACCGAAAATACCAATTTTAAACTTCCAAAATTCCTTCTTTAGCCTTTAATTAAATTTAATTCTTACATTCAAAATAAATCCTTTATTCTTTAAATTTAATATCACTTTAGTTTAAAGTTAATATTTCCTTTGTTATTTCGAAATTCCCTTATTCCAATTCACTTGAATTATTTACTTAAAATTTACTCTTTTATTTCTTTCAAAATCCAATTCAATATATTTTGATAACTCCTTTTATTGAAATATTCAATCCAACCATATCATCCAATATTTCAATCATCAATAATATCATCACAGGATATCAATATTCATAACACAGAATATCAAATAATCTAAATAATTTTGAGGAATCCAGTTGGATCCCTCCAACCTGTTTCCCTGCATCCACAAACGTTAGCACAATACCAATTCCACTTCGAGGTGGAATATCGCGGTATATGGGTTTTATAAAATATCATCCGCTATTATGCGGCGCATAGGGTCTCATCCGCTATATAAATGCGGGAATATCAACAACTCAAATATATACATATGCCAATATGTATATATTTCTATATACTACTATATATATATAATATAGCATATTCAATCAATGCAATCATCCAATCAATTATTAAATTTAACCATTTAAATTTAAAATAAAATTCAACTGAGTGAGATTAACTCACCTTTGATCTATTAGCATCTCATTTCCAATTGAGCTTGCTTCCTTCTCGAATTTTAAACCTTGAATAACATTATACGATTTATTAATATTTGAACTTACCAAACAATTCATTACCGCTTAATAGGTTTAAATTTTAACTTATAATTTGATTTTAAATTTAAACCTTAATCATAACAAATTTAAAATTCCTATATTCACCAAAAATCATATATTTTTGTTTTATCTAACTAAACAAGCTTCCAGCTAAAACTATATATTCACTTCTAAACTGCCTGCATATAAAATATCATAAATTGCATATATGTATATATATATTCTCAATGTCTATTTATATTATCCTGTTTATCTGTATACTTTCTTTTAAAATAAAATTAACTACTCTAAATTTAAATAAACCTAAATTAACTCAGAAAATACCTCACTGGACAGAAACAACTCCTCCCCCAAATCTCATTTCCTTTACGCAAAACGAAAAACACGGCTGCATTCTAACGGCGATACCGAGCTCGTCACTTGAAGTCAACATCTGACAGTGCTGTCGCCACTTCTGCATCGACCTCTTTATCGATTCAAGCCTCAATCACCGCCAATCAGAGCCTCCTCCATCGATGCCTTCGAATTCGCAAGCCACCAAAATCATCGCACCACCCAAAGTCGCGAGGTCTTGAATAGGAATGATCGCGAACCCTAGAATCATCGCGACGTTGCCTACCAAGAAGAACGCCTCAAACAATTCGAAACCTCCCTTGTCGTTCGCCATCGCAATCCCACAGCGAAACCCCAGCCTTCACGTGCCACGCGACACCACCGTCGCCTTCCACTGCCCCGACTTGCAACGAACGCCGCGGCCAACAATTGACCCAGCCCTAGGTTCGTCCAGCATCGCGAGTCCCCTTTTGGTTTCGCCGTCGACGACGCGCGCGAGCACCCCTTTTTTTTTTTTTTCAAACGAGGAACTCGATCTCGTTGACTTAACAGAGAATGAGGGCGGAGATAGAAAATTCGATTTCATTTTGAATTAAAGGGGATAAGGGAAAGGATATGCGGTTATAAACTGGGATGGAATGGCGTGTTTAAAACGTTACACGTGTTTAGTTGTTTATTTTTAAGGGGGACGCGTGTACAGATGTTTTAACGCGTGGACAAACAGCGTGATCCAGAAGGCTCGTAGTCTGGATATGGAAAGAAATATCGACCAGTTAAAATATTAAATTTCCGATTAAATTTCAGCGCGTTTACATTCCGTACGATCACACGACAACTCCAAACACTACGAAAATTGAAACCCGATAATAATACAATATTACGGACTCAATGGAACTGGTTTCGTCAAATTCCGAGACTGTGCCTCGGACAGCTATTTTTAAATTTAATTTCAACGATATATTTTTTTAAAACTGAACAAAACTCTTTTAAAATTCCATTTTAAAAGTTCTATCATCTTCAGTATTAACAATATAAATTTTCTGAACCTTTGAACTATTTTTAACAGGCTTAAAATCAAGATTCCATATTTTACCCAATCCCGATAATTAAATTTTATAATTAATTATCCAAATAAATACTGTATATTTGAAATTAAAGTTAAAATTTAACCTTCGAATATTTAAAATAACTTAAATATTCACATTTCAAATATACAAAAATTCCGGGTCGTCACATTCCTCCCCCCTTAAAAGAATTTCGTCCCCGAAATTACCAGTTAAGAGAAATGATTCGATACCCGTTCTTTTTCCCAATCCAAATAGTTTTAACAATATCCAAACAATCTTTTATTAATGATACACTAATCATCTTTTAACTTCCCAAACTTATTCATAAGTTCAACCCATACCACCTACTTATCCATTCAAATTTAAATTTGAATTCAAATTTTAACTTATCAAAATTTTCCAAAATTTTTCTAACTCCCTAAATTTCCGAAAAATTTCGCCAGCGTCTCCTTTGCGCGGCTATCTCGGTACTACTACAAAATGGCTCTACGGCCTCCCAATCTCAAAAAGAAAACAAAAAAACCAAGTGGCTGGATCCAAAACCCAATCAAATTTCATATAGAAATTCAAATACATACCTTTTTGTCGGGCCATTAAATTTTATCTTCTAAATCAAAAATCCCAATTTATCCATTGCTTTTATACACCTGTATATCCTACTAAGCAATAATATTCAATCACAATCCCAAAGTCATTATATACTTTTCTTTACAAATTTTCAATATTTGCTTTACTTAAGCCCGTACGATGCACATATATCATCCGTACGCAATATCACATTCGATCGCTCAATCGATCACACAATTTCACTTCCGAACTAGTATCGTCCACCCGACTTCCTAGTGCGGACTCAGATCTGGTTTCTTGATCAGAAACCGTCATTCTCCTTGCATAGCCACCAACTATGATAGAGAATATCCAGAATCAATCAACAACCCATATCCAGGTTCGCCGTTGAAAATCGAGTGAAAAATCCTGATTCGGATCGATAAAACTATCTCGAAATTCTGTGTTCGACATCTGGACCAAATAGCTATGCGAATAAAATAATATACGTACACCTTACGTAATTAGCCTAATTGATTATTAGTTATATCAATTCTCCTTTATTCACATTCCTTTTTATTTGTTATCCCCTTATTCACAACTATTCCATTTCACAACTTCAGTTTTAGTCTTCATTCAACTATTCACTTAGTATATATATTTTTCCATTCCAAAATTACTAAGTATATTTCCAATACAAATTTTCTTAAGAATTTCATTCTTCAATTCTTAAGTTCATATAAATCTTTCTTATATTTATTTACTACTTCACCACTGAAGTGTATATATTCAAATCGAATTCCAATTTCATATGAATTCCAACTTACTTCAATTTACTACTTCCAAAAATTGAATTTTATTTAGCTCGAAAACAATCCAAGTTAATTCATTAAATAACTATTTCTCAACTTATTTAAACCACTCCTCTGTTGAGTTCAGTTTCCATTCAACATTTACTTAAGTCAATAACTTAAGTTTATTTTCCATTTAACCAACCCTTTAAAGTTTTATTTCCATCTTTCATTTGATTCTTATTTAATCAAATTCCATCCATTTATTTATTTAATATGATTGGTTCATTCACTCAATCATTATGAATTTTATTTTCCATACTCAATTCATCTGGAATGATTTATTAATAACCAGGTCATTTCCAATTTATTTTCACTTATTTGGATTTCATTCGCAATTCAAACCATCACTATTTTAATCCAATTTCATTAACTCACAATTCAATTTCATTAACTAATTTATTATCAAATTAGTTCCTCCGCTGGTTAAAATTAAATACTTGCTTTTTAATTCCAAATATCACTTCACTTAATTTTCTTAAGTTCAATTTATTTTATAATTCAAGTTTGGATCTATTTAAAAATTAAGATTACTCATCTTATCGTTTCCATTTGATAATTACAATTTCAAATTATAACTCTTAATGGTTCAAAGTAATGGATTCCCATTTATGACTTACAATTTCATTTCTATTCATAAGTTTAACTTACTTACTTAAGACCTGGGACTATTCATTTAAGTCCATTTTCATCTTTACAATTAAATTTCAAATTATTACACTTAAGAGCTTAAGAATATGAATTTCTCTACACAATTATAAGCATTTTACATTACCTTTATATCCAATTTAATTTGACTTCAACTTATTTACATTTAATTCAATTCCAATTCTCAATTTTATTTAACTTATCTTAAGTTAAATTCAAATATATTTATTCACTTTCATATACTCGAATTAAATTTTAATTCTAGGATAAAATTTTATACAAGTTTTACAATTCATTCACCTTCAAGTTCTCTAACTCTTTTATCTACCAACTTATATTACTTATTTAGTTATTTCCATCTCATAATTATAATCCCAGATTTAAACTTTCATTCCCTTCTTATTTCAATCAACTTCATTCTATACTTTATAGTGTTGATTCATTTAAATTTCCACATTTATATTTTAAATAGAATTCCCAGAATCCAATTGCCCGGTTTTATTTCAAAAACCATTTTGAATCCATAAATAACTCATACACATCTGGTAAATCACATCAAATCCCAATTTCCAAAACAATCTGCCTTTACCAAACAATTTTCCCTTTGAATTTCAAAACCAACCCAGTTCACAATCATTTCCAATTTAAAACAGTTTGGTAGCAATTTCTCTTTGGAAACTCGAAAATAGACATCGATGATGCTGCAGTCATCACCGAAATTATTTTCCAGCGACCAAAAGAGAGTTTAATGCTTTTATCACTTTGAAACATTTCAACATTTTTAAATCCCAAATCCCACCAGATTTCAATTCAATTTCAAAAATATTCATGAAATAATATCACTATTATTTCCCCAAAACCTTTAAAACAATTTTTTTTTAAATCCAAAGGAATTTAAACCTTTCCCAAAACTTCAAATTCAAAATCCATCCAAATTTTTTTTTTATATCCAAACATTACTCTGGAATTCTATCACATTTTATTTCAAGTTATAAGTCACTTTTACCATTTACATTTACAAATTTCATTTGTTTATGAATTAATCTCATTTGATTATAAATCATATTCATAATTCACATTTGTATATAAAGTTTATCTCAATTTATAAATTTCATTTAGTCTATATTTCAAATTCCATTTTGTTATATAAATTTATTCTTCAACTTAGGTTATAAGTTCAATTTCTACTCAATAATGAGACTAACTCATTATTGTCATTTTCTAACAACCAAGCATCCAAATATATAACTATAATAATTTCAAATAATTATTTCTTTTATATACAAAATAATTTGGGCAAAATTATTTCATTCACCCTATTTAAAACAATATTGTGTCGAACTGTTCTATTCAAGTGTTTAGAAACCCCTTCGATACAGTTGTCCAGACTGTGCCGACGAAGGTTCATATGCCACTCAATAAATCAACCAACACAATATAAAACCATTTTATATTCACTAACAAATACGCGCTCATATCTATTAATACTCTCAAAATTCCCACCAGAGCCAAGGTTATCGCTAGCCTAAGCTCTGATACCACTGTAACAACCCGGGGGCAGCGGCGACCGGTAGGCTTTGCAACCATCCCAGACCCACCGTGGCATACAGTGATACCTCGAATTTGCTTTTACGGCCAGCCTCTCGACTCGCAACCAACCCTCACAAGGCCTTTACCTCTCAGGGACATGTAGGGGTAAGAGTCTCCCGTTCGCCACCAAACCGCGAAGCGAGAACCCCCTATCATGCTGTACTGTAGCAAACCCGATCCCGGTCTCTTCGAAACGATCAACGCATTGGCCAATATTGATAGTCGGTTATTTAACTATCAATTAACATCCACAAGCAACCATCACACAATTAAATAATTTCCCACATTATTTATTTGCCCAAATATCTTTCCAAGATATATTTCCAAATTTTCAAACTCCTTTTGAAAACAATTTCAAACAATTTCCGCTTACGGAATACATTTCCAAATATTTATTCTCTGAAACACCAAGTACAAAACAGTTAGATTTTAAAATAATCTTAAAACACTTTACTATAAATATACTTAATAATATTGAAATTTAAAAACACTTTATTTTATTAAAAATATATACTTTAAAATAAACCACTTTATAAATATAAACTAAATTTCTCCTTTTAAAACATAATAGCAAATCACTTTTATATAATTACTACAATAATATATTTTTGAAAATACTTACTTCAAAAAGTTAACATTTAAAAATAATCAATTTTCTAAAACATGCTTTTTAAAACATATTAAAACTTTTAACTTATATTTAAAACTACCTTGAAAACGTACTTGGCTATCCAGAGAAATACACTTCTCATTTCCATCCTTTAAAAATAAATCAACATTTATTTTAAACCAATTCATATCCCTTTATAAATTCCCACCTTGAATTTATATTTTCTAATATCCACTGATATTTTATTTTACTTTATAAACCCAGTTTATAAATTCCAAAATCTCATTTCTCTTCTAAAATTCCTATTTTAAACAACTAAATCAATTTCCAACTGATTTTCCAATTTACTTTACTTTACTTTGAAATAAATTTCCTTTACTACTTCATTTATTTCAAAATACATTATCTTTTAGATTTATTCCTTTATTTGAGTTAAAACCCTTTTTAACCGAAAATACCAATTTTAAACTTCCAAAATTCCTTCTTTAGCCTTTAATTAAATTTAATTCTTACATTCAAAATAAATCCTTTATTCTTTAAATTTAATATCACTTTAGTTTAAAGTTAATATTTCCTTTGTTATTTCGAAATTCCCTTATTCCAATTCACTTGAATTATTTACTTAAAATTTACTCTTTTATTTCTTTCAAAATCCAATTCAATATATTTTGATAACTCCTTTTATTGAAATATTCAATCCAACCATATCATCCAATATTTCAATCATCAATAATATCATCACAGGATATCAATATTCATAACACAGAATATCAAATAATCTAAATAATTTTGAGGAATCCAGTTGGATCCCTCCAACCTGTTTCCCTGCATCCACAAACGTTAGCACAATACCAATTCCACTTCGAGGTGGAATATCGCGGTATATGGGTTTTATAAAATATCATCCGCTATTATGCGGCGCATAGGGTCTCATCCGCTATATAAATGCGGGAATATCAACAACTCAAATATATACATATGCCAATATGTATATATTTCTATATACTACTATATATATATAATATAGCATATTCAATCAATGCAATCATCCAATCAATTATTAAATTTAACCATTTAAATTTAAAATAAAATTCAACTGAGTGAGATTAACTCACCTTTGATCTATTAGCATCTCATTTCCAATTGAGCTTGCTTCCTTCTCGAATTTTAAACCTTGAATAACATTATACGATTTATTAATATTTGAACTTACCAAACAATTCATTACCGCTTAATAGGTTTAAATTTTAACTTATAATTTGATTTTAAATTTAAACCTTAATCATAACAAATTTAAAATTCCTATATTCACCAAAAATCATATATTTTTGTTTTATCTAACTAAACAAGCTTCCAGCTAAAACTATATATTCACTTCTAAACTGCCTGCATATAAAATATCATAAATTGCATATATGTATATATATATTCTCAATGTCTATTTATATTATCCTGTTTATCTGTATACTTTCTTTTAAAATAAAATTAACTACTCTAAATTTAAATAAACCTAAATTAACTCAGAAAATACCTCACTGGACAGAAACAACTCCTCCCCCAAATCTCATTTCCTTTACGCAAAACGAAAAACACGGCTGCATTCTAACGGCGATACCGAGCTCGTCACTTGAAGTCAACATCTGACAGTGCTGTCGCCACTTCTGCATCGACCTCTTTATCGATTCAAGCCTCAATCACCGCCAATCAGAGCCTCCTCCATCGATGCCTTCGAATTCGCAAGCCACCAAAATCATCGCACCACCCAAAGTCGCGAGGTCTTGAATAGGAATGATCGCGAACCCTAGAATCATCGCGACGTTGCCTACCCAGAAGAACGCCTCAAACAATTCGAAACCTCCCTTGTCGTTCGCCATCGCAATCCCACAGCGAAACCCCAGCCTTCACGTGCCACGCGACACCACCGTCGCCTTCCACTGCCCCGACTTGCAACGAACGCCGCGGCCAACAATTGACCCAGCCCTAGGTTCGTCCAGCATCGCGAGTCCCCTTTTGGTTTCGCCGTCGACGACGCGCGCGAGCACCCCTTTTTTTTTTTTTTTCAAACGAGGAACTCGATCTCGTTGACTTAACAGAGAATGAGGGCGGAGATAGAAAATTCGATTTCATTTTGAATTAAAGGGGATAAGGGAAAGGATATGCGGTTATAAACTGGGATGGAATGGCGTGTTTAAAACGTTACACGTGTTTAGTTGTTTATTTTTAAGGGGGACGCGTGTACAGATGTTTTAACGCGTGGACAAACAGCGTGATCCAGAAGGCTCGTAGTCTGGATATGGAAAGAAATATCGACCAGTTAAAATATTAAATTTCCGATTAAATTTCAGCGCGTTTACATTCCGTACGATCACACGACAACTCCAAACACTACGAAAATTGAAACCCGATAATAATACAATATTACGGACTCAATGGAACTGGTTTCGTCAAATTCCGAGACTGTGCCTCGGACAGCTATTTTTAAATTTAATTTCAACGATATATTTTTTTAAAACTGAACAAAACTCTTTTAAAATTCCATTTTAAAAGTTCTATCATCTTCAGTATTAACAATATAAATTTTCTGAACCTTTGAACTATTTTTAACAGGCTTAAAATCAAGATTCCATATTTTACCCAATCCCGATAATTAAATTTTATAATTAATTATCCAAATAAATACTGTATATTTGAAATTAAAGTTAAAATTTAACCTTCGAATATTTAAAATAACTTAAATATTCACATTTCAAATATACAAAAATTCCGGGTCGTCACACTTCGAGTGCTACCCAGACTAAAAATTCCAGATCACCAGACTTGGTGCACCGTGCACGTGCACGATCACCAGAGCGATCTCCGATCAACGTCGCCCCCTCCAGCACATCATCGACGACCAACCCCACTCCCCTGACCACCCAGATATCATAATCCCCTCGCGAATTGAAATCGAACAAGTCGACCCAACACTGGAAACCACCCATCACTAGAAAATCATCACACAGCTCCGCCTTCGTCCACCGGAGCTTATGCCAACCACACTATAGCTTCGTCTCGTCTTCCAGCTCCCATTCCCCTTGGACTGACCATGTCCGATGCCTCAACGCCGACGAACATGCCTCTCCAACTTCGTTAACCCAAACTAGGTTTAAATCCTAAATCGACCACGTTTGCCATCCTCGGTGAATTATAATTTCACCCAGTATTTTTCTGATAATCCCCTACCCTTCAACGAGCTACAGTCATGATCACAACAACCAATAGTTCGCCGACGACCAGAAATCTCCCAAAGTACCAATTCCGTTCAACCCTGAATTTCTCGAAAAATACTCCACTAAAAAATCTGATTTTCCTTTTAAAAATCATGATTTTTCAAATCGAACTCGATAATGTAGGAGAGTCCAGGGATTATGATACTCGAATTTTGACATTGTTATGAACTTTACTGTTTATCTTCTACCCTTCAAATTTTCAGAGAAAACTTAAGTTGAATCTACTTAAATTTATTTTTGAACCTTAAAACATAGCTAAACAAACAAAGTTTGTTTAGATCCTAAAGCCAAATAAGGATCAAAGGAAGAGATATTGATTTTTAAACAGGGTTTGAAACCTGAAACTCAGAACAGAAGTGAATTTGCCTGTATATCAGACATGCCCAGACATGTACTACCTATATACATACATTCCATTCATTTCATACGTGCAAACATCATTCACATCATAAATTCAAAGAAGATCATAGGCACCACAGATAAAAACAAGTTTAAGCTTTTTAGATAGGAGTTTACTCACTTGATATGGAAAAGGCAGAGACTTTTAAAACTTGATTTTCTTGAAAACTTGTATGCTTCCATTGTTTTTGACTTCCAGAAATCTTTGTCTTTTTTAAAAACTGAAAACTTGACTGCTTGCATACTTTGTTATTTTCCAGAGAACAAAAAAAATGGCTTGCAACTGAAATTTGAAAACTTGAATACTTCTGATGTTTTGTTTCCAGAGACAAATGTTTTGCTTTGAAACTTAAAACTGAAGCTTTTAAAAACTTGAGACTTCAAACTGAAACATTTGGGTATAAACATTAATGAACATGTCATGTATAGCCATACTTATCTTCTTTAATTCAATCGTATGGTACTATGTGTTACTTTACTTCTTTTCTTGCCTGCAAATCTAGAGGCTATAGTACAAATATTTATTTTACTTTGACTTGTTACTTTGCATATACAAATGGTGATAGTTTATACATGTTGCTTTATTTTCTTGCCTGCGAATATAGATACTTAGTACATATATTAATTTTACTTTGATTTGTATATATCTTTATTTCCTTTCTTTGCTTTAGTCTGGTTGCTTAGCAATATGAATGAAGTTCTATTCTTATCATATTAAAATTTAGCTAATTTGTATTTGAATTTGCAAAACAGTGATGTTTGCTTCTTTTTCCTTTTTTTCTTCTTTCCAGGCTTGTTAAATTATTTTACTTGCTTTACAAACTTGTCTCGGCTAAGATAATATGAGAAGTTGATGTATATATGTCTACTTTGTTTTGTATGTTTACTTAATATATGTTTAAAAATGTGTGGTCTGGTTTGTTGTTATGCTTTTGTTTGTACAAAGATATTTTTATTTTCTTTGCTTTGTTCTTATTTTATTTATTTTGGTTTCACACTTGCTTCATTTGTTTTATTCCTTTACAATGTTATCTTACTTATATATTTATTATCTTATATTTACTTTATAATTTCAAATTATTATTAACCATAAATTTTAATATTTAAATATTATTATCAATTATTTATTTACAATTTAAACTCAAGTCAAATATATATTTATTATTTTCAAATTCACTCTTATATCACGTATAAATGATTTATTCCAGATTGATTTAGGTTCGGGGAAACTCGCTCAAATTTTATAATTAAATTTACAAATTTTTATCCAAAAATTCATTTAATTACTAAATTAAATCCAAAAATTCATTAAATTATTAATTTAAATAAATTCAAAATTCGGGGTCGTTACAAACTTCCCCCCTTAAAAGAATTTCGTCCTCGAAATTCGCAGGCACGAAACAAAGACAGATAGTGTAACAACCCGCAAATTTCAGTTGTTTTATTTATTTAATTAATTGAATTTTGTGAAATTTTAAACAGTAAAATTTTGAAATATAAATTTGATATTTGGAATGCGTCTAATTTAAACATAGCAACTGGTAAATTTTCGTCCGAAAATATGAAAATTTATTTCGTGCGTAAATATACTTCAATTTAATCAGTTAAAAATAGGTGATAATAAAATAGTTTCCAAACCTGAATATTTTTACATAGAAAATTTGTAAATCATCTTCTGAGTGAGACGTCATCTTTCGTTTCGTCAAATTTGGACTTCTGTTGCTCCGTTTATCTTAATTCGGTTAGAATAGCAGCATTTCTGGTACCGGTTATCGACTTTTGATCGGATAACCGTACCACTGATATCTGTGTACCGTTTTGATCGTATCGTCATGTTGATCCCAGCGGTATATTTATTTCTTTGTTTTGTGGTCCGGTACGCGACGGAAATAATAAAACGTTCCATTTTAACGGTACAAAAATTTGTGACTTTCCACTTTCTTACCTTTTCAAATTCAAACGTGTTATCCGTACCCTTTTATTTTAGTCTGACCTTTTCAAATTCAAGTGTGCTATTCGTTTGGAAACTCCTTTCTTTAATCAAGATCCGTTCATATTTTTTTACTTGGTCCTCGCGTCTGTTAGTTTACATTATTCAAAGGGACAGCTCATTTGCCTAAACCAATTCATTTTCTCCTACCCACTTGGTACTGTTCCCTTCTTTTATTTCCTCCATTTCTTCTTCCAATAGAACAACACCAGATCCACCAACCTCGTCGAACTCCTCCGCCTTTCCAGCCTCCACGACCATCAGCCAATCCACCACCCACGCCCTGTTCGCCACCAACCCCATACGACCCCAGATCACCACGTCGCCTGACCTACCCCATTCGGCTCCAGACCGACCCATGAACCCATGCGAGACCACTCGAACCATGTCAGGCCGAGAACCCCACGCCCTACCCAGTCACGGACGAGAACCCCATACCAGATCCCCTACGACCCCGTGCCAGACTACCCACGTCACCCATACGCCTGCTAGAACCGTGCCACCCACCACCACCTTCACCCCATGTCGTCCCTTCCCATGCTCTGAACCCGCGCCACCTAGCGTCTCCTTCCCTTTGACAGCGAACAGCAACTCGCCAAGGCATTCCTCTTAGATCGAGCACATCCGCCCCTGCTTCTAGCCTGGCTTAGCAACTTATATACGTTATATATACGTGTGTATATATATCTGCTAATATGTTTGTTCCTCGGTTGCTTATCATCTACTTCCATTCAGAGGTATATTACATTATATTACAATGTATAATTTTAGTTGTTCGCCTATGTATAACTGTTCACATCTATATATACAGTCTTATGTATATTTTTTTTTGTTTGTTTTTTTTGTTTTATCCGTACGTATATATATAGATATTAGCAGCCTGATGTTTACAGTACGATTTGGTATATATATAAAGTTTATATTAGTTTGATATTGGATTTATATGTGTATGTGTTGGTTATATGTTGTATAATATGTTTAAACGGGTTTGTATATAATCTGTTAGTGTTTGTTTATATTTTTTTTTTCTTTTAACAGTATACGTTAGTTTTATAAAGTAAAGTTATAAAGTACAACTTGTATATTGTTATAAAAGTAAGGTATGTATTGCTTTATAAAATAAATTATATCTATAATATATTTGAAGTATAATGTCTGTATATGTCTATTTGTTTATATATGTGTATGACCGTTTACAATATTCTAACATGATTAGTATTGATATTTTAATAGCAGATATTTTTAAAATATATAATATAAGTCGATATGATTTGGGTAAATGCTTTGTATAAGAAAGTGAAATGTATATGTACGGTATATATTAGCCTAGCTATTTTGTTCATACTTATATATGACCGTATACTAGATCTGGGAGGAAGTATCATGTGTCGAGTATTTTATTAGTTACTTTTCAGCTTATGTATATTGTATATGTAATACATGATGTTAGTATATTTAAGTTTTATAATCAGCTACTTTATAAATATAAGTTGCACATTTTGGTTAATAACATATTTTATGTTGGTTTATAAATTTATATATATAATTATAGATTTAGTATGTTAAATATATAGGTATAAACTTCTCAAATTTTTGTCTAAGTTATATATATTATAATAAATTGTTTATATTGGTTTTATAACAAATATTGGTATTTGGATTTTTCTTTAGTAATATATTTATATATATATATATATAATTAAAAAAAAAATGAGTTTAAAACTTATATTAACTATTAGAGATATATGGATATAATATTTATTTTTGTTTTGGTTTATGTTAAAAACAAATTTTGATTTGTTTCCATCGATTCCTGTTATCAGATCTATTCATCGAATTCGTGCCAATGTAGCTTTGCTTTGGAAGTCGTGCTTGCATTTCATAACTCAATTCCTTTGTCTATCCTCTAGCCTTGGAAGGTGAGCAATCACTCACGATTAACATTCTTATATTTATTAAATTTGATTTCAATTGAAATGTCAATTGAAATATGCTGCAGTTAGTTATTAACACTATTATATATATGTCATCTTCTGTATCTGTTCACCTGTGACATCTGACACCATTATTTGTTATTTATTATTGTTGATATATGCCTGTTACTGTTGTTATTTTATTTTCATACCTGTTATCACTCTGCAAGTTCCCTGTTAGCATAGAATCACTATGGGTTGAAATGATACATACCCGAACGATCTGTAGAATAGGGGAAAATCGTTATGGGTTGAAATGATAAACCCAAGCGATTTTCATTGAATTGAATTTGGGATTTCGGGTTGAAAATATATATACCCGAATATGTTTTAAATTGCGGATTGAAATGATAAATATCCGTATCACTTGACCATAGGATAGAAAATTATATACAGGCACCGTTGGTCTATATATAAACGTTTGAAAATGATATCTATGGTTTTGAAAAAGAAATATATGATTTTGATTGATATTGATTTTTTTTAGATTTATTAAAGTTAATTTAATAAAGTTGATAAATAATATGTTTAAGTATTTAATATCTATGTTTTTAAATATAGAATTTGTATTGATTTGAAATTGATTGAAATTGTAGTTATTTAAGAATTATACTTAAATAAGTCTGATTTGAAATGTATTGAATTTGAACATTTAAAGAAGTAATTTTCAACTTGAAATTTTGAAAGGGTGACTTAAATGGATATTTCAAACGTATAAATATTTAAATGAGATCTGTTGTTTATTTAAATTGTAAATTGAAATTGTATTTAGATGTTATGGAAATGATTAAGTTAATATTTCAAAACTAAATAATTGTAAAGTGAATTTGATATGTATATAAATTTATCGAGTTTAGTTTTGAAATGATGAATATTTAAAGCTTAGAAATATATCAAAATTGAAATGACTTATTTATGGTTCAGATATGTATTTGAAATCGAAATCGAAATGGTTTATTTAGAAGCTGAATCGAGTTGAAACTAATGATTTGAGATTTGATTAAATTAAATTTTTGGAATTCGAGTTAATTTGAATCGATTTGTGAAATTTGAGGAAACTAATTTATTTTATAACGAAATTTTATATCTAAACTGTTAATAGGAAAGTGTTATGATTTCCAAAATACTGTAATTTCCAGACTTTGATTTCGAAAGCATTATAACCTTGGAAAGTAATATGATTTTGAAAATGGATATATTTGAAGTGAAAATGATATCGTATTAAATTGGGTTTGAAATGATAATGATATTCTAGTTTTGAAGTATAAACTATTTTGAAATGACCACGGTGTTATAATAACGATTGGTTGGCAAAGAGACCGGGATCGGATATGGACATACTCTCTGTCTTACCGAAAACCACTTTGACAACCGTGTACGCGGTGGAGATTCCAGAATGAAGTAGGATGGTGGCGACGTTCTTAAGGTATGTTACGTGGACCCAACTCCCGTGAGTTGGCAATAAGGTGGCTAAAACAGGAGCGATCTCGGACCAGTGAGGTAGCACCTCTTCTCGGACACATTTCTTCGATATTATACTCTTACTGTTTTGACTAGATGGCCATCCTCCGATTGGGAATGTTGTTCGAGGTGGAACGGTAGTGGCTGCTATGCGTATCCATCAGTCCGTGTGCGTAATTGGTATATCTACCCTGGCATTGCCTAGTTGTGCCGTGTCACCTACCATATCGAGCTTTAGTACGATTATGATTTTAAGATCCGACCGCGTTAAGGTTCTCCATCCCCTTAACGCTATTTTCCGATATGATTATACTTTACTTATTTAGACACTACTGTATATAGCGTATATTACTACATAGTAAATAGTTTAACGGACCCTTAGAGGATGGTTATCCCAAACATCCTTTAAGTTACTTGTATTTTAGTTGATATTTCACTTGAGTTGGATTTATTTATATAAGAATGTTAATCCTGACTCAAGTGTTTTGTGTTTTGCTTTACGCTTGGGTCAGACTGAGTGATACAGCATTTGAGACTCACCTTTGGAGTTGGAGCTTCGCTTGGAGATCCAGCTATCTATCGATCCTACTTTCGGTTATTCTGTTGATTCCAGTGATGTATTCAGATCTGGTATTTGATTATTGTATTGAGACATCTATTGTATTCGAGACCTCTGTTGTATCTTGTTTAACTCTGATATATATATAGTAGCTTCATGAACTACTATCCTTTTGTTTCCGCTGCATTATTGTTATATTACTCTGTGACTGTGATCTGTAATTATTTTATTTACTGTATATGATGAGTTTTGCCAAATTTTATTAACGACGCAGTATTTTGAGCAATTCAACTCCGGCATGAGTGTTTACCTATACACTTATAATGGATGCGAATGGTTGAAAATAATGGGGCGTTACATGTGGTATCAGAGCTCTGGTTTTAGGCAAAACTCAGCATATGTAGTAAATTCGATTACAGAATCACTTTCGTTCGAGCTTGAATTCCTTCTTCTTTGACTCGGTTCCTTTGAATTTTGGAATGTTCACTTCGGTTCCAAAGTCCATTCGTGTCTCCCCTATTCGTGTCTTCCTGATTCGGGAGTATCCCATAACTCCACTTTAATGATCTCTATAATAAATCGGCGGTCTCGCCAATCTTCGAATAATTTGTACTGGGGTGGAACTCCTTTACAATCTGTATTGATTCACCGGAGATTTCTGTATCCTCGGTTTACGATGCTGCTATCTTAAGCTATACCCGAATTTTTCCTCTGGTAATCGAATGTCGATTCGCTTCAGAATTCTACATCGATCTTATCTATGAAGTCACGGCTGACCCGGTTAAGGTTGTCCGCGATTTATACAACTTTATCCATCTTCCTGTTTGAAATGCAACCATCTAACCTTCGTTTCGAGCCTATCTATTTTAGATTAGAATTCTCTTTGATTAGAGTCCCTCTATATTTGGATCTCTATCCTTTTGTCGGAATCAAATTCTGGAATCATCGTGTGAGGGAGTGTATTGGTATTTGTATATTAATATTAAAATGTTTTATATATTGTGTTGTTTGAGTTGTTGATGTTGATTTGGGTTTTCGATCGATTCGTCTGATCAACGCTATCGATAGGATTTCCAAAACACTTGAACAGAGCAAACTGACACAATATAATTTTCAAATTGATAAATGAAATAAATTTGTATGATTATATTATAAATATATAAGGAAAATTTTCTAGAATTAAAAGTTAAATAAGTTGGTTGTTGAAAATGATAATATTTGATTATCATTTTATTTTATTTTTGTAAGTCATTGACTATTGCAAAGTGACTGTTGTTTTTAAATCTATTTGGAATTGGAATGAATTTAAATTGAGAAATTTAAGAATCAAATTTCTGGTGATTTCAAACTTTGTTTTAAAGCCTTAAAATGTACATTATTTAAAGTATTTTCGAATAAAATGGTTTCCAAAATTTTTTTTTTTAAATGTTTAAATCAGTACTCTTCTCTTTGTCGCTGGAAAATAATTTCGGTAATGACGGCCGCATCATCGACATTCATTTTCGAGTTTCGAAGAGGAGAAACTATTCTGTAGCTTTGCTATGGTTTTGTTTTGAAAAAAAAAATATTTTCGATTTGAATTTCTTCAGTATAATTTGATTTATATATATATAGGTATCTCATTTTAAAATTTAATTTAATTTGATATAAACATATTATATATATCTCTAAATTGTTTGAAGTAAATCGGAGATTTAAATTCTTAAATTTTAGGTTTAAAGATGATTTCAATTATAAACTAAAGTCAAAATTCTTGGATAAATAGTTAACTGGGAATAACTGAATTGTAAAATCTTATTTGTATTATACTCAATTACATCTCAACATAACTTACCTAAAATTTTCAAAAGTTAAAAATGTAATTGGATAATATAAAATAGAAAATGACTTTATAAGGAAAGTTTTGAGTGTTATAGTAAAGGTTATACACCTAATTTTATTATAAAGATGTTAATAGAGATAAATAGAAGTATAAGTTAAGTGGATAATAAGATGAGACAAATAAATTTGTTTTGAAGGAATTAATAAATCGAAATTTGATTAAAGTATGGAAATACCTTGAATTAAAAATCAATTACTGAATATAAGTTAATTTAAATTGAAATCTGTATGGTTTAAATTAATTTATATGGTTTAAATACATGTGGGATATATTAAGTGGAATAAACTGAATAATGATTTGGAATAAAAGAATTAAATTTGTTGAATAAAATATGAGTATAATAAATGATTATACAAATTGATAGTTTAGAAATTGTTAGTTGAGAATGACAAAATAATAAGACAATGAATTTAGAATAGATAGATTGATTTAACTTAAGTGAAACGAAGTGGATTAAACCAAATTGTTAAATATTAATTAGTTTAATTTGAAATTTTATGGTATAATTTAATTGTCTTATCTTGTCTTTTAATCTATTTTTCTTTCTGGTTGTTTCCATTCTCCTACTTCCTTCCTTTTCGGGGACGAAATGCTTTGAGTAGGGGAGAGTGTAACAACCCGCAAATTTCAGTTGTTTTATTTATTTAATTAATTGAATTTTGTGAAATTTTAAACAGTAAAATTTTGAAATATAAATTTGATATTTGGAATGCGTCTAATTTAAACATAGCAACTGGTAAATTTTCGTCCGAAAATATGAAAATTTATTTCGTGCGTAAATATACTTCAATTTAATCAGTTAAAAATAGGTGATAATAAAATAGTTTCCAAACCTGAATATTTTTACATAGAAAATTTGTAAATCATCTTCTGAGTGAGACGTCATCTTTCGTTTCGTCAAATTTGGACTTCTGTTGCTCCGTTTATCTTAATTCGGTTAGAATAGCAGCATTTCTGGTACCGATTATCGACTTTTGATCGGATAACCGTACCACTGATATCTGTGTACCGTTTTGATCGTATCGTCATGTTGATCCCAGCGGTATATTTATTTCTTTGTTTTGTGGTCCGGTACGCGACGGAAATAATAAAACGTTCCATTTTAACGGTACAAAAATTTGTGACTTTCCACTTTCTTACCTTTTCAAATTCAAACGTGTTATCCGTACCCTTTTATTTTAGTCTGACCTTTTCAAATTCAAGTGTGCTATTCGTTTGGAAACTCCTTTCTTTAATCAAGATCCGTTCATATTTTTTTACTTGGTCCTCGCGTCTGTTAGTTTACATTATTCAAAGGGACAGCTCATTTGCCTAAACCAATTCATTTTCTCCTACCCACTTGGTACTGTTCCCTTCTTTTATTTCCTCCATTTCTTCTTCCAATAGAACAACACCAGATCCACCAACCTCGTCGAACTCCTCCGCCTTTCCAGCCTCCACGACCATCAGCCAATCCACCACCCACGCCCTGTTCGCCACCAACCCCATACGAGACCAGACCACCCCACGTCAGCGTCTACCCCAGATCACCACGTCGCCTGACCTACCCCATTCGGCTCCAGACCGACCCATGAACCCATGCGAGACCACTCGAACCATGTCAGGCCGAGAACCCCACGCCCTACCCAGTCACGGACGAGAACCCCATACCAGATCCCCTACGACCCCGTGCCAGACTACCCACGTCACCCATACGCCTGCTAGACCCGTGCCACCCACCACCACCTTCACCCCATGTCGTCCCTTCCCATGCTCTGAACCCGCGCCACCTAGCGTCTCCTTCCCTTTGACAGCGAACAGCAACTCGCCAAGGCATTCCTCTTAGATCGAGCACATCCGCCCCTGCTTCTAGCCTGGCTTAGCAACTTATATACGTTATATATACGTGTGTATATATATCTGCTAATATGTTTGTTCCTCGGTTGCTTATCATCTACTTCCATTCAGAGGTATATTACATTATATTACAATGTATAATTTTAGTTGTTCGCCTATGTATAACTGTTCACATCTATATATACAGTCTTATGTATATATTTTTTTTGTTTTTTTTGTTTTATCCGTACGTATATATATAGATATTAGCAGCCTGATGTTTACAGTACGATTTGGTATATATATAAAGTTTATATTAGTTTGATATTGGATTTATATGTGTATGTGTTGGTTATATGTTGTATAATATGTTTAAACGGGTTTGTATATAATCTGTTAGTGTTTGTTTATATTTTTTTTTCTTTTAACAGTATACGTTAGTTTTATAAAGTAAAGTTATAAAGTACAACTTGTATATTGTTATAAAAGTAAGGTATGTATTGCTTTATAAAATAAATTATATCTATAATATATTTGAAGTATAATGTCTGTATATGTCTATTTGTTTATATATGTGTATGACCGTTTACAATATTCTAACATGATTAGTATTGATATTTTAATAGCAAATATTTTTAAAATATATAATATAAGTCGATATGATTTGGGTAAATGCTTTGTATAAGAAAGTGAAATGTATATGTACGGTATATATTAGCCTAGCTATTTTGTTCATACTTATATATGACCGTATACTAGATCTGGGAGGAAGTATCATGTGTCGAGTATTTTATAAGTTACTTTTCAGCTTATGTATATTGTATATGTAATACATGATGTTAGTATATTTAAGTTTTATAATCAGCTACTTTATAAATATAAGTTGCACATTTTGGTTAATAACATATTTTATGTTGGTTTATAAATTTATATATATAATTATAGATTTAGTATGTTAAATATATAGGTATAAACTTCTCAAATTTTTGTCTAAGTTATATATATTATAATAAATTGTTTATATTGGTTTTATAACAAATATTGGTATTTGGATTTTTCTTTAGTAATATATTTATATATATATATATATAATTAAAAAAAAATGAGTTTAAAACTTATATTAACTATTAGAGATATATGGATATAATATTTATTTTTGTTTTGGTTTATGTTAAAAACAAATTTTGATTTGTTTCCATCGATTCCTGTTATCAGATCTATTCATCGAATTCGTGCCAATGTAGCTTTGCTTTGGAAGTCGTGCTTGCATTTCATAACTCAATTCCTTTGTCTATCCTCTAGCCTTGGAAGGTGAGCAATCACTCACGATTAACATTCTTATATTTATTAAATTTGATTTCAATTGAAATGTCAATTGAAATATGCTGCTGTTAGTTATTAACACTGTTATATATATGTCATCTTCTGTATCTGTTCACCTGTGACATCTGACACCATTATCTGTTATTTATTATTGTTGATATATGCATGTTACTGTTGTTATTTTATTTTCATACCTGTTATCACTCTGCAAGTTCCCTGTTAGCATAGAATCACTATGGGTTGAAATGATACATACCCGAACGATCTGTAGAATAGGGGAAAATCGTTATGGGTTGAAATGATAAACCCAAGCGATTTTCATTGAATTGAATTTGGGATTTCGGGTTGAAAATATATATACCCGAATATGTTTTAAATTGCGGATTGAAATGATAAATATCCGTATCACTTGACCATAGGATAGAAAATTATATACAGGCACCGTTGGTCTATATATAAACGTTTGAAAATGATATCTATGGTTTTGAAAAAGAAATATATGATTTTGATTGATATTGATTTTTTTTAGATTTATTAAAGTTAATTTAATAAAGTTGATAAATAATATGTTAAAGTATTTAATATCTATGTTTTTAAATATAGAATTTGTATTGATTTGAAATTGATTGAAATTGTAGTTATTTAAGAATTATACTTAAATAAGTCTGATTTGAAATGTATTGAATTTGAACATTTAAAGAAGTAATTTTCAACTTGAAATTTTGAAAGGGTGACTTAAATGGATATTTCAAACGTATAAATATTTAAATGAGATCTGTTTTTTATTTAAATTGTAAATTGAAATTGTATTTAGATGTTATGGAAATGATTAAGTTAATATTTCAAAACTAAATAATTGTAAAGTGAATTTGATATGTATATAAATTTATCGAGTTTAGTTTTGAAATGATGAATATTTAAAGCTTAGAAATATATCAAAATTGAAATGACTTATTTATGGTTCAGATATGTATTTGAAATCGAAATTGAAATGGTTTATTTAGAAGCTGAATCGAGTTGAAACTAATGATTTGAGATTTGATTAAATTAAATTTTTGGAATTCGAGTTAATTTGAATCGATTTGTGAAATTTGAGGAAACTAATTTATTTTATAACGAAATTTTATATCTAAACTGTTAATAGGAAAGTGTTATGATTTCCAAAATACTGTAATTTCCAGACTTTGATTTCGAAAGCATTATAACCTTGGAAAGTAATATGATTTTGAAAATGGATATATTTGAAGTGAAAATGATATCGTATTAAATTGGGTTTGAAATGATAATGATATTCTAGTTTTGAAGTATAAACTATTTTGAAATGACCACGGTGTTATAATAACGATTGGTTGGCAAAGAGACCGGGATCGGATATGGACATACTCTCTGTCTTACCGAAAACCACTTTGACAACCGTGTACGCGGTGGAGATTCCAGAATGAAGTAGGATGGTGGCGACGTTCTTAAGGTATGTTACGTGGACCCAACTCCCGTGAGTTGGCAATAAGGTGGCTAAAACAGGAGCGATCTCGGACCAGTGAGGTAGCACCTCTTCTCGGACACATTTCTTCGATATTATACTCTTACTGTTTTGACTAGATGGCCATCCTCCGATTGGGAATGTTGTTCGAGGTGGAACGGTAGTGGCTGCTATGCGTATCCATCAGTCCGTGTGCGTAATTGGTATATCTACCCTGGCATTGCCTAGTTGTGCCGTGTCACCTACCATATCGAGCTTTAGTACGATTATGATTTTAAGATCCGACCGCGTTAAGGTTCTCCATCCCCTTAACGCTATTTTCCGATATGATTATACTTTACTTATTTAGACACTACTGTATATAGCGTATATTACTACATAGTAAATAGTTTAACGGACCCTTAGAGGATGGTTATCCCAAACATCCTTTAAGTTACTTGTATTTTAGTTGATATTTCACTTGAGTTGGATTTATTTATATAAGAATGTTAATCCTAACTCGAGTGTTTTGTGTTTTGCTTTACGCTCGGGTCAGACTGAGTGATACAGCATTTGAGACTCACCTTTGGAGTTGGAGCTTCGCTTGGAGATCCAGCTATCTATCGATCCTGCTTTCGGTTATTCTGTTGATTCCAGTGATGTATTCAGATCTGGTATTTGATTATTGTATTGAGACATCTATTGTATTCGAGACCTCTGTTGTATCTTGTTTAACTCTGATATATATATAGTAGCTTCATGAACTACTATCCTTTTGTTTCCGCTGCATTATTGGTATATTACTCTGTGACTGTGATCTGTAATTATTTTATTTACTGTATATGATGAGTTTTGCCAAATTTTATTAACGACGCAGTATTTTGAGCAATTCAACTCCGGCATGAGTGTTTACCTATACACTTATAATGGATGCGAATGGTTGAAAATAATGGGGCGTTACAGATAGATCAAAGATAAATTCGATCTCCTATAATTCCTCAAACTTACGATATGAATTCCAAACTCAAGTCGGAGTATCTCAAAATACATACCAATTTGTCCCTCTTCGGACTTCGTTATTCAAAAGAAATTACAATAGAATTTCAAAATTGGATTTCAAACGATATCGTTTTATCGATACAATTCAAATTTAACTTCATATTCTATTAATCAATTTAACTCCATTTAAAATTTCCAATTTATTTCAAATTTCTAACTTCAAATTTCAAATTTGAATTCATTAAAGTTTAAATCAAAAAGCTGATAAGAACTGATGAAGATACAAAGTAAAGATCTTCGACAATGATTCGTAGAGCCATCATCACACCGAAACTTCTTTCTTATAGCTGATACGAAGCAATTCAAAGAATTTGGAAACGAATCAAAGAAGATTGATAAGAAGGTTATTTCCACTGTTACGAGTATTGACCATTTATAGTCATATTTCCCTGTCCCCTATCTCGTCCTCTTCTTGCACTCATACTCACTATCAGTGGATAGTAAGAGAATTTACTGAGACGTTCGAACAGATATCTTAGGGATATACTCATTCTAGAGTTTACTTCACTCTATCTCTAATGAGCTACTTAACGTGTTATACTCCTAAGCTAAAGTTCAACCTTAGCTCTGATACCACTTGTAAAGACCCAAAAGTTGGCCTTCAAAAATCGGCACCAGTACTTTACATCGTACTCGAATGCCGTAGATTCAAATGCCAAATCTGGTTCTCCGGAGCTTATAACACAGTTAAGTAAATAACACAGCGGAATAAAAAGAATAATAAATTGATATACATTATCTGATACAACAGAGCGATACAATGAATATCAATATACATCAGAGATATGATACAAAAAATAGCAGCGGAAAAGAAAATAGATAACTAACATCAACAGCGGAACAAATAACTCTAAGATAGTCTTCAAGAGAGAACTCCAGCAGTAGCTCGAACTCCCAATAACGATACACCAAGAATAAGCAAGTGCAGTCCGATCCAAAGACTGAACTAGCTCCAGAAAATCTACTGAACCTGACTATCTGAAAAACCCAACTCTAGACTGCTCGTGTATAAAATTATGAGCACCCAGAGTTTAGGAAAGGAACAATAAACTCCGAGTCAGTCGTGGGACTGGTGTGAGCCACAAAAACAGTTTATCTTTAAACACAAATAGCAGAGAATTTAAAGTCAATTCGCAATGCTTTTGGAAAATGAAACTACCATAAGACCTCCCGCCACACACACAATGCAAACGCAGACTTGGGGGAGATTTCTTCTTATGATAGTCAAAGATGCTTACTACGCAGAATCATTTGATTATTATTATTAGTGCATAGTGTAGAAATCATTTCGAAAGTAGAATATAAATCTTAGCCAGCATAGGTACCATTATAGTATGCCCGCTATAGCTACCATATTAAATGGCAGGTTCTACAACTAAAACCGTACAAGGCTCGTATTGTTTCTTTGGATTTCCAACAAATGGTCAGGCCAAGGAACTTCCCATTGCCACATGGAAACGCCTCTGGATGGACGTCCCGAGAACCTAACCGGATCTCTGCCAACACAAGGCCGGGTTACCTCTGCAAAAATAGGTAACTACTGACACGAGTATGCCATCTCCCGGTTGTAACAACCTTTAACCGGGGCCCCGAGCAATAAATCACAAAGTAAGATATATATATACTTGCGACATCCACATAAGTAAGTATCTGGGCTCCATACCATGATACCACTTCTATCCAGAAGGAAATGAACATACCCTAAGGGGCGCTACTCCCTATAACCTTGCTGCATCTTTCCTGTTTTGACCATTCCGGGGGGTGAGGTTCGACGAAGTCTCGTCCACAAAGCTACGCTTTGTTCACAAAGCGTTGCTTCGGGTCAAACAAATGATCAACCTATGATCACAAAGATATAAGATCAAACAAATGATCATATCGCAAATGATCAAACACTGATCATCACACAGCAACACTCAGCATGCCACATTACCAAATTGGGATATATCGCTGATAAATTTCAACTACATAACCTCTGAGCTCGTACGTCTCAGAGAAGGGTGTTAAGCTAAGAGAATAAATTCTCCGCCACCAACAAAAATGTATTTGAAAGAAATCGGCTTTATATCTCAAAGTGTAATGTCAGACATGTATCCATACAAGTCTGTTCCGGGTTCGAACAGAACCGAAGGCACTTCTTACGAAGCCCTTGCAATTCTGGGTATTCACGATCCCGTCCGGACTTCCCATCACAAAGGGTGATAAAATCTCTATACCGGGGACCAGTCGGTGCAAAGACATTCGACGAGTTGTCCTTTCGTTTTCGTAAATATCCGGTCTTCAACACCGGTCTTCAAATGCCATCCATATACGACGTATCATTATTCGGAATGGGTTATATGACACAAATGTCTTTTCCCGGCTAACCCGAATAACGAGCGCAATATTCAAAAACATATGGATATTGGGGTTTCAATTAAGTCACAACTTAATAATTCAAAACTTTCTTCCAAAATAGTTTAAACCAATCATCATTTCAAATCTTTAAATAAAAAGATTTATTTCTCACAATTCACCTCGTTTCATAAAGATCTATTCATAGGTTTCAAAACAATTCAATTTCAATTGGATTAACTCGTTAAATCTTTAAATTAAAGATTTAACTTATAGCTTCACAAACAATTTCATTTCGAAGGGTTTAAACAAATCATCATTTTAAATCTGTTAAAAATAAACAGATTCAATTCATAGCTTTCAAAAGAATTCATTTATAACTTGGAAAACCATTTTTCAATTTATACTTGAAATTCCTTTAAATTGGGATTTCATTTCTTATATATATGAAAGCTTTTATCATTTGAAAACAAGTAGTTTATTTCAGAAAAATCTCAGTTATATTTGCTCAAGTTAAAGCCTTTGAATTTAAATTCAAATTCCCAAATCAATACCTTTAAAATAGTTTAACCCATATATAACTGGTATAACATGTTTAATTCCTAGTTTCAAATCTTAAGATTCAATTTCAAACTTGAATTCAAATTTAAATCAAATTATTTAAACTTCCAAAACTCGATTCAGTTATTCAAAACAACTTTTATCCTTGAAAACTCATTTCAAAAGCTTTTCACTTTAAACCGAAATTTCTAATTTCAAAATCAATTGAAATTAAAATTTCTATTTCAAAAACATCAAATTTAAATTATCTGTGACTTAATCGATTTCCACGTGAAATCCATATTTGTGTGTGTAAAGGTGTAGTCCAGGGGTTTAACACACAATAGTGCAACATCATACAGTCATCATAGATCAGAATACAGAAATATAATTTGATAAGCAGTATATGCTTATCGTTCATTCACAGATCACAGATATATATCACAGATAAGATAATTACAGATCATAGCATAAATCAGGGTATATCACAAAACATTATCCAATTAATTACATCTAGTAATTATTCATCAATTACTTTCCTAAGTAATTATATCTCCCAATTATCAAGTGATAAACCAAATTAATTAAACTTAATTAATTAACTCAAATTAATCAATTTCTCAATTAACTTAAAATGGGTATTTAATACCTTAATTTCTTCCCATTTTTAATTACGCTTAATAATTACAATGTTGATTATCAAATTAATTAAACTAATTAACTATTAAAAATCAATTATATTAATTAATTATAAAATAATCTAGTTAATGATCTTCATTAACATTTATTTAATTTCTAAAATAATAACTTACAATTTCCTCATTTTTAATTATAAGTTCAATTAACCATTCATTAATTAATTAAAGTCAAATCTAAGATTCTTAATTACATATTAATTTCTTAACTCATTATTTACTTTAATTAATACATTTCCACTTATAATTACTAATTTAATCAATACAAATTATCGATTATCATTCTAATTATTCTAATGGTTAATGAATTTAAATCTTAATCTTTATTACTTAAAGAAGACTCATTTTTCAATATTGATTAAATTTCACTTCCATATGTTTGGAAACATTTATTTCAAATTTTCTTTTGAACTTCCATTTTAAACTCCAAGTTTAAACGATCACTAATTTAACTTAAAATCACTTTAAAACTAACTTTTTAAAAACCATTAAATTTCCAGTTAAAGCCAATCTTAGTTATGAGGAGATTTTAAATCAAATTACCTTAAGTTCAAAATATTTAAGTTTATTTAAAGTATTTAAATTTTAAACTTTCTCTTCATTCCAAAAATCTGGAATTTAAATATTTAATTAAACTCAGTTTAACATTGGTTACAATCTAAAAACCAACACTTTAAAATCTGTAAAACTGGGTACTGTTAAAAACTTGAAAACAAATCTACCCGAGTCCCCTATATTTTACTTCGAGAAAAATAGGGATTCACTCGAGCAAAACGTGAATAAACTCGAGTAAAACTTCGAGTGCTACCCAGACTAAAAATTCCAGATCACCAGACTTGGTGCACCGTGCACGTGCACGATCACCAAAGCGATCTCCGATCAACGTCGCCCCCTCCAGCACATCATCGACGACCAACCCCACTCCCCTGACCACCCAGATATCAAAATCCCCTCGCGAATCAAAATCGAACAAGTCGACCCAACACTGGAAACCACCCATCACCAGAAAATCATCACACAGCTCCGCCTTCGTCCACCGGAGCTTATGCCAACCACACTATAGCTTCGTCTCGTCTTCCATCTCCCATTCCCCTTGGACTGACCATGTCCGATGCCTCAACGCCGACGAACATGCCTCTCCAACTTCGTTAACCCAAACTAGGTTTAAATCCTAAATCGACCACGTTTGCCATCCTCGGTGAATTATAATTTCACCCAGTATTTTTCTAATAATCCCCTACCCATCAACGAGCTACAGTCATGATCACAACAACCAATAGTTCGCCGACGACCAGAAATCTCCCAAAGTACCAATTCCGTTCAACCCTGAATTTCTCGAAAAATACTCCACTAAAAAATCTGATTTTCCTTTTAAAAATCATGATTTTTCAAATCGAACTCGATAATGTAGGAGAGTCCAGGGATTATGATACTCGAATTTTGACATTGTTATGAACTTTACTGTTTATTTTCTACCCTTCAAATTTTCAGAGAAAACTTAAGTTGAATCTACTTAAATTTATTTTTGAACCTTAAAACATAGCTAAACAAAAAAAGTTTGTTTAAATCCTAAAGCCAAATAAGGATCAAAGGAAGAGATATTGATTTTTAAACAGGGTTTGAAACCTGAAACTCAGAACAGAAGTGAATTTGCCTGTATATCAGACATGCCCAGACATGTACTACCTATATACATACATTCCATTCATTTCATACGTGCAAACATCATTCACATCATAAATTCAAAGAAGATCATAGGCACCACAGATAAAAACAAGTTTAAGCTTTTTAGACAGGAGTTTACTCACTTGATATGGAAAAGGCAGAGACTTTTAAAACTTGATTTTCTTGAAAACTTGTATGCTTCCATTGTTTTTGACTTCCAGAAATCTTTGTCTTTTTTAAAAACTGAAAACTTGACTGCTTGCATACTTTGTTAGTTTCCAGAGAACAAAAAAAATGGCTTGCAACTGAAATTTGAAAACTTGAATACTTCTGATGTTTTGTTTCTAGAGACAAATGTTTTGCTTTGAAACTTAAAACTGAAGCTTTTAAAAACTTGAGACTTCAAACTGAAACATTTGGGTACAAGCATTAATGAACATGTCATGTATAGCCATACTTATCTTCTTTAATTCAATTCGTATGGTACTATGTGTTACTTTACTTCTTTTCTTGCCTGCAAATCTAGAGGCTATAGTACAAATATTTATTTTACTTTGACTTGTTACTTTGCATATACAAATGGTGATTGTTTATACATGTTGCTTTATTTTCTTGCCTGCGAATATAGATACTTAGTACATATATTAATTTTACTTTGACTTGTATATATCTTTATTTCCTTTCTTTGCTTTAGTCTGGTTGCTTAGCAATATGAATGAAGTTCTATTCTTATCATATTAAAATTTAGCTAATTTGTATTTGAATTTGCAAAACAGTGATGTTTGCTTCTTTTTCCTTTTTTTCTTCTTTCTAGGCTTGTTAAATTATTTTACTTGCTTTACAAACTTGTCTCGGCTAAGATAATATGAGAAGTTGATGTATATATGTCTACTTTGTTTTGTATGTTTACTTAATATATGTTTAAAAATGTGTGGTCTGGTTTGTTGTTATGCTTTTGTTTGTACAAAGATATTTTTATTTTCTTTGCTTTGTTCTTATTTTATTTATTTTGGTTTCACACTTGCTTCATTTGTTTTATTCCTTTACAATGTTATCTTACTTATATATTTATTATCTTATATTTACTTTATAATTTCAAATTATTATTAACCATAAATTTTAATATTTAAATATTATTATCAATTATTTATTTACAATTTAAACTCAAGTCAAATATATATTTATTATTTTCAAATTCACTCTTATATCACGTATAAATGATTTATTCCAGATTGATTTGGGTTCGGGGAAACTCGCTCAAATTTTATAATTAAATTTACAAATTTTTATCCAAAAATTCATTTAATTACTAAATTAAATCCAAAAATTCATTAAATTATTAATTTAAATAAATTTAAAATTCGGGGTCATTACACAAGTTATATTTTAAAAGATCACTTTTAAACATTCATTTATTTAACCACTTGAATTCATAGAAAAATCAATAATACTTTAATAAATCACTTAAATTCAAATTTAATCAAATTATCATATTTACCATTTCCAAATAAAATTTAATATCCATTTTATTTATATAACTTAAATATCATTTTTAACCAAAATTCCAAATTTCCAACTTAAGTTATATTTCAAAAATCCAGTTAAACCTTTCATTAATTACATTTTTAACACATAGAAAAAATCATAATTTCTTTATTTTAAAACATTTCAAAATCTATTTAAATCAAATTTCATAAATTTATAATTTTTAAAATACTTAAAAATATCCAAAACACTTTATAAAATAACCATGGGCCTGTATATAATTTTCTAACTTAGGTCAAGTGATACGGATATGTATCATTTCAATCCGCAGTTAAAAAAGAAAAATCCGGGTTCTATCATTTCAAACCCGCAATCCCAAGTTAAAATAAATTAAATAAAAATCGTTCAGGCCTATCATTTCAGCCCATAACGATTTTTGCCTATTCTAAAGTCCGTTCGGGTATGTATCATTTCAACCCATAGTGATTCTAGTCTACAGGGAACTTGCAATGGTGATAACAGATACAAATAACAGAATAACATTAAATAAAAGTAACATATGATATAACAGGTGTAATAACAGGTGTGAACATCATATGATAATAATATAAGCATATATAACATGATAATATATTTTTACAGATTCGCAGGGTGTCAATTTACTAGTTATATAGGTACATATTGTCTGGTGAGAATAACTCACTTGTTTAAGCTGGAGATGACGACCAAACACACAGAATCTTTGAAGGCACGACAACATGAGAGTGGAGAGCCAAATATAATTGCCTTGTATACATATAAACAAAACAAGACAATGTATACGTAAATATGTAACACAAAACAATATAGAAATGACTTGAAATAAAAAGCAACAAAGGGCAAAGTGATTCGACCTTTCTTTAACCATTCAAGAGCATGACCAAGGAGATCTTTTTCTCAGCCATAGCTGGACATAATCTCAGGTTATGACATCAAAATAGCATGGCAACAAAGAGATGATGATGGTAGGAGTTACATATGAATAAGACAAAGGGTCAAGGCAAAATAAGTGGAGTTTTGGTGCATTTTTGGCTCAACCAAAGGCAAGTGGGGCTTGGCCCTTGCATGGTTCAGGTCTGGACAGTGGGTAGGTGGATGGCCAGAGGTGGTATCAAGGTGGTGGTGGAGCAATAGGACGCGGCCAAGGTGATGTATGGTGGTGGTGAAGCGATATAGGTCAGCTAGTGTTGTTTTTAAGGGGTTTCAACATTTGTTTGTGGTGTTTTTATCATCTAAAGGCCATGGCCTGATCTGGTCAGAGGGGATGTGAGGTGGTTGAAGCCAAGAATGATGAGGAGGAAGGTGGTGGAGGCTATGGTGGAGATGGTGGAAAGTTTGGCCAAGCAATTGTGGATGAAATCAAGGCAAAACAAAGTAAAAATGAAGAAGGAAGAGAAGAAAAATAAGAGGCCATTACCAAATGTTTTCAGAGGTGTTTTGGCCGAAAATTTGATGAAATGAGAAGTGTATTCAGCTGAAAAACAAAATAAAACATATGGCTATCAATAAAGAAGGAACGGTCAAAATGTGAAAGGTCTAGCAAATGAAAAGTCATCGGTTTAAAGCCTTTATGTCTCTTCAAATTTCCTTCTTATATATTTTGTAATTTATAATTACATGTAAAACTGATAAATAAAGATAACAACTCAGAAATGAAAAAATAAATATAAAATAAATAATTAAATTTTGATTAAATAGAATTTAAATTAAGAAAATGGCTTAAAAATGCAAACTAGGCTTTAAAAATTAGAAATAACTTCTATAACTTTGGAAAAATTATATTTTGATTTAAATACATGTAAAATGAATAAAATAAAGTAAAACACAGCAAATAAAAGTGAATGTATAAAATAAATAAATAAATTTTAATTTAAATATAGTTTAGATGAAGAAAATAGCAGAAAAATAGAAACAGCTTTTAAAAATAGGAAATCATCATAGTACATTTTGGAAAATTCGATTATTATTTTTAAAAATATTTAGAGATTAAAATATACATAAATTAACATATTGATACATATAAAAAAATATAAGAAAGAAAATATGATTTATAAAATTTAAAATAGGCAAAATTGCACAATAAAACAAATTATACTAAAATTTGAAATGTGCATAACATCTACATTTTTACTCCGTTTTTAACGAAACGAAAAGCAGTATTCATATTTTTAAATCTATTTTCATAATAAAAGATAAAATTTAAGATTATATATATTTAAATTTGAAATTTAAAAGTCAAAGATTGAACAGTTTGACCAGAATTTCCCTTTTAAGTAAAATATTTAAATTATACTAGTTTGAACTATAAATCACTTAATAATCAACATTTATATTTAAAAATGAAATGTTTTTAATAAAACGTGTTTAAACTAATTTAAATAAAAAAAATAAAGTTCAAATTTAAATAATATACAAAAATCTAGGGTTGTTACATTCCTTCTAGCCAAAAATAACTAAGTTGGACGTGCTTTTCCTTTGCTGAAATCTATGATGAACTGCTTCGTTAGGCTCTTCATCCTTAGTGCTACTCTAAACGCATCTCACTCTTTTATTAGACCCTAAGTCTAATCTTTTAATTTGCGTTTAGTTTACTTTTCTTATTTTGTTGGCTACTTATTTACCTTAATTAGCATAATCTTGCCCTCGTCTCACCTCTATCTATTTGAGATTTCCATTTATTTAATAGGGAATGCTGTTGGTATGAGCCACATTCATTATCTTGCTTATTTAACTTAATATAATTCTTAAGTTCATTAAAATAAACCTCTTTTATCATTCCTGCTTTATTTGCTTATTGACTTAATATAAATTATTTAAATAAGCTTCTACCATTATTATTGCTCATTAATTTATTCAAAGCCTCAAAATAAGCTTTTTTGCTTATTACTTAATTATAACATATGTTATAATTCTACCTGTAATTGTCATTTTCTCTTCTTTTATAGTCCATACATAATTCCAACATTTCTTTTCTGTTCTAATCTGCCTTCTTTTATTATGATATACAATATTCTTTAATTCTCTTATATTATATAATTCACTTATCATAATAACCGTCTTATTGTATAGTCTGCATAGTAAATGCAGATCTAGGTTCATTATCGTTTACAGCTTCAAATTCTTTTCTAATAATTTACTTGATTCCTTTCATACTTTACTTTATTTTCTTCTATTCTAGGAAGTAATTTTATTTTATTTGGTTGGGTATGAAAACTATACTAAAAATCCATTTCCATATTTTAATACTAAATAATACTATATACAATAATTCGTAACTACAAGGTATTTCTTTTATTATTTTGGAATAGTGTAAAATACAATGGTTTCTCTATTTTACACTAGTTCCCTTTTTCTTTCTGTTATTCTTGCAGTTACGTTTATCGTTATCTTTTAAATATTAAATTATATAAATGTATCCTATTTTCTAAACCAACCAATTAATCTATCACTTACTTCCAAATTAAGTTATTAGATTAATTAACTTTTCTCATTTTAACGTAATTTATTACAGTAATTCCATTCCTCAAACTTTTATTACTTTACATTTTATTTCCTTCATTTCAGTATTCTTAATTATTTAATCCATATTCACGTTTAATCTATTCTAATCCATATGCGAAGAAAGAGGAGAAAATAGAAGAAGAATGACGCTTGCATAGAAATCCAAAACGTAGAAACAGATGTAAATAAATACTAATACTGTAAATAAACTATAAATTCCTTATAGTTCAGCATAACTTAATTAATAGGATTAATTATTGAATAAATTTATCTAAACAGGAATTTAACGATAATATATCTTAAACTTAAAAGATATATAAATAAATCCACTCATATTGCTAGCTTTTCAAATCTCCCTGTTTTTATTTTAGATCTGTCCTTAACATCTATATTCACCTCCCTTGTAATCCCTATTTTGAATTACAAATGATATATTTACAGATCTATAATATTTGAAAGATAAAAGGAAGAGATTGGATTAGAAATAGCAAATAAAACTCAGATCTAGGGTTTTACCTTTGACATAGCCTTCTGATTTGAACCAATTCCTAATTTCCTAATTAATTCTGTTCACTTTCTATTTAGATCTAAATTCGTGTGAATTAGATCTAAAATTTTGTTATTAAGAAAGTGTAGAAGAGATAGAAAAATGGCACAGCTTCTATAGGCAAGAGAAAAATAATGAGAATAAAAATGAGGCTCTGCACCTATATTTATAGTGGTTCAAATCAGTGCTAACCATTACATATAAAACCCTAAAATCTAAAGTGTACACTCAGTCTATGGACATTAAATAAATATGTTTTCTTCTGCGTTTGTTTTTATTTCAAATTGATTCTCCAACAATCTTTTCATTAATCACTTTCCCCTTCTCTCTCGAAATCTATGGAAACACATATTTTTAAATGTGACGTTTTATTTAAATAAGATTCCCCTATTAATCACCCAATTAATAGATTTCATATATACTTAGAATTAATTTATTATCCAATTAATCCATGCCTGCACTATGATTTCTTACCAAATTAATATGTCAATCAACACCATATTAATTCGTGGCATATATGCATATTAATTTATTTTATTCCCATAATTATTGCATGCATATATTCTACAATTGAATTTTGAATCACAATCTTAATTATATATGTTACCATAAGTCTCCATGTTTATTAATTGACAATTGATTACTTGCATAAATTACTCTTCCTCCATTTTATTCTCTTGCACTAACATATATGTTTCTAATCATATCGATTAGTTGCTACAATATATGTTCCCTTTCTTGTTAGTTCTTGTCAATTAATCACCTCTACTAATTAATTGAATATTAATTTCCCTTCTAAACAAACACCGTCAATTAATCTTCCCTATTAATTGATTTTATATAAATTCTCTCTCTAGTTTATTTTTTATACAAATGTATATGTATTCTAAATAATATTAATTAGTTGCCCCATTTACAAACATTTTTTGTTTTAAAATTTCAAACGTATATAACTTAATTAAATTATTTGCATATATAATTGTAATTTAACGCGGGGTGTTACAGAGATGCTAGAAAGAGATTGTTGGCATCGCGTCAGCTTCAGAAAGCAGCAATGGATTGGTGGGATTCAGTCACCATGAATACACCAGAAGAAGATTTCTCTTCAGCGTAGTTTAAAGAGGTTTTTGAAGCTCAGTTTATCCTAGAGGTAGGAAGGACTCGGTTGTTTAGAAGTTTTATGGATTTGAATAGGGTGAGATGACAGTGGCGCAGTATGAGCATAGGTTCAATGCATTTTCCCGATTGGACTAGGATTGATTGATACGCCACTTAAAAAGAACGAAATGTTCGTGAAAGGAATGCAACCAGAATTTCATCAAGAAATGACCAATCATCTTAACGGTACCTTGACCAATCTGATCAGTATGGCTTTGAGATTTGATGCTCTTGATATTGAGCAAGGAGTTCAGAAAGTAGTAGTGCCAGTAGTTAATGCCCAACCTTTATCGGTGATACCAGTTGCTAGTAAGCCGTTTTTCAAGTGTAAAGGGAAGAAGAGTGGTCGGGAAAGAAGCCTGGAGGTGGAGCTCCAGCTCATAACAAGCAATGGACATATGAAGAACCAGTGCCCTTTTCCAAAGAAGGGATCTCAGGGACAAGTATTTGCTATTAAGGAAATACCATATACTTCTACGGACCCAAAAGAAAAGCAGGTGTTGTAAGGTACACTATCCATTTATGATATTCCTGCTAGAGTGTTATTTGATACCAAAGAGGAGATAAGGAATATACCAATCATTTGGGACTTCAACAATATTTTTGAAGAAGTGCAAGGTTTACTGTAACGACCCGTATTTTACGGATCGAAAAGTTTGTCAAAATCTGGGATTTTCAGCATTTTCTAGTTGTTTCAGATTTTGGTTGAAATTGCCTAAGTCCTAGGTCGTACGCGACCTAAATGTTGTTGGCAACTTAGGAGATAAGTCGTGAGCGACTTAGAGAAGATCTGCGACCTAAGGGGATAGACAAGTTAAGGGATAAGTCTGGGTCAAGTTGCCGACTTAAGGTAGTGACCGGCCTAAGTGATGAGTCGTGACCGACTTAAGAGGTTTAGGCGACCTAAGGAAGAGTAGTAGGCGACCTAAGTATTCTGGGGTAGAGTTAGGTCGGCAACGACCTAAGGACATGTTGTGAGCGACCTAAGTGTTTGGGTGTTAAGTGTTAGGTCGGCAGTTCGAGTTAGCGACCTATGGGATTGACCGACCTAAGGAATAAGTTAGTTAACGACTTAATAGTTAAGTCGTAGATGACTTAGTAGTTAGGTCGCGTGGGTGCTAAGTTGTTAGGTCGCAGGGTTTTGTAAGTCTTAGGTCGTAGCTTAGTAAGTTGTTAGGTCGCAGGCTGGCTCAAGTGTTAGGTTGCGTGAGAGTCTAAGGTATTAAGTCGTAACCTGTTAAGTCGTAGGTCGCTGGGTTCTGGCTTGGTGTTAGGTCGTAGCCTGTGTGTTAAGTCGCGAGCGACCTAGGAGTTAAGTTGTATCTCGTTGAGACCTGGTGCGTTAAGTCGCGTGAGGGCTTATCAGTTAGGTCGTAGGTCGTAAGGTTTGGATAGGTCGAGAATTTTAGGTCGGAGGCTCTGTTAAGTCGTGGGGGTTTTTAGGTCGTAGGTCGGCATAGTGTTAAGTCGGCAGCGACTTAAGAAGATAGCCGAGTTACGACTTAGGGTATTTTCTGCTATAAATAGGAGAGCTTCTCTTCATTTTTGGGATCCGGATTTTGAAGCGACGAAGTGCTGCCATTTTGAGAGCTCGACTTCTACACTTCTTCACTTCTTTTCTCCACTCTAATCTAGTGCTTCCATTCATCCAAATCGAAGATCAAGATTGAAGATTCAAGAGCTTAGATTGAAGATCTTCATCTTTTCAAGAGAGATTTCTTCGTTTGAAGCGGATTCGTGATAGATCAAGCTTCATCCTTCGCTGTATCTGAACTGTGTTGATTTGAGGTTGTTTAGGTGATTTGGTGAGTGGTGATTATCTCTCACACGGATCCAAAGGAGTATATCGGATTGTTGGCTCGATTTGGTGTTAAAATAGAGATTTCCATGCATTTTCTTCATCCTATGTGTAGATCCATATAGATCCATTGTTCATGATGATGTTACATCCATTTTATCATATGTTAACCTATGCAAGTTCATTCATCAAGTTTGTAGAGATATAATCCATGTTTTCATGCTTATTGGACTTTCAACTCTTTAATTACGAAAATGCCATTATTGTTAAAATTGTCTACTTAGATCATTTTAGAATGCTTGATTGTTTGGATTGATGTTTGATTTGATTGGTTGTTATGAACTGGATGATTGATGATTAGATTTAGACCGAAGACGATTCAAAAGCTAAGGGAAAGGCTCTTGAATTGGGAAAGCTGCTCGTGGCCTATGTAGCGGGATGATGAAGCTCTTATGCATAGATTCGATGATGTGATGATGAGATGAGGCTTTGCGAGGATATAATGAAGTGAGGCAATCATATGGTGAAGACTTGGTCTAATCCAAACGGGATCATTCCAAGCATGTTGATAACTCGGTGATATGATTCGAGTTGAGGATAACGAATGGATATGAGAATAGTCGTCGAGGAGGATGACTAGGAGGCTTGGATAGCATCGTTGTTGAAGGTTCTAGCATGCTCTAAGCAAGAGTACGTTTGGGCAGATTCGATAGTCCCAACGGCCAACTGTTGATGGTCGAGTACTCTGGGCAGATTCAATAGTCCTAGGCACGGGATGCGACGACGTGCGGGAGTTATGTCTAGAACCGGGGTTTTCATTAGCCCTTGACGGACGGCTGAAAGAATGTTCCGGTCATTCAATTAACGATGATATCGAAGCAATGATGACAGTGATAGCCAGAGTCATGGATGTTTGGTTGTATCGTCATTCGGACTCAAGAGCGGTATTTTCTGGGTGCTTATCTGATTTAGGCCTTGGTACTTGGAAAACATCGCTCTTGACTCGAGTGATAGTAGCTTTACTTTAAATTGTATGCTCTGCTATATTTGCTTCTGCTTAGTGTGTGTCTGGGGGCTATCACTGTAGAATGAGGTTGGAATGGGAGGGTTGTATTCCTGTTCCTTTTCCTTTATGCTCTTTTGGTATGTTGTTAGTTAATTTACTGCTCACTAAGACTGTTGTCTGACTCAAGGCTTTATGTTTTTAATTCTTATTGCCTTGGGCTGTTCGTCCATTTTGGGACGGGCAGACTAGGTAGCAGGTGACAGGTGCTGTTCTCTTCTCACGATGCTGATATCGAAGACGAGCCGGAGGGTTGCTTATTATCTTCTTATTATATGTACTGGATATTCCGCTGTTTTGTATTCTCTGAGAGATATGTAGTGAGGCTTGATGTATTGACTATTTTAATGCTTGTACTCAACTATTACGGAGTTTTATATGATGTCATTTTGTTCTGTAAAGCTTCACTATACATATGTTCTATTGTATTTTGTCCATGCGCTGTGAGTAATACGATAGATTCTGTTGTTTTAAATCTTACCTTGACAATCGTCCATGGTCGCCTGGCACACTTTACAGCGCTCTATCTTTAGATTCGGTGCAGGGGTCATGGGCGGTCGTCACATTTGGTATCAAAGCCTTGGTTAATCGATTTTACCCAACGCTCGCCGTCGTAACTACGTATGAGAGACGTAATTGTATTTTGATGGATAAATACTATATAAAATATAGTAGTTTAGTTGAGTTTGAGTCCTTTATGCAGTTGTTTCTCTAAGGTGTTCTGATCATTCCTTTTTATAGATATTGAGAATGAGTCGAAGAGGGAGACCATCTGCTAGGGAAGGCCGTGCTACCGAAGAGACTGCGGATTATGCAGCCATGTTCGAAGCTATGATGACTTCGATCATGAGAAGGATACCAGTTCCGGGGGCGGCAGTTGATGTTGGAGTTCAAGTCCAAATTCCGAAACCAGTGGATTTTGCTAAGTTGTGCAAGGATTATACTGCTCTTGGAGGGAAGGTTTTCTTGGGAACAGAATCAACTATCGAAGTCCGGAGATGGATAGATGCTTGTAGAAGGATCTTTGGTGATTTGGGAATTGATGATGCGACTAAGAGGAAGTTGGCATCAAGGCAGCTTCAAGGGAGAGCCTCTGATTGGTGGAACTCTATTACCATCAATACTACGGAGGAAGAGATTTCTTGGGAGCAATTCCAAGCTAGGTTTGAAGCTAAGTTCATTTCTACAGCTCAGAAGTCTGTTCTGTTCAAGAAGTTTGTAGAGCTCAAGCAGGGTGGAAGATCTGTTCTTGAGTATGTTTCTGAGTTTGAAGCTTTGTCCAAGTATGCCCGGTCATATATTGAATCTGCTTATCAGAAGAATGAGAAGTTTGTGACCGGCTTGGATAGTTATCTTGGGAGGCAGTTGGTGGATCATTTGGACGATTCATTTGAGAAGCTTGTGGAGAAAGCTCTCAGGCATGAGAGTCTGTTTCCTAAGGATGGATCTGTTGTTGCTGTGACCAGGGAAGAGTCTAAACCCCAGCAGGGTGGAAACAAGAAGAGGAAGCAGCAGCAGCAGAAGGGTAAGGATGGTCAGAAGAAGCCGAAAGGCGAGGTTACTTGCTACAACTGTCAGCAGAAGGGCCATTTCTCGAAGGATTGTAAGAATCCTAAGGTGCCGATGAAGTGTCACAACTGTGACAAGCCGGGGCATTTCAGGAAGAATTGTCCAGAACCGAGGAAGGACAGGCAGATTGTGCAAGCCTATGCTTTAGGAGCTGTTCCGTCGTCTTCAAAAGCTCCTACTGCTGAAGAGAAGGGAAAGAGTGTGGTTGTTCAAGGTACTCTTTTCCTATGTGGTGTTCCAGTTAGAGTTCTGTTTGATACTGGAGCGTCGCATTCATTTGTTTGTAATGAACTAGTAGGCCGGTTAGGTTTGGAACCGGATATTGTTGATAGGCCATTGGTCGTGACTAATCCAGTTGGGGGTTCGTCTTGTTTGTGTATGTTATGCCGTGGTCTAGTTGTGTCGAGTCATGGTTGCTCTTTTGTTTGCGATTGTTTTGTTCTGAACTTTGCGGGGTTCGGAATTATCTTGGGTATGGACTGGCTTAGGAAGTATGCGGCTAAGGTTGATTGTGAGAGGCTGGAGGTGACAGTCGAGAATGTGGAAGGGCGAAAGATTGTGATACGATGTAAGCATGAGGAAGGCGTCTTCATGAGCTTCATGTATTCGCTAGTTGTTCCACGGGATGGACTGTCTTTAGTGCCAATCGCAAATGGATTCGAGGATGTCTTTGACGTAGTCAAAGGGTTGCCGCCGCGTAGAGAGATCGAGTTTCGTACAGATCTAGTTGAAGGAGCCAGACCTGTTGTGATGCCTCTTAGGCGAATGGCGCCTAGGGAACAGCAGGAGTTGAGGGTGCAAGTTGATGACCTTTTACAGAAAGGATTCATTCGGCGTAGTGTGTCCGAGTGGGGTGCACCAGTTGTGTTCGCCACCAAGGCAGATGGGTCGTTGAGATTGTGTGTGGATTATCGTGAGCTGAATAAAGTGACTAAGAAGAACAATTATCCATTGCCGAGGATAGATGACTTGTTTGATCAGCTTCACGAAGCTAAGGTGTTTTCTCAGATGGATTTGGCAACGGGATTTCACCAGTTGAGAGTGGCTAAGGATAGTGTGCCGAAGACTGCTTTTAGGACACCATCCGGTTTCTTTGAGTGGCTGGTAATGCCGTTTGGATTGACTAACGCGCCAGCATATTTTGTGGATCTTATGAATAGAGTGTTCAGAGACCAGTTGAACAAGTTCGTACTTGTGTTCGTGGATGATATTCTGATTTATTCCAGAACGGAAGAAGAGCACAAGACGCACTTGCATATTGTTTTGGAAATCTTACGGAAACATCAGCTGAAGGCTAAGTTTTCAAAGTGTCACTTCTGGAAGAGTGAAGTGAGGTTCTTAGGCCATGTGATTTCTGGAAGTGGAATAGCGGTTGATCCCGCTAAAGTGGCAGCGATCCAGGATTGGGTTAGACCTAAGAATGCATCTGATGTGAGAAGTTTTCTTGGATTAGCAGGATATTATCGACGGTTTATCAAAGACTTCTCCAAGGTAGCTGCACCGTTAACAGGATTGACGAAAAAGAACCAAGTGTTCAGTTGGGATGCTAAGTGTGAGCAAGCTTTCGGAATCCTGAAAGAGCGATTGACGGGTGCTCCTGTTTTGACTATTCCTAGTGGGAATGATGAGATGGTGGTTTACACCGACGCATGTGGTACTGGACTTGGAGCAGTGCTGATGCAGAAGGATAAAGTTGTTGCATATGCAAGTCGACAACTGAAGCCGCATGAAAGGAATTACCCAACTCATGATTTGGAATTGGCGGCGATTGTATTTGCTCTGAAGATGTGGAGACATTATCTGTTGGGAGTTCGATTCGAGTTGTTTACGGATCACAAGTCGTTGAAGTATCTTTTCTCCCAAAAGGATTTGAATCTTCGGCAGCAACGTTGGCTAGAGTTTTTGGCATCATATGATTTTGGTATAGCTTATACTCCGGGAAAAGGTAACGCAGTGGCAGATGCGTTAAGTCGAAGACATGCAGGATTGGGAGCCATGTTTTCAGAATGGAAGAGTCTCGAGTATTTAGCTGGATTTGACTTCAGGCCTAGATGTGAATTGGAACTTGAGATGTTGGCAAACTTATCAATAAGACCGACTCTTGTGGAAAGGATTGGCGAGAGTCAAAAGCGAGATGATAAGCTTGTCAAGACTATCCGTGATTTGGAATCAGGAGTGGATCCAGAAAAGGATAAAGGATTCGAGGTTGATCGAGAGGGTTGGCTTCGGAAGCAAGGACGACTAGTTGTTCCCGAGATAGATGAATTGAGGAGTGAAGTTCTGAAGGAAAGTCATCACTCGAAGTTGACAATTCATCCAGGTGGAAATAAGATGTATCGGGATATGAAGAGAACCTACTATTGGGAAGGTATGAAGAAGGATGTTGGTAATTTTATTTCCAAGTGTATGAACTGCCAGTTGGTAAAAGCCGAACAGAAGAAGCCAAGTGGATTGCTTCAGCCATTAGAAGTTCCTACATGGAAGTGGGAACAAGTGTCGATGGACTTTATCGATGGATTGCCTAGAACCAGAACGGGAAATGAAGGGATTTGGGTTATCGTTGATCGTTTGACCAAGAGTGCAAGATTCATTCCTGTTCGATCGACTAGGACGGCATCAAAGTTGGCTGAGTTATATGTTAAGTGGATAGTTCGATTCCATGGTATTCCGAAGAGTATAGTGAGCGATCGAGACCCATTGTTCACTAGTGGATTTTGGAAGAGCTTCCAAGAAGTTTTGGGAACCGAGTTGTGTTTGAGTACAGCTTATCACCCTCAAACAGATGGTCAGACCGAGAGAGTCAACCGAGTTTTGGAAGATCTCCTCAGAGCTTGTGTTTTGGATTTCGGAGGATCATGGGAAGATCACCTTCATTTGGTGGAGTTTGCGTACAACAACAGTTACCAGTCAAGCATTGGTATGACACCGTATGAGGCATTGTATGGAAGACCGTGTAACTCTCCGACGTGTTGGTTGGAAACTGGAGAGAAGCTGATACTTGGGCCAGAGATGATTCGACAGACTTCAGATTGTATAGAAATCATTCGGCAACGAATGAAGGCAGCCCAAGATCGTCAGAAGAGTTATGCCGATAAGCGTCGAAAGGATTTGGAATTCGACGTAGGAGATATGGTTTTTGTGAAGATTTCTCCACTGAAGAATGTTATTCGATTCGGGAAGAGAGGAAAATTGACTCCAAGATTTGTTGGACCATTCCCGATTATCGAGCGAATTGGAAAGCTCGCTTACAGATTGGAGTTACCAGAGAAGATGTCGAGTGTGCACAATGTTTTTCATGTATCATATCTACGGAAGTATGTGCACGACTCAAATGCAGTAGTTTCTGCAGATAGCTATGAAGATTTTGAAGTTGATCCAGTTGATAGAAGACCTCGTAAACCGCTTCGTGTTGTTGAAACCGACACGAAACAGCTTAGGAGGAAGGTAGTTAAGTTGCTCAAGATACAATGGAGTGATGATGATAACGACTGTACGTGGGAGGTGGAAGAGAGGATGAAGGCAGCTCATCCTGAACTCTTCAAGGTATGGCCCTAAGATGTCGTCTCATCTCGCGATATTGTAACTTGTTCTAAGTCTTAGAATTCTGTACGCTAAGCTAGAATTGGATGCATGGTTTGTTGATTGCTATGGATGGTAGGCGTACAGAATAGTCTTTGATTGCTATGATTGCTTGGAATTTCGGGGACGAAATTCCTAAAAGGGAGAGAATGTAACGACCCGTATTTTACGGATCGAAAAGTTTGTCAAAATCTGGGATTTTCAGCATTTTCTAGTTGTTTCAGATTTTGGTTGAAATTGCCTAAGTCCTAGGTCGTACGCGACGTAAATGTTGTTGGCAACTTAGGAGATAAGTCGTGAGCGACTTAGAGAAGATCTGCGACCTAAGGGGATAGGCAAGTTAAGGGATAAGTCTGGGTCGAGTTGCCGACTTAAGGTAGTGACCGACCTAAGTGATGAGTCATGACCGACTTAAGAGGTTTAGGCGACCTAAGGAAGAGTAGTAGGCGACCTAAGTATTCTGGGGTAGAGTTAGGTCGGCAACGACCTAAGGACATGTTGTGAGCGACCTAAGTGTTTGGGTGTTAAGTGTTAGGTCGGCAGTTCGAGTTAGCGACCTATGGGATTGACCGACCTAAGGAATAAGTTAGTTAACGACTTAATAGTTAAGTCGTAGATGACTTAGTAGTTAGGTCGCGTGGGTGCAAAGTTGTTAGGTCGCAGGGTTTTGTAAGTCTTAGGTCGTAGCTTAGTAAGTTGTTAGGTCGCAGGCTGGCTCAAGTGTTAGGTCGCGTGAGAGTCTAAGGTATTAAGTCGTAACCTGTTAAGTCGTAGGTCGCTGGGTTCTGGCTTGGTGTTAGGTCGTAGCCTGTGTGTTAAGTCGCGAGCGACCTAGGAGTTAAGTTGTATCTCGTTGAGACCTGGTGCGTTAAGTCGCGTGAGGGCTTATCAGTTAGGTCGTAGGTCGTAAGGTTTGGATAGGTCGAGAATTTTAGGTCGGAGGCTCTGTTAAGTCGTGGGGGTTTTTAGGTCGTAGGTCGGCATAGTGTTAAGTCGGCAGCGACTTAAGAAGATAGCCGAGTTACGACTTAGGGTATTTTCTGCTATAAATAGGAGAGCTTCTCTTCATTTTTGGGATCCGGATTTTGAAGCGACGAAGTGCTGCCATTTTGAGAGCTCGACTTCTACACTTCTTCACTTCTTTTCTCCACTCTAATCTAGTGCTTCCATTCATCCAAATCGAAGATCAAGATTGAAGATTCAAGAGCTTAGATTGAAGATCTTCATCTTTTCAAGAGAGATTTCTTCGTTTGAAGCGGATTCGTGATAGATCAAGCTTCATCCTTCGCTGTATCTGAAGTGTGTTGATTTGAGGTTGTTTAGGTGATTTGGTGAGTGGTGATTATCTCTCACACGGATCCAAAGGAGTATATCGGATTGTTGGCTTGATTTGGTGTTAAAATAGAGATTTCCATGCATTTTCTTCATCCTATGTGTAGATCCATATAGATCCATTGTTCATGATGATGTTACATCCATTTTATCATATGTTAACCTATGCAAGTTCATTCATCAAGTTTGTAGAGATATAATCCATGTTTTCATGCTTATTGGACTTTCAACTCTTTAATTACGAAAATGCCATTATTGTTAAAATTGTCTACTTAGATCATTTTAGAATGCTTGATTGTTTGGATTGATGTTTGATTTGATTGGTTGTTATGAACTGGATGATTGATGATTAGATTTAGACCGAAGACGATTCAAAAGCTAAGGGAAAGGCTCTTGAATTGGGAAAGCTGCTCGTGGCATATGTAGCGGGATGATGAAGCTCTTATGCATAGATTCGATGATGTGATGATGAGATGAGGCTTTGCGAGGATGTAATGAAGTGAGGCAATCATATGGTGAAGACTTGGTCTAATCCAGACGGGATCATTCCAAGCATGTTGATAACTCGGTGATATGATTCGAGTTGAGGATAACGAATGGATATGAGAATAGTCGTCGAGGAGGATGACTAGGAGGCTTGGATAGCATCGTTGTTGAAGGTTCTAGCATGCTCTAAGCAAGAGTACGTTTGGGCAGATTCGATAGTCCCAACGGCCAACTGTTGATGGTCGAGTACTCTGGGCAGATTCGATAGTCCTAGGCACGGGATGCGACGACGTGCGGGAGTTATGTCTAGAACCGGGGTTTTCATTAGCCCTTTACGGACGGCTGAAAGAATGTGCCGGTCATTCAATTAACGGTGATATCGAAGCAATGATGACAGTGATAGCCAGAGTCATGGATGTTTGGTTGTATCGTCATTCGGACTCAAGAGCGGTATTTTCTGGGTGCTTATCTGATTTAGGCCTTGGTACTTGGAAAACATCGCCCTTGACTCGAGTGATAGTAGCTTTACTTTAAATTGTATGCTCTGCTATATTTGCTTCTGCTTAGTGTGTGTCTGGGGGCTATCACTGTAGAATGAGGTTGGAATGGGAGGGTTGTATTCCTGTTCCTTTTCCTTTATGCTCTTTTGGTATGTTGTTAGTTAATTTACTGCTCACTAAGACTGTTGTCTGACTCAAGGCTTTATGTTTTTAATTCTTATTGCCTTGGGCTGTTCGTCCATTTTGGGACGGGAAGACTAGGTAGCAGGTGACAGGTGCTGTTCTCTTCTCACGATGCTGATATCGAAGACGAGCCGAAGGGTTGCTTATTATCTTCTTATTATATGTACTGGATATTCCGCTGTTTTGTATTCTCTGAGAGATATGTAGTGAGGCTTGATGTATTGACTATTTTAATGCTTGTACTCAACTATTACGGAGTTTTATATGATGTCATTTTGTTCTGTAAAGCTTCACTATACATATGTTCTATTGTATTTTGTCCATGTGCTGTGAGTAATACGATAGATTCTGTTGTTTTAAATCTTACCTTGACAATCGTCCATGGTCGCCTGGCACACTTTACAGCGCTCTATCTTTAGATTCGGTGCAGAGGTCATGGGCGGTCGTCACATTTACCTCCTCAACGAGAAGTAGAGTTCTGCATTGATTTGATTCCAGGAACCAGACCTGTAACGACCCGTAAATTTTAAAAATTTTATTAATGTATTTAACTGAATTTTGTGAAATTTTAAATGATTGAATTTTGAATAAAAAATTTGATATTTAGATTTCGTCTACTTAAATATAGCAAATGGTAAATTTTCATCGGAAAATATGGAAGTTTATTTTACTGTGTAATTTTATTTAAATTCAAATCAGTTAATATTTGATGATAATAATATTTTTCCAAACCTGAATATTTTTATATAATAAATTTGTAAATCATCTTCTGAGTGAGACGTCATATTTCGTTTCTTCAAATTTGGACTGCTATTGTTCCGTTTATCTTATTTTCGACAGAATAGCAACAGTTTGGCACCGAATATCAACTTTTGATAGGATGATCATATCACTGATATCTGTGTACCATTTTGATCATCTCGTCGTGCTGATCTCCGCGGTATATTCAATTCTGTGTTTTGATGACAGGTATGTGGTGGAATCCGCGAAAACGTTGAACCATATCGGTACCCGTTTTGAACCCTTCTATATGCCTTTGTCCTTTCGTGCCCTATGTGTGATAGCTGTCAGCCACTAGCAATTAATACTCTTTGAATTCATCAAATTGACTGTTGCTTTTCCCATGGTTGATTATTATCTGCTGGTTCACTTTCGTTCTCTATTTCTTTCTTTGTCATTTTCTATTTGTTCATCTTCTTTAAGCTAAAAATATATAACATCATAAATTGTAAACTGATTCGTCACTTCCTTTTTCAATTCCTCTACCCATCGGCCTCATCAAAACCAACACCATCCACCACTTGCCTCTCCTTGTCGAAGCCAGCTTTTGTCTCAACCCACGCCACTTCATTTTCCCCTCCACTTTTCCCATCGGCAACCACACCAGCCGACCCCAATCACCACATCCCCACCGAGACCCATCCCTCCTCATTCGACCCGCGCTCGCCTTAGCATCCTCCGCCCTGGCCGTTGCCGTTACACCTCTAACCAACCTACCCGATCACGCGCGCATGGCAGCAGAAACCAGCCTGCGCCTTCAGCCGAAGCAATCTCCACGTGTGCAGTAACCCTGTGACCCGACTTCCTTCGCTCCCCACCATGTTCCGCCGTTTAGACAACCCAGCCACCTAGTAGCCACGTCTTTGCACTTCGAGCAGCCGAACAAGGCTCTACCATCTTCAGCCGAGCCATCTTCCCTCTCTACCACCTTCCCTAGCTCGGCCAAGCCTTGCTCCTCTCGCTCATGTAAAGGTATGTATATTTATTTTACTATAGGTTGCTGTATATAAGTGTTATATATATATATTATTTTATAAAAGAAGTTATATATATAATATGTTAGTATGTTATATATATGTATATAATTTTATATCATTATGAAGGATTATATGTATGTATACAATGTATGTTATAGATCCTGTTTGTTGAATATATTATATTAAGAAGTATTATATATATATATAATATAACAGTGGTTTAACATGCATATTTGGTAGCAGCGGTATGTGTTGGTTTATATTATAAGTTAGAGTTTGTTTATATAATGTATGAGTGTATATACATATGAGTATATATGTGTTTGTTACAATAGGTTTGAAGTATAATTACAAGTACGTTTAAGGTTTGTATATATATTAGTTTACATTTTCTGTTTATAAGATTTATATATATGTATACAAAATTTAATATGTGTCAGTTATAACAGTGTAGTTTATATAAGTATAAGTTTGTATGGGTTTGTATATATATAATAAGTTTATATGTAAGGGTAGCTTATAATATAAGTATATAAGTTTATATATATGTGTGTTAAGAGTATTTATATATATTATGTCCAGATTTTAGAAATTTTACAGTAGTATATATATATATATGTTAGTATACATATAATGTAACAGTTTATTTAAATTTTTAGTATATTTAGTTATAATATACAAATGTATATTTGTTTATAAATATGTATGTATGATGTTGAGGTTTATGGTAGAAGTTTATAATAGTTTACATTTATAATATGCTGTTACAGTTTGTTGTTTATATAAAATGTGAGTTCCAATATATTATAATGAGTTAAGTTATATTGATTTTTTTTGTAATTTTTGATTTTAATAAGTATGTAAGTTTATACATACGTTTATATATTTGTCTATATATAAGTATTTATGAGTTGATTTCAAATATATATGGAAATTTTATTTTATGTGTTTGAAATAAATATTGATTTGAAATATATGTATTGGAATTGATTTTGAAACAAATATATATATATTTCTGTAGATATCAAGTTGATTCTGATTTGTTCTCATCGATTCCCATTTATCAGCTCTATTCATCGAATTCGTGCCATTCTTGCTTTGCTTTGGAATTCGTGCTTAGATTCGTAACTCGTTTCATTTGTCAAATCTATCTAGCCTCGAAAGGTGAGCAATCACTCACGATCAACATTCTTATATTTATTAGATTTGATTTCATTTGAAACGACAATTGAAATATACTGCTCAATCGAACTGTTAATTATTTGCCATATATGATATGCCAGTATCTGTAAGTGTTCACCTATGACATCTGACACCATGACCTGTTATCTATATTTCATCTGTTATTGATGATATATGCATGTTGTTATTATGTTATATTATTGTCATTATTGTTCTCACTCAGCAAGTTCCCTGTTAGTATAGAATTCCCTATAGGTTGAAAGGATAAATATCTGAATGATCTTGTAGAATAAGAGAAAATCGTTATGGGTTGAAATGATAAAACCAAGCGATTTTCGTTGACATTGAATTTGGGATTGCGGGTTGAAAAGATATATACCCGTAGATAAATAAATTGCGGATTGAAATGATAAATATCCGCATCACTTGACCTTAGGATAGAAAATTTTATACAGACACCGTTGGTCTATATATATATATATTTTGAAATGATTTCCAAAGTTTTAAAAAGGAAATATATATGGTTTTATATAAATATTGATTTTAAGATATTATATATATATAAATGTTATTTATAAAGGTTTAGAATTTAGATTTTTAAAGTTATATGTTTGAAAATTCTAAATTTATAAGTTAGTTTTGAAGATATAACTTTTAAGATTTTTACTTAAAATTTTACTATTTTAAAATATATATTAAGTTTTATTATATAATATATTTAATAATAAGATTAATTTAATAAAATTTAATTAGTATATAATATGTTTAAGTATTTATTTAAAATTTTATTTTAAAAAGGTAGATTTTATAATAATTTTAATAAATTAAGGTTGGAAGATAAAAATTTAAGTTGATTTGAAATAGTATTCTTTTAAGGATTATATATTTAAATAAAATCGATTTGAAACTTATTGAATTTGAGATTTTAAGATATGGTTTTGTAACTTGATTTTTTTGATTTAAAGTGATTAAATGAATATTTCAAGTAAATAAATTGAAGGGAATATTTAGTTTATTGAAATTGTAATTTAAGGTTTATTTAAATGTTATTGGATTGACTAGGTGAATATTTCAATATTAAATAATAGTAAAGTTGAATATGAAATATAAACGAATTTATCAAAATTGAGTTATTATAAATGTTTGAATATTTAAAGCTTTGAAATCTATTGAAATTGAAATGGTTTGATTTGTAGTTCAAATCTATATTTGAAAACGATATCAATTGGTTTATTGAGATTTGAATTGAAATGGAAGAACTGAGATTTGATTTAAATGGGATTTTGGAATTCGAATTAATTTGAATCGAATTTATGGAATTTGAGGAAACTATTTTTATTATATAAAGTATTTTTTAAATATATTTAAACTATTTTTAATATTTTACTTTACTAAATTATTTTAATATATAAATTATTTTAATATATAAAACTATTTTAAAACTAATTTTAATATACTAATTATTTTAATATAAACTATTTAATTTATAACTATTTTATATACAAATTATTTTATTATATTAACTATTTTATTTATAACTATTTTAATATATATACTATTATTAATATCTAAACTGTTTAAGAGGAAAGTGTTACGGATTTCAAAGTGTTATGATGTCAAAAGTTATGATTTCCAAAGTGTTATATTTTCAAAGTGTTATAATTTCGAAAGAGTTATAATTTTGGAAAGTTTTATGATTGTGGAAATGAATATTATTCTAAGTGGGAAATGATTTCGAAGGTGATATGGTTTTGAAAAGAATATGATATTTTGTTTTGAAGTATGATATTTTGAAATGACCACGGTGTTATAATAACGATTGGTTGTTAAAGAGACCGGGATCGGTTATTGTCATACTCTCTGCTAATACCGAAAACCACTTTAACAACTGTGTACATGTTGGAGATTCCAGAATGAAGTAGGATGGTGGCGACGATTCTATTTGAGGTATATACGTGGACCTGACTCCCGTGAGTTAGCTTAAGGTGGCTAAAACAGGAGCAATTGACGGGCCAAGTGAGGTAGCTCGTACGATCGGACACACTTCTTCGATTGCCATTCTATTACTTTGTTATTGATTTGGTGCACACCTTTGATTTGGGAGTGTGGATCGAAGTGGGTGGTAGCTGCGGCTATGCGTTACCACCAGTCCGGAAGTATAATTGGTATATCTACCTTGGCATTGCCTAGTTGTGCCGTGTCACCTACCTTATCGAGACCACTACGAGTTTGTTTTGTACCATACCTATGGAGTGCCCTCTTACGACGCCTAGTACGGGGGAGATTACGGTACTGTATAGACCATGGGAACATATAAAATGTGTTAAGGGGGATATGAGTAATGCCTTAACGCTATTTTAATAGTTTATTTTACTATAGACATTATTATAATAGCATATATTACTACATAGTAGATAGTTCCACGGATCCTTAGAGGATGGGTATCCCAAACATCCTTTAAGTTACTTGTATTTCAGTTGATATTTCACTTGAGTTGGATTTATTGATATAAGAATGTTAATCCTGACTCAAGTGTTTTGTGTTTTACTTTAAGCTCGGGTCAGACTGAGTGTCACAGCATTAGAGACTCACCTTTAGAGTTGGAGCTTCGCTTGGAGATCCATCTATATCTATTCAGCTTCCAGTTCTTCAGTTGACTCCAGCGATATATTCAGATTTTTCTTATTTGACTATGTATTGAGACTTTTAAGTATTCGAGACTTCTACTGTATTTTGTTTCATACTCTGTTATATATATATAGTAGCTTCATGAATTACTATTCTTTTGTTTCCGGTGCTGAAATGACCCTCCTATTTTCACACTAATTTTATTAGTGATTTTTTTTTTAGAGATGATATATAGATATATCATCCATTACAAATATATTTCCCAGGGTCATTTTCTTTCTCTAATAAACAAAATTTATCCAGGATCTTTCACAATATAAAAATATTGTTCTAATTCTAAATCATTCTTAACATACATATATGAAGATATCTATGTTATATTCTACTTGAATCAGAGCATGATAATAAGTAGAAATCCTTTTAAGTTTATTAAAATGTGATATATTCCCTTTTTAAAAGATTACTTATTGTATTCTGATTTTTGACTATAGTGTCCACTGGAAATATGTACTTTAGGCTGTTATTAAACTTAAGAAATGATCAAGCAATAATCAGTGGAAAGCTAGCTTATAATGTAGATGATTGTCTTAAAGTCTGAATATTATCAAACTCAGGTTAAAAGAAAGTGGATCCTAAGTGAACACAAGCAACATCTAGGCGTAATGGAAACGCGCCTAACTTATTCATGCAAGGTCACTAGTTCGAGTACTATGCTGGTCGGTTCAAACACAATTTTTGTTTTTCTTTTTATATTTTCTCCTGTATGGCTGAAATCTGATACCTACCTATAATTGTACATATATATTTAAATTTTGCCTATAACCTAACATACAAAACAATTCTTCTTGCATAACTATTTTTAAAACCCATTCTTTCAACTGTTTTAAGAATTTACATCTATATTTTTGCCCAATATCAACATGTACACAGATATACATGTACATGTCAGTGTCTTTGTTCATTTTCCAGAAAACTGAGCTCAAATGTTCCCTTGCTTCATTGATCTGAAGTGAAACATTAGGCCTGGCCTATGGCCTAACCATGTGGTTACTCTGGCCATTCTTTTGTTTGCATTTTTACAACCCAGATTATACACAAAACATTGGTACCTTTCCTTTCCAAAAGCATGTATATATATTTGTATGAATCAGACATTTTGTGATCAGATACATATCATTCTTCCTAATCATACTTCTCTTTTAAAAACACATCTTCAGGGTATAAACACTTTTTCTTGCATCTGGACTTATGTCAATATCATAAATTGAAGATATAGCAGTTTAATTCTTTTCTGGGTTTTCTCAATATTATTTTCTGTATATCTATATTCTTTTTGAAAGAACTCAGGATTAACTGAAATCATCATAAAATGATTATGCTTATAAAATCCAGGTTTTCCTCAAAATCAAAACAACTTTAGCAAATAGGTTTTCAAATCAGTTTAATATCAAGATCCTTAGTACATACCAAATCAGAAATAACCAGAAACAACATAGCACAAGTCTCTTAAAAGTTCTTCCTACTTAATACATTTAGATAGCCATATTAATCAGGGAATACATGCATGAATTAACACATTTTAGCTTTTATTTCTAATTATCTTAGCATCCTCTATTCCATATCTTTTTAATCTTGCTTACTTAGCTCCATCATAACCTGCAAAAGCATCAGTGGCTGCCTCATTATAAATGAGACACCCCCATGTGCCATGAGCAATAAGGGTCAGATCTATGATCTGGTGTGAGCATTTCTATCATATCCATGATATTAAGCTAAGGATACAGCATAAATATACTTTGCATACTTGACAGGTATTATCATGTACAATACATAAGAGCAAACATATGCAACAAAACAACTTCTATCTGGAACTGCTAAGTTGCCTTTTCTTTTTCTTATAAATTCCTGGCCTCATCTGCTATAAGGAATCAAAGGGACACATTGCCATGAACTAATTAACATTATGGCACAAAGATCTCAGGACTTAAACAAGCCATGTGCCAACTTGTCTACTTCAAATAGGACAAGCATTCCAGCAGCCTTCTTGGCACAAAATCCTTAGTTATATTACCAAGTGTATTTATGTTCATTCTATCAATGATAGCTAGGTGCACATACCACCTGTACTCATGAAGCATACTAGTTACCTTGCAGACATAATATTGCAAGCAAGTTAAAGGTTACTTTCTAGAGGTATAACACCCCAGTCATTCCATCTCACATTATTTAGCATATAAACACCCTATTCAAGCATATACCAGAATGTTTGCAACTGAGAATAAATGCATGGCTCTATTGAGTTTAATTTGATTTTGCAAGCAACTATATTTAGCCAGATTTTTAATCTTGTTTAAACATAGTTTTTAGGCTTGTAAATTTCTGTTTAGTTTAGGGCTCAGCACTTATAGAGAAAGACTCCATTGCACCCTTAACCAATTATTTCAAGCCTCAGCACTATACCAATGTATATGCAGCTCATAGTTTTCTTTATCTTTTCATTCTTTGTCTTAAGCCATTATTCAAACTAGTTACAAATACTCTGATATATGTTCCTTAAGGTTTTGGTATAATATAAAGAGATGAAAATAGAACAACAAAGTTATACATCCAGCATAGCAGATCATATCTCATCAAACATTCATGAAACCATCAGTAGCCAACATAGTTTGTAAATCAAAACATGCAAAATATAACATATAAAAGCTTGGCTGCCTAATCCCAGGTCTTAATGCCATGTATATGAGTGAGGATACTCACCTAAATGCTTATACAAGCTTAAACCAGAAAACCCTTCAAATCTTTAGCCTTATCTTCCTCTTCTTCCTTAGGTTAACTAATTGGTGAGAGAGCAGTTTTCTGATTGGGCTCTTGGTTTAAATAAGGGTTCTGTCTAGGGTTTTGGGTGATGCAAAATCCCTATTTTAGCCCAGACCAGAATCATGCATTTGGCATTGCATATTCCTTCCCTCCTAACCCTTAATGTCCCGGCCAATATTTTAAAACAAGACTACATTGTGCCTATTTTCCTTTCTTTTCAGAAAGTGATAACTTTAAGTATTTTTATTATATTTACCTCAAACATGATAATGGTGTGACTTTCTATTTTTCTGCCTATGTACATTTGCTTTCTTGCACTTTGGTTCTTACTGTTTTAGTGATTCCTTTATTAATTTTCTGCTCAAATAATATCTGGATATATATATATATACATTTATACAACTATAGGTGTTAATTTAACTTTAACCTTTTATTTGCAGAAAACATGTGCATACTTATGTGCATTTCTACACCTATTATTCAAATAAAAATTTCACTTATTCATTATAAGTCAATGTTCTCTTCTGCCTTAATTTTCAGACAAGTCATACATAGGCATATATACAGATATATATATATATATATATACACACATCCTCAGGAATTTCTAATACTCATGTCTAGGTCTATATTTTCTTTATTTAAAACATTTTATCTAAATGTTTTCCTTCCTTGTTTTATTATTCAGGAATTCTGGATTTTCTCTTAGTGCCATAACTAGTGTGCACGTGCACACATGCACACAACCTTGCACCACTGAAAATCCCACCTATATAATAATTCTGATTTTCCCCCAGAATTTTAATCATTTATTTAAAAGAATTTTCCTCAAAATCTTGGGGTATTACAATCACCCCTTCTTTTAGGAATTGTGCCCTCACAATTTACAACATATTCTTTGAGTACTCCTACTTTCTTAGGAAAATTATTCAAATATGCATGAGCAATTCAAGTAGTCACTGTCTATCATACATATCAAACTTTCTTAGTAATCTAAGAATTTACCTTTTAAATTTGCGAAGAGCCTAGGGTAATCCATCCTGATTTTATCCTCTAGCTCCCAAGTACAATCACTAGGATCTATACTCCATTGAATCTTTACAAGCTTCAATGTCTTGTTTCTTAATTTCTTTTCTTCCCTTGCCACAATTCCCACTGGCTCTTTCTCATAGATTAGATCTGGATTAATCTGAACTTCAGTAGGCTTTTCTAAGATTTCCTCCTTGTCATGTACCCATCTCCTTAGTTGTGACACATGAAACACATTGTGCATTGCACTCATCTTCTCTGGAAGCTCCAGCTTATAGGCTAGTGAGCCTATCCTCTCCAAAATCTTGTATGGTCCAACATATCTGGGTCTGAGTTTCCCCTGCTTGCCAAATCTCAAGACTTTCTTCATTGGTGAGACCTTAATGAAGACATAATCACCTACTTTGAATTCCACTGACTTCCTCTTTGCATCAGCATACTTCTTTTGCCTATCTTGAGCTACTGCCATCCTCTTTCTCACCAGTCCTATTTTCTCTGTGATGTCTTTGACATATTCTGGCCCTAGGATAGCTTTCTCTCCTGCCTCAGCCCAACACATAGGTGATAGACATGGCTTTCCATATAGGGCTTCAAAGGGTGCCATTCCAATTGTACTTTGGTGGCTATTATTGTATGTGAACTCAGCCAAATGGAGGTGGTCCTCCCAATTTCCTCCAAAATCTAACACACATGCTCTAAGCAGATCCTCTAAAATCTTGTTTACCACTTCTGTTTGCCCATCTGATTGGGGGTGATAAGCAGTGCTTAGGCACAATTCACTCCCCATAGCTTCTTGGAAGCTCTTCCAGAATCTTGAAGTGAAGATTGTATCCCTATCACTCACTATAGTTTTAGGAACACCATGCAGTTTTACCACTTCTCTCATAAAAGTTTGGGCTAACCTAGGTGCATTTCTGTCTGCTTTCACTGGTATGAAGTGGGCTACTTTAGTCAGCCTATCTACAATCACCCAAATACTTGTATTTCCCCTCTTGGACCTAGGAAGACCATCTATGAAATCCATAGATATGTCTTCCCACTTCCACTGTGGTATGCTAAGTGGCTGCAATAACCCTGAAGGTCTTTGGGTCTCTGCTTTTATTTGTTGACAAACCATGCACTTAGAAACATATCTGGCTACATCAGACTTCATTCCCTTCCACCAATAGTCCCTTTTTAAGTTTTGGTACATCTTGGTGCTGCCTGGATGTATGGAATATTTGCTCCTATGGTACTCATTAAGGATTTCTTCTTTCAATTCTATGATGTTTGGGACACATATCCTTCCCTTGTACCTTAAGTATCCTTTTACATCTATGTGATAATCCTTCACTTCTGCCTTCTTTAATAGGAGAGACCTCTTTTTTGCTAAGTCTTGATCTTCTTCTTGCATTTTTGCCACCTTCAAGGCCAAATTTGATTGTAAAGTAATTAAACTTAACCTTCCTTTACTCTTTTCTTCTTCAATTATTTCCATACTTATCCCACTGTTCTCATCTATTTCCAAATCAATGAGCATGGTCAAATCTCTAAACTCCTCCATCATTAACATGGCCATTTTTGCATGCTGCCTACTCAATGCATCTGCCACTTTATTAGCCTTGCCTGGTGTATAAAGTATATCTAAGTCATAAGCAGCAAGAAATTCAACCCATCTGTGTTGTCTCATATTTAAATCTTTTTGTGAAAAGAGATACTTTAAGGCCTTGTGATCAGTGTATAAAATGAACTTTGCACCCAATAAATAATGCCTCCAGAGCTTTAAGGCATATACTACTGCTGCCAACTCAAGATCATGAGTTGCATATCTAGTTTCATGGGGTTTTAGTTGTCTAGATGCATAGGCTATGACCTGATCTTGCTGCATCAACACAGCTCCTAGCCCTGACCCACATGCATCTGTATATACAACCAATCCCTCATTGCCTTCTGGTACTCTCAACACTGGTGATTTTACCAAAGCCTCCTTGATCTGGGTGAAAGCTTGTTCACACTTATCAGTCCATATAAACTTTTGGTTCTTCCTAGTCAGGTTAGTGAGTGGCATTGCTATCTTAGAAAATCCTTGTATGAACCTCCTATAGTATCCTGCCATCCCCATGAATGACCTAACTTCACTAACATTGTTAGGCTTCTTCCATGCTTGGATTGCTACTATCTTATTGGGGTTTACAGAAATTCCTCTAGCAGAGACAACATGTCCAAGAAAGTGTACTTCCTCTTGCCAGAACACACACTTAGAGAACTTTGCTTTCAAATCTTTTTCCCTTAATCTAGATAAGACCAAATGTAAGTGGTTCTCATGTTCCTCTATTGTTTTAGAGTAGATTAGAATATCATCTATAAAAATAAGAACAAACTTGTCTAAGTAATCTCTGAATATCCTATTCATTAGGTCTACAAAGTAAGAAGGGGCATTTGTTAGCCCAAATGGCATAACCAGAAACTCATACAAACCATATCTTGTGTTGAATGCTGTATATTTAATACTTATTCCTCAACCTTCATCTGATGAAACCCAGATGCCAAGTCTAGCCTAGAAAACGCTTTAGCTCCACTGAGTTGATCAAAGAGATCATCTATCCTGGGTAATGGGTATTTGTTTTTGATGGTTACTTTGTTTAATTCTCTGTAATCTATACACATTCTTAAAGTACCATCATGCTTTTTAACAAATACCACAGGAGCACCCCAGCATGAATTACTTGGCCTTATAAACCCCTTGGCTTCTAATTCTTCCAGCTGGTTCTTTAGCTCTTTTAATTCACTTGGCCCCATCCTTGTAGGCTTTTTGATAACTGGGCTAGCCCCAGGCATAAGGTTAATCTGGAATTCAACAGGTCTATGGTGTGAGACACCTTTTACTTCCCCAAATACATCCAAGTATTCTTTAACTATGGGGATTTCATTAATAGCTATTTCCTTGGGATTATTTTCTAATTCAATTAAATGATTTAGACTGTTTTCTTTGATAGGTTCACATAGAATTGTAACCCTTTGGCCTTTAGAATTTTGTAGTGAAATGGTGGATGCATCTAGGTCAATTATGGCTTTGAATTGTCTTAGCCAATCTGCCCCTAATATGACTCCTATATTTGGGAAATTTAGAACATACAAATTGGAAACAAATGTGTTTCCTCCTATGTTCAAATTCACATCCACACAGATCATATCTAATACACTAGAACTTCCTAAAGGGCTTTGTATTAACAGAGGTATTTCAGCCAATATGCAGTTCATTTTCAACCTTTTAACTATTTCATGGGAAATGAGTGAGTGGGTTGCCCCGGTATCATATATTACAGCTAAAGGTATGGTACAAATAAATAGTGTACCTTCCACTTGACCATGGTTTTCAGCATTTGCCTCAATTACGGCCTTGCCCCTACCTTCCAGGTTTGCCACTTTCCCTTGTTGCTTGTATTCTGGGCAATTTCTTTTCATATGCCCTTCCTTCCCACATAGATAGCATTTGAAAGCTCCCCCTTTAAGCTCTAGGCATCTTGGCTTAATATGGCCTTCTTTCCCACATTGGTTGCAAACTATTTTTCTTTTGGCTTCATTGGGTTTTGCATCTACTGCCTTCTTACCATCTGTCTCTCCTTTCTTCTTATCATAAGGATGGTACTTCCCTTTGTTCTTCTTGTTGCTATTGTTTTTGAAGCTCCTAAACTTATCTCTTTCCTTGTCATGCTGCTCAATCTTTAGAGCCAAATCTATCACTTGATCAAAAGTTCTGTCAGCATAAGGTAGTATAGCCCTGCTAAGCCCTGGGTTCAATCCCTTGATGTATCTATCATTTTTGGATGCTTCATCAGCCACTAACATTGCCCCATAGGTAGACAATCCCTCAAACTTCTGGGTGTATTCTGTGACATTCATAGTCCCCTGTCTAAGTTTGATGAACTCCTCAAGTAAAGTGGTTTTTGCTGAGGCTGGAACAAACCTTGCCTCTAACATCTCCTTAAATTGATTCCAATTAATATCATTTTCATTCCGGCCAGCTATGATCACCTCCCACCAACTCAAAGCTGCACCTTTTAATTGCCTTGAGGCCACTTGCCTCTTCCTTTGGTCATCTAGTTGCATATCAGTGAAGATCCTCTCTAATGTCCTCAGCCATGCTTGAATCTCCATTACACTTTCAGTTCCTTCAAAGCTCTTGCCTCCCAAGTTGGTATAAGTCTTCACTAACTTGGAGAGATCCTCATGAGGGTTCTCAGGTCTGTGCCCAATTCCATCTCTCAAAACTCTCACAAATTCCTGCATGTCAAGCATTTGTGGTGTGCTAGATCCTCCTTGATGATGAGACCCTCTTCCTACCATATTTCTAAAAGTATATGTATTTCATCTTATTAGTTTATAACACTTAGCTTTTATTTTAAATTGATTGTATCTTTTCCTATTTAATCATTGTGTATGTCTCATGCACACACATACATACATTCAGGGAATACTTATAAACAGTCAAATATACAAACAACCTAGTATAAACATAAGCATACAAACATTTTGCTATGTTAATTAAAACATAGCTCTGATACCAAAATGAAATGACCCTCCTATTTTCACACTAATTTTATTAGTGATTTTTTTTTTAGAGATGATATATAGATATATCATCCATTACAAATATATTTCCCAGGGTCATTTTCTTTCTCTAATAAACAAAATTTATCCAGGATCTTTCACAATATAAAAATATTGTTCTAATTCTAAATCATTCTTAACATACATATATGAAGATATCTATGTTATATTCTACTTGAATCAGAGCATGATAATAAGTAGAAATCCTTTTAAGTTTATTAAAATGTGATATATTCCCTTTTTAAAAGATTACTTATTGTATTCTGATTTTTGACTATAGTGTCCACTGGAAATATGTACTTTAGGCTGTTATTAAACTTAAGAAATGATCAAGCAATAATCAGTGGAAAGCTAGCTTATAATGTAGATGATTGTCTTAAAGTCTGAATATTATCAAACTCAGGTTAAATGAAAGTGGATCCTAAGTGAACACAAGCAACATCTAGGCGTAATGGAAACGCGCCTAACTTATTCATGCAAGGTCACTAGTTCGAGTACTATGCTGGTCGGTTCAAACACAATTTTTGTTTTTCTTTTTATATTTTCTCCTGTATGGCTGAAATCTGATACCTACCTATAATTGTACATATATATTTAAATTTTGCCTATAACCTAACATACAAAACAATTCTTCTTGCATAACTATTTTTAAAACCCATTCTTTCAACTGTTTTAAGAATTTACATCTATATTTTTGCCCAATATCAACATGTACACAGATATACATGTACATGTCAGTGTCTTTGTTCATTTTCCAGAAAACTGAGCTCAAATGTTCCCTTGCTTCATTGATCTGAAGTGAAACATTAGGCCTGGCCTATGGCCTAACCATGTGGTTACTCTGGCCATTCTTTTGTTTGCATTTTTACAACCCAGATTATACACAAAACATTGGTACCTTTCCTTTCCAAAAGCATGTATATATATTTGTATGAATCAAACATTTTGTGATCAGATACATATCATTCTTCCTAATCATACTTCTCTTTTAAAAACACATCTTCAGGGTATAAACACTTTTTCTTGCATCTGGACTTATGTCAATATCATAAATTGAAGATATAGCAGTTTAATTCTTTTCTGGGTTTTCTCAATATTATTTTCTGTATATCTATATTCTTTTTGAAAGAACTCAGGATTAACTGAAATCATCATAAAATGATTATGCTTATAAAATCCAGGTTTTCCTCAAAATCAAAACAACTTTAGCAAATAGGTTTTCAAATCAGTTTAATATCAAGATCCTTAGTACATACCAAATCAGAAATAACCAGAAACAACATAGCACAAGTCTCTTACAAGTTCTTCCTACTTAATACATTTAGATAGCCATATTAATCAGGGAATACATGCATGAATTAACACATTTTAGCTTTTATTTCTAATTATCTTAGCATCCTCTATTCCATATCTTTTTAATCTTGCTTACTTAGCTCCATCATAACCTGCAAAAGCATCAGTGGCTGCCTCATTATAAATGAGACACCCCCATGTGCCATGAGCAATAAGGGTCAGATCTATGATCTGGTGTGAGCATTTCTATCATATCCATGATATTAAGCTAAGGATACAGCATAAATATACTTTGCATACTTGACAGGTATTATCATGTACAATACATAAGAGCAAACATATGCAACAAAACAACTTCTATCTGGAACTGCTAAGTTGCCTTTTCTTTTTCTTATAAATTCCTGGCCTCATCTGCTATAAGGAATCAAAGGGACACATTGCCATGAACTAATTAACATTATGGCACAAAGATCTCAGGACTTAAACAAGCCATGTGCCAACTTGTCTACTTCAAATAGGACAAGCATTCCAGCAGCCTTCTTGGCACAAAATCCTTAGTTATATTACCAAGTGTATTTATGTTCATTCTATCAATGATAGCTAGGTGCACATACCACCTGTACTCATGAAGCATACTAGTTACCTTGCAGACATAATATTGCAAGCAAGTTAAAGGTTACTTTCTAGAGGTATAACACCCCAGTCATTCCATCTCACATTATTTAGCATATAAACACCCTATTCAAGCATATACCAGAATGTTTGCAACTGAGAATAAATGCATGGCTCTATTGAGTTTAATTTGATTTTGCAAGCAACTATATTTAGCCAGATTTTTAATCTTGTTTAAACATAGTTTTTAGGCTTGTAAATTTCTGTTTAGTTTAGGGCTCAGCACTTATAGAGAAAGACTCCATTGCACCCTTAACCAATTATTTCAAGCCTCAGCACTATACCAATGTATATGCAGCTCATAGTTTTCTTTATCTTTTCATTCTTTGTCTTAAGCCATTATTCAAACTAGTTACAAATACTCTGATATATGTTCCTTAAGGTTTTGGTATAATATACAGAGATGAAAATAGAACAACAAAGTTATACATCCAGCATAGCAGATCATATCTCATCAAACATTCATGAAACCATCAGTAGCCAACATAGTTTGTAAATCAAAACATGCAAAATATAACATATAAAAGCTTGGCTGCCTAATCCCAGGTCTTAATGCCATGTATATGAGTGAGGATACTCACCTAAATGCTTATACAAGCTTAAACCAGAAAACCCTTCAAATCTTTAGCCTTATCTTCCTCTTCTTCCTTAGGTTAACTAATTGGTGAGAGAGCAGTTTTCTGATTGGGCTCTTGGTTTAAATAAGGGTTCTGTCTAGGGTTTTGGGTGATGCAAAATCCCTATTTTAGCCCAGACCAGAATCATGCATTTGGCATTGCATATTCCTTCCCTCCTAACCCTTAATGTCCCGGCCAATATTTTAAAACAAGACTACATTGTGCCTATTTTCCTTTCTTTTCAGAAAGTGATAACTTTAAGTATTTTTATTATATTTACCTCAAACATGATAATGGTGTGACTTTCTATTTTTCTGCCTATGTACATTTGCTTTCTTGCACTTTGGTTCTTACTGTTTTAGTGATTCCTTTATTAATTTTCTGCTCAAATAATATCTGGATATATATATATACATTTATACAACTATAGGTGTTAATTTAACTTTAACCTTTTATTTGCAGAAAACATGTGCATACTTATGTGCATTTCTACACCTATTATTCAAATAAAAATTTCACTTATTCATTATAAGTCAATGTTCTCTTCTGCCTTAATTTTCAGACAAGTCATACATAGGCATATATACAGATATATATATATATATACACATCCTCAGGAATTTCTAATACTCATGTCTAGGTCTATATTTTCTTTATTTAAAACATTTTATCTAAATGTTTTCCTTCCTTGTTTTATTATTCAGGAATTCTGGATTTTCTCTTAGTGCCATAACTAGTGTGCACGTGCACACATGCACACCACCTTGCACCACTGAAAATCCCACCTATATAATAATTCTGATTTTCCCCCAGAATTTTAATCATTTATTTAAAAGAATTTTCCTCAAAATCTTGGGGTATTACAGATGCTTATTGTTATATTACTCTGTGTCTGTGATTCTATGATTTATTTATTTACTGTACATGCTAAGTTTTGTCAAAATATAAATTAGCTGTGATGCCCCACCTCTATACTCACACTAACCAAGGACACTGCTGGGTAATGCCATCAATTAGTACGAAGAATAAGGCAATTGAGGAGCGACCAACTGTATAATTGATTTGAGCGAGAACCGATATGTCATATAGTATATCATGCATTTCATTTCAAGAGGAAATCCGACATATCCAATCCAAACTCAAATCTACTATACAGTGGCTATGAGGCCTTCGGTGTAACGACCCGCCATTTTGGACCATTCGCATCCATTATAAGTGTATAGGTAGACACTCATGCCGGAGTTGAATTGCTCAAAATACCGCGTTGTTAATTTAAATTGGCAAAACTGAACATATACAGTAAATAAATAATCACAGAACACAGACATAGAGTAATAAGTGCAGCGGAAATAAAAAGAGATAGTAGTTCATGAAGCTACTATATGAATATATAAGATACATCAGAGTTTACAACAGAAGAGTAATACGATACATCAGAGTTAAACCAGATACAACGGAAGAGTAACACGATACATCAGATACAATCAGAATACATCACTGGAATCATCGAATACTGAAAGCAGAATAGATGGCTGGATCTTCAAGCAAAGCTCCAACTTCAAAGGTGAGCATCGAATACTGGTACACTCAATCTGACCCGAGCGTAAAGCAAAAACACAAGACACTCGAGTCAGGATTAACATTCTTATATTAATAAATCCAACTCAAGTGAAATAGCAATTGAAATACAAGTAACTTAAAGGATGTTTGGAATAACCATCCTTTAAGGATCCGTCAAACTATCTACTAGGTAGTAATGTACGCTAAGTAGATAATGTCTATCAGTAATATAAAAAGATATCAAAATAGCGTTAAGTCATGGCCCATTCCACCCTTAACACATTTTTATTCCCAAAAGCATATACAAGACCGTAGTTTCCCCAAAACCGGAAGTCACCAGAGGGCAATCCATATACTAAAGGTACAAATCAACATCGTAGTGGTCGCGCATAAATGGAATACAAGTATGACAAGGCACATGAGGCTATACCCAAGGTAGTGATACTACCGTTCGCCTGATCCGGACTGGTGAGAACGCAACGCCGCAGCGCCCGCAACACCGTGAAACAACACTCCCAAAATCAAGGGTGCACCAATCGACAACAAGTATAAGTAGTTCGAAGAAGTGTGTCCACTTGAGGTATCAATCCTCCATTGGCCCGGCACAGCTCCTGTTTTAGTCATTTCCAATTTGACACAAGTGTCAAGGCTATCCATTATCGTTCTCTTTCTTCAATCATCACGAACATCATTCCAACCACTTCATTCTGGATCATCACTCCGTGTATAGTTATTAAAGTGGTTTTCGGTTTAGATAGAGAGTATATCCATAACTGAATTCCGGTCTCTTTAATAACTTCCGTAATTATTTCACCGATTGGTCGTTTAATATATTTCAAAACCAAATCAATTACAATTTCAATTAGAATTCGTAAATCAACATTTCATTTGTCTTTCAAAACCAATTTCCAATAATTTACGTTTCAAAACTTCCAAATTATCATTTCACCATCTTATAATTCAATTTCAATTTCTATTTAAAACAATCCAAATATTGATTCAAGTTCGAATACAAGTTTCATTTCGAAAATATTTAAATTAAATCTTATTTAACATTCAAATCAATTTAAAATCATTTATCGATTTCATTCAATATTCGTTAAGTTACTATGCCATTCAAAACAATTTCCATTAAATTTCCAATTCATTAAATCCATTATTTAAATTCAACTTCATTATATCAAAACTTACAATTGAATCAAATTAAATTAAATTCATCAACTCAATTTCATTAAATTTCAAGTCTTACATTAATTTCAATAAATCACATTTTTTTTCTTGTTAAAGGAATTCAATTTCACTTATTTACTTGCTTAAGTAAATTTCCAAAACTTAATTAATAAAGAAAACTCAATTTCGATTATTTATGAAGTAAAATTCACTTATTCAAAAGTTCAATTTTCTTATTAAAGAATTCAATTCAATTTAATCATTAAATCATTCAATCTCATTTAATTATTAAATTATTCAAAACTTAATTATTAAATAATTTCAAGGTTTTATAATTTCAAACTTAATTATAATTTCAAACTTAATTATTAAATCATTTCAAAGTTTAATGATTTCAAACTTAATTATAATTCAAACTTAATTCAATAATTTATCAAAATTGAACAACATTCTTTCATCAATTACATTGTTGATATTTTGTTTCAGATTTTTTTAAATTAACATTTTCTTTTCATAAAAATTCCAATTTCAACTTCATTTCAAAACCATATTATTTATTCAAGTAAAATCTTTGTTTTATTTTAAATAAAATTATTGACCAATCGGGTTTTATTTAATTTCCTATCCTAGGTCAAAGTTCAATTTTGGGTATTTATCATTTCAACCCGATTCCAATTCAATTCAAATCAAAAACATAGCAAAGGAAACTTGCAGTGTGATAACTAGGATGGTGTCAAAGTAAATAAACAAACAATAACAACGATCAATATCAATCCAATAATCAATTCAAATAATCCCGAAATCACCGTACTAATTCGCATTGTTATTTGTGCGAATTAATATAATCATTTCTAGAATCTACACTATCATTTCATGTAGATTAAAGATTATTACATTACGGTTTTCACTTGTCATTCAATTTACAAATTCATACATCATCAATTTAACAACATACATTCAGTGGTTCAAAATGTAATTAAACAAATTCTATGTGTCAATAAATTCAACAGTTAAAGGGGTCATATTATACAAATGTCAGTTAATCAAATTTAACATTTAATTATCCTATATCAAGTTCAATTTCATACTGTTTATCATTTTAACATTAACAATTTAACGTCCAATATAAACATCAACAATCAATCAATTTCAGCCAAACTGTATTATCATTGCATACATAATTACAAATAAAGGTGTCAGATGTCACAGGTGAACTGATATAGGTAATAACAGTGTAAATATCTAACATCAGCATATTTCAATTGTCGTTTCAATTGAAATCAAATTTAATAAATAAAAGAACGTTAATCGTGAGTGGTTGCTCACCTTTCGAGGCTAGAGAATGCAGAAGATGATACGGATATGCACACTGATACACACACTGAAATTTGAATGACGAATCGAAGCAAAGCAACATCGGCCCGAATTCAACGATGAAAGCTGATAAAAGAATTAGATGGAACCAATCAGAACGGGATCGGTGAAGGCAATTGGTATAAGTGAACTTGTATAACAATATATATAACTATTTAAATAAATTATGTTCTAAATTCACATATATATTAAATTAAGTATATATACACATATTTCAAAATCCATTGTTTTAAATCAAACACATATGTGAAAATTAAATCTATATATACTTATTGTAAAACAACATATTACATCAATACAAATCTTTGTAACACGTGTACTTTCAAAGATAGCCCAAAATGCAATATATCTACCCATATATTCATGCTATAAAATAATATACTTCAGCCATACCATAAATGTAAACTCACGCATTAAGTCAAATATCATCAATATTATAATATAAACCACTTATAATATTAATTATATGATACTTATATACTACTAAAGTATGCTTGCTGTAATACAATTTTTACTGTAAAACTTATTTACACAAATGAGCAAAATATAAAACAATGTATATCTAAGCCCTCTTTTTTTTATAAGTATGCTGCAAACAAATATGGAACATTGCAATATAAAGAAAAGCTTCTATAGCCTAGAATCCATAACAACTTATCAAACAGAAAAATATATGTATTAGAAATCCGACTTATATCAATGTACATTGGGAACACTATATAAAATAAAATATATACCCAAAAAAAAACTATATATAAATTTCATAAACCGAAGTATAACATTGATTCCATATAACAAATTTTTGCAGAATACCTTTACGACTGTAAATTATGTTTACATGTAAATAAACAAATATACATACTTAAACAAGACTTGTATGTATACAAGTACCTTCTCATATATAAACAGTAGCTTCCCAATGCTAATTTGCTTTACGTATAGACCGACATAGCATATAACAAAAAATATCGCACGTTATTAATAACTCATATTCAAAACCATATTCCTTCAAAATATCATGTATACTATAGAATATATCATAAACTTACATAACTATACATATATAGAACTGAAGTATTGAATATATATAACTACACATATAACTAACAGGTTATAAACTAACTTATATGTAATATATATATATATAAAATCTTATATAAAAATAGACTAACACGCTAAAAATATGCAGACAAAAGAAAGGCTCACCCACGTTAGTACGGAGGCGACGTCAGTGGATGGGGATGATGACTGGCGGAAAGGTGCATGCAGGCAAACGAGGGAATGGTCTCAGGTCTCGGTAGGGGAAGGGTCGTCACGGCACGGCCGAGGATGTGGCAAGGCGCTAGCAGCGGAGTGGGCTGACGAGGCTCGGAAATGGAAGAGGCGGATGGGTCGAGGTGGCTGTAGGTGGTTGTTGCGGTGTTCGTGTGGATAAGGCGGGGTGGAGGACTGAGAGGTTTTTGAAGCGACGGCGAGGTTGGAGGATGGGTTAACTTACATGAAGCAACAGGGGAAGAAGGTCGAACATGGGAGGAGGTAGGGGATCTGAAGTCTCGGCTGCTATGGTGGTTGTTAGGTTGGCCTGAGGTGCTGGCCGAGGGAGGTGGAAGAGAAGTCGTTGTCGAGTGGTGAGAACAAAGTGAGGCGGGTCAGTTTTCCTCCATGCAAAAATTATTTCAAGGGAAAGAAATAATGGGAGGAAGAGAAGGTTTTTAGAAAGACGTATGCCTTTATATTTCCTTTCGGGGAAATGAACAACTGGAAAGGCATGGTTACAGGAGCAAAATTACACATACTTTATTATATATTATTAATTTACCTCGGAAAGATATGAACAGATCAAAAGTGTTCTAACGGAAACCAAAATTTGTATTGAAAATTTTGAAATGGTGGGATATCAATGGTCACGAAATATCAGTGGTTCAACAACCGATGGCTTATTTATATTCTGCCGTTGGACAATTGAATGGGCGCAGAAAGTTCTAGAGACCCGAAACTGACACCGATACGGCGGAGCGTTACACATATTTTCACCGTGATCCGGTTACCGAATTACATAAATGAATATACTGTGGAGATCAGCACGACGAGACGGTCAAAATGGTATACAGATATCAGTGGTACGATCATCCGATAAAAATCGATATCGGTACCAGAATGCTGCTATTTTGCAGAAAATAAGAACGACGGAGCAATAGATGTCCGAATTTGGAAAAATGACGAACTGATATTTTGCTCAGAAGATGGTTTAGAATTTTTCTATGTAAAATATTTTGGTTTCGAAAACATTTTATTTCAACGCTTTTTAACTGATTAAATTGAAGTGAATTTACGCGCGAAATAAACTTTCATATTTTCGGACGAAAATTTATCAGTCGCTATGTTTAACTAGACGTATTCCAAATATTAAATTTTTATTTCAAAATTTTATCGTTTAAAATTTCACAAAATTTCAACTAATTACGTTATTAAAACAGTTGAAATTTACGGGTCGTTACACTCTCCCCCACTCAAAACTTTTCGTCCCCGAAAAGGAACGAGGTAGAAGAATAGAACAACCAAAAAGAAAAACAGATTTGAAATACTAATAACAATTAATTTAAACCCTATAAGTTCAAATTTAAATTAATTAATATTCAATAATTTATTTAATCCATTTGATTTCACTAAAATCAATCTCAACTATTTCTAAATTCATTATCTTATTATCCTAATTTTTTTCAATTTACAATTTCTGAAACCATAAATTTGAATAGTCTTTTATTATAATCATATTTTCTTTAACAATTTAAATTCTTCTTTATTCCAAATTCTTATTAAGTTTATTATACTTAATATATCTTATCACATATATTTAACCTATATAAATTAATTTAAACCATAAAAGTTTCGATTTAAATTAATTTATATTTACTAATTGCTTTTAAATTCAAGATATTTTCATATGTTGATCAAATTTCAATTTATAATTAATTCTTTCCAGACAAATTTATTAATTCCTTCAAAACAAATTTATTAATTCTTTCAAAATAAATTTATTTCATTATTAACTGAGTTTACTTATTATCCTATCTAACTCTATTAACATCTTTATAATCAAAATTTAGTGTATAACATTTATTATAAACCCTCAAATTTTATTTATAAATTCGATTTGTCTTATATATTATCCAATTACATAGTTAACTTTTGAATGATTTTGGTAAGTTGTATTAGGATGCAGTTGAACAATATACAAATAAAAATTTTCCCAATTAAATTATTCAGGATTAAATATTTATTCCAAAATTTGGTTTTATTTATAATTAAAATCATCTTTTAACAAAATTTAAGAATTTGATTTCCGATTAACTTTAAACAGTTTAGAGATATGTATAATATATTATATCAAATCAAATTAAATTTTAAAATAAGATACCTATATATATGTAAATCAAAATATACTGAAGAAATTCAAATCAAAATATTTTTCAAAACAAAACCGTAGCAAAGCTACATAATGGTTTCTCCACTTCGAAACTAGAAAATGAACGTCGATGATGCGGCCGCCATCACCGAAATTATTTTCCAGCGACAAAGAGAAGAGCACTGATTTCAACATTTTAGAATTCTTTGGAAACAATTTCTATTCGAAAATACTTCCAAGAATATACTTTAAAATTATAAAATCAAAGTTCGAAATCACCGGAAACTAATAGATTCTCAAATTTCTGAATTTAATTCATTTCAAATTCCAATCAATTTATAACCAAGTTTATAGATATATTTATTTATATTATGCAAATAGTCAATGGTTTACGAAACAATAAATGAAAATCAAATATTATTATTTCAGACAACAAATTCATTAACAATTTAATTTTAGAAAACTTATATTTATATATAATATAATCATTCAAAACTATTTTGTTTATCAATTTGAAAACAGCATTTTTAATATAAATTTAGAAATACATTTCTTTGCTCGACGATACAGGAATGGATTTTCAAAATAAGGATAGGGATTCAAATTTGATGGACTTAAATCAAAGAGAAATTTGATTCGAAGATAAGTTCGAAACAAGATATGATGATTGATAGCAAAGTAGGAAGATTTATAAGTTTATATAAATCGCGGGCAACCTTAACCGGGTCGACCGTGACTTCAAGAATAAGATCGTTGTAGAATTCCGAGGTAAATCGACATCCAATCTCAAGAAATAGAATTCAGGTATAGCAGGAGATAGATAGCATCGTAAACCGAGGATACAGAAATCTCTGATAAATCAATGCCTATTGTAAAGGAGTTTTGCTCCTTTACAAATCATTCGAAGATTGGTGAGACCGCCGATCTATTATAGATAACATTCAAAATGGAGTTATGGGGTGCTCCAGAATTTGAAAGAAGACGAATAGTGAAGGACACGAATGAATTTCGGAACCGAGGGGGACGTTCCAAAATTCAAAGGAATTGAGTCAAAGGAAGAGATTGAAACTCGAATGAGTGTGATTCTGTAAATACATTTACCCTATATGTTAAGTTTTGCCTAGAGCTACCAAAGCTTTGATACCAACTGTAACGACCCGCCATTTTGGACCATTCGCATCCATTATAAGTGTATAGGTAGACACTCATGCCGGAGTTGAATTGATCAAAATACCGCGTTGTTAATTTAAATTGGCAAAACTGAACATATACAGTAAATAAATAATCACAGAACACAGATACAGAGTAATAAGTGCAGCGGAAATAAAAAGAGATAGTAGTTCATGAAGCTACTATATGAATATATAAGATACATCAGAGTTTACAACAGAAGAGTAATACGATACATCAGAGTTAAACCAGATACAACGGAAGAGTAACACGATACATCAGATACAATCAGAATACATCACTGGAATCATCGAATACTGAAAGCAGAATAGATGGCTAGATCTTCAAGCAAAGCTCCAACTTCAAAGGTGAGCATCGAATACTGGTACACTCAGTCTGACTCGAGCGTAAAGCAAAAACACAAGACACTCGAGTCAGGATTAACATTCTTATATTAATAAATCCAACTCAAGTGAAATAGCAATTGAAATACAAGTAACTTAAAGGATGTTTGGAATAACCATCCTTTAAGGATCCGTCAAACTATCTACTAGGTAGTAATGTACGCTAAGTAGATAATGTCTATCAATAATATAAAAAGATATCAAAATAGCGTTAAGTCATGGCCCATTCCACCCTTAACACATTTTTATTCCCAAAGGCATATACAAGACCGTAGTTTCCCCAAAACCGGAAGTCACCAGAGGGCAATCCATATACTAAAGGTACAAATCAAAATCGTAGTGGTCGCGCATAAATGGAATACAAGTATGACAAGGCACATGAGGCTATACCCAAGGTAGTGATACTACCGTTCGCCTGATCCGGACTGGTGAGAACGCAACGCCGCAGCGCCCGCAATACCGTGAAACAACACTCCCAAAATCAAGGGTGCACCAATCGACAACAAGTATAAGTAGTTCGAAGAAGTGTGTCCACTTGAGGTATCAATCCTCCATTGGCCCGGCACAGCTCCTGTTTTAGTCATTTCCAATTTGACACAAGTGTCAAGGCTATCCATTATCGTTCTCTTTCTTCAATCATCACGAACATCATTCCAACCACTTCATTCTGGATCATCACTCCGTGTATAGTTATTAAAGTGGTTTTCGGTTTAGATAGAGAGTATATCCATAACCGAATTCCGGTCTCTTTAATAACTTCCATAATTATTTCACCGATTGGTCGTTTACTATATTTCAAAACCAAATCAATTACAATTTCAATTAGAATTCGTAAATCAACATTTCATTTGTCTTTCAAAACCAATTTCCAATAATTTACGTTTCAAAACTTCCAAATTATCATTTCACCATCTTATAATTCAATTTCTATTTCTATTTAAAACAATCCAAATATTGATTCAAGTTCGAATACAAGTTTCATTTCGAAAATATTTAAATTAAATCTTATTTAACATTCAAATCAATTAAAAATCATTTATCGATTTCATTCAATATTCGTTAAGTTACTATGCCATTCAAAACAATTTCCATTAAATTTCCAATTCATTAAATCCATTATTTAAATTCAACTTCATTATATCAAAACTTACAATTGAATCAAATTAAATTAAATTCATCAACTCAATTTCATTAAATTTCAAGTCTTACATTAATTTCAATAAATCACATTTTTTTTCTTGTTAAAGGAATTCAATTTCACTTATTTACTTGCTTAAGTAAATTTCCAAAACTTAATTAATAAAGAAAACTCAATTTAGATTATTTACGAAGTAAAATTCACTTATTCAAAAGTTCAATTTTCTTATTAAAGAATTCAATTCAATTTAATCATTAAATCATTCAATCTCATTTAATTATTAAATTATTCAAAACTTAATTATTAAATAATTTCAAGGTTTTATAATTTCAAACTTAATTATAATTTTAAACTTAATTATTAAATCATTTCAAAGTTTAATGATTTCAAACTTAATTATAATTCAAACTTAATTCAATAATTTCTCAAAATTAAACAACATTCTTTCATCAATTACATTGTTGATATTTTGTTTCAGATTTTTATAAATTAACATTTTCTTTTCATAAAAATTCCAATTTCAACTTCATTTCAAAACCATATTATTTATTCAAGTAAAATCTTCGTTTTATTTTAAATCAAATTATTGACCAATCGGGTTTTATTTAATTTCCTATCCTAGGTCAAAGTTCAATTTTGGGTATTTATCATTTCAACCCGATTCCAATTCAATTCAAATCAAAAACATAGCAAAGGGAACTTGCAGTGTGATAACTGGGATGGTGTTAAAGTAAATAAACAAACAATAACAACGATCAATATCAATCCAATAATCAATTCAAATAATCTCGAAATAACCGTACTAATTCGCATTGTTATTTGTGCGAATTAATATAATCATTTCTAGAATCTACACTATCATTTCATGTAGATTAAAGATTATTACATTACGGTTTTCACTTGTCATTCAATTTACAAATTCATACATCATCAATTTAACAACATACATTCAGTGGTTCAAAATGTAATTAAACAAATCCTACGTGTCAATAAATTCAACAGTTAAAGGGGTCATATTATACAAATGTCAGTTTATCAAATTTAACATTTAATTATCCTATATCAAGTTCAATTTCATACTGTTTATCATTTTAACATTAACAATTTAACGTCCAATATAAACATCAACAATCAATCAATTGCAGCCAAACTGTATTATCATTGCATACATAATTACAGATAAAGGTGTCAGATGTCACAGGTGAACTGATATAGGTAATAACAGTGTAAATATCTAACATCAGCATATTTCAATTGTCGTTTCAATTTAAATCAAATTTAATAAATAAAAGAACGTTAATCGTGAGTGGTTGCTCACCTTTCGAGGCTAGAGAATGCAGAAGATGATACGGATATGCACACTGATACACACACTGAAATTTGAATGACGAATCGAAGCAAAGCAACATCGGCTCGAATTCAACGATGAAAGATGATAAAAGAATTAGATGGAACCAATCAGAACGGGATCGGTGAAGGCAATTGGTATAAGTGAACTTGTATAACTATATATATAACTATTTAAATAAATTATGTTCTAAATTCACATATATATTAAATTAAGTATATATACACATATTTCAAAATCCATTGTTTTAAATCAAACACATATGTGAAAATTAAATCTATATATACTTATTGTAAAACAACATATTACATCAATACAAATCTTTGTAACACGTGTACTTTCAAAGATATCCCAAAATGCAAAATATCTACCCATATATTCATGTTATAAAATAATATACTTCAGCCATACCATAAATGTAAACTCACGCATTAAGTCAAATATCATCAATATTATAATATAAACCACTTATAATATAAATTATATGATACTTATATACTACTAAAGTATGCTTGCTGTAATACAATTTTTACTGTAAAACTTATTTACACAAATGAGCAAAATATAAAACAATGTATATCTAAGCCCTCTTTTTTTTATAAGTATGCTGCAAACAAATATGGAACATTGCAATATAAAGAAAAGCTTCTATAGCCTAGAATCCATAACAACTTATCAAACAGAAAAATATATGTATTAGAAATCCGACTTATATCAATGTACATTGGGAACACTATATAAAATAAAATATATACCCGAAAAAAAATAACTATATATAAATTTCATAAACCGAAGTATAACATTGATTCCATATAACAAATTTTTGCAGAATACCTTTACGACTGTAAATTATGTTTACATGTAAATAAACAAATATACATACTTAAACAAGACTTGTATGTATACAAGTACCTTCTCATATATAAACAGTAGCTTCCCAATGCTAATTTGCTTTACGTATAAACCAACATAGCATATAACAAAAAATATCGCACGTTATTAATAACTCATATTCAAAACCATATTCCTTCAAAATATCAAGTATACTATAGAATATATCATAAACTTACATAACTATACATATATAGAACTGAAGTATTGAATATATATAACTACACATATAACTAACAGGTTATAAACTAACTTATATGTAATATATATATAAAATCTTATATAAAAATAGACTAACACGCTAAAAATATGCAGACAAAAGAAAGGCTCACCCACGTTAGTACGGAGGCGACGTCAGTGGATGGGGATGATGACTGGCGGAAAGGTGCATGCAGGCAAACGAGGGAATGGTCTCAGGTCTCGGTAGGGGAAGGGTCGTCACGGCACGACCGAGGATGTGGCAAGGCGCTAGCAGCGGAGTGGGCTGACGAGGCTCGGAAATGGAAGAGGCGGATGGGTCGAGGTGGCTGTAGGTGGTTGTTGCGGTGTTCGTGTGGATAAGGCGGGGTGGAGGACTAAGAGGTTTTGGAAGCGACGGCGAGGTTGGAGGATGGGTTAACTTACATGAAGCAACAGGGGAAGAAGGTCGAACATGGGAGGAGGTAGGGGATCTGAAGTCTCGGCTGCTATGGTGGTTGTTAGGTTGGCCTAAGGTGCTGGCCGAGGGAGGTGGAAGAGAAGTCGTTGTCGAGTGGTGAGAACAAAGTGAGGCGGGTCAGTTTTCCTCCATGCAAAAATTATTTCAAGGGAAAGAAATAATGGGAGGAAGAGAAGTTTTTAGAAAGACGTATGCCTTTATATTTCCTTTCGGGGAAATGAACAACTGGAAAGGCATGGTTACAGGAGCAAAATTACACATACTTTATTATATATTATTAATTTACCTCGGAAAGATATGAACAGATCAAAAGTGTTCTAACGGAAACCAAAATTTGTATTGAAAATTTTGAAATGGTGGGATATCAATGGTCACGAAATATCAGTGGTTCAACAACCGATGGCTTATTTATATTCTGCCGTTGGACAATTGAATGGGCGTAGAAAGTTCTAGAGACCCGAAACTGACACCGATACGGCGGAGCGTTACACATATTTTCACCGTGAACCGGTTACCGAATTACATAAATGAATATACTGTGGAGATCAGCACGACAAGACGGTCAAAATGGTATACAGATATCAGTGGTACGATCATCCGATAAAAATCGATATCGGTACCAGAATGCTGCTATTTTGCAGAAAATAAGAACGACGGAGCAATAGATGTCCGAATTGGGAAAAATGACGAACTGATATTTTGCTCAGAAGATGGTTTAGAATTTTTCTATGTAAAATATTTTGGTTTCGAAAACATTTTATTTCAACGCTTTTTAACTGATTAAATTGAAGTGAATTTACGCGCGAAATAAACTTTCATATTTTCGGACGAAAATTTATCAGTCGCTATGTTTAACTAGACGTATTCCAAATATTAAATTTTTATTTCAAAATTTTATCGTTTAAAATTTCACAAAATTTCAACTAATTACGTTATTAAAACAGTTGAAATTTACGGGTCGTTACATTCGGAAACAAATATAAAATAATCATAACACAAATCAGTCACCAATATTCATATCACTAAGGCGGAAACAGAAATGAATATAACACATAGAAATGTACATCAAAGTAGTGGTCATACAAGATCCGCTACATCACAAAAGAATAGGTACAAGTGCTAGACAAAAGAATATGTATACATCAAGGAGTCTCTATCTCGAATGTATAAAAGCAAAAACTACTAAGTTAAAGTAGTTAGCCAAAAGTCAGAAGCTAGTCCCTGCTAAGAAGTCAAGTGGAAGCACCTGAAACACCTCAGTCTGACCCGAGTATTATTTAAGAAGAAAAATAATAAACGGATCAGTCTAGCTATAAATATCATATAAAATGAGATAGGATAAGAGATATAACAGAAATATATGATAACAATGAAAATCATACAATATCTCAAATCTTCTCAAAACACCAAAAAGAATGTCATATCCTTTAGCTTATTCACCAAACCTCAAATGTTGATAAAACATATCAATGAAAATCGCAATAAACAGTGAAACATATATTCCAGAAATCCATAATAGAAAATCCAGAAAGCATAAAAAAGGGGGGAAAGGCCTATCACAAACGGGAGCATGAAAACTCACCAACACATGTATCACAAATGGGACGCTATCCCAAAAAATGAGCCGAAGATCCTCCTAACAGGGTATAGTCCCCCTTTGTGGACTATGAGCCGAAACTCCTCCTAACAGGGTATAGTCCCCCTTTGTGGACTATGAGCCGAAGCAACTCCTAACAGGGTATAGTCCCCCTTTGTCGGACTATGAGACATCGCACATCGCTAGTCTAAAACTCAAAATGATCACCATTGATCAATAAGAAGTGTAAATTACACTAAGCTAGTAAATAAATGAGTTTAGCTTCATGTCCCATAACCACTGGCTTAGCTTAAATATTTACGAACAAATTGTAGATTTGCACACGAAGATTGTCACGAGATTTTAATCGAACAAGTCCAAAAATTAACCGACGAAGTAAACGCAAGCGTTTCATACCACTTGTTTTGCTAAGTCGTTTAATTAGATTTCTCATACGAATGAGGTAAAGGTTTGTATATACTAATAGATTGGAAAACAGTTTTAAAAATGAGCTTTGTGTTAAAAATAGTGTTGAAATCGTTTTTGTGAAAGTGTTTTTAGTATTTACTATTAGTATAAAAACCTTTGTATTTTAAAGTGACAAATCACAGAAATGATTGTAAAAACAATCTGTCATCAAAATCCACATTCGACAACATGAATTAAAACCATAGAAATTGATATCAAATCCATCAAATGGATATTCCCAAAAATCCAGAAAAGAAGCCATCAAAGTTGATAATAAATAACAACAACTAATCGGATCAACAAAAATCGATAAAAATTGGAAATCCACTCAAAAATAGGCGAAATGGTCAAAAGGCAACAGGACCAGACGTCTGACCTGGCATGACCAGACGTCTGACCTGGGGCTCTGCCTATTTTTATTTTATTTCTCCTTTTTTATATCAAAAGCCCAACCAGACGTCTAGTATAGTCTAACCAGACGTCTGGTCGAGGGTTCGGTCCTTTTTTTCTTCTACCGAATATATTTATTTTTTCTCCAAGGACCATAACCAGACATCTGGACTAGCCCAACCAGACGTCTGGTTGCTTGTACTGGGCAATAGTTTGCCTAGGCCAATGATGGCCAAATCGATTCGGAAGCGATCGGACGAGCAACGAAGACTGGGGATTTATGCCAAGCGACAACCCAGCCTTATAGGCTCTTTGATTGTAAGGACCCGATTCTTCGACTTCCGAAAACCGACATCGATACGCCCACTGTATCGACTGCCGAGCAATGAATGCCGGAAAACTGAATTCTTAGGGTTTTAGAAAGAAGAAAACAGAAGAAAAGATAGAAGTAGAAGAAGAAGAGAAGAAAGAAGAAAAAGAAAGAAGGAGAACAACAGAACAACATCAGAACAGAAACAAAACAATATCAGAATCTCACATATCGCAGCGGAACAATATATAATAGATAAGCACTAGTCTTTTAAAACAAAGAGCTATATCAGTTTATACATACATCAATCATCAGAGTCAATATACAACAATGGACAGTTTTATAAACTTGTCCTCATACAGAATACACAGCGGAATAAATAGTATCAGATACAAATACTACGTCTCGCCATCCAGCTTGCTTCCAAAGCTCCAGAATATCCAGAATATCCTGATAATCTAACTCTAGACTGCCCGTGTGGAAATTGGTGGGCACCCAGAGTTTAGAAGGGAACAATAAACTCCGAGTCAGTCATGGTGACTGGTGTGAGATCGTAAAACAGTTATTTTTCACAAAGAACAAATAACAAATTCGCAATGCTTTTGGAAAATGAAACTACCATAAGACCTCCCGCCACACACACAATGCAAATGCAGAATTGGAGGAGATTTCTTCTTATGATAGTCAAAGATGCTTACTACGCAAAAATCAAATCCTTTTTGATATTATTATTAGTGCATAGTGTAGAAAACATTTCGAAAGTATAATATTAATCTTAGCCAGCATAGACATTCCGAACTATGCCTACTATAGCTACCATCCAAACAGTGGTGACCACCATAAGTGAATGGCAGGTTCTACAACTAAAACCGTACAAGTGTCGTATTGTTTCTTTGGATTTCCAACAAATGGTCAGGCTAAGGAACTTCCTTTTCCACGATGGGTACGTCCCTGGAATAGACGACCCGAGAAATAACCTAACATTACGGTTAGATCTCTGCCAACACAAGGCCGGGTTACCTCTGCAAAAATAGGTAACTACTGACACGCGTATGCCATCCCCCGATCGTAACCGATCCTCCCGAGGATCCCCGATTTCCAACAAACCACATAATAATAATGCAGCAACCACATAGGTTAAGTATCTGGGCTCCATACCATGATACCACCTCTATCCAGAAGGAATGACATACACTAAGGGGCGCTACTCCCTAGAACCTTGCTGCATCCTTCCTGTTTTGACCATTTTTGGGGTGTGAGGCTCGACGAAGTCTCGTCCACAAAGCTACGCTTTCTACAAAGCCATGCTTCGGGTCAAACAAAATGATCAACCTATGATCACAAAGATATAAGATCAAACAAATGATCATATCATAAATGATCAAACACTGATCATTTCACAGCAACACTCAGTATGCCACGTTACCAAATTGGGAATATATCGCTGATAAATTTCAACTACATAACCTCTGAGCTCGTACGTCTCAGAGAAGGGTGTTAAGCTAAGAGAATAAATTCTCCGCCACCAACAGATATGTATTTGAAAGAAATCAGCTTTATATCTCAAATTGTAACGTCAAACACACAATCCATACAAGTCTGTTCCGGGATCGAACAGAACCGAAGGCACTTCTCACGAAGCCCTTGCATATCCGGATAAATTTCTAATCACGTCCGGACTTCCCGTCACTAAGGGTGATAAAACCTCTAAACCGGAGATCAGCCGATGTAGAGTAACTCGACGGTAATCCTTCCGTTTTCAAAAATATCCGGTCTTCAACACCGGTCTTCGAATGCAATTCATAACGACGTATCACATATTCGGAATTGGTTATACGACCCCACGGTCCTTTCCCGGCTAACCCGAATAGTGAGCGATTTTTCAAAAATAAGTGTGACATTCAAATTCAACCAATTCATAACAAATACCTCTTCAAGGTAATTATTGATAGTCGGTTATTTAACTATCAATAAAGATGCGCAACATCATCAGATTCCAAATAATTTTCCAAATTATTTAATCTTCCAAAAAAATATCTTTACTAGATATATAATTTCCACACTTAACCGTTTGAAAACAATTTCAAATCAATTTCCACATTTCATTTTATCTTTGAAGATAAAATCTCAAAACAGTTCATTTCATATTGGAAAAGCATTTCCATACTTATTTAAAAATAAGTATTTCACAAATCTATTTATTTTCAACATTTGAAAATATTCAATATACTTAAATCAAAATTAAGTATATATTCATTCTTTAAGGAAACCATTTACTATAACAACATTTATTTGAGTCAAAACGAATGTTACGTAAAACATCGTTACGACGACTCAAAATCACTAGTATAGGGATTCGAAATTTAGATAGATATATAAATCCCAATACTATATAAAACATTTTCTTTCGGAAATCATTTACTATAACAACAGTGTTATAGTCCACCATTTCCTTATTTTTCGAAAACGTCTATTTCAACAATGAATGTTGAAATCTATGACTTCGATTCATAATACGTTTTAAAACATCTTTAAAATGTTTAACTTCATTTTTGATATCACTCCTTCAACAATAAATCCATTTTACTTAACAATATATTCACTGTCCCAAAATCGTGAATATAATTCCCTTAACCCAATTTCAATCTATTTCTACACATTTTTATTTCAATAGAGATTCGCTATCCAAAATCGTGGATATATCTTCTTTAGAAATTTTCTATATTAAATTTATCCAATTCAATCTATTTCGAATTTATAAACACAGTTATAAATTCTATTTCTATTTTAATAACAACCTCGACTTATAAATCTTCTTTTTATCAACTTCTATATTTTTACTTATCAAAATAAGTGATTTCGGATTTATAAACAACTTTTATAAATTCCAATTCTATTTATAAAAACTTCAATCCCAAATCAATTTCGGTATTGATTTCAAAATTTAGTTATCACTACTAAGTAAATTCCTCATTTTTTCTCAAATTATTCAATATTCTATTTTAAAATGGATTCTTCAAATTGAAATCATTTTACATTGATTTCCCAATTTATTTCAATTTACCAATTAAATTTCTAGTTGGATTTCCAACTTATCTTCTTTTAATAAATTCCTTTTTAAGAAAATAAATTTCAATCGTTTCTTTCAATCTATTTAAAATCCAAATTCTTAAATTAAATTCTTCAATTTATAATCACTATTTTACGAAATCCATTTATTTAACATTTTCACTTGATTCTGGAATTAATTCGATAAGATTATAAAAATTAACTTTTTATACTTTAAAAATTCCTTTCTTCAAAATTTATTCAATTTCTAAAATTAATTCACTTAGAAATTTCTATTTTGATTTCAAAAATTCAATTTCATTTATTTTTGGAATCCAATGATATCAAACATCCATTCAGCTAAATTTTAGTTTTCAAACAATTTCCAGACATCAATTCAATAGCATCAATAATCATTCACAGATTATCACATCACAGTAGAAATAAATTCAATCAATGTGAGGGGTCCAGTTGGATCCCTCCAACCTGTTTCCCTGCATCCAAAGACGTTAGCACAATACCAATTCCACTTCGAGGTGGAATATCGCGGTATATGGGTTTTATAAAAATATCCGCTTACTAACGGCGCAATAGGGTCTCATCCGCTATACGAGGCAGGAAATCAATCAATCCAATATATACATATGCCAATATGTATATATTGCTATATATATATAGATATATCCTACTATATCTAATATCACATCAACATAGCAATCATATCAAACAATCAATAACTGCAATCAATTTTTGAGTGAGTATATCTCACCTTAGCTTTTAATTTGCAATCCATTATCATTTCAGCTTGTTTCTCCATTTCAGACCTTGTATAAACAATTATACAATTTTATTAATATTTGAATTAATCGAACAATTAAATTTTCATTTGAAAATTTCAATTTACTGAGGATTTTATTCTAAACCAGCTTCTTTTAAATAAATTTATTTAACTAAGGTTTTTGTTAAAATTAAATTTTCTTTCAAATCTATAATAATTTCCGTTTAACCTATAAAATTTTAAAATTTAAATTATGTGTGTGCTAATATATAAACATATTTAAAACCTTTTTCCTGTAAACGAAAAGAATAAAAATTGTATTTATACATTTTTGTATATACATAAATAGCTTTATAAATTGAAGAATTAAATTGTTTCAACACTTACTGTTAATTTATTTCCTACAACCAACAAACAATATTTTTCTTCGATATAAAAATATAATTACTGCACAAAATTTAACAGATAGAAATCAATACCTCATGCAACAATCCGTTCGAGCCCTGCTACGCATCGATGTCGATGCCGCCGTCCCGTGCCGCTCTACGTCGAGCCAAGTCTTCCCCTCTCCAACGCGACCAATCAGCACCGAACTCCCATTCTCGCGAGTCGTCCTGCCTCGCGACGATGCTCTAGGGTGTCGCTGCCTTCGAGCTCCTCATGGCGACTTCGCGTTTCGATCTGGAAGAGAAAGGCGCGATTTTTATTTTTATTTTTGATCGATTTGATTTGCCTGCTGTTGGATTATTGAATCTCGATTTGTTTTAAACAGAGGGAGCAGCCCTATTATCTCGAGTGATTCGAACAAACTCGGTTGTTTTTAAAATGAAATAAGAGGGTTTTTTTTTCGTGATTTCAGTTTCGAACTGTCTTTTATTTGAGTGAAGGAAGAAGCCTCGTCTTCGAATTACAAAGGGAAGAAAACTGTTCGGCCATTATTTGTTTTGAACGAGATTGCGTATTTAAAATTTAAAGGGGATGGGTTGCACGATTCACTTACGTGATTTTGGGCGTGTTTTCAGGCGTGAGGTAAGGGAGAGGTACGTGGCTGATGTTTTGACAAATATTAAATTTAAATTTTAAAATTGAATTCAATTTAATCTCTACGCGTTTAACTATCGTGTGCTCCCATAACAACTCCGATTAACACAAAATTTGAAACCCGGCAATAATACAATATTCCGGACCCAATGGAACTGGTTTCGTCGAATTCCGAGACTGTGCCTCGGACGGCTATTTTTAAATTCAATTTAAACGATTAAATTTCAAAACTGAACGAAACACTTTGAAATTAGATTCCGAAGCTTCTGTTATCTTCAGTATCATCAATACGAATTTTAAAAGCTTTTGAAATATTTTTCTTCAGCTTAAAATTGAAGATTCCAATTTTTATTCAATTCAATAGATTAAATTTTAAAATTTAATCGCCAAATTCAGAGTTATATCGGGGATTCAAATTAAATCACCGTTCAAATATTTAAAATTAATTAAATATTCACAATTTAATTTGTTCAAAATTCTGGGTCGTTACAAACTTCCCTCCTTAAAAGAATTTCGTCCCGAAATTACAAGTTAGGAAGAAAAGTCCTTAACTCGTCTACTATTTTTCACAACCTAATAGTTTTATCAAATTTATCAAAACAAATCTTTCTATTAAAGATTCGTTATTAATCCAACTAACTTTCTAAACATTTTCATAGTTTTCAAACATCATTGTTTTCTTAACAATCCAAATTTAAATTTTAAACTTCCAAAATTTCTGAAAAAATTTTCTAACACTCGAAATTTCCGAAAAATTTCGCCAGCGTCTCCTTTGCGCGGCTAATACGGCACGACTACAAAACGTCCCTACGGACTCTCAGATTTCAAAAAGAAAAGAAAAAGCCAAGCGGCTAGACAAGAAATCAGCAAATCTCATATTAAAATTTAAATACATACCTTTTTGTCGAGCAATTCAAATTCTCTTCAAAATTAAAATCCCAATTCCTTTACACCTGTATATCCTACTAGCCATAATATCTAGTTACATATATTCAAACCATTTTGCAAATTTAATTACAAAATTTTCGATACTTACTTCTTATACCACTTCTAGTTTACTATTGAAGTTATATATTTATTCTCATTCAATTTTACATTTCACATTCATTTGTATTTAGTTTACCATTTCAACTAAATTTGGATTCAATTTACTTTCAATTCTGAAATATTGAATTTTATCAGTTATCTGTCATTTATAACTGCACTATTTTAAATTAGTTTCAATTACTAATTCAAATTGATTTATTCATCCTGAAACTCATTCACTAATTCTTTCATTTCAAATTCGAATCTGATTTCCAAATCAAATTTCAAATATTCTATAAGTCTTCGACTTACTTACATTTCGATTTATAAGATCATTGATACATTCACCTTACTAATTTCATTCCATTAGAATTATATTTTCAATTATAAATTCATATTCATAATTTGAATTTTATTCAAATCAGATCTCAATATTTTATAAGTTATCAATTTCATAATATTTCATAAATATTTTTATATAGTATTCCAGAGTCTTTTCAACTTTTTCAAAACCATTTTTGAAAACAATTCAAATTATCTTTTGAATTTCAAAACAAAACTCCAATTTTTTTCAAACAACCTCCATTTAAAACAAATTTGGCAGCAATTCCTCTTTTGGAAACCCGAAAATGAATTCTAATGATGTGGCCATCATCATCAGGATTATTTTCCAGCGACCGAAAAGAGTTTAGAGCTTTCAACTCTCCAAAATACTTTTCAAACCTTTGAAATTCATTTTCAAATCAAAAAGGATTTAAACTTTTCAAATCTCCAAAATTTTCAAATTCTTTTCAAAACATTTCCAAAAACTTCTCTGGAATTCCGTTTCAAATTATAAGTCACATTTATAATTTATATTCTTAAATTTCATTCGTATATGAATTTATTTCTTAACTTTGGAGTTATGATTTCAATTTCATATAATGATAACATTTCAACATTTTCACTTTCCTAACATCCATGCAACCATATACTGTAATAATTTACAGAAAATCATTTCTTTTGTATACAAAAATAGTTTTGGGCAAAATTATTTCATTTACCCTATTTTAAAACAATACTGTGTCGGTTTATCTTGTTTAAGAGTTTAGAAACCCCTATCGATTACAGTTAGCTAGACTGCACCGACCAGAATCCATAAACAATCAACCGATAAGTCAACACAATACAAAACAATTTCATATTCAATAACAAATACGCGCTCATATCTATTATTACACTCAACTCATTCTAGAGTACTGCTGACTCTATCTCTAATGAGTAACACCCAACATAGCAGGGTTGTCGCTTAACCATATGCTCTGATACCACGATGTAAGGACCCGATTCTTCGACTTCCGAAAACCGACATCGATACGCCCACTGTATCGACTGCCGAGCAACGAATGCCGGAAAACCGAATTCTTAGGGTTTTAGAAAGAAGAAAACAGAAGAAAAGATAGAAGTAGAAGAAGAAGAGAAGAAATAAGAAAAAGAAAGAAGGAGAACAACAGAACAACATCAGAACAGAAACAAAACAATATCAGAATCTCACATATCGCAGCGGAACAATATATAATAGATAAGCACTAGTCTTTTAAAACAAAGAGCTATATCAGTTTATACATACATCAATCATCAGAGTCAATATACAACAATGGACAGTTTTATAAACTTGTCCTCATACAGAATACACAGCGGAATAAATAGTATCAGATAAAAATACTACGTCTCGCCATCCAGCTTGCTTCCAAAGCTCCAGAATATCCAGAATATCCTGATAATCTAACTCTAGACTGCCCGTGTGGAAATTGGTGGGCACCCAGAGTTTAGAAGGGAACAATAAACTCCGAGTCAGTCATGGTGACTGGTGTGAGATCGTAAAACAGTTATTTTTCACAAAGAAAATAAAACAAATTCGCAATGCTTTTGGAAAATGAAACTACCATAAGACCTCCCGCCACACACACAATGCAAACGCAGAATTGGAGGAGATTTCTTCTTATGATAGTCAAAGATGCTTACTACGCAAAAATCAAATCCTTTTTGATATTATTATTAGTGCATAGTGTAGAAAACATTTCGAAAGTATAATATTAATCTTAGCCAGCATAGACATTCCGAACTATGCCTACTATAGCTACCATCCAAACAGTGGTGACCACCATAAGTGAATGGCAGGTTCTACAACTAAAACCGTACAAGTGTCGTATTGTTTCTTTGGATTTCCAACAAATGGTCAGGCTAAGGAACTTCCTTTTCCACGATGGGTACGTCCCTGGAATAGACGACCCGAGAAATAACCTAACATTACGGTTAGATCTCTGCCAACACAAGGCCGGGTTACCTCTGCAAAAATAGGTAACTACTGACACGCGTATGCCATCCCCCGATCGTAACCGATCTTCCCGAGGATCCCCGATTTCCAACAAACCACATAATAATAATGCAGCAACCACATAGGTTAAGTATCTGGGCTCCATACCATGATACCACCTCTATCCAGAAGGAATGACATACACTAAGGGACGCTACTCCCTAGAACCTTGCTGCATCCTTCCTGTTTTGACCATTTCCGGGGTGTGAGGCTCGACGAAGTCTCGTCCACAAAGCTACGCTTTCTACAAAGCCATGCTTCGGGTCAAACAAAATGATCAACCTATGATCACAAAGATATAAGATCAAACAAATGATCATATCACAAATGATCAAACACTGATCATTTCACAGCAACACTCAGTATGCCACGTTACCAAATTGGGAATATATCGCTGATAAATTTCAACTACATAACCTCTGAGCTCGTACGTCTCAGAGAAGGGTGTTAAGCTAAGAGAATAAATTCTCCGCCACCAACAGATATGTATTTGAAAGAATTCAGCTTTATATCTCAAATTGTAACGTCAAACACACAATCCATACAAGTCTGTTCCGGGATCGAACAGAACCGAAGGCACTTCTCACGAAGCCCTTGCATATCCGGATAAATTTCTAATCACGTCCGGACTTCCCGTCACTAAGGGTGATAAAACCTCTAAACCGGAGATCAGCCGATGTAGAGTAACTCGACGGTAATCCTTCCATTTTCAAAAATATCCGGTCTTCAACACCGGTCTTCGAATGCAATTCATAACGACGTATCACATATTCGGAATTGGTTATACGACCCCACGGTCCTTTCCCGGCTAACCCGAATAGTGAGCGATTTTTCAAAAATAAGTGTGACATTCAAATTCAACCAATTCATAACAAATACCTCTTCAAGGTAATTATTGATAGTCGGTTATTTAACTATCAATAAAGATGCGCAACATCATCAGATTCCAAATAATTTTCCAAATTATTTAATCTTCCAAAAAAATATCTTTACTAGATATATAATTTCCACACTTAACCATTTGAAAACAATTTCAAATCAATTTCCACATTTCATTTTATCTTTGAAGATAAAATCTCAAAACAGTTCATTTCATATTGGAAAAGCATTTCCATACTTATTTAAAAATAAGTATTTCACAAATCTATTTATTTTCAACATTTGAAAATATTCAATATACTTAAATCAACATTAAGTATATATTCATTCTTTAAGGAAACCATTTACTATAACAACATTTATTTGAGTCAAAACGAATGTTACGTAAAACATCGTTACGACGACTCAAAATCACTAGTATAGGGATTCGAAATTTAGATAGATATATAAATCCCAATACTATATAAAACATTTTCTTTCGGAAATCATTTACTATAACAACAGTGTTATAGTCCACCATTTCCTTATTTTTCGAAAACGTCTATTTCAACAATGAATGTTGAAATCTATGATTTCGATTCATAATACATTTTAAAACATCTTTAAAATGTTTAACTTCATTTTTGATATCACTCCTTCAACAATAAATCCATTTTACTTAACAATATATTCACTGTCCCAAAATCGTGAATATAATTCCCTTAACCCAATTTCAATCTATTTCTACACATTTTTATTTCAATAGAGATTCGCTATCCAAAATCGCGGATATATCTTCTTTAGAAATTTTCTATATTAAATTTATCCAATTCAATCTATTTCGAATTTATAAACACAGTTATAAATTCTATTTCTATTTTAATAACAACCTCGACTTATAAATCTTCTTTTTATCAACTTCTATATTTTTACTTATCAAAATAAGTGATTTCGGATTTATAAACAACTTTTATAAATTCCAATTCTATTTATAAAAACTTCAAACCCAAATCAATTTCGATATTGATTTCAAAATTTAGTTATCACTACTAAGTAAATTCCTCATTTTTTCTCAAATTATTCAATATTCTGTTTTAAAATGGATTCTTCAAATTGAAATCATTTTACATTGATTTCCCAATTTATTTCAATTTACCAATTAAATTTCTAGTTGGATTTCCAACTTATCTTCTTTTAATAAATTCCTTTTTAAGAAAATAAATTTCAATCGTTTCTTTCAATCTATTTAAAATCCAAATTCTTAAATTAAATTCTTCAATTTATAATCACTATTTTACGAAATCCATTTATTTAACATTTTCACTTGATTCTGGAATTAATTCGATAAGATTATAAAAATTAACCTTTTATACTTTAAAAATTCCTTTCTTCAAAATTTATTCAATTTCTAAAATTAATTCACTTAGAAATTTCTATTTTGATTTCAAAAATTCAATTTCATTTATTTTTGGAATCCAATGATATCAAACATCCATTCAGCTAAATTTTAGTTTTCAAACAATTTCCAGACATCAATTCAATAACATCAATAATCATTCACAGATTATCACATCACAGTAGAAATAAATTCAATCAGTGTGAGGGGTCCAGTTGGATCCCTCCAACCTGTTTCCCTGCATCCAAAGACGTTAGCACAATACCAATTCCACTTCGAGGTGGAATATCGCGGTATATGGGTTTTATAAAAATATCCGCTTACTAACGGCGCAATAGGGTCTCATCCGCTATACGAGGCGGGAAATCAATCAATCCAATATATACATATGCCAATATGTATATATTGCTATATATATATAGATATATCCTACTATATCTAATATCACATCAACATAGCAATCATATCAAACAATCAATAACTGCAATCAATTTTTGAGTGAGAAAAATCTCACCTTAGCTTTTAATTTGCAATCCATTATCATTTCAGCTTGTTTCTCCATTTCAGACCTTGTATAAACAATTATACAATTTTATTAATATTTGAATTAATCAAACTATTAAATTTTCATTTGAAAATTTCAATTTACTGAGGATTTTATTCTAAACCAGCTTCTTTTAAATAAATTTATTTAACTAAGGTTTTTGTTAAAATTAAATTTTCTTTCAAATCTATAATAATTTCCGTTTAACCTATAAAATTTTAAAATTTAAATTATGTGTGTGCTAATATATAAACATATTTAAAACCTTTTTCCTGTAAACAAAAAGAATAAAAATTGTATTTATACATTTTTGTATATACATAAATAGCTTTATAAATTGAAGAATTAAATTGTTTCAACACTTACTGTTAATTTATTTCCTACAACCAACAAACAATATTTTTCTTCGATATAAAAATATAATTACTGCACAAAATTTAACAGACAGAAATCAATACCTCACGCAACAATCCGTTCGAGCCCTGCTACGCATCGATGTCGACGCCACCGTCCCGTGCCGCTCTACGTCGAGCCAAGTCTTCCCCTCTCCAACGCGACCAATCAGCACCGAACTCCCATTCTCGCGAGTCGTCCTGCCTCGCGACGATGCTCTAGGGTGTCGCTGCCTTCGAGCTCCTCATGGCGACTTCGCGTTTCGATCTGGAAGAGAAAGCCGCGATTTTTATTTTTATTTTTGATCGATTCGATTTGCCTGCTGTTGGATTATTGAATCTCGATTTGTTTTAAACAGAGGGAGCAGCCCTATGATCTCGAGTGATTCGAACGAACTCGGTTGTTTTTAAAATGAAATAAGAGGGTTTTTTTTCGTGATTTCAGTTTCGAACTGTCTTTTATTTGAGTGAAGGAAGAAGCCTCGTCTTCGAATTACAAAGGGAAGAAAACTGTTCGGCCATTATTTGTTTTGAACGAGATTGCATATTTAAAATTTGAAGGGGATGGGTTGCACGATTCACTTACGTGATTTTGGGCGTGTTTTCAGGCGTGAGGTAAGGGAGAGGTACGTGGCTGATGTTTTGACAAATATTAAATTTAAATTTTAAAATTGAATTCAATTTAATCTCTACGCGTTTAACTATCGTGTGCTCCCATAACAACTCCGATTAACACAAAATTTGAAACCCGGCAATAATACAATATTCCGGACCTAATGGAACTGGTTTCGTCGAATTCCAAGACTGTGCCTCAGACGGCTATTTTTAAATTCAATTTAAACGATTAAATTTCAAAACTGAACGAAACACTTTGAAATTAGATTCTGAAGCTTCTGTTATCTTCAGTATCATCAATACGAATTTTAAAAGCTTTTGAAATATTTTTCTTCAGCTTACAATTGAAGATTCCAATTTTTATTCAATTCAATAGATTAAATTTTAAAATTTAATCGCCAAATTCAGAGTTATATCAGGGATTCAAATTAAATCACCGTTCAAATATTTAAAATTAATTAAATATTCACAATTTAATTTGTTCAAAATTCTGGGTCGTTACATTGATACACCCCAAATATCATGTCCAAACATCCAAAATAGTTTTTTTAAGATTTTGACTTCAAAACACCAAAATTGGAAAATTCACCAAATCAATTCAAATAAAAGCAAATAAATATGAAATAGATGTTAGGAATTCATACCTAAAAACAATGAAAGCTATAGACATAGATGTGAGTTCAAAAAGTCACCTTTAAAACTCAAAAACAACGAATGAGAAGCTCTAAAACAAAGGAAGATGAATTCCTCTTCAACTACTCCTCTAAGGTCTTCAATCTATTATCACATGCAAAGATTTCCTAGATTAGGTTATAGGAGTTTCTGAAAATTGAAGAGAGATTGAGATGGAGAAGATGAAGAGGATGCTTACTTAAGCTTCTTTTTGATTTTAGAACTAGAAATTGAATTTCCTAAGAAACTAGGGCTTAGGAATTTTAATTTCCCATCTTTTCCCTTATTCTTTCCTTTAGCTTGAGTGTTAGGAAATGTTATGAATGAATGAAGAGGAGTTGAGTGGGAGTTATTAGGTAGAGGAGTTGGGGTTACCTTGTTAGGTTAGTGGGCTGAAACCCAAAATCAAAGCCCCAAATGAAAATATCAAAATTGTAACGACCCATAAATTTTAAAGGTTATAATAACGTTAATAACTGAATTTTTGTGAATTTTTAAATAATATAAATATGAAATAAAAATTTGATTTTTGGAATATGTCTATATAAACATAGCAAATGGTAAATTTTTCATCAGATAGTATGGAAGTTTATTTTATTGTGTAATTTTATTTCAATTTAAATCAGTTAATATTAGATTATAATAAAATGTTTTCCAAACCTGAATATATTACATAATAAATTTGTAAATCATCTTCTGAGTGAGACGCCATATTTAGTTTCTCCAAATTTGGACTGTTATTGCCCCGTTTATCTTAATTCCGGCGTTTTAGCAGCATTTTCGGTACCGAATATCGACATTTGATAGGATGATCATATCGCCAATATATGTTTACCGTTTCGATCGTCTCGTCGTGCTAATCTCCATAGAATATTCAATTGTCAATTTCGAAGCCCGAAAGACGGCGAAATCTACGGAACATTTTCCGTATCGGTTTCCGTTTGAGCCTTTTGGGCTTTTGTGTCCTTTCAGTTGTCTCTGGTATACCAATAGCCATTAGCTATTAGTATTTTCTGAAATACAACGTACCTATTTTTTTATTCTCACTGTATTCAATTTTACGTCGGTTCATTCATTGTTCTAGCCTGGTGAAATTAATAATATTTATTATGGGTTTATAATTGCACTGTGCTTCTTCCTATAGCCCACAATTTCTCTTCCTATTCCAATTTTTTTCTCTTTTGCTGCCGTTTCATAACCCATCCTTCCCTCTCTCAACCATCACACGCCCCTCCTCAAGCCCAGCTCACCCTTATCCGCCCGCATCAAAGCCAACACCGACCGATCTCGCAAGCTCCTCCCTCTCCGGCCACAGATCTGCCATCTCCACCTGCCTCTCGCCATGTCATCACCAATACACCTCCTCCGCCACGCAGAGACCACACACAGCAAGCCATCCCCTCTGGCCGAACTTCCCATCCACCAAGCAGCTCCTCACCGAACACCATCCTTCCTCCGCATCCCCTGGCCATGGCCGTGCTCTGCCTTGCTTTGGTTCCACTCGTCCCGATCTCGGTTCCATCTTTTCTTTATTTATATATTATCTAGGTACATTTTACATATTGTTAGTGCATATATTTGTCTACTGAGTTAGTTGTGCATATAGTTTACATTTGGGAACATATATATTTAGATCCGTATAGGTTAATGTATGTATATGCCTTGTTAGTATAATTATAAAGTTATATAGATTGTTGTTTTATTAATTTATATAAGTTATGTATGTTAGTATATATGTATTTTATATGTTTACAGTAAATATTTATTTACAGTTTATACAGTTTAAAGTATATAAAGTTATCTATTTTACAAGGGTTATATCTATACTCTGTGTATATATATAAATGTTAGTTTTTCTAAGTTATATAATATGTTGTTTTTTTATATAGTATGCATTGGGTCAGTTTATATAATATGTATATCTATATAAGTTATACCAATCTATGTTTTGAAAAGCATTGTTTGAAGTGGTATCGTTTTGTATACACATTAGTTTTATGTAAGAGATGTTTGGTTTAAACTAAGATGTTATATATAGAAGTTTATAAAATGAGATTGGACAGTGCAATTTGCGAGGTTTTATATGTATAGTAATAAAGTAGTTTTATATATAGATGATTGTTAATTACAAAGTTATGTATTGATATACGAGTTATATAAGTTTGTTGTTTATGTTGTGTATATAAGTTTATAAAGTTACTGTATATATAAAGGTGTGCATAAGTTATATCTGTCCTATTATATATATATATAGTATGTAAAGGGTTGTAGCTAGGTACTGGTTATGTAGTTATATATATATAATATATATATATATATCTAATTTATATATGTTGTAACAGATTTGCAATCTTTTTTATTTTACATATGAATTTATATAAGTTATAGATATTATCTTTTTTATCTTAAAATTCATATGGTTATATATAGATTTATATATATGGATATGGGGGTTTGGTTTTAGATTTGTAGATAGTAATCGTTGATCCATGTGTTAAAATTAAAATGGTTTGGAAATATATAAAGATTTTATTTTAATATATGTGTTTAATTAAAACAATGATTTTAAAATTATTACGACGACCCTGAATTTTAAACAATTAAAATTGAAATATTTAATTGATTTTAAATATTTGGAAGTTAATTTAACTTGAATTTCAAATATCAAGATTTATTTGGCAATTAAAGTATTAAATTTAATTGTGGAAACTGGGTAAAATATTGTAACTTCAGTTTTTAGCTTGTTAAAAATATTTTAAGGGCTTAGAAAATTCATATTGCTAATACTGAAGGTAATAGAACTTTTAAAATTGTACTTGAAAGTGATTTGTTCAGTTTTGAATTTATATCGTTTAAATCGATATTTAAAAATAGCTTTCCGAGGCACAGTCTCGGAATTCGACGAAACCAGTTCCATTGGATCCGTAATATTGTATTATTATCGGATTTCAATTTTTGTAATATTTGGAGTGATCGTTTGGCCATACGATATGTAAACGTGCTGAAAATTTTATCAAAATTTAATTTAATAACTAGGTTCAAAAAGCTATCTTCTCCATACGATTGAATTAGGCCTCGGAACCTTTTTCATTGCGTTCGGAATAGGGGTTTAACATTATAAATGCCTGGCGGCATTTCTCGATTGGAGATCGAGATTTTTGAGTTGCGGGAATTGAGACGATTCGAATTTAAATTTAAATTTAAAGATATAATATTTGTTTTACAAGACAAATTTTACACGTTCTTCTTTCCTCTAACACCTGGCATTTCTTTTCAAACACTTGGCAAATGTTATTACACACGTTCGTTTGTTAAAAAGAAAATAGAAACAGCCGAGCTTCTCTTTGAAAAAAAAAACCATTTCTTTTTCTTTCGTTCAAATTCAAATTCGTAGCAATCGAAGAAAAAAAAATGGCTGCAATTAAATGGCGCCCTCTGTCGTTCCATCCACAAAAATTCTCGACCGAAAACAAAATCAATTCGAGCGATCTTAGAAACGATTCGAAGCCAAAATCGAGTTCGTTCGATAATCAAGAGGGGGCGACGAGCCGCTCGCTCATCATCGTGTCGTAGTCGATTCGTTCTTTGTTGGTAATCGCGAACTAGATTGGGGAAGAGGGGTCGCTCGCAAATCGGGGTTCGCGTACGACATTTGGGGATTTGGGAGCTCGGCTTGCTCGATTGGAAGGAGGCTAGGGTTTTGGCGCGCAAGGCAAGGGGAGGTCGAACGACATGGCTCATTCTTGTCGCGATCTGCGGCAGTGTATTCTTCGAGGCGAACTCGTGCTCGTCTGGTATGGCTTGAAGCTCGGCGGCGCATCTATCAAGGGCAACGGTGGTGCAGGCGAAGCGAAGCTAGGGTTTCGCTCGTTGTCGAACTCTGCAGCAAGGTATATAGATTGTATCTTTAGATTAATTCAATATATATATATATACTTTTACAGAAAAGAGAAAAATAATAATAATATATAGATAGATAGGTTTTAAATCTGCAGTTAAGGGAAATATAATACAAATATAAGATATATGTATTCCTGCCTATTTTAATTTAAATATACATATAAAGATAAAACATGAATTATGTATATAGATCAGATTTTTGAAATATATATATTGATTTTAAAATGTTTAAAAATTTAATATCATTTGTTAAGCAAAATTTTAAATGAGATTAAATTGTTCGATTTATTAGAATATTAATAAAACCTTATAATGTTTGTTACAAGGTTCAAAAATCATGAAATTAAGCTGGAAATGAAAATGGATTGCAAAATAAAGGCAAAGGTGAGATCTTCTCACTCAATTGAAAATATTGGAATTTAAAAATTATTGATAGTGTGCTTGGATGATAAATTGTTGATTGTGTGCTTGGATGATAAATTGTTGATTGTGTGCTTGGATGATAAATTATTATCAGTTGTGTTGAATTAGACCCTATTCGCCGCATAATAGCGGATGATATTATATATAAACCCATATACCGCGATATTTCACCTCGAAGTGGAATTGATATTATATATATATATATATATATATATTTGGAGTGATTTATTTCCCGCATTATATAGCGGATGAGACCCTATGCGCCGCATAATAGCGGATGATATTTTATAATCCCATATACCGTGATATTCCACCTCAAAGTGGAATTGGTATTGTGCTAACATCTGTGGATGTAGGGAAACAGGTTAAAGGGATCCAACTGGATTCCTCAAATTGTTTGAATATTATTTCATATGTGTGATGTGATTTATTGATAATCTATGAATGATTATATTGATAAATGGAATTGATTTGAAGGCTATAATTTAGCCGAATATATTTTTGGTATCGTAGGATACCAGAAATAAAAATAATTGGATTTTTGAAAATTAAAGTAAAGATTTATTTTAAAAGGTAACAAATTTTTGGAAATCAATTTGGAAATCAATTTGGAATTTGATTTGGTGTTTGAAATAAATTTGGAAATAAATTTGGAATTTGATTTGGTGTTTGAAAGTGAATATTTGGAAATTGATTTGAAAATTGTATATCAATGGATATTTGGAAATTTAAATTCACAATAGGAATTTATTAAAGGAATGGATTATTTGTTTTAAAAATAAATGTTGGTTTATTTTTAAAGTGTGGAAAGAAATTTACAAATTTGAAATGTAAATTGAAATAAATCAAGAAAGATTTATTAATTGATTTAAGTGGATCATTTTGAAATGGAAAGTGTATTTTCACTGGAAAGCCGAGTATGTTTTCAAAGTAGCTGATAAATATAAATTGAAAGTTTTAAGGATGGTTTTAAAAAGGATACTTTGGAGAAATTATTTTCTTAAGTTGTTTTTAAATCTTTAAAGTAAAGATTTATTTGGTTAATTATAGAAGTGATTTTTTTAAAGATCAAATTGAGATTTGATTTAGAAAATGGATATTTAAATAATTATACTATATCTAATAATTTCATTTTTAAAATTAGTTTGGGCTTAAAGTTTATATGAGATATTAGTATAATATTTTTATAACTAATGTTTTAAATAAAGTGTTTAAAGATAGTTTTTATTTTTAATGTATCCAAGTACATATATTTTTGGATAAGTGATTTAAATCATTTTGAAGTATTCGGACTCGGAAAATTTTCAGTGGAAGTAAATAAATATTTGGAAATTTATTCCGCAAAAGAAAAGTGATTTGAAATTGGTTTTCAAAGTGTTGAAGTGTTAAAATATATCTTGCAAAGATATTTTGAAAATAATTAATTGGAGAAAAATTATTTAAATCTGATGATTGTTGTGAATATTGTTTGATAGTTAAATAACCAACTATCAATATTGGCCTTTGAAACGGCACTTGAATTTGTTTTCAAAAACAAGCGCTCATTATTCGGTTAAGCCGGGAGAGGACTTTATATCGTAAAACCCATTTCGAATAATGATATGACGAAATGGGATCGCATTTGAAGATGGTGTTGAAGACTGAGTATTTTCGAAAACGAAAGGATTACCTGTCGAATGTCTCTGCAACGATTTGCTCCGATATAGAGATTTTGATTACCTTTTATGATGGGAAGTCCGGATGTGATTAGGGATTATCCGAATTTGCAAGGACTTCTTTGAAGTGCCTTCGGTTCTGTTCGGACCCGGAACAGACTTGTATGGATGTATGTCTGACGTTACACTTTGAGATGTAAAGCTGGTTTTTATCAAATACATTTCTGCTGGTGGCGGAGAATTTATTCTCTTAGCTTAACACCCTTCTCTGAGACGTACGAGCTCAGAGGTTATGTAGTTGATTGTTACTAGTGGTGTTACGTACGGGAATTTTCGACTTTCGAAAATTCGACATCGATACTCACTTTATCGACTGCCGAGCCATCGAGTGTCGGAAACTCCAATAGTGAGGGTTTTAAAAAGAAGAAAAAGTAGAAGAAGAAGAAAGCAGAAGAAGAAAGAAGAGAAGAGAGAAAATAGAGAAGAACAACATCAGAACAGAAAACAATATCCGAATCTTACACATCGCAGCGGAACAATATATAATAAATAACACTAGTCTTTTAAAACGAAGAACTATATCAGTTTATACATACATCAATCATCAGAGTCGATATACAACAATGGACAGTTATATAAACTTGTCCTCATACAGAATACATAGCGGAATAAATATATCAGGTACAAATACTACGTCTCGCCATCCAGCTTATCTCCAAAGCTCCAGAATATCCTGATAACATAACTCTAGGCTGCCCGTGTGGAAATTGGTGGGCACCCAGAGTTTAGAAGGGAACAATAAACTCCGAGCCAGTCATGGTGACTGGTGTGAGATCGTAAAACAGTTATTCTTTATAACAACAAAATTTTTTTAAAGTCAATTCGAAATGCTTTTGGAAAATGAAACTACCATAAGACCTCCCACCACACACACAATGAAATCGCAGAATTGGAGGAGATTTCTTCTTATGATAGTCAAAGATGCTTACTACGCAAAATCAAATCATTTTTGATATTATTATTAGTGCATAGTGTAGAAATCATTTCGAAAGTATAATATTAATCTTAGCCAGCATAGGCATTCCGCACTTATGCCTACTATAGCTACTATGTTCAATAGCAGGTTACCGCCACATTCCATAGCAGGTAATACAATTAAAACCGTACAAGTCGCGTATTGTTTCTTTGGATTTCCAACAAATGGTCAGGCTAAGGAACTTCCTTTTCCACGATGGGTACGTCCCTGGAATAGACGACCCGAGAACCTAACCGGATCTCTGCCAACACAAGGCCGGGTTACCTCTGCAAAAATAGGTAACTACTGACACGCGTATGCCATCCCCCGATCGTAACCGATCTTCCCGAGGATCCCCGATTTCCAACAAACCACATAGATAATAATGCAGCAACCACATAGGTTAAGTATCTGGGCTCCATACCATGATACCACCTCTATCCAGAAGGAATGACATACACTAAGGGGCGCTACTCCCTAGAACCTTGCCGCATCCTTCACGTTTCGACCATTTCCGGGGTGTGAGGCTCGATGAAGTCTCGTCCAGAAAGCTACGCTTTCTACAAAGCCCTGCTTCGGGTCAAACAAAAATGATCAACCTATGATCACAAAGATATAAGATCAAACAAATGATCATATCACAAATGATCAAACACTGACCATTTCACAGCAACACTCAGTATGCCACGTTACCAAATTGGGATATATCGCTGATGAATTTCAACTACATAACCTCTGAGCTCGTACGTCTCAGAGAAGGGTGTTAAGCTAAGAGAATAAATTCTCCGCCACCAACAGATATGTATTTGAAAGAAATCAGCTTTATATCTCAAATTGTAACGTCAGACACACAATCCATACAAGTCTGTTCCGGGATTGAACAGAACCGAAGGCACTTCTCACGAAGCCCTTGCATATCCGGATAAATTTCTAATCACGTCCGGACTTCCCGTCACTAAGGGTGATAAAACCTCTAAACCGGAGATCAGCCGATGTAGAGTAACTCGACGGTAATCCTTCCGTTTTCAAAAATATCCGGTCTTCAACACCGGTCTTCGAATGCAATTCATAACGACGTATCACATATTCGGAATGGGTTATACGACCCCATGGTCCTTTCCCGGCTAACCCGAATAGTGAGCGATTATTCAAAAATAAGTGTGGCATTCAATTTCATCCAATTCACAACAAATACCAATTCAAGGTAAATATTGATAGTCGGTTATTTAACTATCAATAAAGATGCGCAACATCATCAGATTCCAAATAATTTTCCAAATTATTTTATCTTCAAAAATATCTTTACTAGATATAAAATTTCCACACTTAACCGTTTGAAACAATTTCAAATATTCACATTTCAATTTATCTTTAAGAAGATAAAATCTCAAAAATGTTTCATTTCATTTTGGAAAACATTCCCATACTTATTTAATAATAAGTATTTCACAAATCTATTTATTTTCAACACTTGGAAAATATTCGATATACTTAAATCAAAATTAAGTATAATTTCATTCTTTAAGGAAATCACTTACTATAACAATATTTATTTGAGTCAAAACGAATGTTACGTAAAACATTGTTACGACGACTGAAAATCACTAGTATAGGGATTCGAAATTTAGATAGATATATAAATCCCAATACTACATAAAACATTTCCTTTTGGAAATCATTTACTATAACAACAGTGTTATAGTCCACCATCTCCTTATATTTCTCGGAAACGTCTATTTCAACAATAAATGTTGAAATCTAGGATATTGATTTAAAAATTTATTTATCACTACTAAGTAAATTCCTCATTTTTTCTCAAATGATTCAATATTCTGTTTTAAAATGGATTCTTCAAATTGAAATCATTTTACATTGATTTCCCAATTTAGTTCAATTTACCGATTAAATTTCTAGTTGGATTTCCAACTTATCTTCTTTTAATAAATTCCTTTTTAAGGAAATACATTTCAATCGTTTCTTTCAATCTATTTAAAAATCCAAATTCTTAAATTAAATTCTTCAAATTTTAATCACTATTTTACGAAATCCATTTAATTAACATTTTCACTTGATTCTGGAATTAATTCGATAAGATTATAAAAATTAACTTTTTATACCTTAAAAATTCCTTTCTTCAAAATTTATTAATTTCTAAAATTAATTCACTTAGAAATTTCTATTTTGATTTCAAAAATTCAATTTCGTTTATTTTTGGAATCCAATGATATCAAACATCCATTCAGCTAAATTTTAGCTTTCAAACAATTTCCAGACATCAATTCAATAACATCAATAATCATTCACAGATTATCACATCACAGTAGAAATAAATTCAATCAATGTGAGGGGTCTTGTTGGATCCCTCCAACCTGTTTCCCTGCATCCAAAGACGTTAGCACAATACCAATTCCGCTCCAGTACGGAATTATCGCGGTATATGGGTTTTATAAAAATCCGCTTACTAACGGCGCAATAGGGTCTCATCCGCTATACGAGGCGGGAAATCATCAATCCAATATATACATATGCCAATATGTATATATTGCTATATATATAGATATATCCTGTCATATCTAATAGCACATCCAATAGCAATCAATCAATAACTGCAAAAATTCCACATTCAATTTGAGTGAGAAGGATCTCACCTTAGCTTTTTATTAGCAATCCCATTTTCCATTCCAGATTGTTTCTTCGTTGTATTAACCTTGTATGACAATTATACAATTTATTACAATTCGAAATAATCGAATAATTAAATCTGCCATTTACAATTTTAATTTAACTAAAATTTTCAGTTAAACTAATAATTCAATCTAAACTATTTTCCCGTTAGATAGATTTTAAAAATCGAATCTTTATGTAATTTATCCATCACTAAATTTTATACATATAAACAAATCTTTTGTTTACTGTAAATTCCTAAAGTTATATACATATACTTATTTATTTTTAATCTTACAGAACCTTATCATTTACAGTAAATTAAATACATATAATTTTGGTTAACAAAAAATTAAATTCGAAGCTAAATTTCCTTCAATAAATTATGTTTAGTAAAAATAATCAAAACAAGTTGATCAACCAATTTAATTACTTTAGATACATTATTTTAAAATAACTCACAGATTTAAAATGCGTATTTATTATAAAACAGAAATTATTTTCCCTGTTAAATTTCTTTCTTTTAAATCTAAATATATACACATGGATGTATTTTAAAATCTAGCGAAATAGAGATATGTTTTCTGTACATATTTTCAAATTCATATTCAAATCTAAATTGAATTGAATTTATTTCATATACCTCACTATGACCAAGAACAGCTCGTCGAACGCTGCCGTTGATTCGAACTAGTGGAGCACTGCCACCATCGCCGCTTCGCGTGCCTCCTGCGAACACGCCGAAGCTTCCTCCATCACCAACCCACTGCACCCATCGCGACACCGCCCTGAATCCCCTGCCTCGCGAAGTTCGCCGCGACCTTGACTTCGCCTGCGAATCCACTCGCCTCGAGACGAACGACGCGACTCCATCCCTCCACTCGCGCGAGCTTCTAGATCTTCCGCGCTCGCTGACCGACCACGCGATGCTTTCGCCTTCGTGCTTCCAGGCGATCCCCCCTAGTCGCGACTGAAATTGACTTCTACCAGATGACGACATCGATTAACAACCCGAATTGCCAAGTTGTCTCGGCCGAGCTCCCTCACTTCAATTCGAATAAATGAAATTGGGGATGAGAACGAGAGTGAAGGGGGGTTTCGTATTTTAGAGAGAAGGGGGAAAACTTCGTTTATAAAATGAAGGGAAACGAACGAGAAGCTCGGCCATTATTCTCTTTGATTTTGAACGAGATTTGGAAACTGGAGGAAAAACGACTTTCATTTGTTTTCGTTCGAACAAATAGGAGAAGGTGGACGCCATTTTTTCTTCGAATTAATCTGCGAACGAAATGATTTCCTTTCGTGTATTTTATCAGAGAAGAAGGGGACAAGAGTACGCGATGTTTCAGGGAATAGGTCGACGCAAATCAGATAATAGGCTGTCTGTTGATTTGTGTATAAATTTTATATTTTAAATTAAATCGATTAATTATTGTCCAGGCATTTTAATCTCGTACGATCACACAATGAATCCGAATGCTACGAAATTTGAAATCCGACAATAATTCAATATTACGGACCCAATGGAACTGGTTTCGTCGAATTCCGAGACTGTGCCCCGGAATGCTATTTTCAAATATCGATACGAACGATAAATTTCAAAACTGAACAGAATAGTTTCAAATTCGATTCTGAAGCTTCTATTATTCTCAGTATTATCAATACGAATTTTAAAAGCCTTTGAAATATTTTTCTTCGGCTTAAAATTGAAGATTCAAATTTTTATTCAACTTACAATAGAATACATTTTTTATAATTTAATCGTTAAATTCAAATTTATATCGGGGATTCAAATTAAATCATCGTTCAAATATTTAAAATAAATTAAATATTCTCAATTTAATTTGTTCAAAATTCTGGATCGTTACAGACTTCCCCCCTTAAAAGAATTTCGTCCTCGAAATTACAAGTTAGGAAAAATGGTCCTTAACTCGTCTACTGTTTTTCAACATCCAATAGTTTTATCAATTTATCAAAACAAATCTTTCTACTAAAGATTCGTTATTAATTCAATTAAATTTCCAACTTCAATTATAAGTTTCAAACAACATTGTTTAACTTCTCAATTCAAATTTAAATTTAAATTCAAATTTTATACTTCCAAATTTTCTCAAAAATTTTCTAACACTCGAGATTTTTGAAAAAATTTCGCCAGCGTCTCCTTTGCGCGGCTAATACGGTACAACTACAAAATGTCCCTACGGACTCTCAGATTTCAAAAAGAAAAAGAAAAAGCCAAGCGGCTAGAGAAGAAATCATCAAATCTCATATAGAAATTTAAAATAGTTACCTTTTGTCGAGCAATTCAAATTTTCTTTGAAATCAAAATCCCAATCCCTTTTATAACACCTGTATGTCCTACTAGCCATAATATCTAGTTACAACATTCAAATCATTTTGCAAATTCTATTACAAGATTTTCAATATAAACTGCTTATACATTTTTACTTCACTGTTGAAGTTACATATTCATTATCATTCAATTTTACATTTCAAATTTCATTTGAATTCAATTCACAATTCCAATTTGGATTCAATTTATTTTCTGAATATTGAATTTTATCGATTATCTTTAGTTCACTTCAAACTAATCTTGAAACTTCATTTTATTTCGCACAATTCACATTTGTTTTCAACATTCAGTTTCAATTCCAGTTTTATTCACTTTTGTTCGCTCCCAAAATTTATTTACAATTCACTATTTTGGTTTATAACCACTTATATTAAACTGGATTTCAATTCGAATTCAATTTACATTCATGTACTTGCAATTGCAAATTGATTCATTCATTCACGATTTTATTTTCATAATTCAATACTCAATTCCAGAGTCTTTTCAACCTTTTCAAAACCATTTTTGAAAACAATTCAAATTTATCTTTTGAATTTTCTAAAACAAAATCCAAATTTTTCAAATAACTTCCATTTAAAACAATTTGGCAGCAATTTCTCTTTTGGAAACCCGAAAATGAACACCGATGATGCTGCAGTCATTACCGAAGTTATTTTCCAGCGACCGAAAAGAGTTTAGAGCCTTCATCTCTCTAAAATACTTTTCAAACCTTTGAAATTCATTTTCAAATCAAAAATGATTTAAACTTTCGAAATTTCCAAATTTTCCAGATTCTTTCAAAACATTTCCAAATACTTCTCTGGAATTCTACTTCCAATTATAAGTCACATTTATAATTTACATTCTTAAATTTCATTCATATGTGAATTTATTTCTTAACTTTGGAGTTATGATTTCAATTTCTTATTCAATTTCAAATTTAATGATAACATTTTAATATTATCACTTCCTAACAACCATGCAACCATATACTGTAATAATTTACAGAAAACATTTCTTTATATACAAAAATAGTTTTGGGCAAAATTATTTCATTCACCCTATTTAAAACAATACTGTGTCGGTTTATCTTGTTTAAGAATTTAGAAACCCCTATCGATTACAGTTAGCTAGACTGCACCGACCAGAATCCATAAACAATCAACCGATAAGTCAACACAATACAAAACAAATTTTTATATTCAATAACAAATACGCGCTCATATCTATTATTACACTCAACTCATTCTAGAGTACTGCTGACTCTATCTCTAATGAGTAACACCCAACAGAGCAGGGTTGTCGCTTAACCATATGCTCTGATACCACGCTGTCACGTACGGGAATTTTCGACTTTCGAAAATTCGACATCGATACTCACTTTATCGACTGCCGAGCCATCGAGTGCCGGAAACTCCAATAGTGAGGGTTTTAAAAAGAAGAAAAAGTAGAAGAAGAAGAAAGCAGAAGAAGAAAGAAGAGAAGAGAGAAAATAGAGAAGAACAACATCAGAACAGAAAACAATATCCGAATCTTACACATCGCAGCGGAACAATATATAATAAATAACACTAGTCTTTTAAAACGAAGAACTATATCAGTTTATACATACATCAATCATCAGAGTCGATATACAACAATGGACAGTTATATAAACTTGTCCTCATACAGAATACACAGCGGAATAAATATATCAGGTACAAATACTACGTCTCGCCATCCAGCTTATCTCCAAAGCTCCAGAATATCCTGATAACATAACTCTAAGCTGCCCGTGTGGAAATTGGTGGGCACCCAGAGTTTAGAAGGGAACAATAAACTCCGAGTCAGTCATGGTGACTGGTGTGAGATCGTAAAACAGTTATTCTTTATAACAACAATTTTTTTTTAAAGTCAATTCGAAATGCTTTTGGAAAATGAAACTACCATAAGTCCTCCCACCACACACACAATGCAAACGCAGAATTGGAGGAGATTTCTTCTTATGATAGTCAAAGATGCTTACTACGCAAAATCAAATCATTTTTGATATTATTATTAGTGCATAGTGTGGAAATCATTTCGAAAGTATAATATTAATCTTAGCCAGCATAGGCATTTCGCACTTATGCCTACTATAGCTACTATGTTCAATAGCAGGTTACCGCCACATTCCATAGCAGGTAATACAACTAAAACCGTACAAGTCGTGTATTGTTTATTTGGATTTCCAACAAATGGTCAGGCTAAGGAACTTCCTTTTCCACGATGGGTACGTCCCTGGAATAGACGACCCGAGAACCTAACCGGATCTCTGCCAACACAAGGCCGGGTTACCTCTGCAAAAATAGGTAACTACTGACACGCGTATGCCATCCCCCGATCGTAACCGATCTTCCCGAGGATCCCCGATTTCCAACAAACCACATAGATAATAATGCAGCAACCACATAGGTTAAGTATCTGGGCTCCATACCATGATACCACCTCTATCCAGAAGGAATGACATACACTAAGGGGCGCTACTCCCTAGAACCTTGCCGCATCCTTCCCGTTTCGACCATTTCCGGGGTGTGAGGCTCGATGAAGTCTCGTCCACAAAGCTACGCTTTCTACAAAGCCCTGCTTCGGGTCAAACAAAAATGATCAACCTATGATCACAAAGATATAAGATCAAACAAATGATCATATCACAAATGATCAAACACTGACCATTTCACAGCAACACTCAGTATGCCACGTTACCAAATTGGGATATATCGCTGATGAATTTCAACTACATAACCTCTGAGCTCGTACGTCTCAGAGAAGGGTGTTAAGCTAAGAGAATAAATTCTCCGCCACCAACAGATATGTATTTGAAAGAAATCAGCTTTATATCTCAAATTGTAACGTCAGACACACAATCCATACAAGTCTGTTCCGGGATCGAACATAACCGAAGGCACTTCTCACGAAGCCCTTGCATATCCGGATAAATTTCTAATCACGTCCGGACTTCCCGTCACTAAGGGTGATAAAACCTCTAAACCGGAGATCAGCCGATGTAGAGTAACTCGACGGTAATCCTTCCATTTTCAAAAATATCCGGTCTTCAACACCGGTCTTCGAATGCAATTCATAACGACGTATCACATATTCAGAATGGGTTATACGACCCCATGGTCCTTTCCCGGCTAACCCGAATAGTGAGCGATTATTCAAAAATAAGTGTGGCATTCAATTTCATCCAATTCACAACAAATACCAATTCAAGGTAAATATTGATAGTCGGTTATTTAACTATCAATAAAGATGCGCAACATCATCAGATTCCAAATAATTTTCCAAATTATTTTATCTTCAAAAATATCTTTACTAGATATAAAATTTCCACACTTAACCGTTTGAAACAATTTCAAATATTCACATTTCAATTTATCTTTAAGAAGATAAAATCTCAAAAACGTTTCATTTCATTTTGGAAAACATTCCCATACTTATATAATAATAAGTATTTCACAAATCTATTTATTTTCAACACTTGGAAAATATTCGATATACTTAAATCAAAATTAAGTATAATTTCTTTCTTTAAGGAAATCACTTACTATAACAATATTTATTTGAGTCAAAACGAATGTTACGTAAAACATTGTTACGACGACTCAAAATCACTAGTATAGGGATTCGAAATTTAGATAGATATATAAATCCCAATACTACATAAAACATTTCCTTTTGGAAATCATTTACTATAACAACAGTGTTATAGTCCACCATCTCCTTATATTTCTCGGAAACGTCTATTTCAACAATAAATGTTGAAATCTATGATTTCGATAGTTCACACGTTTTAAAACATCTTTTAAAACAATTAACTTCATTTCAAATATCACTTTTCCAAAACCATATCCATTTTACTTAACAATATATTCACGGTCCAAAATCGTGAATATACTTCACTAATTACATTTCACTTTTTTCTACACGTTTTATTTCAATAATAATTCGCTATCCAAAATCGCGAATATATCTCCTTTAATAATCTTCTATATTTAATTTATCAAATTCAATCGATTTCGAATTTATAAACACGGTTATAAATTCGATTTCTATTTAATAACAACCTCGACTTATAAATCTTCTTTTTATCAACTTCTATATTTTTACTTATCAAAATAAGTGATTTCGGATTTATAAACAACTTTTATAAATTCCAATTCTATTTATAAAAACTTCAATCCCAAATCAATTTCGATATTGATTTAAAAATTTATTTATCACTACTAAGTAAATTCCTCATTTTTTCTCAAATGATTCAATATTCTGTTTTAAAATGGATTCTTCAAATTGAAATCATTTTACATTGATTTCCCAATTTAGTTCAATTTACCGATTAAATTTCTAGTTGGATTTCCAACTTATCTTCTTTTAATAAATTCCTTTTTAAGGAAATACATTTCAATCGTTTCTTTCAATCTATTTAAAAATCCAAATTCTTAAATTAAATTCTTCAAATTTTAATCACTATTTTACGAAATCCATTTAATTAACATTTTCACTTGATTCTGGAATTAATTCGATAAGATTATAAAAATTAACTTTTTATACCTTAAAAATTCCTTTCTTCAAAATTTATTAATTTCTAAAATTAATTCACTTAGAAATTTCTATTTTGATTTCTAAAATTCAATTTCGTTTATTTTTGGAATCCAATGATATCAAACATCCATTCAGCTAAATTTTAGTTTTCAAACAATTTCCAGACATCAATTCAATAACATCAATAATCATTCACAGATTATCACATCACAGTAGAAATAAATTCAATCAATGTGAGGGGTCCAGTTGGATCCCTCCAACCTGTTTCCCTGCATCCAAAGACGTTAGCACAATACCAATTCCGCTCCAGTACGGAATTATCGCGGTATATGGGTTTTATAAAAATCCGCTTACTAACGGCGCAATAGGGTCTCATCCGCTATACGAGGCGGGAAATCATCAATCCAATATATACATATGCCAATATGTATATATTGCTATATATATAGATATATCCTATCATATCTAATAGCACATCCAATAGCAATCAATCAATAACTGCAAAAATTCCACATTCAATTTGAGTGAGAAGGATCTCACCTTAGCTTTTTATTAGCAATCCCATTTTCCATTCCAGATTGTTTCTTCGTTGTATTAACCTTGTATGACAATTATACAATTTATTACAATTCGAAATAATCGAATAATTAAATCTGCCATTTACAATTTTAATTTAACTAAAATTTTCAGTTAAACTAATAATTCAATCTAAACTATTTTCCCGTTAGATAGATTTTAAAAATCGAATCTTTATGTAATTTATCCATCACTAAATTTTATCCATATAAACAAATCTTTTGTTTACTGTAAATTCCTAAAGTTATATACATATACTTATTTATTTTTAATCTTACAGAACCTTATCATTTACAGTAAATTAAATACATATAATTTTGTTTAACAAAAAATTAAATTCGAAGCTAAATTTCCTTCAATAAATTATGTTTAGTAAAAATAATCAAAACAAGTTGATCAACCAATTTAATTACTTTAGATACATTATTTTAAAATAACTCACAGATTTAAAATGCGTATTTATTATAAAACAGAAATTATTTTCCCTGTTAAATTTCTTTCTTTTAAATCTAAATATATACACATGGATGTATTTTAAAATCTAGCAAAATAGAGATATGTTTTCTGTACATATTTTCAAATTCATATTCAAATCTAAATTGAATTGAATTTATTTCATATACCTCACTATGACCAAGAACAGCTCGTCGAACGCTGCCGTTGATTCGAACTCGTGGAGCCCTGCCACCATCGCCGCTTCGCGTGCCTCCTGCGAACACGCCGAAGCTTCCTCCATCACCAACCCACTGCACCCATCGCGACACCGCCCTGAATCCCCTGCCTCACGAAGTTCGCCGCGACCTCGACTTCTCCTGCGAATCCACTCGCCTCGAGACGAACGACGCGACTCCATCCCTCCACTCGCGCGAGCTTCTAGATCTTACGCGCTCGCTGACCGACCACGCGATGCTTTCGCCTTCGTGCTTCCAGGCGATCCCCCCTAGTCGCGACTGAAATTGACTTCTACCAGATGACGACATCGATTCACAACCCTAATTGCCAAGTTGTCTCGGCCGAGCTCCCTCACTTCAATTCGAATAAATGAAATTGGGGATGAGAACGAGAGTGAAGGGGGGTTTCGTATTTTAGAGAGAAGGGGGAAAACTTCGTTTATAAAATGAAGGGGAACGAACGAGAAGCTCGGCCATTATTCTCTTTGATTTTGAACGAGATTTGGAAACTGGAGGAAAAACGACTTTCATTTGTTTTCGTTCGAACAAATAGGAGAAGGTGGACGCCATTTTTTCTTCGAATTAATCTGCGAACGAAATGATTTCCTTTCGTGTATTTTATCAGAGAAGAAGGGGACAAGAGTACGCGATGATTCAGGGAATAGGTCGACGCAAATCAGATAATAGGCTGTCTGTTGATTTGTGTATAAATTTTATATTTTAAATTAAATCGATTAATTATTGTCCAGGCATTTTAATCTCGTACGATCACACAATGAATCCGAATGCTACGAAATTTGAAATCCGACAATAATTCAATATTACGGACCCAATGGAACTGGTTTCGTCGAATTCCGAGACAGTGCCCCGGAATGCTATTTTCAAATATCGATACGAACGATAAATTTCAAAACTGAACAGAATAGTTTCAAATTCGATTCTGAAGCTTCTATTATTCTCAGTATTATCAATACGAATTTTAAAAGCCTTTGAAATATTTTTCTTCGGCTTAAAATTGAAGATTCAAATTTTTATTCAACTTACAATAGAATACATTTTTTATAATTTAATCGTTAAATTCAAATTTATATCGGGGATTCAAATTAAATCATCGTTCAAATATTTAAAATAAATTAAAAATTCTCAATTTAATTTGTTCAAAATTCTGGATCGTTACAAGTGGTATATTCCCAATTTGGTAATGTGGCATGTTAAGTGTTGCTGATCATTTGTTGATCGAAGCATGGCTTTTGTGAAAAGCGTAGCTTTGTGGATGAGACTTCGTCGAACCTCACAACCCGAAATGGTCGAAACAGAAAGGATGCGGCAAGGTTGTTTGGGGGTAGCGCCCTCAGGGTATGTCTATATTCCTTCTGGAAAAAGGTGGTATCATGGTATGCAGCCCAGATACTTAACTTCTGTGGTTGCTGCAAATTTATTACTTTGTGGTTATTGGTGTTGAGGATCCTCGGATAAAGGTCGGTAATGACCGGGAATGACGTAGCTCGTGTGTGGAGTTATCTAGTTACAGCTTCATTGCACCAGAAGCGTGAGATAACTCGGCCTTGTATTGGTAGAGATCCGATTAGGTTCTCGGGGCATCCCTTCAGAGGCGTACCCATGTTATGTAGGAAGTTCCTTAGCCTGACCATTTGTTGGAAATCCAATCATCCAATTCGAGCCCTGTACGGTTTTAGTTGTATAATCTGCCATTTACTTATGGTAGTTTCATTTTCCAAAAGCATAGCGGATTTCTTTTTATTCCTTTGTGAAAATAACTGTTTTAAGATCTCACACCAGTTCCATGACTGACTCGGAGTTTATTGTTCCCTTTCTAAACTCTGGGTGCCAATAATTTTCCACACGGGCAGCCTAGAGTCAGGTTATCAGTTGTTCTGGAGCGAAGTCAGAAAAATATGCTGTGGAGATCAGGAGGCGAGCTGGATGGAGAGACGTATCACTTATATTATGTATTATCCACTGTGTATTCTGTGATGAGGACAAGTTTATATAACTGTCCAGTGTTTGAGTGTTGTTGTAAACTCTGATGATGTATTATATGAACTGATATAGTTCTTTGTTTAAAGATTATTCATTTATCTATTATATGTTGTTCCGCTGCGAATGTGAGATTCTGTTATTGTTTCTATTTCTTCCTCTTTCTTCTTCTACCTCTTTCTTCTTTAACCCTAATGATTCGATTTTCCGGCATTCGATTGTGCGGCATTTGATACAGTGGACGTATTAATGTCGACTTTCGAGCGTCAAAAAATTGGGTCGTTACAATTATATATATATATATATATTAATATTGATTTCATGGAAACAACAACAACAATAATATATATATATATATATATAATTTCGGTTTCTATTAGGCTGATTTTAATTATTTCATAGATTTCTTGTATCAGCTTTGTTCGTCGAATTCGTGCCAATCTTGATTTACTTTGGAATTCATGCTTGGATTCGAAACTCATCTCATTCTCGTTCATCTTTAGCCTCGAAAGGTGAGAAATCACTCACGATTGACGTTCTTATATTTATTAGATTTGATTTAAATTGAAACGACAATTGAAATATGCTGCTAAATTGAACTGTTAATTATTTGCCATGTATATGTATGCCATTATCTATAACCATTTATCTGTGACATCTGACACCATGATCTGTTATTTATATTTTATCTGCTATTAATGATATATGTCTGTTATTGATTTGTTGTATTATTATCATCATTGTTCTCACTCTACAAGTTCCCTATTAGTATAGAATTCCCTATGGTTTGAAATGATACATACCTGAACGATCTTGTAGAATAGGAGAAAATCGTTATGAGTTGAAATGATAAACCCAAGCGATTTTCATTTACTTTGAATTTGGGATTGCGGGTTGAAATGATATATACCCGTAAATATTTAAATTGCGGATTGAAATGATAAATATCTGTATCACTTGATAGGATAGAAAATTTTATACAGACACCGTTGGTCTATATATATTTTGAAAATGATTTCCAAGGTTTTGTAAGGAAATATTTGGTTTTAATAAATATTGATTTTTAGATATTATATATATAAATGTTATTTTTATAAAGGTTTAAATTTTAGATTTTTTTTAAATTTTATGTTTTGGAAATTTTAAATTTATAAGTTAGTTTTGAATATATAATTTCTATGATTTTTCTTATAATTTTACTATTTTTAAGTATATAAAATAAGTTTTTTCATAAATAAATTTAATTATAAGATTTAATTTAATAAAATTTAATTTAATTAGTACAAAATATGTTTTAAAATATTTATTTAAAAATTTATATTACTATTTTAAAATAGATTTATTACTTTAATAATAAAGGTTGGTAAAGAGAAATTAATGTTAACTTGGAATTTAAATTTTGTTAATGATTTAATTTAAATAAGCATTGATTCAGATTTACTGATTTGAGGTTTTGGAAGATATGATTTATAACCTTATTTGATGAAAAGTGATTAAATGAATATTCTCAAATTTAAATAAGATTGAGACTGAATATTTAATATTGATTTAAATTTAAAAATTGAGATTTTAATTAATTGTTATTTAAATTGATTAAGTGAATATTTTCCAATTTGAATAAAATGAGAGTTAAATGTGGAAATATAAGTAAATTTATATTGTAAATGTTTGAATATTCAAACTTGGATCTTTGAACTTTAAATTGAAATGGTTAAACTGGAATTGATTTAAATTGAATGTTGGAATTTAAGATGATCTGAATTGACTTGCAAAATTGGAGGAAACTATTTCATTATATAAAGTGTTATTATTTCAAAAGTGCTATGGTTTTGAAAGTGTTATGATTTTTGATAGTGTTACGATTCTGAAAATGATTATTATTTAAAGTGTATAATGATACTAAATTGATATGGTTTTAAATGATATGATATTTTGATATGAATTATGAACTGTTTGAAATGAAATGACCACGGTGTTATAATAACGTTTGGTTGTTAAAGAGACCGGGATCGGATATTGTCATACTCTCTGCCAATACCAAAAACCACTTTAACAACTATGTACGTGGTGGAGATTCCAGAATGAAGTAGGATGGTTTGGTGGCGATTCTATACATGGTATTTACGTAGCCCTGACTCCCGTGAGTCAACTTGATGCGGCTAAAACAGGAGCCACGCCGGGCAAAGTGAGGTCATTCCTCCTATCGGACACATTTCTTCGATTCCATTCTATTGCTTTTGTGATTTGATTGGGTGCACCCTTTTATTTTGGAAGTGTGTCACGAGGTGGGCGGTAGTAGCTGCTATGCGTTACCACCAGTCCGGATCTGCAAATGGTATATCAACCCTGGCATTGCCTCGAGTGCCTTGTCGCATGCCCTAGCGCTCCTTATACGAGTTTGTTTTGTACCATACCTATGTGATGTCCTCTGGGTAAACCTCCAGTTTACGGAGGAGTGTACGGCATTGTATAGACTACGGGAATATATAAAATGTGTTAAGGGGGATATGGGTAATGCCTCAACGCTATTTTAATACCTTTACTTTACAATAGACATATTATAATAGCGTATATTACTACATAGTGGATAGTTCCACGGATCCTTAGAGGATGGTTATCCCAAACATCCTTTGAGTTACTTGTATTTCAGTTGATATTTCACTTGAGTTGGATTTATTGATATAAGAATGTTAATCCTGACTCGAGTGTTTTGTGTTTTTCTTTACGCTCGGGTCAGACTCAGTGTCACAACATTAGAGACTCACCTTTGGAGTTGGAGCTTCGTTTGGAGATCCATCTACCTATTCAGTTTGTAGTTAATCAATTGACTCCTGTGATATACTATGATCTTGTATTTGACTATTGTATTAAGATATCTTTGTATTCGAGACTTCTGTTGTATCTTGTTTTGAATCTATTACATATATATAGTAACTTCATGAACTACCATTCTTTTGTTTCCGCTGCTTATTGTTATATTACTTTGTGTCTGTGATTCTGTGATTGATTTATTTACTGTATATGTTGAGTTTTGCCAAATATAAATTAACAATCTGATATTTTGAGCAATTCAAGTCCGACATGTGCGGATGCGAATATCATGAAATACCGGGTCGTTACAGTTGGTATCAGAGCTCTGGTTTAGGCAAAACTTAGCATATAGAGTAAATTTAATTGCAGAATCACCTTCGTTCGAGCTTGAATTTCTTTCCTCTTTGATTCAGAATTCTTTTGAACTTTGGAACCCTCCCCTTTGTTCTAAACTCCATCCTTGTTTCTCCCTAATCGTGTTTCCTTGATTTTGGAGCATCCCATAACTTCACTGAATGATTTGTAAAGGAGTGAAACTCCTTTACAACAGTCATTGATTCACTGAAGATTTATGTATTCTCGATTTAAATGCTGATATCTCTTGCTATGCCAGAATTCTATCTCTTGTGATCGGATGTTGATCTGCCTTAGAATTCTACATCGATCTTATTCTTGAAGTTACAGTTGACCCGGTTAAAGTCGCCCGCGATTTATATAAGTCTATCCATCTTTTCCCTTTTGTTATTTAATTATCTTATCTCCCTTTCGAGCCTATCTTCTAATCAGAATTCTCTTTGATTAGAGTTTCTCTAATTTGGATCTCTATCCTTGTTTTGGAATCCATTTTTGTATCATCGAGTGAGGGAGTGTATTTGTTATTAATATTAAAATGTTTTATATATTGTGTTGTTTGAGTTGTAAATGTTGATTTGGGATTTCGGTCGATTCGTCTAATGAACGCTATCGATAGGAATTCCAAAACACTTGAACAGAGCAAACTGACACAATATTTTTTTCAAATTTGGTTAATGAAATAAATTTTGTATGATTATATTTATATATATGTATAAGATTTTTCTGAAATTAAAATGATAAAATTTGATTTTCATTTATGGTTTTGAAAACCATTGACTATTGCAACATGATATAAATAAATGAAATTATAAAAACATGGTTATAATTTGGCTTTGAAATGAAATGAATTTAATTTAAGGATTTGAGAATTAAATTTACAGTGTTTTTCAAATTTGGGTTTCAAAGTCTAGAAAAAATAAAATATATTATTTATTTGAAAGTATTTTTAAATAGAAATCGTTTCCAAAGAATTTTAAAGGTTTTAAATCAGTACTCTCTTCGTTTGTCGCTGGAAAATAATTTCGGTGATGACTGCAGCATCATCGACATTCATTTTCGAGTCTCGAAGTGGAGAGGCCCCTTAGTAGCTTTGCTACGCTTTGTTTTGGGAAAATGGATTTTTTTTAAAATTCCTTGTGTATAATTTGATTTATAAAATATATGTGTATAATTATTTTAAAATAGTTGAAGAGAAACCGAAAGTTTGAATCTTCAATTTTGTATTAAGAAATGGTTTCAATTATTGAAATATAGCGAAATTTTGAATTATTGGAATATCTAAAATGATAAATGAAATTTAACCAACTTGAAATGGTTGAATTTGAATAAACCCTATGTGTATAATACTAAATTGCATTCTAATATATATAACTTGCCTAAAATATTCAAAAAGTTAAAATGTTAGAGTATAATAAAGGGTTGTACAAGAAGAATACTTAGGAAATAAATTGTTCAAACCAAAATCTGGCTTAATATAAATGTTGTAAATAAAAAGAAAATTTGTATAGTATTTAATTGCATTCAGAAACATTAATATAACTTATCTAGAAAAGTTTTAATGTAATTGGAATGTAATTGGATAGTATTCACTATGATATAAGTAATAGGATATCAAAAATGATATTTTGTTAAGGGAATATCTGATAATAAATTAAATAAATAAAAGAGAATAAATTTGTTGAATAATATATGGTTATATTATGTTTATTACACTTAATATATGTGGGAAATATGTTAAGTGAAATAAATTTGATAAATAAAGGAGAATGCTAGTTAAGAGAACAAATATAGACTTAAGAATAGTTTAAAGTGAATTTTAATGGAATCAACTTAGTTGAAGATAAATGGATAAAATAAATGAGTTAGTTTTAAAAAAAAATTGTTTGAAAGAAAAGTTGATAAAATGAAAGAAAATCAAATATTAAATTGAATGACTATCTATTTGTTGAATAAAATGGATTAAACCAAATTGTTGAATATTAATTTATCTAAAATTGAATTTTATATGGTTTGAATAGTTGAAGTTGAATGTTGAGGTAGAATTAACTATGGTTGATCAAATAGATTTAATAAATGAGTAAAATAAAACAAAATTTTGTTGTGAATTTTTGTTAATAAATGGGAAACAAATCAATTGGATAAAAATACATGGAAATGAAATCAATCAACTGTGAAAACAATAAATTTGATTGATTAAATATAATGAATTGGAATCAACTAATTGAGTATGAACCAATTTTAAAATAAATGGAGTTTATATAGTTAAAATTAATTTTGTATTGTTGTATTTCAATCTATTTTCTCTCTAGTTGTTTCTATTCTCCTACCTCCTTCTTTTCGGGGACGAAAAGTTTTGAGTGTAGGAGAGTGTAACGACCCGTAAATTTTAAAGGTTTTAATAACGTTAATAACTGAATTTTTGTGAATTTTTAAATAATATAATTTTGAAATAAAATTTTGATTTTTGTAATACGTCTATATAAACAGCAAATGGTAAAATTTTCATCAGATGGTATGCAAGTTTATTTAATTATGTAATTTTATTTCAATTTAAATCAGTTAATATTAGATGATAATAAAATGTTTTTCAAACTTGAATATTTTACATAATAAATTTGTAAATCATCTTCTGAGTGAGACGTCATATTTCGTTTCTCCAAATTCGGTACTGAATATCGACTTTTGATAGGATGATCGTATCGCCAATATCTGTGTACCGTTTCGATCGTCTCGTCGTGCTGATCTCCATAGAATATTCAATTGTCAATTTCGAAGTCCGGAAGATGGCAAAATCTATGGAACATTTTCCGTATCGGTTTCTGTTTGAGCCTTTTGGTCTTTTGTGCCCTTTCAGTTGTCTCTGGTACACCAATAGCCATTAGCTATTAGTATTTTCTGAAATACAACGTACCTTTTTTTTTGTTCTCACTGTATTCAATTTTACGTCAGTTCATTCATTGTTCTTGCCTGGTTAAAGAAATAATATTTATTATAGGTTTATAATTGCACTGTGCTTCTTTCTGTAGCCCACAATTTCTCTTCCTATTCCAATTTTTTTTCTCTTTTGCTGCCGTTTCAAAACCCATCCCTCCCTCTCTCAACCATCACACACCCCTCCTCAAGCCCAGCTCACCCTTATCCGCCCGCATCAAAGCCAACACCGACCGATCCCGCAAGCTCCTCCCTCTCCGGCCACAGATCCGCCATCTCCACCTGCCTCTCGCCATGGCATCACCAATACACCTCCTCCGCCATGCAGAGACCACACACAGCAAGCCATCCCCTCTGGTCGAACTTCCCATCCACCAAGCAGCACCTCACCGAACACCATCCTTCCTCCGCCTCCCCTGGCCATAGTCGTGGTCTGCCTTGCTTTGGTTCCACCCGTCCCGATCTCGATTCCATCTTTTCTTTATTTATATATTATATAGGTACGTTTTATATATTGTTAGTGCATATATTTATCTACTGAGTTAGTTGTGCATATAGTTTACATCTGGGAACGTATATATTTAGATCCGTATAGGTTAATGTATGTATATGCCTTGTTAGTATAATTATAAAGTTATATAGATTGTTGTTTTATTAATTTATATAAGTTACGTATGTTAGTATATATGTATTTTATATATTTACAGTAAATATATATTTACAGTTTATAGTTTAAAGTATATAAAGTTATCTATTTTACAAGGGTTATATCTATATTTGTTTAATTAAAACAATGATTTTTAATTATATATATTAATATTTTTTTTAAATTGAATATTTATTTCATCGAAACAAAAACAACAATAATATATATATATATATATAATTTCGGTTTCTATTAGGCTGATTTTAATTATTTCATCGATTCCTTGTATTAGCTCTGTTCGTCGAATTCGTGCCAATCTTGATTTGCTTTGGAATTCGTGCTTGGATTCGAAACTCATCTCATTCTCATTCATCTTTAGCCTCGAAAGGTGAGCAATCACTCACGATTAACGTTCTTATATTTATTAGATTTGATTTCAATTGAAACGATAATTAAAATATGTTGCTAAATTGAACTGTTAATTATTTGCCTTGTATATGTATGCCATTATCTATAACCTTTTACCTGTGACATCTGACACCATGATCTGTTATTTATATTTTATCTGCTATTAATGATATATACCTGTTATTGATACGTTGTATTATTATCATCACTGTTCTCACTCTACAAGTTCCCTATTAGTATAGAATTCCCTATGGTTGAAATGATACATATCAAAATGATCTTGTAGAATAGGAGAAAATCGTTATGGGTTGAAATAATAAACCCAAGCGATTTTCATTTACTTTGAATTTGGGATTGCGGGTTGAAATGATATATACCCGTAAATATTTAAATTGCGGATTGAAATAATAAATATCCGTATCACTTGACCATAGGATAGAAAATTTTATACAGACACCGTTGGTCTATATATATTTTGAAAATGATTTCCAAGGTTTTGAAAGGAAATATTTGGTTTTAATAAATATTGATTTTTAGATATTATATATATAAATGTTATTTTTATAAAGGTTTAAATTTTAGATTTTTTTTAAATTTTATGTTTTGGAAATTTTAAATTTATAAGTTAGTTTTGAAAATATAATTTCTAATATTTTCTTATAATTTTACTATTTTTAAATATATAAAATAAGATTTTTCATAAATAAATTTAATAATAAGATTTAATTTAATAAAATTTAATTTAATTAGTACATAATATGTTTTAAAATATTTATTTAAAAATTTATATTACTATTTTAAAATAGATTTATTACTTTAATAATAAAGGTTGGAAAAGAGAAATTAATGTTAACTTGGAATTTAAATTTTGTTAATGATTTAATTTAAATAAGCATTGATTCAGATTTACTGATTTGAGGTTTTGGAAGATATGATTTATAACCTTATTTGATGAAAAGTGATTAAATGAATATTCTCAAATTTAAATAAGATTGAGACTGAATATTTAATATTGATTTAAATTTACAAATTTAGATTTTAATTAATTGTTATTTAAATTGATTAAGTGAATGTTTTCCAATTTGAATAAAATGAGAGTTAAATGTGGAAATATAAGTAAAATTTATATTGTAAATGTTTGAATATTCAAACTTGGATCTTTGAACTTTAAATTGAAATGGTTAAACTGGAATAGATTTAAATTGAACGTTGGAATTTAAGATGATCTGAATTGACTTGCGAAATTGGAGGAAACTATTTCATTATATAAAGTGTTATGATTTCAAAAGTGCTATGGTTTTGAAAGTGATATGATTTTTGATAGTGTTACGATTCTGAAAATGATTATTATTTAAAGTGTATAATGATACTAAATTGATATAGTTTTAAATGATATGATATTTTGATATGAATTATGAACTGTTTGAAATGAAATGACCACGGTGTTATAATAACATTTGGTTGTTAAAGAGACCAGGATCGGATATTGTCATACTCTCTGCCAATACCGAAAACCACTTTAACAACTGTATACGTGGTGGAGATTCCAGAATGAAGTAGGATGGTTTGGTGGCGATTCTATGCATGGTATTTACGTAGCCCTGACTCCCGTGAGTCAGCTTGATGCGGCTAAAACAGGAGCCACGCCAAGCCAAGTGAGGTCATTCTTCCTATCAGACACATTTCTTCGATTCCATTCTATTGCTTTTGTGATTTGATTGGGTGCACCCTTTGATTTTGGGAGTGTGTCATGAGGTGGGCGGTAGTAGCTGCTATGCGTTACTACCAGTCCGGATCCGCAAATGGTATATCTACCCTGGCATTGCCTAGAGTGCCTTGTCGCATGCCCTAGCACGCCTTATACGAGTTTGTTTTGTACCGTACCTATGTGATGTCCACTGGGTAAACCTCCAGTTTACGGAGGAGCATACGGCATTGTATAGACTATGGGAATATATAAAATGTGTTAAGGGGGATATGTGTAACGCCTTAACGCTATTTTAATACCTTTACTTTACTGTAGACATATTATAATAGCGTATATTACTACATAGTAGGTAGTTCCACGGATCCTTAGAGGATGGTTATCCTAAACATCCTTTAAGTTACTTGTATTTCAGTTGATATTTCACTTGAGTTGGATTTATTGATATAAGAATGTTAATCCTGACTCGAGTGTTTTGTGTTTTGCTTTACGCTCGGGTCAGACCGAGTGTCACAGCATTAGAGACTCACCTTTGGAGTTGGAGCTTCACTTGGAGATCCATCTATCTATTCAGCTTGCAGTTATTCAGTTGACTCCTGTGATATACTATGATCTTGTATTTGACTATTGTATTGAGACTTCTATGTATTCGAGACTTCTGTTGTATCTTGTTTTGACTCTGTTACGTATATATAGTAGCTTCATGAACTACTATTCTTTTGTTTCCGCTGCTTATTGTTATACTACTCTGTGTCTGTGATTATGTGATTGATTTATTTACTGTATATGCTGAGTTTTGCCAAATATAAATTAACAATCTGATATTTTGAGCAATTCAAGTCTGACATGTGCAGATGCGAATGGCACGAAATACCGGGTCGTTACAAAAATTCTAATCAACTCCAAACAGATCGTTGTTTATACTCAAAAAGGTTGCAAACGCCATTTTGAACACAATGGAAGTGGTCTCAAGTTCGGATTCGACCGTTTATAAAAAGTCACATTTTGGACTTTAAATTCAACTAACGATGCTGGCGCAGCGGATTAATCAAAACGATGTAAAACGGTGAATGTAGTAATCGGTGGATTGGAAGATACTGAAATGCCCAAATTCGTTGATCCGAAGATACCGAATTCTAGCTATCCCGAACTCGTTGATCGTGCACGATACCGGGTTCAAAGATCTTCAATTCTTCAAGCGTTGATCAAGCGCACTTGATTCCGCGAATCGGCTTCTACAATCGTTGAATCGAGCGCACTCGATTATCCGAAAGAGGAGATAGGAGATTACACTCAACTACCAATTTAAATTGAAAGCACAAAGCTAACAAAAGAGAATTTTATTCAATATTCAACAACCTTTTACAAATGAGAGACCTGGCCTATTTATAGGCGATTTACAACTCACACAAAAAAACAACAAAAAAATTTCACCAACTCCTAATTCGGTTCCGACTTAACAACGTCTCCGACTTATCATAAGTCGTACACGACTTACAACAGACGACATATGAAAACAGATGACTTACGACTTATAACAGTTGCGACCTACGACTTAGTATAAGTCGTACACGGCTTATCAATAGATTCAGCTTTCATCAGCGGCAGGGATTATCTCGGTCTAAGAATCAACGGCATCCAGCTGTAACGACTTAAAGATAAAGACCTTGCGACTTAAGAAACATGACTTCGCGACCTAAGACCAAAGCATCTTCACGCGACTTAAGAAAATCAATGGCAGAGATTAACTCATTAGAAGATTCAACGGTATCCAGAGCTTTGCGACCTAAAACAAAAGCGGCATCAGGAATCAACGTCTTAAGGAAATCAAAGACAGAGATTAACTCGGCAGACACATCAACGGCATCCAGGGCTTCGCGACTTAAGATTAGACTTTGCGACTTAAGAAGCCTAACTCCGCGACCTAAGTCTGTACGACTTAAAACTTCGCGACTTAAGAACATAGCCTCTGAACCCTCTTCATGCGACCTTAGTTCCTTGCGACCTAACTTAGGTCGTTCCATTTTAGCTCGTAGTACCTTTAACTCGTTGAGTCGTTCCAGCGTTCTACCTTCCAACTCGTTACGTCGTAGACATCCTTCCATAAGTCGTGAGCGACCTAAAAAACCATTAGGTCATGAGCGACTTAAATCTTCAGCTTTCAACAAATTAGGTCGTAACTCGTCATCAGTAGGTCGTCCCTTGGCTACATGACCTAACTGCTTGCTATCTCGCTTATCTTCCTTAAGTCGTACCAATGACTTATAAGCTTTGTTAGGTCGTAGGCTTTTCTCCCTGACTTGGTTAAGTCGTAACCCTCCCCCGTTAAGTCGTAGCTCCTCCTCACGTGGCTCCTTAGGTCGTAGACGACCTACAACTTCGACGTTAGGTCGCAAAGCTTGGTCACGACTTATGCCTTTGACAAATGAGGGTTGCGCTGCATCATCCTCCCCAGGTTGAGAAAAATTCGACCTCGAATTTGTAAATTCTTCTCTATCAGCTCGTTCATCTCCGTGATATGGTACGAGATGTTTAACATTGAACACATCAGACGTATACACATCATCTGGCAGCTTCAGTTTATAAACATTTTCATTGATTCGTTTCACAACTTCCACCGGACAAATTTTTCGTGCTTTCAATTTATTGTAAGCGCCTACCGGAAAACGATCTTTTGTTAACACTGCATAAACCAAATCACCTTCATGAAATTCAACACTTCTTCGTTTCAAATCTGCAGATTGTTTATATTTCTCATTTGCTTTCTCTAATCATTCTTGAACAATTTTATGACATTCCGTCAGCCCTTCAACAAAATCAGCAGCTTTCTTAATTGTTCCCTTTGAGTGTGGTATCACCGTTAAATCCAACGGTCCTTTCGGTAAGCTCGAATAGACAATCTGGAATGGACTGAACCCAGTACATCGATTCACAGCATGATTATGGGCAAACTCTGCCTAGCATAACTTCACATCCCAACTCTTCAGATTATCTTGTACAAGACACCTCAGCAAGTTTCCCAATGATCTGTTTACCACCTCAGTCTGTCCATCTGTCTGCGGATGATAAGCGCTGCTAAAGTTCAACTTCGTTCCCACCATCTTCCACAAACTTAACCAAAAGTGACTCAGAAATCGAGTATCTCTATCCGACACAATAGATTCTGGCAATCCATGAAGTCGATAGATCTCCTTGAAAAACAACTGAGCAACATGAACAGCATCTGCCGTCTTCTTACAAGCAATAAAATGTGCCATTTTCGAAAATCTGTCAACCACCACATAAATGGAATCATTACCACGTTGCGTTCTCGGTAACCCCAACACAAAGTCCATACTGATATCCACCCATGGTTTTACAGGCACGGGTAACGGCATATATAAACCAGCATTAGTCGCAGTTCCTTTCGAAACCTGACAAATATGACAACGCTCCACAAACCTCTCTACCTCTTTCCTTATCGATGGCCAAAAGTAGGACTGTGAAATCAACTGTAAGGTACGGTCTCTCCCAACATGTCCCTCTTCGTGTAACTCCTTGATAATCTTCATTCTCAGACTACCCTCCGGTATGCACAATCGATTTCCTTTAAAAAGAAAGCCATTAACCATCATAAACTCATTCGTCTCTCCCTCCTCGACTTTATCAACAAACATTGCAAAGTAAGTATCATCGGTAAATAATTCTGGCAATATTTCAAACCCCGTCACTTCAACCTTCAATGTAGTTAACAAGTGATTTCTTCTACTCAACGCATCCGCAACACGATTCGTCACTCCCGACTTGTGTTTCACAACAAATGTAAATTGTTGCAGATATGCAATCCACGATGCATGTCTCGCTGAAATCTTGTCTTGCCCTTGCAAATGTTTCAATGCCTCGTGATCAGTATACAGAACAAACTCCTTCTGAAATAGATAGTGTCTCCAGTGTTTAATAGATTGTACAACAGCATAGAATTCCACATCATACGTACTGTACCTCATCTTCGCTCCTGACAACTTCTCACTGAAATATGCAATTGGACGTCCCTTCTGACTCAACACTCCTCCAATTCCAACCTTGGATGCATCAGTATGTAGTTCAAACACTAACTGAAAATCTGGTAATATTAGAATTGGTGCAGACGTCAAAAGTTCTTTGATTCGCTCAAAAGCAACCCTGGTTTCCTCCGTCCATGCAAATTGTTTACCCTTCATGCAATCAGTAACAGGTGCCATCACACTACTAAAGTGTGGTATAAACCTTCGATAGAATGAAGCCAACCCGTGAAAACTACGAACTTCCGTTATCGTCTTGGGCTGCGGCCAATCTCTGATTGCCTCAACTTTACTTTGGTCCACTTGTATACCTTCCTTCGAGACAACATACCCTAGAAATAAAACGCTATGCGTCATGAACACGCATTTTTTCGTTGTTGCATAGAATTGTTCTTGTCGCAATACCATCAGCACTTCTCTAAGATGATTCAAATGTTCCTCTGGACTCCCACTGTAAATCAGAATATCATCGAAATACACCACCACAAACTTCCCAATGAATGGTCGAAAAATCTGATTCATCACCCTCATGAAAGTACTCGGTGCATTTGATAAGCCAAATGGCATAACCAACCATTCGTATAGACCCTCCCTGGTTTTAAAAGCAGTTTTCTACTCATCGCCTGGTCTGATACGAATTTGATGATATCCGCTCTTCAAATCAATCTTTGAAAATATAGTAGCTCCGCTTATTTGATCTAACAAGTCATCCAACCTCAGCATTGGAAATCTATATCTCACAGTAATCTTATTCAATGCTCGACTGTCAGTGCACATCCGAAACGTCCCATCCTTCTTGGGTACCAATAAAGCTGGTACAGCACAAGGACTCAGACTCTCCTGCACACGCCCCTGCTCAAGCAATTCCTCTACCTGCCTCCGCAACTCTTCATGTTCCTTCGGACTCATTCGATAATGTGGTCTGTGTGGCAACACAGCACCTGGAACAAGATCTATCTGATGTTGTATATCCCTCAACGGTGGCAATTCCATTGGTAACTCCTCTGGAAATACATCGTCAAATTCTTTCAAAACTGGTTTAACTTCTTTTGGAATTTCAACCTCTTTACTGCTCTCTCGTCCAATCAACAAGAATACTTCAGGCTCTTCCTCAACCTCCTTAACAAACTCTTTCATAGATAATAAAGTTTTTAGCTCTTCAATCTCTTCTGACTTACTTTCTCCTTGTGATCTCTTCTTTGGAACTAGGATAATTTTCGTGCCTTCAAACATAAAACTGTAGCTATTGGTCCGACCTTCATGTTGTACTGCTCGATCATACTGCCATGGTCTTCCCAATAATAAGTGGCAAACATCCATTTCTACTACATCACACCAGATTTCGTCTTTGTATTTCTTCCCAATAGAGAATGGAACACGAACTCGTCTATCCACTTTCACTTCTCCTCCTTTTCTCAACCATGCTAACTTGTATGGACTCGGATGTTTCTCTGTCTTTAATTTCAACTTTGTCACAGCTTCGGTTGAAATAATATTATCACAGCTTCCTGCGTCAATCACAAACTTACACACCTTCCCCAGAATAGTACATGTTGACTGAAAAATATTACTTCTCAACCAACTAGCTTCCTCCTGCTTCGGTGTTAAACACGATCTCCTCAGCATTAGATTACAACCTTCATCTCCTGACGCAATATCCTGTTCATCTTCCTCAACTGGACTAGAACACTCCCCATCAACATCCTCATCTTCAACTTCTACAATCATGGTTCGTTTCTTCGGCTTTGGACACTCATTGCTTTTATGACCCAATTCCTGACAATTGTAACATTTGAAACCATTGTTAACCCTTGCCTTCTCAGCCTCCTTCACCACCGGTTTACTGTTAGGTTTAGACAAATTAGAACTTCCACTAACACCCTTCATTTGATTGTTGGAACTAGTAAACACACCACCTCCTCGTCGTCCCTGCTTCTCCCAAGCCAACGCTTTCTGATGTGCCTCTGCTACAGATCTTGGATCGAACATATTAACCATATCCTGGATCTGCATTCGTAGTCCCCCGACAAATCTAGCTGTCAGTTGTTCTTCCGTCTCCATAATATCAATTCGAGCAATCAGTTGGTAAAATTCATCAGCATAGTCATTAACTGTCTTCGTGCCCTGCCTCAAGTTCTGCAAACGTTGATACATCAAAGATTGATAATTGTATGGTAAGAACGTTGCTTTCATCAATTTCTTCATCTTCTCCCAAGATTCAACTTTTGACTTTCCCATCCGATCACGTGTAAGTTTGGTCTGCTGCCACCATGCCAAAGCTCTACCCCTCAGCCTCGTAGCAACCAACTTCACTCTACGATGTTCTAGAACTTCTTTGAAGTCAAAAATCTCTTCAACATTAGCTACCCAATCTAGAAACTCCTCCGCTTGCATACCACCTTTGAATTCAGGAATTTCAGTCTTCATCCCCGTCTCCCACTTGTGATCATACTCAGAGTAGTTTCTTCCTTGTCCTCGTCCTTGTCCTCGAACACTACCACCATCATACTCTTCTTCAAAGTCAGATGTATATCGTTGTCTATCTCGTCCACCCACATCTCTACTACCATTACGTCTTCCACCATCATCCCTTCTATCTACATTCCTCCGTTCTCGATCATTCACGTTCCTCCCACGCCCTTGATCATTTTCAACACTTCTGTCTCGATTGGAATGTGGCGAGACTCTACTACCCCCATGGTTAGATTCAGGTGAAACCTTCTCCGGTTTTGATTCATCTCCGTCATAAGCTTCTCTAACCGGCCAATTCCTTCCTTAAGCTTTTCACTAAAGTTTTCATTGATTCTTTGCTCCATCTCATCAGCCTCTTCTCTTCGATACAAAGCTTCAATGTTTTGATGTCGATTGGCTCTCCTTGGCGGCATGATTGAATTCTTCCAAACTCTTCAACACTTCAAATTCAAACACTTTTCGGACTTTGATCCAAAATGAAACGGATCGAAAACTTCCACTTTGTAGCAAATCGCGATGAACACGATGGACAAAGTTTCGGCTTCCAATACAAATTCGAACAATCAATCTTCGAACAAGCTCTTCTTACTCTCGGCCGTGATAAACAACCTCCAATCTTCACTTCAACTTTAAAATGAATAGGCTCCAAGTCTCGATCTAGCTATGATTGGCTAGAACAAGCTCTGATACCAAACTGGCGCTGCAGATTAATCAAAACGATGTAAAACGGTGAATGTAGTAATCGGTGGATTGGAAGATACTGAAATGCCCAAATTCGTTGATCCGAAGATACCGAATTCTAGCTATCCCTAACTCGTTAATCGCGCACGATACCGGGTTCAAAGATCTTCAATTCTTCAAGCGTTGATCAAGCGCACTTGATTCCACGAATCGGCTTCTACAATCGTTGAATCGAGCGCACTCGATTATCCGAAAGAGGAGATAGGAGATTACACTCAACTACCAATTTAAATTGAAAGCACAAAGCTAACAAAAGAGAATTTTATTCAATATTCAACAACCTTTTACAAATGAGAGACCCGACCTATTTATAGGCGTTTTACAACTCACACAAAAAAACAACAAAAAAAATTCACCAACTCCTATGTCGGTTCCGACTTAACAACGTCTCCGACTTATCATAAGTCGTACACGACTTACAACAGACGACATATGAAAACAGATGACTTACAACTTATAACAGTTGCGACCTACGACTTATTATAAGTCGTACACGGCTTATCAATAGATTCAGCTTTCATCAGCGGCAGGGATTATCTCGGTCTAAGAATCAATGGCATCCAGCTGTAACGACTTAAAGATAAGACCTTGCGACTTAAGAAACATGACTTCGCGACCTAAGACCAAAGCATCTTCACGCGACTTAAGAAAATCAATGGCAGAGATTAACTCGTTAGAAGATTCAACGGTATCCAGAGCTTTGCGACCTAAAACAAAAGCGGCATCAGGAATCAACGTCTTAAGGAAATCAAAGACAGAGATTAACTCGGCAGACACATCAACGGCATCCAGGGCTTCGCGACTTAAGATGAGACTTTGCGACTTAAGAAGCCTAACTCCGCGACCTAAGTCTGTACGACTTAAAACTTCGCGACTTAAGAACATAGCCTCTGAACCCTCTTCATGCAACCTTAGTTCCTTGCGACCTAACTTAGGTCGTTCCATTTTAGCTCGTAGTACCTTTAACTCGTTGAGTCGTTCCAGCGTTCTACCTTCCAACTCGTTAGGTCGTAGACATCCTTCCATAAGTCGTGAGCGACCTAAAAAACCATTAGGTCATGAGCGACTTAAATCTTCAGCTTTCAACAAATTAGGTCGTAACTCGTCATCAGTAGGTCGTCCCTTGGCTACATGACCTAACTGCTTGCTATCTCGCTTATCTTCCTTAAGTCGTACCAATGACTTATAAGCTTTGTTAGGTCGTAGCCTTTTCTCCCTGACTTGGTTAAGTCGTAACCCTCCCCTGTTAAGTCGTAGCTCCTCCTCACGTGGCTCCTTAGGTCGTAGACGACCTACAACTTCGACGTTAGGTCGCAAAGCATGGTCACGACTTATGCCTTTGACAAATGAGGGTTGTGCTGCATCAGATGCTATATGTAAATTCAACATTTAAATATATAATCGTAAAATATGTGGGTTGTTACGGACTCTCCTCCTTAAAGAAATTGCGTCCTCGTAATACTTAAGAAGAAAATAAAGAGTAACAACCACTCTTAGGCATAACAACACAAAAGAAAAATTTGAAGTAAGAAGTTCACCTTAAGGAGCACGTGAGAGTAAGTCTGAATGTGTTCGCTCGATGAATTCTCTAAATTCCCAAGAATAATCCTTAGGATTTGAGGACCATTGGACTTTCACAAGCGGGACATCTTTATTACGAAGGCGTTTAACCTCCATAGCAATGGTTTGAATAGGATGTTGCTCATAAGTCAAATTAGGTGAAATCTCAATTTCTTCAATAACATCGGGCTCAAGAATAGAATTGGATTCTCTAAGGCATTTTCATAGTTGAGAAACGTGGAATACATCATGAATAGCAAAAAATTGAGCCAGTAATAAAAGGTGATAAGCCACGAAACCAATGCGTTCGGTTATGGGAAATGTGCCAATATATCGAGGTGCTAATTTTCCCGATCGACTAAAATGCACAACACCCTTCATAGGTGAAACACGAATGAATACCAAATCTCTCACAGAAAATTCCAAATTCCTTCTTCGGTTATTGGCATATGATACTTTGAGCTTCTTTCATCCTATGACGAATAAGGTCAATCTTTTCTGTGGCTTCACGAATAAAATCTGGACCTAAAACTAGCTTCTCACCAGCTTCAAGCCAACACGAAGGAGATCGGCATGGCCTTCTGTAGAGTGCCTCGAAATGTGCCATACCAATACTAGATTGGAAGATATTATTATAAGAAAACTCAACAAGAGAAATATGATCTTCCCAACTTCCACCAAAATCAAGAACACATGCACGAAGGAGATCTTCAAGAGTTTGATTCACACGCTCTATTTGTCCATCGGACTGAGGAGGATAAGCGATACTAAAATTAAGCTTCGTTCCCAAAGATTTTTGAAGACCCTTCCAAAATCCACTAGTAAATAATGGATCACGATCGCTAACAATAGAAGTAGGAACTCTATGCAATTTAACGATTTCTTTAACATAGAGTTTGGCCAAAAGAGGTACGGTCCGATTAGGCTGAACGGGAATAAAATGGGCGGATTTTGTAAGTCTATCTAAAATCACCCATAGACTGTCATGACCCGAACGAGAATGGGGAAGACTGTCAATAAGGTCCAAGGAAATTTGATCCCACTTCCAAACTGGAATGTCCAAAGGTTGCAATAACCCACCGGGCCTTTGATGCTCGGCCTTAACAAGTTGGCAAGTCATGCAACACTTAATAAAGTTAGCAATATCACATTTCATTCCATCCCAATAATAAAGTCGTTTCATGTCTGCATACATTTCACTACTACCGGGATGAATGGTAAATTTAGAATGATGAGAATCTTCTAAAATGTCTTTACGAAGATCACTCATACTTAGCACAATAAGTCTACCAAATTTTCGAATGCCTCCACGAGCATCGATCTCAAAGTTTTTCAAACCAACTACATCAATTTTATACCTACAACTTTGGCTAAGATGAACCAATTCGAGATCGTGCTTTTGAGCTTCAAGAATGCGGTCTAAAAGAGAAGGATGAGCCTCAAGACTACATAAAACAAGAGATGAACATGAATCGGATTCACGATCTCGAATCTCACAAGTAGACAAAGTCTCGAGATCATTCCATTCGGATATCATCATGGAAACAACCGCTTGTTGCTTTCGGCTAAGGGCACCGACAACACGATTTCCCTTTCCGGGAGTATAGAGAATATCAAGATCATAAGATGCAAGGAATTCGAGCCAACGTTGTTGATGCAAATTAAGTTCCTTTTGAGAGAATAAATACTTCAAAGATTTATGATCGGTGTAGAGAACAAATTTCTCTCCCAAAAGATAATGACGCCAAATTCTAAGGGAGAAAACAATGGCCGCGAGCTCTAAATCATGAGTAGCATATCTAGTCTCGACAGACTACAATTGCCTGGAAGCATAAGCGATGTGACGACCGCCCATAACCCCTGCACTGAACCTAGAGAAAGTGCGCTGTAAAGTGTGCCAGGCAGCCATGGACGATGGTCAGGGTAAATAAAAACAACAGAATCTATCGTATTACTCACAGCGCATGGACAAAATATAATAGAACATACATATAGTGAAGCTTCACAGAATAGAACCTCATCAATAAAACTTCATAATAGTTGAATACAACATCTGAATAGTCAATACAACAAGCCTTACTACATAACACTCAGAGAAATTACAAACAGCGGAACACCCAGTACATATAATAAGAAGATAATATGCAACCCTCCAGCTCGTCTTCGATATCAATACCGTGGAAAGCAAGAACAACACCTGTCACCTGCTACCTAGTCTGCCCGTCCCAAAATGGACGAACAGCCCAAGGCAATAAGAGTTAAAACATAAAGCCTTGAGTCAGACAACAGTCTTAGTGAGCAGTAAATTAACTAACAACATACCAAAAGAGCATAAAGGAAAAGGAATAGGAATACAACCCTCCCACTCCACCTCTTTCTACAGTGATAGCCCCAGACACACACTAAGTAGAAGCAAACATAGCAAAACACACAATTTAAGATAAAGCAATTATCACTCGAGTCAAGGGCGATGTTTTCCAAGTACAAACCCCCAAGGCCTAAACCAAGATCAGATAAGCACCCAGAAAATACCGCTCTTGAGACCGAATGACGATACAACCAAACATCCATGACTCTGGCTATCACTATTATCATTGCCTTGATATCATCGTTAATTAAATGACCGACACATTCTTTCAACCGTCCGTCAAGGGCTAATGGAAACCCCGGTTCTAGACATAACTCTGCACGTCATCGTGACCCGTGCCTAGGACTATCGAATCTGCCCAGAGTACTTGACTATCAATCATTAGCCTTCAGGGACTATCGAATCTGCCCAACGTACTCTTGCTTTGAGCATGCTAGAACCTTCAACAACGATAAGATCTCAGCCTTCTAGTCATCGTCCTCTATGACTATTTCCATACTAGCTCAAGCGCCTCTCGAGCAAACCATTATCCTCAAACTCGAACATTTCACCGAGTTATCAACATGCTTGGAATGATCCAGTCTGGATTAGACCAAGACTATCTCATATCATTCCTCGCTTCATCACATCCTCGCAAAGCTTCATCCCAATATCATCATCATCAAATCTATGCATAAGAGCTTCATCATCCGCTACATATGCCACGAGCAGCTTCTCCAATTCAAGAGCCTTTCCCTTACCTTTTGAATCATCTTCGACCAACTTGTCTAAATCAAATCATCAATCATCTAATTCATAGCAATCAATCAAGTCAAACATTAATCCAAGTAATCAAGCATTCAAATATAAGCTAAATGGACAATTATAACAATAATGGCAATTTCATAATTAAAGAGTCAAAAGTCTAACAAGCATGAAAACATGAGCAATATCTCTATAATCTTGATGAATGAACTTACATAGGTTAACATGTAGTAAAATGGATGTCAAATCATCATGAGCAATGGATCTATATGGATCTACACATATGATTAGGAAAATGCATGGAAATCTCTACTTTAACACCAAATCAAGCCAACGATCCGATATACTCCTTTGGATCCGTGTGAGAGATAATCACCACTCACCAAATCACCTAAACACCTCAAAAGAAACCCACTTCAGATCTGGACAGCGAAGGATCTAACTTGATCTATCACCAATCCGCTTCAAACGATGAAATCTCACTTCAATGGATGTAGATCTTCAATATAAGCTCTTGAATCTTCAATTTGATCTTCAACTTGGATGGATGGAATCACTAGATTAGAGTGGAGAAAAGAAGTGAAGAAGTGTAGAAGTCGAGCTCTCAAAATAGCAGCACTTCGTCGCTTCAAAATCCGGATCCCAAAAAATGAAGCAAAGCCCTCCTATTTATAGCTGAAATCCTCCTTACGTCGTCCACTCGGAGTTAGGTTGTCCACGACTTACGACCTAAACCCCACGACCTAAAACCTTCGACCTAACTAAATCCAGCCGACCTAACTCAAAAGCGCTTAGTGACCTAACCCAGATCACGACCTAACGCGTGTGCCTCTTCGACCTAAGACTTAGCGCATCAGCGCACGACCTAGCGACTTAACAACATGAGTCCTCACGCAACTTAACACATGCCGACCTAATTCCTAGGTCGCTCACGACTCAGCGACCTAACTCCTTAACCCTTCACGCGACCTAAAACAATGCGCATTCACGACCTAACTATGTCACGACTTACGACTTAGTGGGCCTGCGACTTAACTAATCTTAGGTTGTCTACGACCTAACAAATCAACCACTACGCGACCTAACACTGACACGCTTCCTTGCGACCTAACAACTCACGCGACCTACGACTTAGCAAACACGCGACCTAACATACACTAACTCTCTAACAACTGTGCTAACCCTTAGGTCGCTAATTCCTATAGGTCGCTCACTGCTACCACCAGCTTCTTAGGTCGTTGCCGACCTAACTTCCTTAGGTCGCTAACTCGCCCCAGTTTACTTATGCCGCAACTCTTAGGTCGGTCAAGTCCTATAGGTCGTCCCAAACCACCCTACGACCTAAACCAATACGCTAACTACTAAGTCGGTCATTTCCTTAAGTCGTTCACTCGACCTAAGCCACCCCATACGACCTAATTTTTCCCCGACTTATCCCAATGCCTAGGTCGCTCCAAACCTTCCTACGACCCAAGACTTAGTCTCTAGACGACTTATCATCAATGCGACCAATTGTCAACTGTTTTACGATGTTTCGATCCGTAAAAATACGGGTCGTTACATTCTCTCCCCCTTAGGAATTTCGCCCCCGAAATTCCAAACAAACAAGAGCAAACAAAGGCTATTCTGCATGCCTACCATCCACAGCAATCAACACACCATGCATCCAATTCTAGCTTAGCATGCAGAATTCTAAAGCTTAGAACAAGTTACAATGTCGTTAGATGACACGACACCTTAGGGCCATAACTTGAAGAGTTCGGGATGAGCTGCTTTCATCCTCTCTTCCACCTCCCATGTACAGTCGTTATCATCATCACTCCATTGTATCTTGAGCAACTTAACTACCTTCCTCCTAAACTGTTTCGTGTCGGTTTCCACAACACGAAGCGGCTTACGAGATCTCTTATCGACTGGATCAACTTCGAAATCTTCACAGCTATCAGCAGAAACCACTGTATTCGAGTCGTGCACATACTTCCGTAGATACGATACGTGAAAAACATTATGCACACTCGACATCTTCTCGGGTAACTCCAATCTGTAGGCGAGCTTTCCAATTCGCTCGATGATCGGAAATGGTCCAACAAATCTCGGAGTCAATTTTCGTTTCTTCCCGAATCGAATAACATTCTTCAGTGGAGAAATCTTCACAAAAACCATATCACCAACGTCGAATTCCAAATCCTTACGACGCTTATCGGCATAGCTTTTCTGCCGGTCTTGGGCTGCCTTCATTCGTTGCCGAATGATCTCTATGTAATCTGAAGTCTGTCGAATCATCTCTGGCCCAAGTATCAGCTTTTCTCTAGTCTCTAACCAACATGTCGGAGAGTTACACGGTTTTCCATACGGTGCCTCATACGGTGCCATACCAATGCTTGACTGGTAACTGTTGTTATATGCAAATTCCACCAAATGAAGATGATCTTCCCATGATCCTCCGAAATCTAAAACACAAGCTCTGAGGAGATCTTCCAAAACTCGGTTGACTCTCTCGGTCTGACCATCTTTTTGAGGGTGATAAGCTGTACTCAAACACAACTCGGTTCCCAAAACTTCCTGGAAGCTCTTCCAAAATCCACTAGTGAACAATGGATCTCGATCGCTCACTATACTCTTCGAAATACCATGGAATCGAACTATCCACTTAACATACAACTCTGCCAACTTTGATGCAGTCCTAGTCGATCGAACAGGAATGAATCTTGCACTCTTAGTCAGACGATCTACGATGAGCCAAATCCCTTCATTTCACGTTCTTGTTCTAGGTAGTCCATCAATAAAATCCATCGATATCTGCTCCCACTTCCATGTAGGAACTTCTAATGGTTGAAGCAATCCACTTGGCTTCTTCTGTTTGGCTTTTACCAACTGGCAGTTCATACACTTGGAAATAAAATTTCCAACATCCTTCTTCATACCTTCCCAGTAATAGGTTCTCTTCATATCCCGATACATCTTATTTCCACCTGGATGAATTGTCAGCTTCGAGTGATGACTTTCCTTCAGAACTTCACTTCTCAATTCATCTATATCGGGAACAACTAGTCGTCCTTGCTTCCGAAGCCAACCCTCTCGATCGACCTCGAATCCTTTATCCTTTTCTGGGTCCATTCCAGATTCCAAATCACAGATAATCTTGACAAGCTTATCGTCTCGCTTTTGGCTCTCGCCAATCCTTTCCACAAGAGTCAGTCTTATCGATAAGTTTGCCAACATCTCAGGTTCCAATTCACATCTAGGCCTGAAGTCAAATCCAGCTAAATACTCGAGATTCTTCCATTCTGAAAACATGGCTCCCAATCCCGCATGTCTTCGACTTAACGCATCTGCCACTGCGTTACCCTTTCCCGGAGTATAGGCTATACCAAAGTCATATGATGCTAAAAACTCTAGCCACCGTTGCTGCCGAAGATTCAAATCCTTTTGGGAGAAAAGATACTTCAACGACTTATGATCCGTAAACAACTCGAATCGAACTCCCAATAGATAATGTCTCCACATCTTCAGAGCAAAAACAATCGCCGCTAACTCCAAATCATGAGTCGGGTAATTCCTTTCGTGCGGCTTCAGTTGTCGACTTGCATACGCAACAACCTTATCCGTCTACATCAGCACTGCTCCAAGTCCAGTACCACATGCGTCAGTGTAAACCACCATCTCTTCATTCCCACTTGGAATAGTCAGAATAGGAGCACTTGTCAATCTCTCTTTCAGAATTCTGAAAGCTTGCTCACACTTATCTTCCCATCTGAACACTTGGTTCTTATTCGTCAATCCTGTTAACGGTGCAGCCACCTTGGAGAAGTCTTTGATAAACCGTCGATAATATCCTGCTAATCCAAGAAAACTTCTCACATCAGATGCATTCTTAGGTCTAACCCAATCCTGGATTGCTGCCACCTTAGCGGGATCAACCGCTATTCCATTTCCAGAGATAACATGGCCTAAGAACCTCACTTCACTCTTCCAGAAGTGACACTTCGAAAACTTAGCCTTCAGCTGATGTTTCCGTAAGATTTCCAAAACAATTCGCAAGTGTGTCTTGTGCTCTTCTTCAGTTCTGGAATAAATCAGAATATCGTCCACGAACACAAGTACAAACTTGTTCAACTGATCTCTGAACACTCTATTCATAAGATCCACAAAATAGGCTGGCGCATTTGTCAATCCAAACGGCATTACCAGCCACTCAAAAAACCGGATGGTGTCTTAAAAGCAGTTTTCGGCACACTATCCTTAGCCACTCTCAACTGGTGAAATCCCGTTGCCAAATCCATCTGAGAAAACACCTTAGCTTCGTGAAGCTGATCAAACAAGTCATCTATTCTCGGCAATGGATACTTGTTCTTCTTAGTCACTTTATTCAGCTCACGATAATCCACACACAACCTCAACGACCCATCCGCTTTGGTTGCGAATACAACTGGTGCACCCCATTCGGACACACTACGTCGAATGAATCCTTTCTGTAAAAGGTCATCAACCTGCACCTTCAACTCTTGCTGTTCCCTAGGTGCCATCCGCCTAAGAGGCATCACAACAGGTCTGGCTCCTTCAACTAGATCTATACGAAACTCGATCTCTCTATGCGGCGGTAACCCTTTGACATCATCAAAGACATCCTCAAATCCATTCGCGATTGGCAACGATGACAGTCCATCCCGTGGAACAACCAGCGAATACATGAAGCTCATGAAGACGCCTTCTTCATGCTTACATCGTATCACAATCTTTCGCCCCTCCACATTCTCGACTGTCACCTCCAACCTCTCACAATCAACCTTTGCCGCATACTTCCTAAGCCAGTCCATACCCAAAATAATTCCGAACCCCGCAAAGTTCAGAACAAAGCAATCACAAACAAAAGAGCAATCATGACTCGACACAATAAGACCACGGCATAACATACACAAACAAGACGAACCCCTAACTGGATTAGTCACAACCAATGGCCTATCAACAATATCCGGTTCCAAACCAAACCGGCCTACAAGATCACTACAAACAAACGAATGCGACGCCCCAGTATCAAACAGAACTCTAACTGGAACACCACATAGGAAAAGAGTACCTTGAACCACCACACTCTTTCCTTTCTCTTCAGCGGTAGGAGCTTTTGAAGACGATGGAACAACTCCCAAAGCATAAGCTTGCACAATATGCTTGTCCTTTCGCGGTTCTGGACAATCCTTCCTGATATGCCCCGGCTTGTCACAGTTGTGACACTTCATCGGTATCTTCGGATTCTTGCAATCTCTAGAGAAATGGCCCTTCTGCTGACAATTGTAGCAAGTCACTTCGCCCTTCGGCTTCTTCTGGCCATCCTTACCCTTCTGCTGCTGCTGCTGCTTCCTCTTCTTGTTTCCACCCTGCTGTGGTTTAGATTCTCCCCTGGTCATAGCAACAACAGATCCTTCCTTAGGAAACAGACTCTCATGCCTGAGAGCTTTCTCCACAAGCTTCTCAAATGAATCGTCCAAATGATCCACCAACTGTCTCCCAAGATAACTGTCCAAGCCAGTCACAAACTTCTCATTCTTCTGATACGCAGATTCAATATACGACCGGGCATGCTTGGACAAAGCTTCAAACTCAGAAACATACTCAAGAATTGGTCTTCCTCCCTGCTTGAGCTCCACAAACTTCTTGAACAGAACAGACTTCTGAGCTGTAGAAATGAACTTAGCTTCAAATCTGGCTTGGAATTGCTCCCAAGTAATCTCTTCCTCCGGAGTATTGATGGTAATAGAGTTCCACCAATCAAAGGCTCTCCCTTGAAGCTGTCTTGATGCTAACTTCCTCTTAGTTGCATCCTCAATTCCCAAATCACCAAAAATCCTTCTACAAGCATCTATCCACCTCTGGACTTCAATGGTCGATTTTGTCCCTAAGAAAACCTTTCCTCCAAGAGCAGTATAGTCCTTACACAGCTTAGCAAAATCCACTGGTTTTGGAGTTTGAACTTGAACTCCAACATCCACCGATGGCCCCGGAGCTGGCATCCTTCTCATGATCGAAGTCATCATTGCTTCGAACATAGCAGCGTAATCAGCAGCCCCCTCAGAAGCATGGCCTTCCCTAGCAGCTGGTCTCCCTCTTCGACTCATCCTTAATATCTATAAAAAGGAATGATTAGCACACTAGAGAAACAACTGCATAAAGGACTCAAACTCTACTAAGCTACTATATTATATATAGTAATCATCCATCAAAATACAATTACATCTCTCATACGTAGTTACGTCAGCGAGCGTTGGGTAAAATCGATTAACCAAAGCTCTGATACCAAATGTGACGACCGCCCATAACCCCTGCACTGAACCTAGAGAAAGTTCGTTGTAAAGTGTGCCAGGCAGCCATGGACGATTGTCAGGGTAAATAAAAACAACAGAATCTATCGTATTACTCACAGCGCATGGACAAAATATAATAGAACATACATATAGTGAAGCTCCACAGAATAGAAACTCATCAATAAAACTTCATAATAGTTGAATACAACATCTGAATAGTCAATACAACAAGCCTCACTACATAACACTCAGAGAAAACACAAACAGCGGAAAACCCAGTACATATAATAAGAAGATAATATGCAACCCTCCAGCTCATCTTCGATATCAACACCGTGGAAAGCAAGAACAGCACCTGTCACCTGCTACCTAGTCTGCCCGTCCCAAAATGGACGAACAGCCCAAGGCAATAAGAGTTAAAACATAAAGCCTTGAGTCAGACAACAGTCTTAGTGAGCAGTAAATTAACTAACAACATACCAAAAGAGCGTAAAGAAAAAGGAATAGGAATACAACCCTCCCACTCCACCTCTTTCTACAGTGATAGCCCCCAGACACACACTAAGTAGAAGCAAACATAGCAAAACACACAATTTAAGGTAAAGCAATTATCACTCGAGTCAAGGGCGATGTTTTCCAAGTACAAACCCCCAAGGCCTAAACCAAGATCAGATAAGCACCCAGAAAATACCGCTCTTGAGACCGAATGACGATACAACCAAACATCCATGACTCTGGCTATCACTGTTATCATTGCCTTGATATCATCGTTAATTGAATGACCGGCACATTCTTTTAGCCGTCCGTCAAGGGCTAATGGAAACCCCGGTTCTAGACATAACTCTGCACGTCATCGTGACCCGTGCCTAGGACTATCGAATCTGCCCAGAGTACTTGACTATCAATCATTAGCCTTCAGGAACTATCGAATCTGCCCAACGTACTCTTGCTTTGAGCATGCTAGAACCTTCAACAACGATAAGATCTCAGCCTTCTAGTCATCCTCCTCGATGACTATTTCCATACTAGCTCAAGCGCCTCTCGAGCAAACCATTATCCTCAAACTCGAACATTTCACCGAGTTATCAACATGCTTGGAATGATCCCGTCTGGATTAGACCAAGACTATCTCATATCATGCCTCGCTTCATCACATCCTCGCAAAGCTTCATCTCAACATCATCATCATCAAATCTATGCATAAGAGCTTCATCATCCGCTACATATGCCACGAGCAGCTTCTCCAATTCAAGAGCCTTTCCCTTACCTTTTGAATCATCTTCGACCAAGTTGTCTAAATCAAATCATCAATCATCTAATTCATAGCAATCAATCAAGTCAAACATTAATCCAAGTAATCAAGCATTCAAATATAAGCTAAATGGACAATTATAACAACAATGGCAATTTCGTAATTAAAGAGTCAAAAGTCTAACAAGCATGAAAACATGAGCAAAATCTCTATAATCTTGATGAATGAACTTTCATAGGTTAACATGTAGTAAAATGGATGTCAAATCATCATGAGCAATGGATCTATATGGATCTACACATATGATTAGGAAAATGCATGGAAATATCTACTTTAACACCAAATCAAGCCAACGATCCGATATACTCCTTTGGATCCGTGTGAGAGATAATCACCACTCACCAAATCACCTAAACACCTCAAAAGAAACCCACTTCAGATCTGGACAGCGAAGGATCTAACTTGATCTATCACCAATCCGCTTCAAACGATGAAATCTCACTTCAATGGATGTAGATCTTTAATATAAGCTCTTGAATCTTCAATTTGATCTTCAACTTGGATGGATGGAATCACTAGATTAGAGTGGAGAAAAGAAGTGAAGAAGTGTAGAAGTCGAGCTCTCAAAATGGCAGCACTTCGTCGCTTCAAAATCCGGATCCTAAAAAATGAAGCAAAGCCCTCCTATTTATAGCTGAAATCCTCCTTAGGTCGTCCACTCGGAGTTAGGTCGTCCACGACTTACAACCTAAACCCCACGACCTAAAATCTTCGACTTAACTAAAGCCAGCCGACCTAACTCAAAAGCGCTTAGCGACCTAACCCAGATCACGACCTAACGCGTGTGCCTCTTCGACCTAAGACTTAGCGCATCAGCGCACGACCTAGCGACTTAACAACATGAGTCCTCACGCGACTTAACACATGCCGACCTAACTCCTAGGTCGCTCACGACTCAGCGACCTAACTCCTTAACCCTTCACGTGACCTAAAACAATGCGCATTCACGACCTAACTATGTCACGACTTACGACTTAGTGGGCCTGCGACTTAACTAATCTTAGGTCGTCTACGACCTAACAAATCAACCACTACGCGACACTGACATGCTTCCTTGCGACCTAACAACTCACGCGACCTACGACTTAGCAAACACGCGACCTAACATACACTAACTCGCTAACAACTGTGCTAACCCTTAGGTCACTAATTCCTATAGGTCGCTCACTGCTACCACCAGCTTCTTAGGTCGTTGCCGACCTAACCTCCTTAGGTCGCTAACTCGCCCTGGTTTACTTATGCCGCAACTCTTAGGTCGGTCAAGTCCTATAGGTCGTCCCAAACCACCCTACGACCTAAACCAATACGCTAACTACTAAGTCGGTCATTTCCTTAAGTTGTTCACTCGACCTAAGCCACCCCATACGACCTAATTTTTCCCCGACTTATCCCAATGCCTAGGTCGCTCCAAACCTTCCTACGACCTAAGACTTAGTCTCTAGACGACTTATCATCAATGCGACCAATTGTCAACTGTTTTACGATGTTTCGATCCGTAAAAATACGGGTCGTTACAAGCGATAACACGTTCCCTTTGCATAAGAACAGCTCCCAAACCAACATGACTAGCATCGGTATAAACAATAAAGTCTTGGTTCCGCTCGGGAATCACAAGAATAGGAGCATCGGAAAGGAGTTTTGTTAATTTCTGAAAAGCAGCTTCACATTTGTCTGACCAAATGTACTTAACTCCCTTCTTTGTCAAACTAGTAAGAGGTACGGAAATTTTATAAAAGTCTTTTATGATCTGACGGTAATAGCCCGCCAATCCAAGAAAGCTACAAATTTCCATCACACTCTCTGGTCTCTTCCAATTTTGAATCGCCTCAATCTTTGAAGGATCCTCGGAAATTCCAGATTCAGAAATAACATGCCCTAAAAATTTCACACGGGATTGCCAAAAGTGGCACTTAGAAAATTTTGCTTTCAATTGATTTCTCCTAAGAGTTTCCAACACAATCCGAAGATGTTTTTCATGCTCTTCCTCGGTTTTAGAATAAATAAGAATATCATCAATAAAGATGAGAACAAATCGATCGAGGAAGTCTTTGAAAACTCGATTCATAAGGTCAACGAAATAAGCTGGAGCATTCGTTAAACCAAATGGCATAACAAGCAATTCATAATATCCATAACGAGTACGAAACGATGTCAAAGGAATGCTATCCTCTGCAATACGAAGCTGATGAAAACCGGTTGCTAAGTCTAACTGTGAAAAGACTCTAGCACCACAAAGTTGATCGAATAGATCATCAATCTGAGGTAAGGGATATTTATTCTTGATGGTGAGATCATTAAGCTTGCGGTAGTCTGTGCAAAGCCTAAGTGTACCATCGGATTTCTTCACAAAGATAGCTGAAGCTCCCCATGGAGAGGAACTAGAATGAATAAACTATTTTGCTTCCAATTCGGATAATTGTTTACGCATCTCCTCATTTTCCTTATTGGATATACGATAAGGAGGACGAGTGATAGGTAGAGCTCCAGGAATTAGATTAATTCTGAACTCAATTGCCCGCTTAGGTGGTAATCCTAAAACGGGGTCAAAGATGTCGGGAAATTCACAAACAACGTGAATGTGGAAAATGACATCTTCCTCATCATCATTATCGTCATCATGCGGATTTAGAGAATGTAAGGATGCTATCAAATTGGAATCTGAATCTTTAAGAACAATAGAAATCTGCTTAACAGATTGAGGATGTCGAAGATGAATAGTCCTCTCGGGACATAGGATGTGGGCTTCATAACGATTAAGCCAATCCATTCCCAAAATCATTCTGAAACCTAAGTAACGCATAACATGCAAATTGGCTCGAAAAGCATAATCACATAAAATAATCTCGACATCTTTACAAAACAAACTAAGTGTTGCGGATCCACCAACCGGACTCGCAATTCTCAATGAAGTCATCAAGCCCATAACATTTAAAGACAACGTATCAACAAGTTCTTTTGATATAAAAGAGTGAGATGCACCCGTATCAAAAAGAATTCGAATAGGATGATGATGAAACATAATAATGCCATCAAGGACAGAATGAGAAATACCTTGACCAAGAGAAGTGTTACTAGGGGCTTGCACAACATTCAGCTTTCCCTCTTTCTTGCTTTGAAGTTTGGGACATGAAGATATATAATGATCAGAACTTTTGCAATAGCGGCAAGAAATAGGCCTTGGACAACTATTTATATAGTGGTCCTTAGAACCACAATTGTAGCATTCTCCATGATTAAGGATTGGAGTCTTTTCTATCGAAGTTGCTTGTTTCACTTTCTTGTTGGGAATAGGACTTTTGAACTTAATTAAGAGATGCCTCTTCTTATTGATGTTGAAGTTCTTCTTGGCACACACTACTTCAGCATCACTTTCTTTATCGGCCTCTTCAAGTCGAAGAGCGATATCAACAAGCTGATCGACCAAGAAACTTCTAGTTTCAAAAGTAAAGGCTTTTTGAGATTCTTATTCAACCCATAGACAAACCTCTGATTTTTCTTCAATGGGGTATTAATGTACTCGACCCCATATTTAGAGAGGGATTCAAAAGATGCGACATAGTCTGTCATAGAAGATTCACCTTGAACAAGGTCAATAAAGCGTCGAGCTAAAGTTGCTTTTTCAGCTTCCGGCACAAACTTTAACTCGAACCTTTCCCGGAATTTATCCCAAGTAAGATCCGCTTCAACAATTTCTGAAATCAAAAGCTCATACCAATCTAATGCTCTCTCCTGGAGCATGCTAGAAGCCACTTGGACTCGATGTAGATCCACAAGATTCATGCGAGAAAAGATGCGATCACATGTTCTAAGCCAAGCTTGGACTTCTATAACGCTTTCGGAACCCATGAATGGCCTTCCACCCAAATTGGTATAATCATTGCACAAGCGTACAAACTTAGAGTTAGGATGAGTAGGCTCGGGAATGGGTCCGGCAGCTTGGGCATTCTTTACAAGATCCAAAAACTGTTGGGCAGACATGAATACGCCATCCTGACGAGTAGCACTGGATTGACCGGTGTTGGGACGGCCAGGTCTAACCATTTCTCTTCTTTAAGAAAGAAAGAAGAGGAAAAAAGTTATTCTCAGAATGAATATCAAACAAACTTGATTAATAAAACAAGGCATCATAAAAGAAAATAGGATAAAATGGGTCCAATGACTCGAATTAAATCCTAAGGCACAATTCCTAAGAGAGACTTAGGACAATGATCCTTGCTAGATTATTCTACATTGTTCCAAATTTTGGCTCTGATACCAAGCTGTGACCCCCACCTCTATACTCACACTAACCAAGGACACTACTAGGTAATGCCGTCAATTCGGACGAAGAATAAGGATGTTGAGGAGCGACCAACTGTATAATTGATTTGAGCAAGAACCGATATGTCAGATAGTATATCATGCATTTCATTTCAAGAGGAAATCCGACATATCCAGTCCAAACTCAAATTTACTACACAGTGGCTATGAGGCCTTCGGAAACAAATATAAAATAAGCATAACACAAATCAGTCACTGATTTCATATCACTATGGCGGAAACAGATATGAATATAACACATAGAAGTGTACATCAAAGTAGTGGTCATACAAGATCCACTACATCATAAAAGAATAGGTACAAGTGCTAGACAAAAGAATATGTATACATCAAGGAGTCTCTATCTCGAATGTATAAAAGCAAAAACTACTAAGCTAAAGTAGTTAGCCAAAAGTTAGAAGCTAGTCCCTGCTAAGAAGTCAAGTGGAAGCAGCTGAAACACCTCGGTCTGACCGAAGTATTATTTAAGAAGAAAAATAATAAACAGATCAGTGTAGCTATAAATATCATATAAAATGAGATAGGATAAGAGATATAACAGAAATATATGATAACAATGAAAATCATACAATATCTCAAATCTTCTCAAAACACCAAAAAAAATGTCATATTCTTTAGCTTATTCACCAAACCTCAAATGTTGACAAAACATATCAATGCAAATTGTAATAAATGGTGAAACATATATACCAGAAATCCATAATAGAAAATCCAGTAAGCATCAAAAAGGGGGAAAGGCCTATCACAAACGGGAGCATGAAAATTCACCAACACGTGTATCACAAATGGGACGCTATCCCAAAAAAAATGAACCGAAGCTCCTCCTAACAGGGTATAGTCCCCGTTTTTGGACTATGTGCCAAAACTCCTCCTAACATGGTATAGTCCCCCTTTGTGGACTATGAGCCGAAACTCCTCCTAACAGGGTATAGTCCCCTTTTGTCGGACTATGAGACATCGTACATCGCTAGTCTAAAACTCAAAATTGTACCGACCCTGAATTTTGGATATTTGAAATGTGAATATTTAATTGAGTTTAAATATTCGAATGATAATTTAATTTGAAATTCAAAAATTAGAATGGTATTTGTCAATTAAATTTTTGAATTTAATTATAGCAATTGGGTAAAAATGTTGAATCTCGATTTTTAAGCCGATTAAAAATATTTTCAAGGCTTAGAAATTTATATTGATAATTCTGAAGGTACTGGAACTTTCAGAATTGAATTTGAAACTGTTCTGTTCAGTTTTGAATTTATATCGTTTAAATTGAATTTAAAAATAGCGGTCCGAGGCACAGTCTCGGAAATTGACGAAACCAATTCCATTGGATCCGTAATATTGTATTATTATCGAATTTCAATTTTCGAAACATTTGGAGTTGTTGTGTGAGCGTACGATATATAAACGCGTTGGAATTTAGATCGAAATTTTTAATTGTGAAACCAAGGCAATTTGAATTTTTGTTACGTAACTTGAACACGTTGCTTCTATCTTCAAACACGTGGCAAAAATGAAGACAAGCCTCTTTCCAATTCAATACGTGTTCTCTCCCCATCTGATATCACGCAACCTTTCCCTTTTTCAAAACAAGGCAGAATGAAATTTTTGAAGAAAGAAAACAAATAAAAACAATATTAATGGCCGAGCCTCATTCAAATCTCGTTCTCCTCAAATCGAACTGAGTTAATCTATTTCACTCCTCTGCTCAAAATCGCATGCCCCAATTCCCAATTCCCTTCAACTCGAACGAAGTCGAGCAAGAAGCAGAGGGGATCGTGAGTTATCGAGCTTCGTGAGTTTGAGTGGGTCGAAGTCTTCCGCTGTAAGGGAAGTAGGCGCACGCGTAGGCAGCCACGGCAGCGTGGATTTCGATCGCGGATGGGATTCGTCAGCAGCGATGTGCACTCGCGCACGCGAGGAGGAGGTGTGGGTCGAAAGGCGCTAGCAAGTGAGGCAGGGTCGAGGCTGAGGTTGGGGGGTTCGTCGGAAAAATCACGATGCGAGGTGATGGATCGCCATGACTCGTCAGTTGGCTGCGATGTTCGAGGAAGAATTCGTTGGCAGTTCGATTGCTGTGAGGTAATTGAATTTTATTTCATTTTGAATTTGATTTAATAATATATACATATTGATTTGAGATTTTTTTCAGTAAAGAAAGGAAATATATATACAGATAGGGTTTTGGAAGATATATATATGCAGTCTTTAAATTTTTATATACATGCATAGTTTGGAAAATAGTTTACATATATATATATTTTGTTTTAATATGTTTAATGAAAAAAAAATAGGAGTAATAATAACAGATAAATGATATTTTAGAGTTTGAGTTTTAAATCTATATGGATTGTTATATAAGTGTATATATATGAAGTTCCAAAAGAAAAATATATAAACTGCTGTTGTTATATGAAAAATAAAATACAGATTATTAATTAATTAACTTATGTAATTATTTTGGTAACTGGAAAATATTTTGTTAAAGGAAAAATTAGTTTTAAATTTAATTTCTTGTTAAATAATTCTATTAAAAGAAATTGGTTTGAAATAAAAGCATTGAATAATTGAAATTACCAAATGAAAATTTACTTGCTCGATTTATTCGAATATTAATAGAATTGTATAATTGTTTATACAAGGGTAATACAATGAAGAAATGATCAAAACGGAAATGGGATTGCAAAATAAAAGCTAAGGTGAGATCTTCTCACTCAGATTTAAATTTGTATTGCAGTTATTGATTTGATTGCTGTTTAGATTTGTGAATATTAGATATAGTAGGATATATCTATATATATAGCAATATATACATATTGGCATATGTATATATTGGATTGATTGATTTCCGGCCTCGTATAGCGGATGAGACCCTATTGCGCCGTTAGTAAGCGGATGATTTTTATAAAACCCATATACCGCGATATTCCACCTCGAAGTGGAATTGGTATTGTGCTAACGTCTGTGGATGCAGGGAAACAGGTTGGAGGGATCCAACTGGATTCCTCAACTGTATTTATTTATTTACAGATATTGTGGTATATTCTGTTATCATATTGATATATGATGTTTGCTGTTGTGATTGACTAATTGGTGCTGTTGCATCATCGGATTCAGTTTTGAAGTTTAAAAATAACGAATTTTACTTTAAAAGGATTCTTAAAGTGATTTTTGAAAGTAGACGTTTTATTGAATTATTGAATTGATTTATTTCAAATGAATAAACGTCTAAAATTTTAAAGTTATAAAAGTTAAGAATTTTGGTGAAATATAACCAAATTGTGATTTTTGAAATAAAGGTTAAGAAATTTATAAAATGGGTTAAATTGAGAATTTTTAAGTATTATAAACGGTTTATTGAAAAGATGTACAAAATTGATATTTATAACTTTAAAATATTGGTATTATAAAACAAGTTTTTATAAGCGTTAAAATGAATTTTTAAGAATTCATAAGTAAATGAAATTTATAAATTGTGAACTTATAAATGAAAATGATTTTGTAAAATAAATGAATTATAAGTATTTAACTTATAATATGGATTTTTGGTATATACATTGAGTTATAAATTGAATTGGTTGTAACATCCCGGAAATTTTCGACTTTCGAAAATTCAACATCGATACTCACTTTATCGACTGCTGAGCCATCGAATGCCGGAAACCCGAAAAGTTATGGTTTTAAGAAAGAAGAAAAAGGTAGAAGAAGAAGATAGAAGAAAAAGAAAGAAGAACAACAACAGAACAAGAGCAGAAACAGAAAACAATATCAGAATCTCACATATCGCAGCGGAACAATATATAATAGATAAATGAATAATCTCTAAAAACAAAGAACTATATCATTTTATACATACATCAATCATCAGAGTCAATATACAACAATGGACAGTTATATAAACTTGTCCTCATACAGAATACACAGCGGAATAAATACTATCAAATACAAATACTACGTCTCGCCATCCAGCTTACTTCCAAAGCTCCAGAATATCCAGAATATCCTGATAATATAACTCTAGGCTGCCCGTGTGGAAATTGGTGGGCACCCAGAGTTTAGAAGGGAACAATAAACTCCGAGTCAGTCATGGTGACTGGTGTGAGATCGTAAAACAGTTATTCTTTAAAATAAACAACAGGAAGATTTTAAGGTAAAATTTCGCAATGCCTTTGGAAAATGAAACTACCATAAGACCTCCCACCACACACACAATGCAAACGCAGAATTGGAGGAGATTTCTTCTTATGATAGTCAAAGATGCTTACTACGCAAAATCAAATCATTTTTGATATTATTATTAGTGCATAGTGTAGAAAACATTTCGAAAGTATAATATTAATCTTAGCCAGCATAGGCATTCCGCACTTATGCCTACTATAGCTACCATCCAAACAGTGGTGACCACCATAAGTGAATGATAGGTTCTACAACTAAAACCGTACAAGTGTCGTATTGTTTCTTTGGATTTCCAACAAATGGTCAGGCTAAGGAACTTCCTATCCACGATGGGTACGTCCCTGGAATAGACGACCCGAGAACCTAACCGGATCTCTGCCAACACAAGGCCGGGTTACCTCTGCAAAAATAGGTAACTACTGACACGCGTATGCCATCCCCCGATCGTCACCGATCTTCCCGAGGATCCCCGATTTCCAACAAACCACATAGTAAAAATAATGCAGTAACCACAGAGGTTAAGTATCTGGGCTCCATACCATGATACCACCTTTATCCAGAAGGAATGACATACACTAAGGGGCGCTACTCCCTAGAACCTTGCCGCATTCTTCCTGTTTCGACCATTTCCGGGGTGTGAGGCTCGACGAAGTCTCGTCCACAAAGCTACGCTTTCTCAAAAAGCCCTGCTTCGGGTCAAACAAAATGATCAACCTATGATCACAAAGATATAAGATCAAACAAATGATCATATCACAAATGATCAAACACTGATCATTTCATAGCAACACTCAGTATGCCACGTTACCAAATTGGGATATATCGCTGATAAATTTCAACTACATAACCTCTGAGCTCGTACGTCTCAGAGAAGGGTGTTAAGCTAAGAGAATAAATTCTCCGCCACCAACAGAAATGTATTTGAAAGAAATCAGCTTTATATCTCAAGTTGTAACGTCAGACACACAATCCATATAAGTCTGTTCCGGGATCGAACAGAACCGAAGGCACTTCTCACAAAGCCCTTGCAATTCCGGATAATTTTCAATCACGTCAGGACTTCCCGTCACTAAGGGTGATAAAACCTCTAAATCGAAGATCAGTCGATGTAGAGTAACTCGACGGTAATCCTTCCGTTTTCAAAAATATCCGGTCTTCAACACCGGTCTTCAAATGCAATTCATAACGACGTATCACATATTCGGAATGGGTTATACGACCCCATGGTCCTTTCCCGGCTAACCCGAATAGTGAGCGCTTATTCAAAAATAAGTGTGGCATTCAAATTCATCCAATCACAACAAATACCTATCTAAAGGTAATTATTGATAGTCGGTTATTTAACTATCAATAAAGATGCGCAACATCATCAGATTCCAAATAATTTTCCAAATTATTTCATCTTCAAAAATATCTTTACCAGATATAAAAATTTCCACACTTCAAAAATAAATCAACGTTTATTTTTCTAAACAGTTTCCCTTTCCTTTATAAATTCCATAGTGAATTTATATCTTTCAAAATATCTACTGATATACGATTTTCAAATCGTTTTCAATGTTCGATTTCGATTTATCTTTAAGAAGATAAATCTCAAAAACGTTCATTTCATATTGGAAAACATTCCATACTTATTTAAAAATAAGTAATTCACAAATCATTTATTTTCAACACTTAGAAAATATTCGATATACTTAAAATCAAAATTAAGTATATATCTCGTTCTTTAAGGAAATCATTCTTAAATCACATTTATTTGAGTCAAAACGAATGTTGCGTAAAACATCGTTACGACAACTCAAAATCACTAGTATAGGGATTCGAAATTTAGATAGATATATGAATCCCAATACTACACAACAATATTTCCTTTCGGAAACCATTTACTATAACAACAGTGTTATAGTCCATCATTTCCTTAAATTCCTCGAAAACGTCTATTTCAACAATAAATGTTGAAATCTATGATTTCGATAGTTCACACGTTTTAAAACATCTTTTAAAACAATTAACTTCATTTCAAATATCACTTCTTCAAAAATAAATCCATTTTACTTAACAATATATTCACTGTCCAAAATCGTGAATATACTTCACTTAACCAAATTTCAATCTTTTCTACACATTTTATTTCAAACAAAACTTCGTTATCCAAAATCACGAATATATCTTCTTTAATAACCTTCTATATTTAATTTCTCAAATTCCACTGATTTCGAATTTATAAACAACGTTTCTAAATTCTATTCCTACTTTATAACAACTTCGATTTGTAAATCTCCTTTATTAACAAATTCGATCCATATTTCATTTGAAGGCAAAAACCCAATTTATAAGTTAATTTCTTATAAACCTTCCATTCTACAATTTCATTCATTTTAACTTCACAATTTATAAATCTATAATTTCATTCATTTACGGATTCCATAATATTTCATTTTTAACACTTATAAAATTCGTTTTATAAGTCCAATATTTTGATTTATAAAATATCAATTTTATAAATCTTTCTATACAAATCGTTTATAGTTATTCAAAAATCCCAACTTAAACCATTTTATAAATAAATCGACTTTTATTTCAAAAACGACACTTCGGTTATATTTCACTAAAAATTATAACTTTTAAATTTTACGTTTATAAATCGATTCAAAAATTCCATAAAACGTATATTTTCAAAAATCACTTTAAAAACCCTTTTAAAATAAAAGTCGTTATTTTTACATTTCAAAACTGAATCCGATGATGCAACAGCACCAATCAGTCCATCACAACAGTCAAACATCATATATCATCATATGATAACAGAATATATCAAAATATCTGTAAATAATCAATACGGTGAGGAATCCAGTCGGATCCCTCCAACCTGTTTCCCTGCATCCAAAGATGTTAGCACAATACCAATTCCGCTCCAGTACGGAATTATCGCGGTATATGGGTTTTATAAAAATCCGCTTACTAACGGCGCAATAGGGTCTCATCCGCTATACGAGGCGGGAAATCAATCAATCCAATATATACATATGCCAATATGTATATACTGCTATATATATAGATATATCCTATCATATCTAATACCACATCCAATAGCAATCATATCAATCAATAATAACTGCAAAAATTCCACATTCGATTTGAGTGAGAAGATCTCACCTTTGCTTTGCAATAACAGACGTAGCGGTTTATTTCGGATAAAACTAAACAGACGTTTAATTTTACCCAAAAATTTTCTTGACTCCAATCGACTCCAAATCAGTTGCACTGCGTAGCATTCGACGATACGAACCCGTCGTAATTTGTTTCATCAATTTTCGATCTCGTATGAACAAAATACAACATTTTAAACTTTTTTACAAATTATAAAATAATAATTTTACATTTTCTTTATTTTATTATACCCAGACAATCGTGCCCGTTCATCCTTGCAATTTCGCATCTGGGCCACACTCGTATTTCTTCTTCCCACTCACGACATGCTCCAGGTTTTGAACGACAAAAACACCCATCCCCTTCGAACGTTGACCGACCCAAAGCCCTACCCACGATCACCGTGCACTCGATCGAATACCACCATTTTCTTCGCCCACGCGTGCTCCATCATCGTGCAAAACACGGCTCAGCTCGGCCCCCTAGGCTTCACGAAAACCGAGCCTAAACGCAGCCCTTCAAACACCATTTCTCGATGATCGACTCGACGATAATCGATCATAGCCGTTGGATAGCTAGTTTGCAACGTGCTCTACAACCTTCGTTTAGAAAGTTTTGTGAATTAATTAGTGGATTGCAAGAAAAATGAGGAAGAAGCTTAGTGTTTTTCGGCCATTGATTGCTATAGAGGCGGCTGCAAGTTTTAGCTAGGGTTTTGCAATTGCCTTGGGTGATGAGGTTCCCTTTTATAGAATTTCAACGAAAAACACTATTCACTTCAGAATTTCCAAACTCCGATTTACGCGTCGAAACTGGCGTTTCTGGGGTTTACCCCGCATTCCGAACACAATGGAACAGGTTTCGGAAGCTAATTCGATCGTATGTGAGAGATATGACAATAAACGATCAATTTAAATTAAACCGATTTAAATCGATTTCGAGGCGTTTTGGTTTGCCCCGGACAAACGGTAAATCCAAAAATTACAAAATTTGAAATCTTACAATAATATCACATTACGGATCCGATGAAACTGGTTTCGTCGAAATCCGAGATTTCTGAAAAATGACTATTTTAACTCGACGATTTAAAATTAAAATGATACCGATGCGTTTCGAGTTGCCACGGTCAAACGACAACTCCGATGGATACGAATTGAAATCCGGTAATAACTAACTATTACGGATCCAATGGAACTGGTCTCGTCCAATTCTGAGACTGTTCGAAAATTGGCTATTTTTCAGTCGATAATTAAATATTAAAATATTCAATTTTCACAGATTAACTCCAAATTCAATTTTAAGAGTTCTAAAATATTTCTATAACTCCAGTATGATTAAATAAGATTTCCCAAATCATTTTCAATCATTTTAAACTCGATTTTCAATTATCTCTGGAATTTCAATTATTAATTTATCGATTTAATTATCAAATTAAATCCAATATTCGAAAAATAAATCATTCGACTTCTAAATTCCATTTATTAACATTTAAAATCAATTAAATATTCAAATTTTAATTATCCAAAATTCTGGGTCGTTACATTGGTCGTTAAAGGAGATTTATAAAATCGAAGTTAGAAAATAGAAATAGAATTTATAAACGTTGTTTTATAAATTTGAAATCAATTGAATTTGATAAATTAAATGTAGAAGGTTATTAAAGGAAATATATTCGCGATTTTGGATAGCGAATTATCCTTGAAATAAAATGTGTAGAGAGTATTGAAATATAGTTAAGTGAATTATATTCACGATTTTGGACAGTGAATATATTACTGAATAAAATGGTTATGTTTGGGAAAGAAATATTTGAAATGAAGTTAATTGTTTTAACAATGTTTTAAAATGTGGTAAATATCCAAATCATAGATTTCAACATTTATTGTTGAAATAGACGTTTTCGAGAAATAAGGAAATGGTGGACTATAACACTGTTGTTATAGTAAATGATTTCCGAAAGGAAATGTTTTTATGTAGTATTGGGATTTATACATCTATCTTAAAAATTCGAATCCCTATACTAGTGATTTTGAGTCGTCGTAACGATGTTTTACGCAACATTCGTTTTGACTCAAATAGATTTCCTTAAAGAATGAAATGTATACTTAATATTGTTTTAAGTATATTGAATATTTTCAAATGTTGAAAATAAATAGATTTGTGAATTACTTATTTTTAAATAAGTATGGAAATGCTTTTCCAAAATGAAATGAAACGTTTTTGAGAATTTATCTTTGTAAAGATAAATCGAAAGTGAATATTTGAAATCGATTGAAAATCGTATATGAGTAGATATTTGAAAATATAAATTCACTATGGAATTTATAAAGGAAAGGGAAATTGTTTAGAAAAATAAATGTTGATTTATTTTTGAAGTGTGGAAATTTTATATCTAGTAAAGATATTTTGGAAAATAAATAAATTGGAGAATTATTTGGAATCTGATGATGTTGCGCATCTTTATTGATAGTTAAATAACCGACTATCAATAATTACCTTGAATAGGTATTTGTTGTGAATTGGATGAATTTGAATGCTACACTTATTTTTTAATAAGCGTTCACTATTCGGGTTAGCCGGGAAAGGACCATGGGGTTGTATAACCCATTCCGAATATGTGATACGTTGTTATGAATCGCATTTGATGACCGGTGTTGAAGACCGGATATTTTTGAAAACGGAAGGATTACCGTCGAGTTACTCTACATCGGTTGATCTCCGATTTAGAGATTTTATCACCCTTAGTGACGGGAAGTCCGGACGTGATTGGAAATTATCCGGATTTGCAAGGGCTTCGTGAGAAGTGCCTTCGGTTCTGTTCGATCCCGGAACAGACTTGTATGGATTGTATATCTGACGTTACAAATTGAGATATAAAGCTGATTTCTTTCAAATACATATATGTTAGTGGCGGAGAATTTATTCTCTTAGCTTAACACCCTTCTCTGAGACGTACGAGCTCAGAGGTTATGTAGTTGAAATTATCAGCGATATATCCCAATTTGGTAACGTGGCATGCTGAGTGTTGCTGTGTGATGATCAGTGTTTGATCATTTGTGATATGATCATTTGTTTGATCATTTATCTTTGTGATCATAGGTTGATCATCTGTTGACCCAAAGCGTGGCTTTTTGAAAAAGCGTAGCTTTGTGGACGAGACTTCGTCAGGGCCTCAACAACCCGGAAATGGTCGAAACAGGAATGTTGCGGCAAGGTTATGAGGGTCTCACCCTTTAGGGTATGTCATTTCCTTCTGGAAAGGGGTGGTATCATGGTATGGAGCCCAAATACTTACTCATGTGGATACACTTTCTTTATGATGTGTGATGTTGGTTACCGAGCACTCGGATAAAGGTCCCAAAGGACCGGGTGATGACATATTCGTGAGCTACCTGTTACAGGGGTAACCCGGCCTTGTTTGGCAGAGAGCAGTTTGTCTCTCGGGACGTCCAGCCAGAGGCGATCCTATTCTACAGGAGGAAAGGAAGTTCCTTAGCCTGACCATTTATTGGAAAATCCAAAGAAACAATACGAACCTTGTACGGTATTAGTTGTAGAACCTGCCATTTACTTATGGTGGCGCCCCACTGTTTAGATGGTAGCTATAGTAGGCATAGTTCGGAATGTCTATGCTAGCTAAGATTAATATTATACTTTCGAAATATTTTCTCCACTAGACATTAATAATAATAATCCAATGATTGGCGTAGTAAGCATCTTTGACTATCATAAGAAGAAATCTCCTCCAATTCTGCGTTTGCATTGTGTGTTTGGTGGGAGGTCTTATGGTAGTTTCATTTTCCAAAAGCATTGCGAATCTATTTTATTGTCTTTGTGAAAAATAACTGTTTTACGATCTCACACCAGTCACCATGACTGACCTGGAGTTTATTGTTTCCCTTCTTAACTCTGGGTGCCCACCAATTTCCACACGGGCAGTCTAGAGTTAGGTTATCAGGATATTCTGGATATTCTGGAGCTTTGGAAGCAAGCTGGATGACGAGACGTAGTATTTGTATCTGATAGTATTTATTCCGCTGTGTATTCTGTATGAGGACAAGTTTATATATCTGTCCATTGTTGTATATTGACTCTGATTGATGTATGTATAAAATAATATAGTCTTCTGTTTAAAGATTATTGATTTATCTATTGTATATTATTCCGCTACGAAATGTGAGATTCTGATATTGTCTGATTCTGTGTTTTCTGTAGCTGTTCTTCTTTCTTTTTCTTCTGTCTTCTTATACCCCTTCTTTTTAACCCTAATGGTTCGGTTTTCCGGCATTTGATTACGCGGCATTTGATACAGTGGACGTATTAATGTCGACTTTCGAGCGTCGAAAAGTGGAGATCGTTACAAGTGGTATCAGATTATATGGTTAAGCGACAACCCTGCTCTGTTGGGTGATACTCATTAGAGATAGAGTCAGCAGTACTCTAGAATGAGTTTGAGTGTAATAATAGATACGAGTGCGTATTTGTTAGTGAATATGAAATTGTTTTGTATTGCGTTGACTTATCGGTTGATTGTTTATGAATTCTGGTCGGTGCAGTCTAGCTAACTGTGTTGATAGGAGTTTCTAAACTCTTAAACAAGATAAACCGACACAGTATTGTTTTAAATAGGGTGAATGAAATAATTTTGCCCAAAAATATTTTTGTATAGAAAAGAAATGATTTTCTACAAATAATCATAGTATATGGATGTTTGGTTGTTATAAAATAATAACATTGAATTATTATCATTGTTATATGAAATGGAATGAGAAATTAAAATAATAACCAAAGACTTGGAGATAAATTCAATTAACAAATGAAATTTATAAATGCGAATTGAAGCATAAGGAAATGAATTCATATACAAATAAATTTAAGAATATAAATTATAAATGGGATTTGTAATTTGAAACGGAATTCCAGAGAAGTTTTTGAAAAGGTTTTTGAAAAGAATTTGAAAATTTTGGAGATTTGGAAAGTTTAAATCTTTTTGATTTGAAAATGAATTTCAAAGGTTTTGAAAAGTATTCTGAAGGAATGAAAAGCTATAAACTCTTTTCGGTCGCTGGAAAATAACTTCGGTAATGACTGCAGCATCATCGATGTTCATTTTCGGGTTTCCAAAAGAGAATTGCTGCCAAATTATTTTAAATGGAAGTTGTTTGGAAAAATTTGGGTTTTGTTTTGGAAATTCAAAGGATAATTTGAATTGTTTTCAAAATGATTTTGAAATGTTGGTAAGACTCTGGAATACTATAAAAAAAATATTTATGGAATATTATTGAATTGATAACTTATACAAATTGAATTTTGATAGAATAAATTTAACTTAAAGGATGAAGTTAAATTAATGTAAGTACAAGTGAATCAATTAAATAAAGTGAAATGATTACTTAAAGAAAATTTATTAAGTTGAAAATAAATTTGGAGTAGTAACAAATGAATTGGAATTGAGTATTGAATTATAAAAAATAAAATTGTGAATGAATGAATAAATTTGCAATTGCAAGTACATGAAAGAAAATTGAATGTTGAAAAATTCATTTCGAATTTGTAAAGTAAAGTATTGAAATAAAATTAGTAATCTAAACTAATTGAAGAAATGATAAAGTAGATATGATTTGGAAATAAATTGAATTCAATAATTATAAATGAAAGTGAAATTGAAAATTGAGATTCATTTTGAAGTTGTAAGCAGTAGAATTGAATTGAATAATTATAGATGTGAATTGAAAGAGAAATTAAAATTCATATGGAATTTGAAATCCAGTTTAAATGTAAGTAGATTTAACCGAAGTGGTAAATTGAAAATAAATATAATGTGTATATGGAATATTTATATTGAACCTAAGAAATGAAGAGTGAAATTCTTAAGTAAAATTTGATATTGAAATCATTCTAAGTTGATGATTGAATAAGAATAAAACTGGAATTGAAACTGAATGTTGGAAACAAATTTGAATTAAGTGGATTAGAATTTGTAATGAATTAGTAATTGGAACTAATTTAAAATAAAGCTATGAATCAGTTGTGAATGAAAGATAATTGATGAAATTCAATATTCAGAAGTAAATAGAATTCAAATTAGATTGAAATTGTGAATTGAATTCAAATGAAATTTGGAATGTAAAATTTAATGATAGTGAATATATAACTTCAATAGTGAATTAGAGATGATATAAGAAGTATATATTGGAAATTTTGTAATGAAAATTTGCAAATGGGTTGAATGTTGTAACTAGATATTATGGCTAGTAGGATATACAGGTGTATTAAAGGAATTGGAAATTTGATTTCAAAGATAAGATTTGAATTGCTCGACAAAAGGTAAATATTTGAATTTCAATATGAGATTTGATGATTTTCTTGTCTAGCCGCTTGGCTTTTTCTTTTCTTTTTGAAATCTGAGAGTCCGTAGGGACGTTTTGTAGTAGTACCGAGCTAGCCGCGCAAAGGAGACGCTGGCGAAATTTTTCGAAAATTTCGAGAGTTAGAAAATTTTTGAGAGATTTTGAAAGTTTACAATTTGAATTTAAATTTAAATTTAAATTGTGAAGTAAAAAAAAGTAGTTAGAAAACTATGAAAATGTTTGGAAAGTTAGTTGAAGTGATAACAAATCTTTAGTAAAAGATTTGGGTTTGAAAATTTGTTAAAACTATTTGAATTAAAGAAAATAGTTAATGGGAATTGGAGCATTCTTCTTTACTTGTAATTTCGGGACGAAATTCTTTTAAGGAGGGAAGATTGTAACGACGAATTTTGGATATTTGAAATGTGAATATTTAATTAAGTTTAAATATTCGAATGTTAATTTAATTTGAAATTCAAAAATCAGAATGGTATTTGTCAATTAAATTTTTGAATTTAATTATAGCAATTGGATAAAAATGTTGAATCTCGATTTTTAAGCCGATTAAAAATATTTTCAAGGCTTAGAAATTTATATTGATAATTCTGAAGGTATTGGAACTTTCAGAATTGAATTTGAAACTGTTCTGTTCAGTTTTGAATTTATATCGTTTAAATTGAATTTAAAAATAGCGGTCCAGGGCACAGTCTCGGAAATTGACGAAACCAGTTCCATTGGATCCGTAATATTTTATTATTATCGAATTTCAATTTTCGAAACATTTGGAATTGTTGTGTGAGCGTACGATATATAAACGCGTTGGAATTTAGATCGAAATTTTTAATTGTGAAACCAAGGCAATTTGAATTTTTGTTACGTAACTTGAACACGTTGCTTCTATCTTCAAACACGTGGCAAAAATGAAGACACGCGTCTTTCCAATTCAATACGTGTTCTCTCCCCATCTGATATCACGCAACCTTTCCCATTTTCAAAACAAGGCAGAACGAAATTTTTGAAGAAAGAAAACAAATAAAAACAATATTAATGGCCGAGCCTCATTCAAATCTCGTTCTCCTCAAATCGAACTGAGTTAATCTATTTCACTCCTCTGCTCAAAATCGCATGCCCCAATTCCCAATTCCCTTCAACTCGAACGAAGTCGAGCAAGAAGCAGAGGGGATCGTGAGTTATCGAGCTTCGTGAGTTTGAGTGGGTCGAAGTCTTCCGCTGTAAGGGAAGTAGGCGCACGCGTAGGCAGCCACGGCAGCGTGGATTTCGATCACGGATGGGATTCGTCAGCAGCGATGTGCACTCGCGCACGCGAGGAGGAGGCGTGGGTCGAACGGCGCTAGCAAGTGAGGCAGGGTCGAGGCTGAGGTTGGGGGGTTCGTCGGAAAAATCGCGATGCGAGGTGATGGATCGCCGTGACTCGTCAGTTGGCTGCGATGTTCGAGGAAGAATTCGTTGGCAGTTCGATTGCTGTGAGGTAATTGAATTTTATTTCATTTTGAATTTGATTTAATAATATATACATATTGATTTGAGATTTTTTTTCAGTAAAGAAAGGAAATATATATACAGATAGGGTTTTGGAAGATATATATATGCAGTCTTTAAATTTTTATATACATGCATAGTTTGGAAAATAGTTTACATATATATATTTTGTTTTAATATGTTTAATGAAAAAAAAATAGTAGTAATAATAACAGATAAATGATATTTTAGAGTTTGAGTTTTAAATCTATATGGATTGTTATATAAGTGTATATATATGAAGTTCCAAAAGAAAAATATATAAACTGCTGTTGTTTTATAAAATACAGATTATTAATTAATTAACTTATGTAATTATTTTGGTAACTAGAAAATATTTTGTTAAAGGAAAAATTAGTTTTAAATTTAATTTCTTGTTAAATAATTCTATTAAAAGAAATTGGTTTGAAATAAAAGCATTGAATAATTGAAATTACCAAATGAAAATTTACTTGCTCGATTTATTCGAATATTAATAGAATTGTATAATTGTTTATACAAGGGTAATACAATGAAGAAATGATCAAAACGGATGGGATTGCAAAATAAAAGCTAAGGTGAGATCTTCTCACTCAGATTTAAATTTGTATTGCAGTTATTGATTTGATTGCTGTTTAGATTTGTGAATATTAGATATAGTAGGATATATCTATATATATAGCAATATATACATATTGGCATATGTATATATTGGATTGATTGATTTCCCGCCTCGTATAGCGGATGAGACCCTATTGCGCCATTAGTAAGCGGATGATTTTTATAAAACCCATATACCGCGATATTCCACCTCGAAGTGGAATTGGTATTGTGCTAACGTCTGTGGATGCAGGGAAACAGGTTGGAGGGATCCAACTGGATTCCTCAACTGTATTTATTTATTTACAGATATTGTGGTATATTCTGTTATCATATTGATATATGATGTTTGCTGTTGTGATTGACTAATTGGTGCTGTTGCATCATCGGATACAGTTTTGAAGTTTAAAAATAACGAATTTTACTTTAAAAGGATTCTTAAAGTGATTTTTGAAAGTAGACGTTTTATTGAATTATTGAATTGATTTATTTCAAATGAATAAACGTCTAAAATTTTAAAGTTATAAAAGTTAAGATTTTTGGTGAAATATAACCAAATTGTGATTTTTGAAATAAAGGTTAAGAAATTTATAAAATGGGTTAAATTGAGAATTTTTAAGTATTATAAACGGTTTATTGAAAAGATGTACAAAATTGATATTTATAACTTTAAAATATTGGTATTATAAAACAAGTTTTTATAAGCGTTAAAATGATTTTTTAAGAATTCATAAGTAAATGAAATTTATAAATTGTGAACTTATAAATGAAAATGATTTTGTAAAATAAATGAATTATAAGTATTTAACTTATAATATGGATTTTTGGTATATACATTGAGTTATAAATTGAATTGGTCGTTAAAGGAGATTTATAAAATCGAAGTTAGAAAATAGAAATAGAATTTATAAACGTTGTTTTATAAATTTGAAATCAATTGAATTTGATAAATTAAATGTAGAAGGTTATTAAAGGAAATATATTCGCGATTTTGGATAGCGAATTATCCTTGAAATAAAATGTGTAGAGAGTATTGAAATATAGTTAAGTGAATTATATTCACGATTTTGGACAGTGAATATATTATTGAATAAAATGGTTATGTTTGGGAAAGCAATATTTGAAATGAAGTTAATTGTTTTAACAATGTTTTAAAATGTGGTAAATATCCAAATCATAGATTTCAACATTTATTGTTGAAATAGACGTTTTCGAGAAATAAGGAAATGGTGGACTATAACATTGTTGTTATAGTAAATGATTTCCAAAAGGAAATGTTTTTATGTAGTATTGGGATTTATACATCTATCTTAAAAATTCGAATCCCTATACTAGTGATTTTGAGTCGTCGTAACGATGTTTTACGCAACATTCGTTTTGACTCAAATAGATTTCCTTAAAGAATGAAATGTATACTTAATATTGTTTTAAGTATATTGAATATTTTCAAATGTTGAAAATAAATAGATTTGTGAATTACTTATTTTTAAATAAGTATGGAAATGCTTTTCCAAAATGAAATGAAACGTTTTTGAGAATTTATCTTTGTAAAGATAAATCGAAAGTGAATATTTGAAATCGATTGAAAATCGTATATGAGTAGATATTTGAAAATATAAATTCACTATGGAATTTATAAAGGAAAGGGAAATTGTTTAGAAAAATAAATGTTGATTTATTTTTGAAGTATGGAAATTTTATATCTAGTAAAGATATTTTGGAAAATAAATAAATTGGAGAATTATTTGGAATCTGATGATGTTGCGCATCTTTATTGATAGTTAAATAACCGACTATCAATAATTACCTTGAATAGGTATTTGTTGTGAATTGGATGAATTTGAATGCTACACTTATTTTTGAATAAGCGTTCACTATTCGGGTTAGCCGGGAAAGGACCATGGGGTCGTATAACCCATTCCGAATATGTGATACGTCGTTATGAATCGCATTTGATGACCGGTGTTGAAGACCGGATATTTTTGAAAATGGAAGGATTACCGTCGAGTTACTCTACATCGGTTGATCTCCGATTTATAGGTTTTATCACCCTTAGTGACGGGAAGTCCGAACGTGATTGGAAATTATCCGGATTTGCAAGGGCTTCGTGAGAAGTGCCTTCGGTTCTGTTCGATCCCGGAACAGACTTGTATGGATTGTATGTCTGACGTTACAAATTGAGATATAAAACCGATTTCTTTCAAATACATATCAGTTGGTGGCGGAGAATTTATTCTCTTAGCTTAACACCCTTCTTTGAGACGTACGAGCTCAGAGGTTATGTAGTTGAAATTATCAGCGATATATCCCAATTTGGTAACGTGGCATGCTGAGTGTTGCTGTGTGATGATCAGTGTTTGATCATTTGTGATATGATCATTTGTTTGATCATTTATCTTTGTGATCATAGGTTGATCATCTGTTGACCCAAAGCGTGGCTTTTTGAAAAAGCGTAGCTTTGTGGACGAGACTTCGTCAGGGCCTCAACAACCCGGAAATGGTCGAAACAGGAATGTTGCGGCAAGGTTATGAGGGTCGCGCCCTTTAGGGTATGTCATTTCCTTCTGGAAAGGGGTGGTATCATGGTATGGAGCCCATATACTTACTCATGTGGATACACTTTCTTTATGATGTGTGATGTTGGTTACCGAGCGCTCGGATAAAGGTCCCAAAGGACCGGGTGATGACATATTCGTGAGTTACCTGTTACAGGGGTAACCCGGCCTTGTTTGGCAGAGAGCAGTTTGTCTCTCGGGATGTCCAGCCAGAGGCGATCCTATTCGGCAGGAGGAAAGGAAGTTCCTTAGCCTGACCATTTATTGGAAAATCCAAAGAAACAATACGAACCTTGTACGGTATTAGTTGTAGAACCTGCCATTTACTTATGGTGGCGCCCCACTGTTTAGATGGTAGCTATAGTAGGCATAGTTCGGAATGTCTATGATGGCTAAGATTAATATTATACTTTCGAAATGTTTTCTCCACTAGACATTAATAATAATTATCCAATGATTGGCATAGTAAGCATCTTTGACTATCATAAGAAGGAATCTCCTCCAATTCTGCATTTGCATTGTGTGTGTGGTGGGAGGTCTTATGGTAGTTTCATTTTCCAAAAGCATTGCGAATCTATTTTATTGTCTTTGTGAAAAATAACTGTTTTACGATCTCACACCAGTCACCATGACTGACCTGGAGTTTATTGTTTCCCTTCTAAACTCTGGGTGCCCACCAATTTCCACACGGGCAGTCTAGAGTTAGGTTATCAAGATATTCTGGAGCTTTGGAAGCAAGCTGGATGACGAGACGTAGTATTTGTATCTGATAGTATTTATTCCGCTGTGTATTCTGTATGAGGACAAGTTTATATAACTGTCCATTGTTGTATATTGACTCTGATTGATGTATGTATAAACTAATATAGTCTTCTGTTTAAAGATTATTGATTTATCTATTGTATATTATTCCGCTACGAAATGTTAGATTCTAATTTTGTCTGATTCTGTGTTTTCTGTAGCTATTCTTCTTTCTTTTTCTTCTGTCTTCTTATACCCCTTCTTTTTAACCCTAATGGTTCGGTTTTCCGGCATTTGATTGCGCGGCATTTAATACAGTGGACGTATTAATGTCGACTTTCGAGCGTTGAAAAGTGGAGATCGTTACAAAAATGATCACCATTGATCAATAAGAAGTGTAAATTACACTAAGCTAGTAAATAAATGAGTTTAAATTCATGTCCCATAACCACTGGCTTAACTTAAATATTTACGAACAAATTGTAGATTTCCACTCAAAGATTGTCATGAGATTTCAATCGAACAATTCCAAAAATTAACCGATGAAGTAAACGCAATCGGTTCATGCCCCTTGTTTTGCTAAGTCGTTTAATTAGATTTCACATATGAATGAGGTAAAGGTTTGTATATACTAATAGATTGGAAAACGGTTTTAAAAATGAGATTTGTATTAAAAATAGTGTTGAAATCGTTTTTGTGAAAGAGTTTTTAGTATTTACTACTAGTATAAAAACCTTTGTATTTTAAAGTGACAAATCACAGAAATGATTGTAAAAACAATCTATCATCAAAATCCACATTCGACAATGCGAATTAAAACCATAAAAATCGATATCAAATCCATCAAATGGATATTCCCAAAAATCCATAAAAGAAGCCATCAAAGTCGATAATAAATGACAATAACTAATCGGATCAACTAAAATCGATAAAAATTGGAAATCCACTCGAAAATAGGAGAAATGGTCAAATGGCAACAGCACCAGACGTTTGACCTAGGGCTTTGCCTATTTTTATTTTATTTCTCCTTTTTTTATATCAAAAGCCCTACCAGACGTCTGGTATAGTCTAACCAAACGTCTGGTCGACGGTTCGGTCCTTTTTTTCTTCTACCGAATATATTTTTTTTTCTCCAGGGACCATAACCAGACATCTCGACTAGCCCAACCAGAAGTTTGGTTGCCTGTACTGGGCAACAGTTTGCCTAGGCCAATGATGGCCAAATCGATTCGGAAGCGATCGAATGAGCAACGAAGACTAGGGATTTATGCCAAGCGACAACCCAACCTTATAGGCTCTTCGATACACCCCAAATATCATGTCCAAACATCCAAAATAGGATATTTTTTTAAGATTTTGACTTCAAAACACCAAATTGGAAGATTTACCAAATCAATTCAAATCAAAGCAAATGAACATGAAATAGATGTTAGGAATTCATACCTAACAACAATAAAAGCTATAGACGTAAATGTGAGTTCAAAAACTTACCTATAAAACTCAAAAACAACGAATGAGAAGCTCTAAAACAAAGGAAGATGAATTCCTCTTCAACTACTCCTCTAAGGTCTTCAATCTATTATCACATGCAAAGATTTCCTAGATTAGGTTATAGGAATTTCTAAAAATTGAAGAGAGATTGAGATGGAGAAGATGAAGAGGATGCTTACCTAAGCTTCTCTTTGATTTTAGAACTATAACTTGAATTTCCTAAGAAAACTAGGGCTTAGGAATTTTAATTTCCCATCTTTTCCCCCATTCTTTCCTTTAGCTTGAGTGTTAGGAAATGTTATGAATGAATGAAGAGGAGTGGAGTGGGAGTTATTAGGTAGAGGAGTTGGGGTTACCTTGTTAGGTTGGTGGGCTGAAAACCAAAACCAAAGCCCCAAATGAAAATATCAAAATTCTAATCAACTCCATACATATCGATGTTTATACTCAAAAAGGTCTCAAACGCCGTTTTGGACTCAATGTAAGTGGTCTCGAATCTGGATTCGACCGTTTACAAAAAGTCACATTTCGGACTTCAAATTCAACTAATAATGCTATATTTAAATTCTACATTTAAATATATAATCATAAAATATGCGGGTTGTTACATTAACAATCTGGTATTTTGAGCAATTCAAGTCCGACATGTGCGGATGAGAATGGTTGAAAATACCTGGATGTTACATGTGGTATCAGAGCTCTGGATTTAGGCAAAACTTATCATATAGAGTAGATTTAATTACAGAATCACTTTCGTTCGAACTTGAATCTCTCCTTTTTGATTCGAATTTCCCTTGAATTTTTGGAACTTTCCTTTCATTCTGAATATTCATTTTGTCTTCTCCCGTTCGTGTTCTTCTTGATACGGGAGCATCTCATAACTCCACTTATGTTCCAACAACCTTAGTATGATTTGTAAAGGGTTGAAACTCCTTTACAACATGCATTGATTCACCGGAGATTTCTGTACCCTCGGTTTAGATGCTGCTATCTCTTGCCGTGCTCGAATTCTATTCTCTTGTGATTGGATGTCGATTTGCCTCAGAATTCTGCATTGATCGTATTCTTGAAGTCACGGTTGACCCGGTTAAGGTCACCCGCGATTTATATTAGTATATCCATCTTCCTATTTTGTTGTTTAATTTTCTTATATCCCTTTCGAGTATATCTTCTAGATAGAATTCTATTTGATTAGGGTTCCTCTAAACTTGAATCTCTAACCTTGTTTGAAATCCATTTTTGAATCATCGAGTGAGGGAGTATATTTGTATTAATATTAAAATATTTTATATGTTGTGTTGATTGAGTTGTTAATGTTGATTTGGGGTTTCGATCGATTTGTCTGATCAACGCTATCGTTAGGAATTCCAAAACACTTGAATAGAGCAAACCGACACAATATTGTTTTCAAATTTGATAAATGAAATAAATTTTGTGTGATTATATTAATATATATATATATATATAAGTATAATTTTCTGAAATTAAATAGTTAATTGAATTGGTTGTTAGAAATGATAATATTTGATTATCATTTATTGTTTTGTAAACCATTGACTATTGCTTCATAAAATAAATAAATGAAATTATAAACGTGGTTTATGGATTGATTTGGAATTGAAATGAATTTAAATTAAGAATTTGAGAATTAAATTTTCGGTATTTTAGAAAGTTGGTTTTAAATTTTTGAGTATATTATTTGAATGTATTTTCAAATAGAAATCGTTTCCAAAGAATTTAAAAGTACTCTCCTCTTTCGTCGTTGGAAAATAATTTTGGTGATGGCTGCAGCATCATCGACATTCATTTTCGAGTTTCAGAGTGGAGATACCATTAGTAGCTTTGCTACACTTTTGTTTTGGAAAATGAATTTGATTTAAATTTCTTAAGTATGACTTGATGTATAATATATATATATATATATGTATATGACTATAGATTTGATTTGATATATAGAATATATATATATATATATTTATCTCTAAATAGTTTGAAGTGAAATCGGAAATTGAACTCTTAAATTTTGTTAAGAGATTATTTCAATTTTAAAATGAAGTCAAATTTGGAATAAATATTTAAACTTAAAATAATTGAATTGAAAATTTTCTTGTATAATACTTAATTTCATTCCAATATATAACTTACCTAAATTATTCAGAAGTTGAATATGAAATTGAATAGTATATAATATAAAATAATGTTAAGGGAATCTATAAATTGAAATTAGTTCAACTTAATGAAATACCTTGAATTTAAAATCAATTATTGAATATTAATTAATTTAAATTGAAATTTATATGGTTTAAATTAATTGTTTTATTTTGTTTTTCAATCCATTTTTCTTTCTAGTTGCTTCTATCCTCCTACCTCGTTCCTTTTCGGGGACGAAAAGTTTTGAGTGGGGGAGAGTGTAACGACCCGTAAATTTTAATAATTTTATTAACGTATTTAACTGAATTTTGTGAAATTTTAAATGATTGAATTTTGAATAAAAAATTTGATATATAGATTTCGTCTACTTAAACATAGAAAATGGTAAATTTTCATCAGAAAATATGGAAGTTTATTTTATTGTGTAATTTTATTTAAATTCAAATCAGTTAATATTTGATGATAATAAAATTTTTCCAAACCTGAATATTTTAATATAATAAATTTGTAAATCATCTTCTGAGTGAGACGTCATATTTTGTTCCTTCAAATTTGGACTGCTATTGTTCCATTTATCTTATTTTCGACAGAATAGCAACTGTTTGACACCGAATATCGAGTTTTGATAGGATGATCATATCACTGATATTTGTATACCGTTTTGATCGTCTCGTCGTGCTGATCTCTATAGTATATTCAATTCTGTGTTTTGATGACCGGTATGTGGTGGAATCCGCAAAAATGTTGAACCATATCGGTACCCGTTTTGAACCCTTTTTTATGCCTTTGTCCTTTCGTGCCCTCTGTGTGATAGCTGTCAGCCACTAGCAATTAATACTCTTTGAATTCATCAAATTGACCGTTGCTTTTCCCAAGGTTGATTATTATCTGCTGGTTCACTTTCATTCTCTATTTCTTTCTCTGTCATTTTCTATTTGTTCATCTTCTTTAAGCTAAAAATATATAACATCATAAAATGTAAACTGATTCGTCACTTCCTTTTTCAATTCCTCTACCCATCGGCCTCATCAAAACCCAAGCCATCCACCACTTGCCTCTCCTTGCGAAGCCAGGTTTTTTCTCAACCCACGCCACTTCATTTTCCCCTCCACTTTTGCCATCGGCAACCACACCAGCCGACCCCAATCGCCACGTCCCCACCGAGACCCATCCATCCTCATTCGACCCGCGCTCGCCTTATCATCCTCCGCCCTGGCCGTTGTCATTGCACCTCTGACCAACCTAACCGAGCATGTGCGCATGGCAGCAGCAACCAGCCTGTGCCTTCAGCCGAAGCAATCTCCACGTGTGTAGCAACCCCGTGGCCCAACTTCCTTCGGTCGCCACCATGTTCCGCCGTGTAGACAACCCAGCAACCTAGTAACCACGTCTTTGGACTTCGAGCAGCCGAACAAGGCTCTACCATTTTCAGCTGAGCCATCTTCCCTCTCTACCACCTTCCCTAGCTCGGCCAAGCCTTGCTCCTCTCGCTTATGTAAAGGTATATATATTTATTTTACTATAGGTTGCTGTGTATAAGTGTTATATATATATATTATTTTATAAAAGAAGTTATATATATATTATGTTAGTATGTTATATATATGTATATAATTTTATATCATTATGAAGGATTATATGTATGTATATAGTGTATGCTATAGATCCAATTTGTTGAATATATTATATTAAGAAGTATTATATATATAATATAACAGTGGTTTTACATGCATATTTGGTAGCAGCAGTATGTGTTGGTTTATATTATAAGTTAGAGTTTGTTTATATAATGTATGAGTGTATATACATATGAGTATATATATGTTTGTTACAATAGATTTGAAGTATAATTACAAGTATGTTTAAGGTTTATATATATATATATATTAGTTTACATTTTCTGTTTATAAGATTTATATGTATGTATACAAAATTTAATATGTGTCAGTTATAACAGTGTTGTTTATATAAGTATAAGTTTGTATGGGTTTGTATATATATAATAAGTTTATATGTGAGTGTAACAACCCGCATTTATACGATAATATATTTAAATATTTTATTTAAATATGACATCGTCTTTTCGTATTTAAAATCCTAAATATGAATTTTTATCGTGTTCGAATTCGTTGTTCTAATGGATTCAAATCGTGTTTTAAATATCACCAAAGTCTTTAATAAAATTGTTAATCGTTGTTTGGGATTTTAAATCAAATTTGAAATTCTTTTATAAAAATGTTGACCGGGCTTTACAATTTGAATCTTGGCCCATGTTTCTTGGCTTTGCCAAGATGATATCAGGGGCAAACCCGATCTCCTCTCTCCCATTCTTCCATTTTCGTAACCCTAAAACTAAATCAAACGAGAGAAAATAATGGCAGTTCGATTTTTCTCGCGTTCGTTCGTTCCTCAAATTTGGGCTTCTTCGATCGATTGCTTCTGGAAATCGAGGGCGTCAACTTCAATGACTTCGCCCTGGCTGCTTCGATGATAGTCGTGCTCGAGGGGGATTTTGGCTGCATCATTCGGGGCTAAGGTGAGTGGTTTTTCCCCCGCTCACATCTAATTCATGCTTTGAGTTATTAGAGTTCGAAGCTCTGTTCGATTTTCGTGATTTTGGGGTTTCTCTGATTAGTGTTCTGTTGCTTTTCCTTTGATTCATGCTTGAACTCGATAGTTCTTGCTTTGCTCTGTTGTCCACCCCGCAGTCTATGATGATTTCTGGGTTTATAATTAAGTCAGATTTCGACATTTTTGGTAATCCCTTTTTGATCCATGACTTTGAATCTGGACTTGGTTTTGGGATTTATCTCTGACCTTTTCATATGTTTTGTTCGATCATGACACACTTGATTTTTGACCTGGTTAACACTTTGGCACTGACTTGTTTGATATTGGTCTTGGCCTTTTTGTTCCATCACTGCATCTTCATCACGGTTGTTGTTTAATTTGCATTTGCACTTTTGGTTTGCACTACCTTGGGCTCGAGACTAGTACTGCATATTATTGGTGACTTTAGCCTGGTTCGAACTAGTTGCCACCCCTCTCGAACTTGTCTCACTGATGCATTGAGCTCGTGTGGACTTTATTTATGTGTCGTCTGCATTTTTCATTTGCCTCTGACTTTGAGGCACACAGACTTCATGTTGCTCACTTGTGCCTTTGGGACCATTGCAGATTGATTACACCCAAGTTTTGAGTTCACACACATTTGATCATTTATGGCAGCTGTCTTGACCATTTGGGATAGTTTGCCTACCTGTTTTACGAAGTATTGAGCATATATAAGGCAGTTTGCATTCATTTGATGGCGTCATGGCTTTGATTTCATCAAGTCGTAAAAGTTTCGACCTCTTTAGATTTGCATCCCACCTGAGTACTTATGTATTGTTTCTTGCATACATTTATATAAGTGTGCATGTTTTAATTGCACTGTTTTAATGACTTGTAGATAGTCCACTGTTTTGACAATGCTTGTCCACCTTATATCCTGGTCTCTGACCTGCTGGTTGGAGATCGAGACTTAAATTACTTCACTGCCTTGACTTGTTTACTGGTGATCCTGATGGGAGCTTTATCTGACATTAATCTTCACTGCTACAGTTGTTTATGTCCCTCTGGTCTTTAACTTGAAATCACATAGCTTTGAATGTGATCATTTTTGTTCTGCACTTGTCTTGCTGCCTTTGCATGTGTCTGTTCACTTGACACCATACATGTATGTTTATTTTGCCTCAGTTCAGTAGCACTTGCTTTTGTTCTCTGAGTTGACATTGGGTTGATTTTTGCTAGCAGCTTGACCATTTGTTTGGGCATGTTGATTCAGTGTACTTTAATTGTTGTTTGCATTTTTAGTTCATGTAGTTCGAACTATCCCATTGCACTGGGATGAGTCTGGTGATCTTTGCCATCTTCACTTGCATTTTGTTCATCATTTAGTTCACGTGTGCTTTATGTAGCCTCCACTCTGGCCTCTTGACTTCCTGTAGCATTTTTTTTGTTGTTGTTATGGGTCGCAGTCATTTTACTGTATATATTGGGAATTGTACATGTATGTTAGTTCACCGATACATCACTGTCACCATTTGTTTGAACTATGGCCGAGACTTAGCTTTATATCTTGACCATTTTATTTGACTGCAGCTGTGTTGAGCCATTGGCTTGACCTTCTTGCATTGTGTGGTAGTTGTACTATGCAGTCATGCACATTTGAATCACTCATACCAGCCTCTTGTAACCTGTTATTGCCATTTCATTGTAGTCTGCACTTGAATAAGGTCTTGTACTTGTGAAGTTTCGAACTGGTGCACTTGCGACCAGTTGCCTGGAGCCTTTACTAGTGTACACTTCTGTTGCATATTCACTTACTCCCCTGGTGCATTCGTATCTGATTCATTACTTGTTGCCTTTCACTTAATATCAGTTGCATTCCTTTGAATCATTTCATGTTTGAACCATTGTACTGGTGACAATGAGATGTCTACAGTTTAGTCACAGTCTGCCCTTGTCTTTGTACATGTTTGCCACTGCAGTTTCATTGTGGTGGTGACTGTATATTTGGTGGTGGCGAGGCAGTGCACGCGTGCGTGCACTGCAGCCACCCAGAATTGACAGATTTTAATCGATATTTCTTTTATCCTTAATTCATCGACCTGTTGCGTAATTCGTAGGCTGTATTGGCGAGGCAGTACACGTTAGCGTGTACTGCAGCCAATTAGCATTGATACTTTTAAATTGACATTTCAATTGCTTAAACTGCTTTGGATTTCTGTTTTGTGGATTAACACTGTTTAGTGTTATTTCTGCCGTTATCCAATTCTCGTATCGAGAGTTGGATATACGAGATTTCTGTGACTGTCATCTATATTGAGACTGATTATTATTGCTTCTATGCTCTAATAACTGATTTTGAATTAGACTGATCCGAGTATTATTTTCTTTTGAATGTAATACTCGGGTCAGACCGAGTATTTACAGGTTGTAGATTTTTAGCTTTGGGTTGCTGCTAGAGCTATGAAGACTTTTTATATCAGTCGAAGTGGTCTTCGTACTGTTGTAGTAGTCAGTGTGTCTATTTTAAGATGATAATGTATTCATGTATATTAGTCGATAATGTACTTGTATATATATAACTTCTTGAGTCGACAGTTGTAGTTGTATCATTTGTATTGTGTCAAATGTATTGTAACTGATATCAGTTATTGTATATATGAGACTTTTCGTTCCATCTGTATTCCGCATTTATGTTATCTGTGTTATTTTTATATCTATTGTCCTAAACTATTATAGCCACTGTGTAGTAGCTTTGAGTTTGTATCGGTATGTCGGTATTCCTCTAAAAATTGAAATGAAATGTTTTATTATCTGACATATCGGTGCTCGCACAAAGCAATTACATAGATGGTCGCTCCTCAACAGCCTTATTCTCCGTGCTAGTTGACAGCACTACACCGTAGTGTTCTTGGCTAGCGTGGGTATAGAGGTGGGGCGTCACAGCTTGGTATCAGAGCCTGGGGTTTAGGACAATTATAAAACATAACTTAGATGGAACATGTGTTACAACTATTTGTCGATGTTTTATCTCTCATCTTTACATATGACTATTTTTGACTGTTAGGTATGAATTCCTAACGCTTATTCTTGCGTTTTCGGCTTTGAATTGATTTAGCCGATGTTGGTTTTGTTTTAATTTGGCAAATTAAAGCCATTTTGACTTTCGGACTTTGTTCCACTTTTGTTCTATGTTGTGAGTGTCATTGTGTACCTGTTACACTGTGATGAAAAATAGCTGGACCAGTTGCAAATTGAGTGATTTTGATTTCTCATTCACATCTAGTTTGAATCTCAGCGATTTTGAACTTAATATTTTGTGTTTTCCTCATCTGGATTTCCCTTCGACTTCGGTCACTTTGTTTTTGAGAAATTGCTGATTTCTTGATTTTCAAGACTCTGATTTTGCTTGCTGTTGGTTTCCTAATTTGATCGATTCTTGATCATTTCCCCGATTTGTTGCTATCATTTATTAGCAACTTTGATGACATTTTCTTCGGGATTTTTGTGAACATACTTTCTGATGGATTCAGTATCGATTTCTCTGGATTCCATTCACATCTTCGTATGTGAATTCTTGTGATTGATTGTTTCTACAATCATTTTTGTGATTTGTCACTTTAAAATATAAAGGTTTTCTATACTAGTAGTAAATATTAAAATCCCTTTTTCCAAACGATTTCAAAAATTATTTTACTACAAAGCTCTTTTCCTAAATCGTTTTCCAATCTATTAATATATACAATCCTTTATTTCACTCGTATGAGAAATTGAATTAAACGGCCTAGTAAAACAAGTGGTATGAAACGCTTGCGTTTACTTCGTCGGTTAACTCCTGGACTTGTTCGATTGAACCCTTTTTGTGACAATTTCCTAGTGAAGATTTACAGCTTGTTCGTAAATATTTAAGTTAAGCAAGTGGTTATGGGACATGAAGCTAAACTCATATATTTACTAGCTTGGTGTGATTGACACTTCCTTATGATCATGACGATCATTTTTGTGATTTAGACTAGCGATTGAGCGATGTCTCTTTGTCTACGTGGGAGACTATACCCCGATCATGTGATATTTCTCCATCACATTTCTAGGGTAGCACCCTACGGTCTTCGGGCCATTCTTGTGTAAAAATTTAATGGATAGCTTCCATGAGATAGCTTCTCGTCATGTGTTTACGCGTAGGTGAGCTTCATGCTCCCATTCATGTGTTAGGCCTCCCCCCTTATTTATGTGTTTTCTGGATTTCTTGTGATGATTTCTGGAATTTTGTGCTTCACCAATTTTCGTGATTTCTATTGAAATGTTTATCAATTTTTGTGCATTGGTGAATTCATGTGTTATTGACTTGTTATGAATACAAGCCTAGGGTAGCACCCTACGGTCTTCGGGCCATTCTTGTGTAAAAAATTTAATGGATAGCTTCCATGAGATAGCTTCTCGTCATGTGTTTACGCGTAGGTGAGCTTCATGCTCCCATTCATGTGTTAGGCCTCCCCCCTTATTTATGTGTTTTCTGGATTTCTTGTGATGATTTCTGGAATTTTGTGCTTCACCAATTTTCGTGATTTCTATTGAAATGTTTATCAATTTTTGTGCATTGGTGAATTCATGTGTTATTAACTTGTTATGAATACAAGTTTAGGGTATGATATCCCTTTCTATCTTTGAGAAGATTCTTGTGACATTTTTGATGAATGAAAATTCATTTGGCATTATATTTTGATGCCAGTTATTTTGATGAGATTTTGACATGTTAACTTCAATACTCGTCAATTTTGAAATGGATTTACAAGCGGTTCTCCCGCAATACTGATATTGCTAATTTAATCACGTGTTTTCAAAATTCTTTATTTTTAAAAGTTGTTTCAAAAATATAAATTAAAATTGTTTTCAAAATTTTTACAGCTTACATTTTCAAAAGAACGAGGAAGCGATTTAAACCTTTCAGAAAAATCGAGGACTATGACCCCTTTCTTTTACTGATTCGCTTAATTCCGGACTTGTCCGTTTGAGAATGTGAAATGTTATTTTTAAAAACACACAATTCTGCACTTTCAAGAAAACGATAAAGAGATTTAAACGATTTAGCAAAAGTAAGGAGTATGGAACCATACTTTTACTACTTCGGTTAATTCCAGACTCGTTAATTGAATATTTATGACTTCTGATTATCGTTTTTGATAATCAGATATTTGTGAAATTTGATTATCATTTGTGATAATTAAATATTTTCCAATTTAATTATCGTCTGAGATAATTAAATATTTTTCGATTTGATAATCGAATCTTTGTGTTTCTGATTATCGTTTTTGATAATCAGATATTTGTGAAATTTGATTATCATTTGTGATAATTAAATATTTTCCAATTTAATTATCGTCTGAGATAATTAAATATTTTTCGATTTGATAATCGAATCTTTGTGTTTCTGATTATCGTTTTTGATAATCAGATATTTGTGAAATTTGATTATCATTTGTGATAATTAAATATTTTCCAATTTAATTATCGTCTGAGATAATTAAATATTTTTCGATTTGATAATCGAATCTTTGTGTTTCTGATTATCGTTTTTGATAATCAGATATTTGTGAAATTTGATTATCATTTGTGATAATTAAATATTTTCCAATTTAATTATCGTCTGAGATAATTAAATATTTTTCGATTTGATAATCGAATCTTTGTGTTTCTGATTATCGTTTTTGATAATCAGATATTTGTGAAATTTGATTATCATTTGTGATAATTAAATATTTTCCAATTTAATTATCGTCTGAGATAATTAAATATTTTTCGATTTGATAATCGAATCTTTGTGATTTCTGATTATCGTTTTTGATAATCAGATATTTTTGAAAATTCAATTATCGTTTTTGATGATTGAATATTTGCGATTTTGAGATTTGAGCTTCGTCTTTTTCTCTGGCAATTCAGGTGAGTAATCTGATTTACTCACATTCAATTCGTGCAGTACGTAATTTCTGCTCTGATTCCTTTTCCTTTAAATGCTGGAACTCGATTGATTCTTGCTCTTTGATAGTCGTCTGATTTTGATTCCTTGATCCCCACGATGTTGATCCTTTTGACTTGAAGCAGTCGAACCTTTTTGATTCTTTATCTGATACTTCCATAATTCTAAAGCTTCCCTGTTGACATTTGCTTTGCTTATGCAATCAACTTTGCCATGCTCTTTTGGTTGTTACCTTTTGTCCATTCATTCCTTATGATTGCGAGGACGCAATTTCTTTAAGGAGGGAAGTCTGTAACAACCCGCATTTATACGATAATATATTTAAATATTTTATTTAAATATGACATCGTCTTTTCGTATTTAAAATCCTAAATATGAATTTTTATCGTGTTCGAATTCGTTGTTCTAATGGATTCAAATCGTGTTTTAAATATCACCAAAGTCTTTAATAAAATTGTTAATCGTTGTTTGGGATTTTAAATCAAATTTGAAATTCTTTTATAAAAATGTTGACCGGGCTTTACAATTTGAATCTTGGCCCATGTTTCTTGGCTTTGCCAAGATGATATCAGGGGCAAACCCGATCTCCTCTCTCCCATTCTTCCATTTTCGTAACCCTAAAACTAAATCAAACGAGAGAAAATAATGGCAGTTCGATTTTTCTCGCGTTCGTTCGTTCCTCAAATTTGGGCTTCTTCGATCGATTGCTTCTGGAAATCGAGGGCGTCAACTTCAATGACTTCGCCCTGGCTGCTTCGATGATAGTCGTGCTCGAGGGGGATTTTGGCTGCATCATTCGGGGCTAAGGTGAGTGGTTTTTCCCCCGCTCACATCTAATTCATGCTTTGAGTTATTAGAGTTCGAAGCTCTGTTCGATTTTCGTGATTTTGGGGTTTCTCTGATTAGTGTTCTGTTGCTTTTCCTTTGATTCATGCTTGAACTCGATAGTTCTTGCTTTGCTCTGTTGTCCACCCCGCAGTCTATGATGATTTCTGGGTTTATAATTAAGTCAGATTTCGACATTTTTGGTAATCCCTTTTTGATCCATGACTTTGAATCTGGACTTGGTTTTGGGATTTATCTCTGACCTTTTCATATGTTTTGTTCGATCATGACACACTTGATTTTTGACCTGGTTAACACTTTGGCACTGACTTGTTTGATATTGGTCTTGGCCTTTTTGTTCCATCACTGCATCTTCATCACGGTTGTTGTTTAATTTGCATTTGCACTTTTGGTTTGCACTACCTTGGGCTCGAGACTAGTACTGCATATTATTGGTGACTTTAGCCTGGTTCGAACTAGTTGCCACCCCTCTCGAACTTGTCTCACTGATGCATTGAGCTCGTGTGGACTTTATTTATGTGTCGTCTGCATTTTTCATTTGCCTCTGACTTTGAGGCACACAGACTTCATGTTGCTCACTTGTGCCTTTGGGACCATTGCAGATTGATTACACCCAAGTTTTGAGTTCACACACATTTGATCATTTATGGCAGCTGTCTTGACCATTTGGGATAGTTTGCCTACCTGTTTTACGAAGTATTGAGCATATATAAGGCAGTTTGCATTCATTTGATGGCGTCATGGCTTTGATTTCATCAAGTCGTAAAAGTTTCGACCTCTTTAGATTTGCATCCCACCTGAGTACTTATGTATTGTTTCTTGCATACATTTATATAAGTGTGCATGTTTTAATTGCACTGTTTTAATGACTTGTAGATAGTCCACTGTTTTGACAATGCTTGTCCACCTTATATCCTGGTCTCTGACCTGCTGGTTGGAGATCGAGACTTAAATTACTTCACTGCCTTGACTTGTTTACTGGTGATCCTGATGGGAGCTTTATCTGACATTAATCTTCACTGCTACAGTTGTTTATGTCCCTCTGGTCTTTAACTTGAAATCACATAGCTTTGAATGTGATCATTTTTGTTCTGCACTTGTCTTGCTGCCTTTGCATGTGTCTGTTCACTTGACACCATACATGTATGTTTATTTTGCCTCAGTTCAGTAGCACTTGCTTTTGTTCTCTGAGTTGACATTGGGTTGATTTTTGCTAGCAGCTTGACCATTTGTTTGGGCATGTTGATTCAGTGTACTTTAATTGTTGTTTGCATTTTTAGTTCATGTAGTTCGAACTATCCCATTGCACTGGGATGAGTCTGGTGATCTTTGCCATCTTCACTTGCATTTTGTTCATCATTTAGTTCACGTGTGCTTTATGTAGCCTCCACTCTGGCCTCTTGACTTCCTGTAGCATTTTTTTTGTTGTTGTTATGGGTCGCAGTCATTTTACTGTATATATTGGGAATTGTACATGTATGTTAGTTCACCGATACATCACTGTCACCATTTGTTTGAACTATGGCCGAGACTTAGCTTTATATCTTGACCATTTTATTTGACTGCAGCTGTGTTGAGCCATTGGCTTGACCTTCTTGCATTGTGTGGTAGTTGTACTATGCAGTCATGCACATTTGAATCACTCATACCAGCCTCTTGTAACCTGTTATTGCCATTTCATTGTAGTCTGCACTTGAATAAGGTCTTGTACTTGTGAAGTTTCGAACTGGTGCACTTGCGACCAGTTGCCTGGAGCCTTTACTAGTGTACACTTCTGTTGCATATTCACTTACTCCCCTGGTGCATTCGTATCTGATTCATTACTTGTTGCCTTTCACTTAATATCAGTTGCATTCCTTTGAATCATTTCATGTTTGAACCATTGTACTGGTGACAATGAGATGTCTACAGTTTAGTCACAGTCTGCCCTTGTCTTTGTACATGTTTGCCACTGCAGTTTCATTGTGGTGGTGACTGTATATTTGGTGGTGGCGAGGCAGTGCACGCGTGCGTGCACTGCAGCCACCCAGAATTGACAGATTTTAATCGATATTTCTTTTATCCTTAATTCATCGACCTGTTGCGTAATTCGTAGGCTGTATTGGCGAGGCAGTACACGTTAGCGTGTACTGCAGCCAATTAGCATTGATACTTTTAAATTGACATTTCAATTGCTTAAACTGCTTTGGATTTCTGTTTTGTGGATTAACACTGTTTAGTGTTATTTCTGCCGTTATCCAATTCTCGTATCGAGAGTTGGATATACGAGATTTCTGTGACTGTCATCTATATTGAGACTGATTATTATTGCTTCTATGCTCTAATAACTGATTTTGAATTAGACTGATCCGAGTATTATTTTCTTTTGAATGTAATACTCGGGTCAGACCGAGTATTTACAGGTTGTAGATTTTTAGCTTTGGGTTGCTGCTAGAGCTATGAAGACTTTTTATATCAGTCGAAGTGGTCTTCGTACTGTTGTAGTAGTCAGTGTGTCTATTTTAAGATGATAATGTATTCATGTATATTAGTCGATAATGTACTTGTATATATATAACTTCTTGAGTCGACAGTTGTAGTTGTATCATTTGTATTGTGTCAAATGTATTGTAACTGATATCAGTTATTGTATATATGAGACTTTTCGTTCCATCTGTATTCCGCATTTATGTTATCTGTGTTATTTTTATATCTATTGTCCTAAACTATTATAGCCACTGTGTAGTAGCTTTGAGTTTGTATCGGTATGTCGGTATTCCTCTAAAAATTGAAATGAAATGTTTTATTATCTGACATATCGGTGCTCGCACAAAGCAATTACATAGATGGTCGCTCCTCAACAGCCTTATTCTCCGTGCTAGTTGACAGCACTACACCGTAGTGTTCTTGGCTAGCGTGGGTATAGAGGTGGGGCGTCACAGTGAGGGTTTCTTATAATATAAGTATATAAGTATATAAGTTTATATATATGTGTGTTAAGAGTATTTATGTATATATTATGTCCATATTTTAGAAATTTTACAGTAAAGTATATATATGTTAGTATACATATTATGTAACAGTTTATTTATATTTTTAGTATATTTAGTTATAATATACAAATGTATATTTGTTTTTATATATATATATATGTATGATGTTGAGGTTTATGGTAGAAGTTTATAATAGTTTACATTTATAATATGCTATTACAGTTTGATGTTTATATAAAATGTGAGTTCCAATATATTAGAATGAGTTGAGTTATATTGATTTTTTTTGTAATTTTTGATTTTAATAAGTATGTAAGTTTATACATACGTTTATATATTTGTCTATATATAAGTATTTATGAGTTGATTTCAAATATATATGGAAATTTTATTTTATGTGTTTGAAATAAATATTGATTTGAAATATATGTATTGGAATTGATTTTGAAACAAATATATATATTTTTCCGTAGATATCAAGTTGATTCTGATTTGTTCTCATCGATTCCCATTTATCAGCTCTGTTCGTCGAATTCGTGCCAATCTTGTTTTGCTTTGGAATTGTGCTTGGATTCGTAACTTGTTTCATTTGTCAAATCTATCTAGCCTCGAAAGGTGAGCAATCACTCACGATTAACATTCTTATATTTATTAGTTTTGATTTCATTTGAAAGGACAATTGTAATATACTGCTCAATCGAACTGTTAATTATTTGCCATATATGATATGCTAGTATTTGTAACTGTTCACCTATGACATCTGACACCATGACCTATTATCTATATTTTATCTGTAATTGATGATATATGCTTGTTGTTATTATGTTATATTATTGTCATTATTGTTCTCACTTTGCAAGTTACCTGTTAGTATAGAATTCCCTATGGGTTGAAATGATACATACCCGAACGATCTTGTAGAATAGGAAAAAATCATTATGGGTTGAAATGATAAACCCAAGCGATTTTCATTGACATTGAATTTGGGATTGCAGGTTGAAAAGATATATACCCGTAGATAAATAAATTGCAGATTGAAATGATAAATATCTGTATCACTTGACCTTAGGATAGAAAATTTTATACAGACACCGTTGGTCTATATATATATATTGAATTGATTTCCAAAGTTTTAAAAAGGAAATATATATGGTTTTATATAAATATTGATTTTAAGATATTATATATATGTTATTTATAAAGGTTTAGAATTTATTTTTTAAATTGAAGGGGATATTTAGTTTATTTAAATTGTAATTTTAGGTTTATTTAAATGTTATTGGATTGACTAGGTGAATATTTCAATATTAAATAAATATTAAATAATAGTAAAGTTGAATTTGAAATATAAATGAATTTATCAAAATTGTGTTATTATAAATGTTTGAATATTTAAAGCTTTGAAATCTATTGAAATGGTATGATTTATAGTTCAAATCTATATTTGAAAACGATATCAATTGGTTTATTGAGATTTGAATTGAAATGGAAGAACTGAGATTTGATTTAAATGGGATTTTGGAATTCGAATTAATTAAAATCGAATTTGTGGAATTTGAGGAAACTATTTTTATTATATAAAGTATTTTTAAATATATTTAAACTATTTTTAATATTTTACTTTATTAAAATATTTTAATATATAAATTATTTTAATATATAAATTATTTTAATATATAAAACTATTTTTAATATACTAATTATTTTAATATAAACTATTTAATTTATAACTGTTTTATATACAAATTATTTTATTATATTAACTATTTTATTTATAACTATTTTAATATATATACTATTATTAATATCTAAACAGTTTAAGAGGAAAGTGTTACGGTTTCAAAGTGTTATGATTTCAAAAGTTATGATTTCCAAAGTGTTATATTTTCAAAGTGTTATAATTTCGAAAGAGTTATAATTTTGGAAAGTGTTATGATTGTGGAAATGAATATTATTCTAAGTGAGAAATGATTTCGAAGGTGACATGGTTTTGAAATGAATATGATATTTGGTTTTAAAGTATGATATTTTAAAATGACCACGGTGTTATAATAACGATTGGTTGTTAAAGAGACCGGGATCGGTTATTGTCATACTCTCTGCCAATACCAAAAACCACTTTAACAACTGTGTACGCGGTGGAGATTCCAGAATGAAGTAAGATGGTGGCGACGATTCTATTTGAGGTATATACGTGGACCTGACTCCCGTGAGTTAGCTTAAGGTGGTTAAAACAGGAGCAATTGACGGGCCAAGTGAGGTAGCTCCTCCGATCGGACACACTTCTTTCATTGCCATTATATTACTTTGTGATTGATTTTGTGCGCACCTTTGATTTAGGAGTGTGGATCGAGGTAGGCGGTAGCTACAGCTATGCGTTACCACCAGCCCGGAAGTGTAATTGGTATATCTGCCCTGGCATTGCCAAGTTGTGCAGTGTCACCTACCTTATCGAGACCACTACGAGTTTGTTTTGTATCATACCTATGGAGTGCCCTCTGACGATGCCCAGTACGGGGGAGATTACATTACTGTATAGACTATGGGAATATATAAAATGTGTTAAGGGGGATATGGGTAACGCTTTAACGCTATTTTAATAGTTTACTTTACTATAGACATTATTATAATAGCGTATATTACTACATAGTAGATAGTTCTGTGGATCCTTATAGGATGGGTATCCCAAACATCCTTTAAGTTACTTGTATTTCAGTTGATATTTCACTTGAGTTGGATTTATTGATATAAGAATGTTAATCCTGACTCGAGTGTTTTGTGTTTTACTTTACGCTCGGGTCAGACTGAGTGTCACAACATTAGAGACTCACCTTTAGAGTTGGAGCTTCGCTTGGAGATCCATCTATATCTATTCAGCTTCCAGTTCTTCAGTTGACTCCAGTGATATATTAAGATTTTTGTTATTTGACTATGTATTGAGACTTTTATGTATTCGAGACTTCCGCTGTATTTTGTTTCATACTCTGTTATATATATAGTAGCTTCATGAACTACTATTCTTTTGTTTCCGCTGCTTATTGTTATATTACTCTGTGTCTGTAATTCTGTGATTTATTTATTTACTGTATATGCTAAGTTTTACCAAAATATAAATTAATAATATGGTATTTTGAACAATCCAAGTCCGACATTTGCGGATGATAATGGTTGAAAATATCGGGATGTTACAAGACCTATTGTACAACCTCCTCGAAGGTTGGCTCCAAAGGAAAGAAAATAATTGGAGAAGCAGGCGTTTGATTTGTTGTAGAAAGGTTTGATCAGACGCAGCACATCAAGTTGGGGATCGCCGGTAGTGTTCATTTCCAAGGCCAATGGTTATCTTAGATTATGTATGGATTATCGAGAATTAAATAAGAGGACTATCAAGAATAAGTATCCATTACCTAAGATTGATGACATGTTTGACCAGCTCCACGGAGCTCGGATATTTTCTCAGTTGGATCTTGCCACTGGTTTTCACCAATTAAGGGTAGCAGAAGAGAGTGTACCATTAACTTCTTTTTGTACCCCTGATAGTTTTTACGAGTGGTTAGTTATGCCGTTCGGATTGACTAACTCACCCGCTTATTTCGTGGACTTGATGAATAGTGTGTTTCGGAATTTTCTTAACAAGTTTGTTCTAGTCTTCATTGATGACATCCTTGTTTATTCTAAAACGGAGGAAGAGCATAAGTACCATCTTCAAATGGTTCTAATTACTTTAAGAAGTCATGTTTTAAAAGCAAAGTTTTCTAAGTGCGATTTCTAGAAATCCAAAGTTAGATTTCTAGGGTACGTAGTTTCGAGAAAAGGCATATCAGTGGACCCAGCTAAAGTAGTTGCGGTTCAAGATTGGAAGAAAACCGAAAGTGCGACTAAGGTTAGAAGTTTCTTGGGATTGGCAGGTTTCTGTAGAAGATTTATTAAAGATTTCTCGAAGATTGCTTCTCATCTAACAAAGCCGACGAAGAAGGATGCTAAGTTTATTTGGACACCCAAGTGCGATCAAGCATTCAACGAGTTAAAGGAGAAAGGGACAAGCGCTGCTGCCTTGACTATTCCAAATGGGAACGAAGGATTAACAGTTTACACGGATGCTTGTAGGACCGAATTCGGAGCAGTTTTGATGCAGGATGGTAAAGTAATAGCGTATGCGAGTCGACAGTTGAAACCTCATGAGAAACATTATGCTACGCACGATTTGGAGCTTTTGGCAGTAATCTTCGCATTAAAGGTGTGGAGGCACCATCTTTTGGGTGCAAAGTTTGAGTTATATATGGATCACAAGTCATTAAAGTATCTTTTTACCCAAAAGGATTTGAACTTAAGGCAGCAAAGATGGTTGGAGTTTCTCGCGTCTTATGACCTAGAGATACTTTACACCCCAGGGAAAGCAAGCGTCGTTGCAGATGCATTGAGTAGGAATGTGGCGACAATTGCAAATTTGGAAGTTAAGCCATCACTAATGGAGAGAATTGCATATTTCTAACAAGAAGACCCTATTCTAGCTTGGCTTAAGATGGATGTTGAAGATGGAATTATCTCTAGTTTTCAAATAGACTCTCGAGGCATTTTGAGAATGAATGGATGGATTTGTGTGCCCGATGTTAATGGAATTAGACAGGATGTGCTGAGAGAGTGCCATCGGTCAAGGTTATCCATCCATCCAGGAGTAACTATAATTTTTCAGAATATGAAGAAGACCTTTTGGGTGGAAAGAGATGAAGAGAGATATTTCGATCTTCATGAGCCGGTGTAAAAATTGTCAACAGGTCAAGAGTGGCCAGCAGAAGACTGTTGGGTTGCTCAAACCATTGGAGATACCGAATTGAAAGTGGGAGCAAGTATCCATGGACTTTATAGATGGGTTGCCCAAAACAAGAAGAGGTAATGATGGCATTTGGGTAACTGTAGATCGATTAACAAAAAGCGCCCACTTTATTCCGTTGAAGTCAACTAGAACTGCAGCTTCTTTGGCATGAATTTATTTGAGGGAGGTCGTTCGACTATATGGAATTCTAGTAAGTATAGTCAGTGATCGAGATCCCATCTTCACCGGTCGTGTTTGGGCAGCATTGCAAGCCACTTTAGGGACAGAGCTGAATTTGAGCACAGCCTATCACTCGCAGAAAGACGGACAAACTGAAAGGGTTAACCGGGTTTTGGAGGATCTTTTGAGAGCATGTATTTTGGATTTTGGAGGATCATGGGAAGATCACCTTCACTTAGTAGAGTTCTCCTACAACAAAAGTTACCAAGCTAGCATTGGCATGGCGCCTTATGAAGCTTTGTATGGGCGGCCGTGTAAATCAACTTCATGTTGGGTTGAGAGTGGAGACCATTTAGTTCTTGGACCAGAGATGATTCGAGAAGCATCAGAGAAAGTGGCTATGATCAAGGAAAGGATGAAGAAGCCCAGGATCGACAGAAAAGTTATGCCGATCAACAAAGAAGGGACTTAGAGTTTACAATCGGAGATTTGGTATTTGTGAAATTTCCCCGATGAAAGGAGTTGTAAGATTCAAAAGGGTAGGAAAGCTAGCACCTAGATTCATTGGACCATTTAGAATCCTTGAGAGAATTGGATCATTGGCCTATAGAGTGGAATTGCCTGAAAGATTGTCGGAAATTAATACTATCTTTCATGTATCTCATCTGAGAAAGCATGTTCATGATCCATCTTTAATTGTTGAGACGTCTGTTCAGGAAGACTTAGAAATAGAACCGAATTTAACGATAGTCCGACACCCAGTTCATATTGTAGATCGAGATAAAAGGGGATTGAGGAACAAGGTGGTTAAACTTGTGAAAGTTCAGTGGAGTGATCACCCTCGCGATTGTACTTGGGAGACTGAGGATCGTATTAGAGAAACTTACCCTGAAGTAATGTCAATTTAGTTGTTTGTTGTTTTAATGCATTATGTATGTTTTCTATGGCATAGTTGCTTTGCATTGTTATATGAATTTCTTGGTAATATATATACCTTTTGGATTGTTTTTTTTTGTATTAATTTCGGGGACGAAATTCTATTAAGAGGGGAGAGTGTAACAACCCACAATTAACCTCTTTAAAATACGAATATTTAATATATTTTTAAATTATTAATTAATGGATTTATAACTAAAATAAAACTCTTCGAAATAATAAATAATGATGGTGAGATAGTTTTTCAAAATAGTTTACAAAAATATTTAGTTCGAAGAAAAATAGAAAATGTGACCAGAAACAGTTTTTCAAATTATCGACTTTTCGGTGTCGAAAACGTTGTGCACATTGGTGTATCATATACACACTCATATGAATAAAGTTAGGGCATGTTTATATACATGTGTGCATGTAGTTAAGTACATAAACATATATATATATATATATATATATATATATATATATATATGTGTGTGTGTTGTAACATTTCATGGAAATCAAAATGGAATATTCCATAAAGATGCCTTGTGAAACATGACAAGACATGTTTATACACTAAGGTACAAATCCATTAATGGTATGTTGGCTCAAGTTTTCATGAAGGGGACAAGGAAATTTCGAAATTTATGGTGGGGAGACAAGGGGTGAGGTGGCATGGTGAGGTGGCGCAATGTTGTGGAGGGTAAAGTACATAGGGGTAGTTTAGTAATTTGTTTAGTTCATTTTATATAAAAGAAAATTTCCTAATTCTTTTTATAATTTTCTCATTTATAATTTCATTTTCAAAACTTCATGAAAGCTTTCTCTAAGTTTTCATGGCTTCCATAAATTTCTAAAATTTAAAGACCTTAGTTTCATCCATTTTTAAAACCCTTAAGTCTTGTTTAAAAGCCTTCCATCCACTTCTACAACAACTCCTTCACAAAACAAATCCATACACCACTCATCCACTCTTGGCCGAGTCACACATACCCTAGGGCCGAACCTATTCAAGTGTTTTTGGCTTAAAGAATCGACTTTTCAAAAGTTTTTGCAAAGATCTAGGGGTTTTTGAAGTTGTAGAACAAGTTCGGTTGAAGTTAGTAAGCTATTGTGAGTAAAAATCTCATCTTTCAAAATCTTAACTTTTTAAACTTAAATATTGTTCATATATTTGTTGCTAGTGTCTTGTTGTGTTTGTATTACCGTGTGATGTATGTTGGAGTGGGTTATACCTTTACAAGTTGTCACCTTGTTAGTTTAGTAACCAAGTTAGTTGTGACGCCCCACCTCTATACCCACGCTAACCAAGAACACTACGATGTAGTGCTGTCAATTAGCATGGAGAATAAGGCTGTGGAGGAGCGACCATCCATGTAACTTCTTTGTGCGAGCACCGATACGTCAGATAGTATAGAATGCATATCTTTTAAGGAGGAAATCCGACATACTGATACAAACACAAAGCTATCACACGGTGGCTATATATAATCTTCGGAAACAAACATAGAAATAATCATAACATAAATCAGTCACAGACATCCATATCACAAAGGCGGAAGAAGATATGAATAAATATATAACACATGAAAGTGTACATCAGAGTAGTGGTCTGAAAGATCCACGATAATACAAAAGAATAGCATCACGTGCTATACAAAAGAATAAGTACACAACATAGAGTCTATATCTCAAAGGTGTACATCCAAAAACTACTAATCTATGTAGTTAGCCAAAAGTCAGAAATATCCTGAAGAGATGTCAAGCAGAAGCACCTGTAACATCTCGGTCTGACCCGAGTATTATTTATAAGAAAATAATAAACGGATCAGTCTAGCTATAAATATCAGACGATATGGTATAAAGAAAAAGGCATGACATGAACATGAAATAACCATAACGACATACTACTATAAGTATGTAAATGATAATCAACAAAAGATTAATCAATATCACAAGAATCTTCACAAAGATAAGTTAGGGTATCATACCCTAAACTTGTATTCATAACAAGTCAATAACACATGAATTCACCAATGCACAAAAACTGATATCATATCAATGAAAATCATGAAAATTGGTGAAGCACAAAATTCAAGAAATCATCATCAGAAATCCAGAAAACACATAAAAGGGGGGAGGCCTAACACATGAATGGGAGCATGAAAACTCACCTACGCGTAAACACAAGACGAGAAGCTATCTCATGGAAGCTATCCATTAAATTTTCACACAGGAATGGCCCGAAGACCGTAGGGTGCTACCCTAGATATGTGATGGCGAAACATCACATAAACGGGGTATAGTCTCCCACGCAGACAAAGAGACATCGCTCAATCGCTAGTCTAAATCACAAAAATGATCGTCATGATCATAAGGAAGTGTCAATCACACCAAGCTAGTAAATATATGAGTTTAGCTTCATGTCCCATAACCACTTGCTTAACTTAAATATTTATGAACAAGCTGTAAATCTTCACTAGGAAATTGTCACAAAAAGGGTTCAATCGAACAAGTCCAAGAGCTAACCGACGAAGTGAACGCAAGCGTTTCATACCACTCGTTTTACTAAGTCGTTTAAGTCGATTTCTCATTCGAGTGAAGTAAAGGCTTGTATATACTAGTAGATTGAAAATCGGTTTGAGAAAACGAACTTTTGATATTTAAAATAGTGTTGAAATCGCTTTGATGAAAGAGTTTTGATATTTACTATTAGTATTGAAACCTTCATATATCTTTAAAGTGACAAGTCATAAAACGATTGTAGAAACAAATCAATTCACGTTCGAAGACGTGAGTAAAGTCCAAAGAAGTCAATCCCAAAACCATAAAAGTAGAAATTCTGATAAATGTTTTTCAGATGAGATTGCCTACGCAGAGTAATACGGGGTCCAGGGGGCAGCGCCCCCAGCGGGGTGCGAGGCAGCGCCCCGTCACGGTACGACTTAGTGAAGGCAAGCTGGTCCAGTGGTAGCATGACCGAGCTAAGGAATGGTGCGACTCAACCAGATGAACGACTTAAGGAAGGCGAGCGACTTACGACTTAAGGGAGGCAAGCGACTTACGACTTAAGGGAGGCAAGCGACTTACGACTTAAGCCTTAACTCGTGGACGACTTAGCACAACTCGCGAATGACTTAGCACTTTAACTCGTGAACGACTTAGCACTTTAACTCGTGAACGACTTAGCACTTTAACTCGCGAACGACCCAAGCCAGTAACTCGTGAACGACTCAAGCCTTTAACTCGTGAACGACTTAGCACTTTAACTCGTGAACGACTTAGCACTTTAACTCGCGAACGACTCAAGCCAGTAACTCGTGAACGACTCAAGCCTTTAACTCGTGAACGACTCAAGCCTTTAACTCGTGAACGACTCAACACAGGCGAACAGAAATACAAAGGCAGTGACTTTTCAACGCGCGCGACTTAAGCCCTTAACTCGCGAACGACTTAGCACACCCAGAACGACTTAAGGCCTGGAACGACTTATGCTCCGTGTGACTTTTCAACGCGAACGACTTACGACTTAGGCTTAACTCGTGGACGACTTAGCGATGGCCAGAAACAACTTAAGGCCAGAAACTCACCAAAACGCCAAAATTTATAGTTTTTCGCCAATCCAATGCAAACCAAAGGCAGATATTCATACAAATGCAATAGAGGATCATTCCCAATAGTCCAAGATAGATATAGGCAAGATGTGAGATCAAAAATCTCACCTTTTCATGGAATTTGATGAAGATTGTAACGACCCGTATTTTTAACACTTTAAAAATACGAATTAAAAAGAAAATTTTGGATAAAAATCCGAAGGAAATAAAATTTTGTGTTGTTAAATGTAAATTACAAGTTAAAATACAAAACTGAATTCTGAAATAACTTATTTGTAAATTAAATACGGATGTTAACTTGTAATTGAACGTAAGTAAGGATTTAAATTTTGAATGTAACAAGTAATTAAATTGAATTGAATTTGATTGTAAACAATGAAATAAATAAAATGGTAGATTTAATATTGAAGTTATAATATGGAAATCAACGTAAATGAATGTAATTTAATATTACTGTGAATTTAAATAAGATGATAGCTGAAGAAAATGAAAGTAAATGAATTATAAACTATTGATAATAATGTATAAGTAAATAGTTGATTCAATAATGAAAGTGTAAATTGAAACAAAAGAATTCATTTGGAATTAAATAACTTGAATTTGAATTATAATATAATTGAACGCTGAATCTAATATAATCTTTTATATTGGATTTATAATGGAAAACTAAATTGTAAAAGATTGTTAATTACTGTGAAATTAAAAATGGGATTTGTGAACAATTGAAATTTGATTTAAAAAGTTAATAATTTAAAATTGGTAATTTTATATTGAAATTAAACAGTCGAATAATTTATTTTTCGAATATTGGATTTAATTAGACAATTAAATCGATAATTTAATAAGTTAAATTTCATAAATAATTGAAAATCGAGTTGAATATGATTGAAAATGATTTGTAAAATTTTATCTTATCATATTGGAGTTATAGTAATGTTATAGAACTTTTAAAATTGAATTTAAAGTTAATTTGTGAAAATTGAATATTTTAATATTTAATTTTCGACTGAAAAATAGACATTTTTCGAACAGTCTCAGAATTGAACGAAACTTGTTCCATTGGATCCGTAATAGTTTGTTATTGTCGGATTTCAATTATTGTAGCAATCGGAGTTATCGTTTGACCGTGGCAGCTCGAAACGCATCGAATTGTTTTTAATATTAATTCGGCGAGTGAAAATAGTCATTTTTCAAAAAGTCTCGGATTTCGACGAAACCAGTTTCATTGGATTCGTAATGTCATATTATTGTAAGGTTTCAAATTTCGTGTCAATCGGATTTACCGTTTGTCAGGGGCGAGCCCAAATGCGCAGAAATTTGATTAACCGATTTAATTTTAAATCGATCGTTTATTGCCATAACTCACACATACGATCGAATTAGCTTCCGAAACCTGTTCCATTGTGTTCGAAACGTGGGGTAAACCTTAGAAACGCCAGCCGGCACGCTTCGTTTGGAGTTCGGAAAATTTTGGGTGAATTGTGTTTTGCAATTTTCTATAAAAGGCCCTCCATTTCACAATTTGCAAACAAAGGCTAGGGTTTCAAGCCAGCCGCCACTTATACTTCAATGACCAGAAATGCACGAATCTTCTCCCCTCAATTACTCAAAATCCGTCGATAATTAGAGAAAACTTCCAACAAGAAAGTTGTAGAGCACGACGAGAGCTTCAAATCCATACGGAGATGATCGAAAACAGAGCTTCGAGTCAACGGGAAATCGAGCATGAAGGGGCTGCGTTTTTCACGCAATTCGAGGCAGAGGAGGAGGCCGAGCTTCAAGCTATTCCAGGTGAAGGTGGAGTAAGGCGGTGGCTTCGAAGTGGTGTAACCTGATCGTCTTCAAGTTGCTCGGTTTGGTCGTGAAAATTCATGGAGTAAAGGCGGCTATGGGTTCGGTTTTCATCTGTTAGTCGCGTTGTTCTGGGAGAAGGAAGAGAGGGGGGAAGTGCGGCCTTGATCTGATGAAGGCAAAATCTAACGGCTGTGATTCGTTGAAGGTTGGATTAATAAAAGAAATTGTTAATTAATGTAAATAAAAATTCATGTAACTTTGAAAATTCATATCTTTTTCATACGAGGTCGAAAACGCGCGAAAGCAGTTGCGTTGGAATCGTGTGGGCGAGCACTACGCTATGCAACTGGACGGGAATCATTTGGGGCTAGAGAAAATTTTGAGTTAAATCGAACGTTGTTCGATTTGATTTAAAAACCGAAACTCAAGGTGAGTGTTTATACGCTCACAATTGACTGAATATCTTTATGGTAGTTAAATCTGACATTATGAAGTGATATGGATTTATTTGTCGTTGTTTGATAAAAAAAAAATTTAATTGTCATATAGATTGTCATTTGAATTCACCGTTGAAAATTAAATTGACAGTCAAATTGAAGTTAAAATTTAATTGCGATCAAATTACCTGATATTGATAATTATGAAGTTGTTGTGAATGTTATTGCCTTTATGGTTGATTTGTTGTGATGGATGCTATTGGTCGATATTGGTTGTTTATTTATTTTGATATATCATGCTATCATCATGTATATTGTTTATTGCATATAAACTGTAAACTGAATCATTTCGAATAAATTAAGAAATAGGTTGAAATGATATACCTATGACATCTATTTGGATTGAAATGATATATGTCCATCCTTGAAATTAAAATTGAAATAATTATCCACTTGGCCATAGGTTAGGAAATTATATACGGACACCGGGTTGGTTAAATTAAATGATTTTAAAAAAGTTGTTTTGAAATTATTTAAATGAATTGATTTTAAGAATAAAAAATCCAATTTATGGAAATTGAATTATTTTGAATTGAAGCTCGAAATGTTGGAATTTAAACTTGGTAAATGAAATTGTTTAATTATTCGAAGTTTAGATTTTAAGAAAAAAATCGAAATACGACGTAAATTTTCGAAAGTTGATTTGTTGTAAAAGATTGGACTTTTAATCGAACTCTGAATATTTCTAAGAAAATTTATATGAAATGATATTTCAAGTTGAGTTTGGAATTGAAAATTGATTTGAAATTGAGATTTAATTAATTTGGAATTTAATTGAAATTCAAAGAAATTTGTGAATTGGACTAAATTGAAACTATTGAATTAAATTTGAAGATAAAATTGATTTGAATGTGATTTGAACTGAAATTGATTTGGAATGTAATACTTAAATGAATTCTTGAAATCCGAATGTGAATCTAAGTTTATTGAATTGGAATTGTTCCAGAAATTAAGTAAACTACTTAATACGGATGTTTAATTTGAAGTATATTCTAATTTGAATACGAAATGGTTTTAAAGCGAATCTTATATTCTTATATAAAGATATGAGCTGTTTTGAAATGTGAAATATTTAAAGTTCAAAATATATTGAAAGTGAAATTGTTTATTTTGTGGTTCAAATATGTATTTGAAATTGATAATTTGAAATGGTTTATCGAGAAGCTGAATCGAGTTGAAATTGATGATTTGAAATCTGATTAAATTTTAATTTTGAAATTCGAGTTTATGTGAATCGATTTGTGAAATTTGAGGAAGCTATTTTATATAAAGTGTTTCGATTTCCAAAGTGTTTTGATTTTAAAAGACTTATGATTTCGAAAGCGGTATAACTTTGGAAAGTGATACGATTTTGGAAATGGATTTATTTAAAGTGAAATGTTTATATTTAAATCTTGAATTTAAATACGAATTGGGTTAAATGAAGTTGTGACCTAAATTGAAATTCGAAAATGATTTTGAAATCGAAATGAGATATTGAGGCGAAAATGATTTTGAAATCGAAATGAGATATTGAGGCGAAAATGATTTTTGAAATGAAATGGTATACTTTGAGTAGATATGATGATTTTGAAATGGATTTGATTTTGAAGTGAATATGATATTTTGATATCAATTATGAATCGATTTGAAAATGTAAAGGATCGAACCGGTGTGAAAAATATAACGTAGTTATTAAAGAGACCGGGATCGGATATGGACATACTCTCTGTCGATACCGAAAACCACTTTAATAACTAGTATACGCGGAGTGTTGATCCAGAACGAAGTGGATGGTTTTGGTGAACGTGTTGATTTGAAGAAAGAGAACGATTTTGGATGACCCCTGACATGACTAAAACAGGAGCCGCGCCGGGCCATTGAGGATCGCCATCTCTAGCGGACACACTCCTTCGATACCATGTCTATTACTTTTGTGATTCGATTTGGGTGCACCCCGCGATTTGGGAGTGTTGTTTCGCGGTGTTGGGGTAGTAGCTGCTATGCCCAACATCAGTCCGGATCACGCAACTACTAGTATCCTAGTTGGTATTGCCTCATGTACCTTGTCATACTGATTATCCTATTCGCGACCACTACGTTTTGGTTTGTACCTTGAGTATATGGATTGCCCTCTGGTGACTTTCGGTTTTGGGGAAACTACGGTCTTGTATATGCTCTTGGGAATATAAACTGTGTTAAGGGTGGAATGGGCCATGGCTTAACGCTATTTTAATACTTTTACTTTAATGTAGACATATTATAATAGCGTATTGTACTACATAGTAGATAGTTTAACGGATCCTTGAGAGATGGAAAATCCCGTAACATCTCTTAAGTTATTGCACTCACGTTTGACACAGGATACGAGATGTCAAACCCCGTAAACATCTCCGACGCCGTCACACTCATATTTACTTATTCGGTTTAACTTACATGAGATATTTTAGTCCTGACTCGAGTGTTTTGTCTTTTCATTACGCTCGGGTCAGCCTGAGCATTTCAGATAAGGTTGAAGATCTATTCTGGAGGATAAAGACGGAGTTTGGTATTACATCATTTGTATTCTACTACTGTATTATTTTTCCGCTGCATTGTTGTGTTACCTCTGATATGTATGTAACTCTGATTTATGATGTATAATAATAATCAAATTTATTTATTTAACAGCTTCATGAACTGTTATTTTATTATTATATCTTGTTCCTTCCGCTGCGAGATTCTGAGTTTGTTTCTGTTCTTTCTTTTCTTTTCTTATTTAACCCCAATAACCATCTTCCTTTTAGACGGTTTGAGTTGGACATGTGTGGATTATTGTCGACTTGAACGGTCAAAAAGGCGGGTCGTTATAGTTGGTATCAGAGCTTTGGTTTAGATTACCTTGGCTCTAGTGGGGAATAACTCATTGAAATAGGGTTAAACCTTATGAATGAGTTTGAGTGTATATGAGAGAGCGTATTTGTAATTTTGATATAAAAATGATTTTATATTGTGTTAATTTGTTCCGTTGAGTATTTATGAATTCTGGTTGGTACTTGGGACGCCAAGGCATCGATAGGAATTTCTAAACACTCGAATAGGACAGATTGACATAATATTGTTTTGGACTATATTTTTATATAAAAGAACTATCTTGAAAATTTATAAATTTTGATTGTATTGGTTGTTAGGAGATGATAATATTAGATTATCATCATTTATTGTTGATTAGTCAATATTTCTAACTATTGACTATTAGACGATTTTAAGAAATGAAACTTGTAAATATGATTGACAATGAATATAAATGGTAAATAAAATAAAATAAAAATGAATTTAAATTAAGATGGAGAATTTAAATTCCGGTGTTTTGAAAATTTATTAACAAAAATTTGAAATGTATAATATAAGTATTATATGATAGTATATTCGATTAGAAATTGTTTTCAAAGGATTTTCAAATGAAGTAAGTGTTATACTCCCCTCTTGACACTAGAAAATGATTCCGGTGATGAGTGCACGCATCATTGACTTTATTTTCGAGAGTCCAAGTGGGGAAGATCACTTAATAGTTTTTCTAAACCCTGTTTTGATTAAAATTAAATTTTATTTTGTATTCTCTATAGTATGATTTGATATATAAATTATATAAGTATATATTATTTCAAAACTTGATTTGAAATGAAACCGGGATTGGAAATTCTTGAGTTCTTTAATAATCAATGATTTTTCTTTTAATGGTTGAAATGAATTAATACTTGAATCATTACGGAACTTCTGAATTGCGAAATGAGAAATGAACCTAAGAGCTAAGTGAAATATCAATTGAAGTAGAAATCCTGAGAATTAGGAAATTATGAATTTAAAATAAAATTGAAACTGTAAAACTCGCATAGTATTAAATTTCATTCTATAGCATAGATATAACTTACCAAAATATTTAAGAAGTTCAAAAATGTTATATGAATCGTTAATTGGATAATATACAAGTATAAGTTTGAATAATGAAATATGCATTTAATTAATGGTTTGCAAATATAAATAAAATTGTTAGTAAATAATTGAAATTTAAATTAACATTTAAAGGTGATTCACCATTATGTTAATATAAAATGGAAATACTATATGTGAATGTAAATGTGAAATTAAATTATAGTGAAATTTAAGTAATGACTTAAGAATTAATTAATTGAAAATTCAACTTTGAATGAAAAGAGGTTGTATGTTGTTTAACTACATTCTATTTGCATAACTATAACTTACCAAATACTTAAAAAGTTTAAAATGCTAATAAGGATAAGTAGAGGAATAATATAACAGTGTGAGAGTGAATAATAAAATGTGAAGATCTATTGATAGTTGTAAATATAAAGGAAATTTAAGTTGTAAAATGAATTAAATTTAAAATTAATTAAATATAGAATTAGTAAATGGAAACTAATTAAATTTGAATAAAACTAAATGTCAATAAACTTGGAAGTGTATGAAATTAAAATTTTGACTTGGAAATGTATAATTGATTTATTATAGATTTGGATGGATGTTAATGTTTGATATGCATTGGTTGTTAGATGGATGATAATTGATTAAATAGAATTCATTAGTGTTAATGGAATTGAATAAACGGAATAAAATTTTAAATAATTAAACTCAAATTTGAAGCAAAGTGAAATTAAATATAATTGAATTCAAATTAAATTGAAGCAAATTGACTTGAATTTAAATTATGAATGAAACAAACTTGAATAAATTGGAAACAAATCGAATGTAAACTTATTTCATGGATAAATCAGAAAATAAACAACTTTGTGTTTATGATTGTTCTTCAGAAAATTTGAAGTTTGATGGTTTGTACTTTGAAAGAAATAAAAGCAAATTTTGGAAAAATCCAAAATTGTCCAATATATGCTGAAACGAAAACAACCATAACTTTTAAATGGCCAGACGGAATTCGACGATCTTAGACTTCTCGGAAAGCTTAGAAATTGTAGCACGACTTTTGTTTAGAGTGTCTTGAGAAATTCCTTCATCTACTAGGTTAAAAACTTGAATGTTACTCGCTGTCCTGTGTAAAAATAAGTAAAATCAGTAGCATATACCCTTAGTATTTTCGCCATAACTTTTTTCTGGTTCATCGGAATTTGATGATCTTGCACTTTCTGGAAAGCTAAGAACTTAAGCTAAAACTTTTGTTTTAAGTTTTTTGTGTTTTGATGTCGTTTAGAAGATCGAAAACGTGGGTGAACGTCGCTGACCTGCGCAATTCATTGCCCAGGCTGAGGCGTATCCTCTAAGTAAAACGGCCGTAACTTTTGAACGGATGGTCCGAATTCGATGATTTTGGATATTCCGGAAAGCCTGAAACAAATGAAATAACTTTTATTTAGATTTCCTTACAAGATTTCAACGTTTATGTGACTAAAAACTTGTATTTGTTTGCTGTCCTGAATTTAGAACCTCGGTTTTGAAGCTAAACATGTTATACGTATGTTGTTTATGCTAAGTATATCGATCTGTCTTTATATGCATGGTTCTAACTTGGTTATTGAGCATTTTAGTAGGTAGCAAAGGGGTTGCGCTTCGCTTGTGAAGCTCGCTTCTACGCTAAATGCAAAATGTAAGTTAAAATGCTAATAAACGCTTAACAAAAGGTACGTTCTCGGATTACGGTTTATGTTGTGATATATTATTGTGTTCCCCATGTTTTGGGATGCCTCATTCTTGTAATGAGATGTATATCATGCAATTATTAATACTGTGAAATTTTTCGGTCCTAGCCGCGCAAAGGAGGTGCTGCCGAAATTTTTCAAAAAAATCCGGGAGTTAGAAAATTTTGAGATTTTAAAAAAATCCTATAACTAAATTTTTGCAAATAAGTCGAATATTGTGAATGAATTATATCTAAAGGATAGTTTCCCCTTCTCCGTTCCTTTTCGAGGACGAAAAGTTTTAAGTGGGGGAGAATGTAGCGACCCGTATTTTTAACACTTTAAAAATACGAATTAAAAAGAAAATTTTGGATAAAAATCCGAAGAAAATAAAATTTTGTGTTGTTAAATGTAAATTACAAGTTAAAATACAAAACTGAATTCTGAAATAACTTATTTGTAAATTAAATACGGATGTTAACTTGTAATTGAACGTAAGTAAGGATTTAAATTTTGAATGTAACAAGTAATTAAATTGAATTGAATTTGATTGTAAACAATGAAATAAATAAAATGGTAGATTTAATATTGAAGTTATAATATGGAAATCAACGTAAATGAATGTAATTTAATATTACTGTGAATTTAAATAAGATGATAGCTGAAGAAAATGAAAGTAAATGAATTATAAACTATTGATAATAATGTATAAGTAAATAGTTGATTCAATAATGAAAGTGTAAATCGAAACAAAAGAATTCATTTGGAATTAAATAACTTGAATTTGAATTATAATATAATTGAACGCTGAATCTAATATAATCTTTTATATTGGATTTATAATGGAAAACTAAATTGTAAAAGATTGTTAATTACTGTGAATTAAAAATGGGATTTGTGAACAATTGAAATTTGATTTAAAAAGTTAATAATTTAAAATTGGTAATTTTATATTGAAATTAAACAGTCGAATAATTTATTTTTCGAATATTGGATTTAATTAGACAATTAAATCGATAATTTAATAAGTTAAATTTCATAAATAATTGAAAATCGAGTTGAATATGATTGAAAATGATTTGTAAAATTTTATCTTATCATATTGGAGTTATAGTAATGTTATAGAACTTTTAAAATTGAATTTAAAGTTAATTTGTGAAAATTGAATATTTTAATATTTAATTTTCGACTGAAAAATAGACATTTTTCGAACAGTCTCAGAATTGAACGAAACTTGTTCCATTGGATCCGTAATAGTTTGTTATTGTCGGATTTCAATTATTGTAGCAATCGGAGTTATCGTTTGACCATGGCAGCTCGAAACGCATAGAATTGTTTTTAATATTAATTCGGCGAGTGAAAATAGTCATTTTTCAAAAAGTCTCGGATTTCGACGAAACAAGTTTCATTGGATCCGTAATGTCATATTATTGTAAGGTTTCAAATTTCGTGTCAATCGGATTTACCGTTTGTCAGGGGCGAGCCCAAATGCGCAGAAATTTGATTAACCGATTTAATTTTAAATCGATCGTTTATTGCCATAACTCACACATACGATCGAATTAGCTTCCGAAACCTGTTCCATTGTGTTCGAAACGTGGGGTAAACCTTAGAAACGCCAGCCGGCACGCTTCGTTTGGAGTTCGGAAAATTTTGGGTGAATAGTGTTTTGCAATTTTCTATAAAAGGCCCTCCATTTCACAATTTGCAAACAAAGGCTAGGGTTTCAAGCCAGCCGCCACTTATACTTCAATGGCCAGAAATGCACGAATCTTCTCCCCTCAATTACTCAAAATCCGTCGATAATTAGAGAAAACTTCCAACAAGAAAGTTGTAGAGCACGACGAGAGCTTCAAATCCATACGGAGATGATCGAAAACAGAGCTTCGAGTCAACGGGAAATCGAGCATGAAGGGGCTGCGTTTTTCACGCAATTCGAGGCAGAGGAGGAGGCCGAGCTTCAAGCTATTCCATGTGAAGGTGGAGTAAGGCGGTGGCTTCGAAGTGGTGTAACCTGATCGTCTTCAAGTTGCTCGGTTTGGTCGTGAAAATTCATGGAGTAAAGGCGGCTATGGGTTCGGTTTTCATCTGTTAGTCGCGTTGTTCTGGGAGAAGGAAGAGAGGGGGGAAGTGCGGCCTTGATCTGATGAAGGCAAAATCTAACGGCTGTGATTCGTTGAAGGTTGGATTAATAAAAGAAATTGTTAATTAATGTAAATAAAAATTCATGTAACTTTGAAAATTCATATCTTTTTCATACGAGGTCGAAAACGCGCGAAAGCAGTTGCGTTGGAATCGTGTGGGCGAGCACTACGCTATGCAACTGGACGGGAATCATTTGGGGCTAGAGAAAATTTTGAGTTAAATCGAACGTTGTTCGATTTGATTTAAAAACCGAAACTCAAGGTGAGTGTTTATACGCTCACAATTGACTGAATATCTTTATGGTAGTTAAATCTGACATTATGAAGTGATATGGATTTATTTGTCGTTGTTTGATAAAAAAAAAATTTAATTGTCATATAGATTGTCATTTGAATTCACCGTTGAAAATTAAATTGACAGTCAAATTGAAGTTAAAATTTAATTGCGATCAAATTACCTGATATTGATAATTATGAAGTTGTTGTGAATGTTATTGCCTTTATGGTTGATTTGTTGTGATGGATGCTATTGGTCGATATTGGTTGTTTATTTATTTTGATATATCATGCTATCATCATGTATATTGTTTATTGCATATAAACTGTAAACTGAATCATTTCGAATAAATTAAGAAATAGGTTGAAATGATATACCTATGACATCTATTTGGATTGAAATGATATATGTCCATCCTTGAAATTAAAATTGAAATAATTATCCACTTGGCCATAGGTTAGGAAATTATATACGGACACCGGGTTGGTTAAATTAAATGATTTTAAAAAAGTTGTTTTGAAATTATTTAAATGAATTGATTTTAAGAATAAAAAATCCAATTTATGGAAATTGAATTATTTTGAATTGAAGCTCGAAATGTTGGAATTTAAACTTGGTAAATGAAATTGTTTAATTATTCGAAGTTTAGATTTTAAGAAAAAAATCGAAATACGACGTAAATTTTCGAAAGTTGATTTGTTGTAAAAGATTGGACTTTTAATCGAACTCTGAATATTTCTAAGAAAATTTATATGAAATGATATTTCAAGTTGAGTTTGGAATTGAAAATTGATTTGAAATTGAGATTTAATTAATTTGGAATTTAATTGAAATTCAAAGAAATTTGTGAATTGGACTAAATTGAAACTATTGAATTAAATTTGAAGATAAAATTGATTTGAATGTGATTTGAACTGAAATTGATTTGGAATGTAATACTTAAATGAATTCTTGAAATCCGAATGTGAATCTAAGTTTATTGAATTGGAATTGTTCCAGAAATTAAGTAAACTACTTAATACGGATGTTTAATTTGAAGTATATTCTAATTTGAATACGAAATGGTTTTAAAGCGAATCTTATATTCTTATATAAAGATATGAGCTGTTTTGAAATGTGAAATATTTAAAGTTCAAAATATATTGAAAGTGAAATTGTTTATTTTGTGGTTCAAATATGTATTTGAAATTGATAATTTGAAATGGTTTATCGAGAAGCTGAATCGAGTTGAAATTGATGATTTGAAATCTGATTAAATTTTAATTTTGAAATTCGAGTTTATGTGAATCGATTTGTGAAATTTGAGGAAGCTATTTTATATAAAGTGTTTCGATTTCCAAAGTGTTTTGATTTTAAAAGACTTATGATTTCGAAAGCGGTATAACTTTGGAAAGTGATACGATTTTGGAAATGGATTTATTTAAAGTGAAATGTTTATATTTAAATCTTGAATTTAAATACGAATTGGGTTAAATGAAGTTGTGACCTAAATTGAAATTCGAAAATGATTTTGAAATCGAAATGAGATATTGAGGCGAAAATGATTTTGAAATCGAAATGAGATATTGAGGCGAAAATGATTTTTGAAATGAAATGGTATACTTTGAGTAGATATGATGATTTTGAAATGGATTTGATTTTGAAGTGAATATGATATTTTGATATCAATTATGAATCGATTTGAAAATGTAAAGGATCGAACCGGTGTGAAAAATATAACGTAGTTATTAAAGAGACCGGGATCGGATATGGACATACTCTCTGTCGATACCGAAAACCACTTTAATAACTAGTATACGCGGAGTGTTGATCCAGAACGAAGTGGATGGTTTTGGTGAACGTGTTGATTTGAAGAAAGAGAACGATTTTGGATGACCCCTGACATGACTAAAACAGGAGCCGCGCCGGGCCATTGAGGATCGCCATCTCTAGCGGACACACTCCTTCGATACCATGTCTATTACTTTTGTGATTCGATTTGGGTGCACCCCGCGATTTGGGAGTGTTGTTTCGCGGTGTTGGGGTAGTAGCTGCTATGCCCAACATCAGTCCGGATCACGCAACTACTAGTATCCTAGTTGGTATTGCCTCATGTACCTTGTCATACTGATTATCCTATTCGCGACCACTACGTTTTGGTTTGTACCTTGAGTATATGGATTGCCCTCTGGTGACTTTCGGTTTTGGGGAAACTACGGTCTTGTATATGCTCTTGGGAATATAAACTGTGTTAAGGGTGGAATGGGCCATGGCTTAACGCTATTTTAATACTTTTACTTTAATGTAGACATATTATAATAGCGTATTGTACTACATAGTAGATAGTTTAACGGATCCTTGAGAGATGGAAAATCCCGTAACATCTCTTAAGTTATTGCACTCACGTTTGACACAGGATACGAGATGTCAAACCCCGTAAACATCTCCGACGCCGTCACACTCATATTTACTTATTCGGTTTAACTTACATGAGATATTTTAGTCCTGACTCGAGTGTTTTGTCTTTTCATTACGCTCGGGTCAGCCTGAGCATTTCAGATAAGGTTGAAGATCTATTCTGGAGGACGAAGACGGAGTTTGGTATTACATCATTTGTATTCTACTACTGTATTATTTTTCCGCTGCATTGTTGTGTTACCTCTGATATGTATGTAACTCTGATTTATGATGTATAATAATAATCAAATTTATTTATTTAACAGCTTCATGAACTGTTATTTTATTATTATATCTTGTTCCTTCCGCTGCGAGATTCTGAGTTTGTTTCCGTTCTTTCTTTTCTTTTCTTATTTAACCCTAATAACCATCTTCCTTTTAGACGGTTTGAGTTGGACATGTGTGGATTATTGTCGACTTGAACGGTCAAAAAGGCGGGTCGTTATAAAGATGGTGATTTGAGAGCAAAGCAAGAACACCAACAAGCTTGAATCAATGTTCTTCACGTGAATTTGATGTTGAATCTCGGATTTGCAATAGAATTTGTGTTTGGAGTTTTAATTTCCACTTCCCACCACCATTTTTGACAAAGCTTGAAGTGTTTTGACAGAGTGAGGAAGATGGTTGGGCTGAACTAAAAGGGTGCAGTCCAAACCAAAGTCATAGGCGGGAAAAAGTGTCGAAAATTTCACTATCTCCAAACATATCGAAGTTTACACTCAAAAAGATCGCAAACGTCATTTTGAACTCAATGGAAGTGGTCTCGAGTCCTAATTTGACCGTATGCAAAAAGTAGCTTTTCGGACTAACATTCGACTAACGATAAAATATTTAAATATAAAATCGATAGATATGCGGGTTGTTACATTAGTAAGCAAGTTTTGAATGTTAGTAGTAAAATTTAGTTATATTGTTAATGATTGTTATCTATATGTTGTAGAATAGTTTAGCCATTGAATTATTGCTTTGGTTTTGTTATATGATGTATGGATGAAAGTAAAATGACATGAAATAGTTATCGAAGTGTCCGTATAGCGACTATCGATATATCGGCACTTTAGACAAACATATCCTTATCAAAAAATTTCGATTTATTTCTCGAGCTTGGGTTTGGTTTTACAAGTTAATAAAGTTGTTAAATAAGGATGATTTCAAATTTAATTAATTATTTTAATAAATATTTTTAAATAAGATTAATTAATTAATTATAAAGGATTAAGGTTAATTAATTAACTTGTTAATGATGAGTTTAAAATTAATTAATTAACTTATTAATAATGTGTTTAAATTTAATTAATTGCTTTGTTAATGATACTTAAAATTAATTGTAACAACCCTGTATTTTGTGATTATTTTAATTATATATTTTAATTACTTTAATTTAATTTCCTGATTTAAAAACTGTATTTTATTTGTTTAAATTAGATAATTTTGTTATTTTAAATATAAATTGTGTTTTGAATGTGAATTATAATTTCAAACATGAATAAATAAGATATTTCCCATAAATGTGAATTTTGGTCAATATGGTCGAACTTTGACTTTTAAATTTAAATTTTAAAAGTTTGAAATTTTGAATTTTATCTTTTATTATGAAAGTAAATAAAATTTTAAGAACACTGCTTTTCGTTTCGTTGAAATCTGATTTATAATGTGGAAGTTATGCCCTTTTAAATATTGTGTGTAATTTGCTGTATTTAACAAAATTGTTTATTTTAAATTATATAAATAATATTTTATTTGGTCATGTAATGTTCTAATTTATATTTATATGGGTAAAATAACTTGTTATGTATATATTTTGGTTTTAAAACATTTTTCAAAGTGTAATTGACACTTTCCAATGTCAGTTGTATTCTGTTTATAATTTCTAATTTCCAGTTTCATTTAATTAAAGAAATTCTTTATTTATTTTCTATTTCCTTAAGATCTTATTTTATTCTCTTTCCCACTTTATTTTTTCCTCATTTATTTTATTTATTTGACTTTTTATTTGTTTAAAAGTGAAATAGAAATTTTCTAAAAACTAGTGATATTCTATTTGTAATTTTTAAGTCCTATTTTGAATTTTTAAACAATTTTTTTAGTTCTTTTTCTGATTTCTCTAAATTTAATTATTTATTTCATTTTGAAAATATAAATGAATTATTTTACTTCACATTTTTGTTTTAAAATATTTTTAAAATGAAGTAGATATTTTTCTAAAGCTTGTGATGGTTTAATTGTAATTTTTGAACCCTGTTTTCAATATTTAAGCAATTTCTTTAATTCTTTTCCTATTTTCCTAAATTAATTTATTTATTTTATTTATATTTTTATTTTATTTTCAATTCTGAAATTCATTTACTTATTTTTATTTGTTTTTATTTGATTTAAAAAGAAAGGAAATATGAAGAGACTTGACTTTATAACTTGTGACCTTTTATTTGCCTAGTCTTTCCATTTTCCTTTGACCTTTCACTTTCTTTGTTTTGGCCGTACACTTTCCTATGCTATAGCCGTGTATTCTCATCAGCATTCACTTCAAAATACTCCTTCTCATTTCATTTTGCACGGCCAAAAATATTGAAGGTAATGGGTTACAATTCTTCTTCCATTTTTTTCACTTTTCTTCTTCATACTTCCATTGTTTTTGCCTTGCTTCTTCATATATTTGCTCGGCCTAAACCCCACCACCACCACTTCCTTCCCCTCCTAATCCACGGCCTGACCTCCCCCTCCTCTGACCATAAAGTGCCATGACCTCCACTTGAACACAACACCATAAAATAATTCAAAAACTCCTTAAAAAGCATGCCTAGCCACCTAGTCTTCATCACCATCACCTTAGATGACCTTGGCCACCTCCTATTGCTCCACCACCACCTTGACACACCCCTAACCATTACCTTCATCCTCTGTCCAGATCTGAAACATGAAGAGCCGAGCCAAACAATGCATGTAGACGAGCCTTGTGGTGCACCAAAACTCCACTATCAAGCCTAGACCCTTTGGATTCTCATGCCTTGTAACCTCCTCCTTGTTCTTGCCTTATAGCCATGCCTTTTTAGGTCCAAACCAGACCATACCCGACCAAAACCATGTCCAAACCTGAACCAAAACCATCCCCTAGGCCGTGCAAGCAAATGTAGAAAGCAAGGCAAAAAGTTGTGTATTCAAATCACTTTTCATTTCAAAGTAATTTCAAATTGAATGTTGTATTGAATTGTAATTTTATTTTGTTTTGTTTTGGGTTGTAACACAAGTTCTATAGCTTGGATCTCGCTCTCCACTCAAATTATAGTCTTGTTATATATTGTTAACTGTTCATTTATATCTGTTTATCACACTGCAAGTTCCCTGTAGAATAGAATCACTATGGGTTGAAATGATACATACCCGAACGGACTTTAAAATAGGGAAAGATTGTTATGGGCTGAAATGATAAGCCAGGGCGACTTTTAATTAATTTTTATTTACTTGGGATTGCGGGTTTGAAATGATAAAACCTGGATTTTCTTTGTAAACTACGGATTGAAATGATATATTATCCGTATCACTTGACTTAGGCTAGAAAATATTATACAGGCCCGTGGTTATTTTTATAAAGTATTTTGAATATTTTAAATATTTTTAAAATGTAAATTTATGAAAATTTGATTTAAATAGATTTTAAATGGTTTGAATAAAGAATTTATGATATTTCTATAAGTTAAAAATGTTGAATAAATGAATGGTTAAATTGAATTTTGAAATATAACTTAAGTTTGGAAATTTAGATTTTGGTTTAAAATGATATTTAAGTTATGAATAAAATGGAATTTAATTATATTTAGAAAATGGCAAATATGATAATTTGTTTTAAATTTGAATTTAAATGATTTAATAAAGTATTATTGATTTTTCTATGAACTAAAATGGTTAAATGAATGAATGCTTAAATGTGAAATTTTGAAATATAACTGGACTTGGAAATGGGAAATTTGGTTTTAATTATAGGTTTAAATTAATTAAATAAATTGGAAATTTAGTTTAAATTTGTGAAATGGTAATTTGAAAATGTAAGTGTTAATAAATTGTAAAAAGGTAAAAATGGGAAAATTGTACATTTGAATTTGTTAAGTAAAATTTTTGGAAAATTGGATTTTTTTGTAAAGTTTACTTTATAAAAAAATCATAAGTAAAAAGATATTTAAATGAACATTTTTGAATGTTAAAAATATGATTTTGAAATGTATAGATGGTTTAAATTAAAGTTTATTATTTGCTGGAAATACACTAAATCTGAAAAATACTTTAATAGCATTCAGAAATGATATGGTTCTGAATTGCACTAAAATTTGAATAAAAGAGCTATTACAGCATTTCTGAAATGCTGTAGTTGAACTAAATAGACTAAAACTTGACTCAGGTCTATTACAGCAGTTCTGTAACTGCTGTAGTGGTCTGTTGTCTTTGCTGAATTTAATTAAAACCTTTAATTTGAAACCTGAGCTATTACAGCATTTCTGAAAATACTGTCTTTGCTGTTTTAAACTAAATTGCAACTAAACTGAGATTTAACAGCAGTTTTAAAATGTTGTCTTTGCTGAATTAAAATGTTTTCAAGAATAACTTATAACAGCTTTTTCTGAATGCTGTGAAAGGCTGAAATTTTCAATGTTTATGGTTTTTAACTTAGTAAATAAACTCAGAATAGTTTAAATCTTTGGAAATTGAATACTTGTTTTGAAAGTATATTAATTACACTTTTAAATGGTTCGGATGAATTATTTTGATTGAAATATAAACTATTTAAAAGGTGACTTGAAATGATAATAAATGAATGATATCTTTGAATTTAAAAGGTATTTAAAGTTGAATATTTGGATTTGAACTCAAATAAATGAAGTTTTTGAAAGGATATGATGTTTTGATATATTGAAATGATTTGAAATAAAGTTTTGAAATGATATGATATTTTAAATATATTTAAATTGTTTGGAATTGATTAAATCTTTATTTTGATAAAGATTTGGATTTGAAATGATATTCTATTTTGAAGTATAAAATATTATTTTAAAATTATAACCACGGGTTATAATAATGATTGGTTGTTAAAGAGACCGAGATCGGATATGGACATACTCTCTATCGATACCGAAAACCACTTTGACAACTGTGTACGCGGTGGAGTTTCCAGAATGAAGTAGGATGGTGGCGACGATCCTAAGGTATATACGTGGACCCAACTCCCATGAGTTGGCATAAGGTGGCTAAAACAGGAGCGATTGACAGACCAATGAGGTAGCACCTCTGATCGGACACACTTCTTCGATACCATTCTATTACTTGTGATTGATTTGGTGCGCACCCTTGATTTGGGAGTGTTGTTCGAGGTGGGCGGTAGTGACTGCTATGCGTCACCACCAGTCCGGATGCGTAATTGGTATATCTACCCTGGCATTGCCTAATTGTGCCGTGTCACCTACCATAGCGAGCTTTACTACGAGTTTCTATTTGTGTCGTACCTTTGGAGTATCTTCTCATAACCTTTCGAGGTATGCAGGTACTGTATAGACTATTGGCACTATTACGTGTTAGGGTGAGTTCAGATTAAATGTAAAGCCCTAATGTTATTTTAAAGTATGTTTATTTTATGATTAGACATTATTATAATAGTGAATATTACTACATAGTAGATAGTTTAACGGATCCTTAAAGAATGGGCGATCCCAAGAATTCTTTAAGTTACTTGTACCTTTATTACAGTTCACTTGAGTTGGTTTACATTGTATAAGTATGTATGTCCTCACTCGAGTGTTTTGTGTTTTGCTTTACGCTCGGGTTAGACCGAGTGATACAGCATTTGAGACTCACCATTGGAGTTGGAGTTTTGCTTTGAAGATCCAGATATCTATTCATTTTGTTATCCAGTTGAATCCAGTTGTATTCTGAGTTAGACCTGATTATCATACTATTACTCCTGTTGTATCTTGGTATTCCTATTGTATCTTAATTAACTCTGATGTATTTATATAGTAACTTCATGAACTACTATCTCTTTTATTTCCGCTGCATTATATTACTCTGTGTTTGTGATCTGTGATTTTATTTACTGTATATTCTGAGTTTTGCCAAATATAAATTAACAATTCGGTATTTTGAGCAATTCAAGTCTGACATGTGCGGATGCGAATGGTTGAAAATATCGAGTCGTTACATTAATTAAACATTTTGTCTAATGATGATTAAGGTTAATTAATTATTTAAAATGATGGATAAAAATAATTAATCATTTTAATGAATGATGATTAAAATAAATTAACTCCTTTCAATTAATGATTTTTAAATTTGATTAATTAATTTAAATTTAATTAATCTTTTCTTTAATTATGTTTTAAATTAATTAATTTAATTAATGATATTTATTTATTATTAATTAACTTAATTAATGATATCAAAATTTAGTTAATTAATGTAATTAATGAGTTTAAATTTAATAAATTAATTTAATTAATTCTGTTAATTTAAAGGTGATTAACCTTTTTAATTAATGGGTATTTTGAAGTCAATTATCCAAATTGATTAACGAAGATAATTAATTATTCTCATTTATGATAGTTAACGCGAAGTATCCAATTAAATAAGGATGTTGAAAGTTATTAAATCCTTTTATAATGATGTTTAAAGTTAGTAAACTCATTTAACAAAGTGTTTTGAAGCTAATACTTGTATTGTGAAGCCCAAGCATGAATTCGGGTTTTTAAAAGAAAAGTTTGAATTATTTATGGAAATGAATTAATTTCCGTAAAGCGATTCACTTGTATGGAAACGATCTATTTTTATAATTCTGTGCAGTTAAAGCGCTCGGCAGATTCAATGCGGCGAAGGTGCAAAAAGTCATAGCGGAGATACAACGAGAGGATATAGCGGGATATAGCGGATGACTCTAAAATAGCATATAAAACTCGTACTTAATGTTTTTACAAATATATAAATGGTAATTAAATGAAAAATTAACTTTCAATTGAATAATAATTAATACATAAATAATTTTAAATAAAAACATGTGCGAATATACTGTAAATAAACGTAAAACAGTTATATAACATAATTGAATTTAGTAGAATATTAGAGTATTTTCATTTCTAAAAATATATTAAAAATTCAATTAAATAAATTAATTTCTTAATTTTTATAATGTATAAATGTCATTTTTCAATTCATTTCTTTTAAAGAAGATATAGCAGAAATAGCGAAATATAACGGGAATAACGAGATATAGCAGATATAGCTGGGCTTAAAGCGGAAAGGCTATATTTGGGGCTATATGGAAAAATCATAGCGGTAGAAATCCGCTATGAGATATAGCAGGGTTATAGCGGGGTAATAGCGGGGTAATAGCTGGGCATTAACTACATAGGTATAATTAGCACTAAACATCGAAGAAGTAGATTTGTCGCTATTTTGAAAGTTAAGAATAATCATGAGACATGACCTCGAGGTAACACTACCTTGACTTGTCCGGTATCATTGTTAACCAAGAAATAGTACAAGTTTGAATTCGATGAGTGGTGATAAGTATACAAGACTTAATTTCCATATACGATCGTTTTATATCCTCGATAGTTAGTTTCTCAACTATCGGTTACTTCATCTTCTTTATTATCGTCATTCTAAGACGATGTATTTCCCGTCGAGCATTGATATCCTTTGTCAGAAATAACTAAATTCAAAGCGCGAGAGGAAGCCAAGCTATGTGGGGTTGCTCTCATTATGGTACTTTCACACATCTTGATTGGATTCGGTAGCGTCATTAGATGTAAAATATTCGGATACTCGGTAAGGTTTGGCAGGGTCCGGCTTGGTATTGTCTGAGAAGTGTCACAGAGTATATGAGCTTCTCAGAAGTGTATTACTAGGGTATACTTCAAGGGTGGTGCACCTTCCTAGTCATTTGTTAGAGATTTTACTTTTCTTATTTGATTCGAACCTTCGAATTTGTTTCCTTAATTTAATCGGGAAGAGTCAACCACTCTCCGCGATGTTTAATTTTTTTATCCATTCTTCACGTTTGGATGTTGATTCATGTGAGAGTAAACCCGTTCCGTGTTCAGTGGCGTGGTCTCATATTTTTGTGTTTAATCACACACCCATTGATTTAATTTTTTTTACTCATACCAGACATATCGTCTGACCCGAGTTGTTTGTTTACCCTAAACTCTCGGGTACTCAATTTTATTTGAGTAGTTCGAGAGTAACAGGTCATTGTGGATTTTTGAAGACGACATCCGAGCAGGAAGCTTTCATCTTCTTAGTTATCTATTTCGTTGTATTATCTTATTTGTGTAAGTGTATTTTGTTTCAGCATATGTAAAGGCAGATTATTATAACTGCCTAAGCTGATTTGTAGTACTTTAAGTAACTCTGATAACTCCCTGTTAAGAAGTAACCTGGTGTACTATGGACTGTTATGGTTTATTTTACAGTTTCGTTGTGAGGTTTTCTATTCTGTTCTTTATTTCACCCCATGAAGATTCATCTTTCTGATGCTTGGGCAATGGCAAACGAACACCGAGGATGTGTTAAATGTCGTTCTTAGTGGTTAGAAAGGTGGGTCGTTACAACAACCGAGCCTCTCCTTAATCCTCCCTTACTCGTCTCACCATGAAAATCTGTAAGGACCCGATATTTTGGACCATTCGCGTCCATTATAAGTGTATAGGTAGACACTCATGTCGGAGTTGAATTGCTCAAAATACCGCGTTGTTAATTTAAATTTGGCAAAACTGAACATATACAGTAAATAAAAAATCACAGATCACAGACACAGAGTAATAAATGCAGCGGAAATAAAAGAGATAGTAGTTCATGAAGCTATTATATGAATATATAAGATACATCAGAGTTTACAACATAAGAGTAATACGATACATCAGATACAAATCAGAATACATCACTGGAATCATCGAATAGTGAAATCAGAATAGATGGCTGGATCTTCAAGCAAAGCTCCAACTTCAAAGGTGAGTCTCGAATACTGGTACACTCAGTCTGACCCGAGCGTAAAGCAAAAACACAAGACACTCGAGTCAGGATTAACATTCTTATATCAATAAATCCAACTCAAGTGAAATAGCAATTGAAATACAAGTAACTCAAAGGATGTTTGGAATAACCATCCTTTAAGGATCCGTTAAACTATCTACTATGTAGTAGTGTACGATAAGTAGATAATGTCTATCAGTAATATAAGATATCAAAATAGTGTTAAGTCATGGCCCATTCCACCCTTAACACATTTTTATTCCCAAAAGCATACACAAGACCGTAGTTTCCCCAAAACCGGAAGTCACCAGAGGGCAATCCATATACTAAAGGTACAAATCAAAATCGTAGTGGTCGCGCATAAATGGAATACAAGTATGACAAGGCACATGAGGCAATACCCAAGGTAGTGATACTACCGTTCGCCTGATCCGGACTGGTGAGAATGCAACGCCGCAGCGCCCGCAACACCGTGAAACAACACTCCCAAAATCAAGGGTGCACCAATCGACAACAAGTAATAAGTAGTTCGAAGAAGTGTGTCCACTTGAGGTAGCTAATCCTCCATTGGCCCGGCACGGCTCCTGTTTTAGTCATTTCCAATTTGACACAAGTGTCAAGGCTATCCATTATCGTTCTCTTTCTTCAGTCATCACGAACATCATTCCAACCACTTCATTCTGGATCATCACTCCGCGTATAGTTATTAAAGTGGTTTCGGTTTAGAAAGAGAGTATATCTAAAACTGATTCCGGTCTCTTTAATAACTTACGAAATTATTACACCGATTGGTCATTTAATAAATTTCAAAACCAAATAAATTACAATTTCAATTAGAATCTGTAAATCAACATTTCATTTGTCTTTCTAAAACAATTTCCAAAATTTACGTTTCAAAACTTCCAAATTAGCATTTCAAAAGCTTATAATTCAATTTCAATCTCTATTTAAAACAATTCAAATATTGATTCAAGTTCATATATAAGTTTCATTCCGAAATCATTTAAATAAATTTTATTTAACATTCAAATCACTTTAAACTCATTTATCGATTTCATTCAATATTCGTTAAGTTACTTTATCTTTCAAACAATTTCTATTAAATTTCCACTTCATTAAATCAATTTCTTAAGTTCAACTTCATTAAAACAAAACTTACAATTTTGAATTAAATTAAATTCGTCAAATCAATTCTTTCAATTACAAGTCTGACATTAATTTCAATAAATCACATTTTATTTCTTGTTAAGAAATTCAATTCACTTATTTACTTACTTAAATAATTTTCCAAAAACTTAATTAATAAAGAAAACTCAATTTCAATTATTTACGAAGTAAAATTCACTTATTCAAAAGTTCAATTTTACTTATTAAAGAATTCAATTAAATTTGATCATTAAATCATTCAATCTCATTTAATTATTAAATAATCCAAAACTTAATTATTAAATAATTTCAAAGTTTAGCAATTTCAAACTTAATTACACTTTCAAACTTAATTATTAAATCATTTCAAAGTTTAATAATTTCAAACTTAATTCAATAATTTCTCAAATTAAACAAATATTCTTTCATCAATTACATCGTTAATATTTTGTCTCAGATTATTAAACATTAACATTTTCCTTTCATTAAAAATTCAAATTTCAACTTCATTTCAAAACCATATTATTTATTCAAATAAAATCTTTAATTTATTTTTAAATCAAATTATTTGACCAATCGGGTTCTATTTAATTTTCTATCCTAGGTCAAAGTTCAATTTTGGGTATTTATCATTTCAACTCGATTCCAATTCGATTCCAATTCAATTCAAAATCAAAGCATAGCAAAGGGAACTTGCAGTGTGATAACTGGGATGGTGTCAAAGTAAATAAACAAGCAATAACAACAAACAATAACAATCCAATAATCAGTTCAAATAATCCCGAAACAACCGTATTAATTCGCATTGTTATTTGTACGAATTAATATAATTATTTCTAGAATCTACACTATCATTTCATGTAGATTAAAGATTATTACATTACAGTTCTTCACTTGTCATCTATTTACAATTTCATACATCATCAATTTAACAACATACATTCAGTGGTTCAAGGTGTAATTAAACAAATCATACGTGTCAATAAATTTAACAGTTACAGGGGTCATATTATACAAATGTCATTTAATCAAATTAAACATTTAACTATCCTATATCAAGTTCAATTGCATACTATTTATCATTTTAACATTAACAATTTAACGTCCAATATAACCATCAACAATCAATAAATTATCAGCCAAACTGTATTATCATCGTATAAATAATTAACAGATAATGGTGTCAGATGTCACAGGTGAACTGATATGAACTGATACAGGTAATAGCATATATAACAGTGTAATTAACTAATAGCAGCATATTTCAATTGTCGTTTCAATTGAAATCCAATTTAATAAATAAAAGAACGTTAATCGTGAGTGAGTGCTCACCTTTCGAGGCTACAAACGAAGGGGAATGAGAAGAGTTACGAATCCAAAGCAAAGCTAGATCGAACGTGAGTTTGACGGGCAAAGCTGATAAATATGAATTGACGAAATCAAATCAGATCTGGATCGATGAAGAAAACTCGTATACATGAATACATATATGTAACAGTATAAAACTATATATATATATATGTAATCATATTCTAAACACAAACACATTTTTAAATTAAATATATATATATATATATACGTTTCAAAATGATTGTTTTTTTTAACACACATATTAAACTCGACATGTATATATATACATACCATTAAAAATCAATACATATACATCATATCCATTTCAACCTACATATAATATATACCTTTTTAAATCAATGGGTTAATAAACAAATATATATAACTGATGTGTATATAACCTAACATAAAATATAACTAATATATAATAGAACTAATATAAACTTACATAACTTTATATACTTATAATGTAGAACTGTATAGACCGAAATCAATAGCACGATATACATATAAACTATATAACTTATATACAATAGCACTACTGTACACAGTACAGCCAATATATAACAAATATCTGTTAAATCAACTATACATTTACATGTAGAATCAGACGTATGCATATATGTCCTTTATATACATCATATAATTTCTGAGAAACGTATAACATACCAACCATAAACGGGTACAAGCCAATATACGTACTTTATACATAAACTAATATATATTCATACACAATTTCTTATATATAGAACTCTCTCTTAATACTACAGGGGTGTAATACATATATATGAATCAGATCTCAGGCAATGTGTACAAGATATAGGTATATGGAAATCATGCATATCATATATATAGCCATTATAATTTTATAAACTTAAATAGTATATGGATGTATCTGTTTTAAATTATTCATCGAGATAATGATAAACAATTTTGAAATTGAAAGTGTAACCACGATAGTCAATATACATTATGCATTATAAAATTTTGCAGCAAATATCAAAATATTCATCTAGGATGAATGCATTATACAATGAAATTATTAACATTATTTTGAGTCATCAGAAATAAGTTGAAATTGGAAATATAATTAAAGATCTGTTTCATAATGTTCAAAATGAAGATCTTGAACTTATTGAACTTTATAGGGATAGTTACAGTTACATTTACCCTTTTAGATTTTGGATACTTACAATTACATTTTAGATTGTGGATATTTACAATAACATTTCAGATTTTGCCTTTTCAAAAGTAGATACAGACAGTTTGAAATTTATATAACATATATAAGCATATAGATATATATATAGTATTTGTAAATACTTTAAAACAAGAGTAAAACCCCCAATAACACATTAGCATATATATATACAAACGAATACAGTTTAGAAAACATGCTTTAGAAATATATAAGTTATGAAATATATAACATGTGTACTTGAATATATGCATATACTTTTACAAAGGAAACAAACTGTATATGTATAATCGAAAATAATAGCAACACTACCTTTACTAAACTAATACGTATATATAAAACATATTTATTTACACAATACCTTATTAACAGGGTAGAGAGAGGAGAAAGGCTGCCGAGTTCGAACAAAGCAGGTCGGATCGCACGGTTGCCTGGTTGTGAGGCAAACGGAGGAGGCGGACTGTTTGGGTTCATTGGTTTGGAGATGGCAGTCGGTTAATGGGCTATGGGGAGGTGCAGATGATGGAGCTGTTGGGTAGAGGGGTTGTTGGCCAGAGGGAAAACGCGGATGGGGCAGAGATGCATGAGAGGGAGGGAGGAGAAAGAGGCCACACGAGATGATGGCGAAGGAGGGTCTGGTGGCAGTGATGAAGATTTGGCAGTGGGTTTCAGGCGAGAGATGGTGGCGGACGTGACGCAGCGGATTAATCAAAACAATGTAGATCGGTGAAAGTAGCAGTCGATGGATTGATGAATGCTGAATTGCCCGAATTCGTTGATCCGAAGATACCGAACTCTAGCTATCTCGAACTCGTTGATCGCGCACGATACCGGGTTCAAAGATCTTCAATTCTTCAAGCGTTGATCAAGCGCACTTGATTCCGCGAATCGGCTTCTACAATCGTTGAATCGAGCGCACTCGATTATCCGAAAGAGGAGATAGGAGATTACACTCAACTACCAATTTGAATGAAAGCACAAAGCAATCAAAAGAGAATTTTATTCAATCTTCAACAACCTTTTACAAATGAGAAACCCGGCCTATTTATAGGCGTTTTACAACTCACACAAAAAAAACACAAAAATTCACCAACTCCTAAATCGGCAACCGACTTACGACCTACGACATAACTCGGCGACGACTTATCTACAAAAGAGTAGACGACTTAAGAAACTAGTTACAACACAGCGACATAGCGACATATTACAACAGAAAGTTACACAAGTCTTAAGTCGGCGGCGACTTATCACTTCTCCGACTCATCACAGTTATACAACACAACCGACTTACGACTTAATAAAATACAGACAAAATACGACTTACAAACAGATGCGACTTAACAGTGTCACGAGTTAACAAATGACGACCTATCAAAGCAACACAACAGCATCTCCCTTCGGCTTAAGAATCAAGGGTCTAGATTAACTCGGCATTAGACTCAACGGCATCCAGAGCTTCAGCGACTTAAAGACTACCCGCTTTATTCGACTTAAGAATCAACGGCGTAGATTAACTTGGCGTAGGAATCAACAGTCTTCAGGCTTTGGCGACATAAGATGGTACGACTTAACTGGGTCGTAACTCGGTGCCGACTTATCGTTTGACTCGTTAAGTCGTTTACGACCTATTACTTCAACAGTTTGCTTTGCCTTCTCTCTGAGTAACTTGGTAGGTCGTCCTGGCGACTTAAGATCTTTGATATCCCGTACCTCTTCACGAGTTAGGTCTTCCACCCTCCTAAGTCGGTCATGACTTAAGTCCCCCATTATGTTAAGTCGGTCACGACTTACGCTTATGTCTTCTGCTTCCTTGAGTCGGTCACGACTCATGCCTTGAACTTTATTAAGTCGGTCACGACTCATTTCCCTCATGTTAAGTCGGTCACGACTTATAGCTTCATTTTCCTTAAGTCGGTTACGATTTAGTACTTGGCCTGCATCATCCTCCCCAGGTTGAGAAAAATTCGTCCTCGAATTTGCACTTTCCTCCCCCTCTATATGCTCATCCCCGTGATATGGTACGAGATGCTTCACATTGAATACGTCGGATGTATACACATCATCTGGCAGTTTCAATTTATAAGCATTTTCATTAATTCGTTTCACGACTTCCACCGGACCAAGTTTCCGTGCTTTCAATTTATTGTAAGCGCCTACTGGAAAACGATCTTTCGTTAAAACTGCATAAACCAAATCACCTTCATGAAATTCAACACTTCGTCGTTTCAAATCTGCAAAACGCTTATACTTCTCATTTGCTTTCTCTAATCGTTCTTGAACGATTTTATGACACTCCGTCAACCCTTCAACAAAATCAGCAGCTTTCTTAACTGTCTTCTGTGATTGTGGCACTACCGTTAAATCCAACGGTCCCTTCGGTAAGCTTGAATAAACTATCTGGAATGGACTGAACCCAGTACTTCGATTCACAGCATGATTATGGGCAAATTCCGCCTGACATAACTTCACATCCCAACTCTTCAGATTATCTTGAACAAGACACCTCAACAAGTTTCCCAATGATCTATTAACCACCTCTGTTTGTCCATCAGTTTGCGGATGATAAGCACTACTAAATTTCAGCTTCGTTCCCACCATCTTCCACAAACTTAACCAAAAGTGACTCAGAAATCGAGTATCTCTATCTGACACAATAGATTCTGGCAATCCATGAAGTCGATAGATCTCCTTGAAAAACAACTGAGCAACATGAACAGCATCCGCCGTTTTCTTACAAGCAATAAAATGTGCCATTTTCGAAAATCTGTCCACCACCACATAAATGGAATCATTACCACGCTGCGTTCTCGGCAACCCCAACACAAAGTCCATACTCACATCAACCCATGGTTTAGTGGGTACCGGTAACGGCATATATAAACCCGCATTAGTCGCAGTTCCTTTCGAAACTTGACAGATATGGCATCTCTCAACAAATCTTTCCACCTCTTTTCTCATTGATGGCCAAAAGTAGGACTGTAAAATCAACTGTAAAGTACGGTCTCTCCCAACATGTCCCTCGTCGTGTAACTCCTTGATAATCTTCATTCTCAGACTACCCTCTGGTATGCACAATCGATTCCCTTTGAACAGAAAACCCTCTACCATCACGAAATCATCCGTCTCTCCCTCCTTGACTTTATCAACAAATTTTGCAAAGTAAGGATCATTAGTGAATAATTCTGGCAATATTTCAAACCCCATCACTTCAACCTTTAGTGTAGTCAACAAATGACTCCTCCTACTCAAAGCATCAGCTACACGATTTGTCACCCCTGACTTGTGTTTCACAACAAAAGTAAACTGTTGCAGATATGCAATCCACGATGCATGTCTCGCTGAAATCTTGTCTTGCCCTTGTAAATGCTTCAATGCTTCATGATCAGTATACAGAACAAACTCCTTCTGAAATAGATAGTGTCTCCAGTGTTTAATAGATTGTACAACAGCATAGAATTCCACATCATATGTATTGTAACGCATCTTCGCTCCTGACAATTTCTCACTGAAATATGCAATTGGACGCCCCTTCTGACTCAACACCCCTCCAATCCCAACCTTGGATGCATCAGTATGTAGTTCAAACACCAACTGAAAATCAGGTAGCACTAGAATTGGTGCAGACGTCAGCAATTCCTTGATCTTCCCAAAAGCACTCCCTGCTTCCTCTGTCCATGCAAACTGTTTACCTTTCATGCAATCGGTAACAGGTGCCATCACACTACTAAAGTGTGGTATAAACCTTCGATAGAATGAAGCCAACCCGTGAAAACTACGCACTTCCGTTATCGTCTTGGGCTGCGGCCAATCTCTAATCGCTTCAACTTTACTCTGGTCAACCTGTATTCCTTTCTCTGAAACAACATACCCCAGAAATAAAACACTGTGCGTCATGAACACGCATTTCTTCGTAGCAGCATAAAATTGTTCTTGTCTCAGTACCATCAGCACTTCTCTAAGATGATTCAAATGTTCCTCTGGACTCCCACTGTAAATAAGTATATCATCGAAATACACCACCACAAATTTCCCAATGAACGGTCTAAAAATCTGATTCATCACCCTCATGAAAGTACTTGGTGCATTTGATAAGCCAAACGGCATGACCAACCACTCGTATAGACCCTCCCTAGTTTTAAAAGCAGTCTTCCACTCATCTCCTGGTCTGATACGAATTTGATGATATCCGCTCTTCAAATCAATCTTAGAAAATATAGTAGCTCCGCTTATCTGATCCAACAAGTCATCCAACCTCGGCATTGGAAATCTATATCTCACGGTAATCTTATTCAATGCTCGACTGTCAGTGCACATCCTCCATGTCCCATCCTTCTTGGGTACCAATAAAGCTGGTACAGCACAAGGACTCAGACTCTCCTGCACACGTCCTTGCTCAAGCAATTCCTCTACTTGCCTCCGCAACTCTTCATGTTCTTTTGGGCTCATTCGATAATGTGGTCTGTGTGGCAACACAGCACCTGGAACAAGATCTATCTGATGTTGTATATCTCTCAACGGTGGCAACTCCGTTGGTAATTCCTCTGGAAATACATCGTCAAATTCTTTCAAAATTGGTTTTACTTCTTCTGGAATCTCAATTTCTTCACGGCTCTCACGCCCAATCAACAAGAATACTTCCGGCTCTTCTTTAACTTCTTTAACAAACTCCTTTAAAGTCAATAAAGTTTTCAGCTCTTCAATTTCTTCTGACTTACTTTCTTCTTGTGATCTCTTCTTCGGAACTAAGATAATCTTCGTGCCTTTAAACATAAAACTGTAGCTATTGGTCCGACCGTCATGTTGTACTGCTCGATCATACTGCCATGGTCTTCCCAATAATAAATGACAAACATCCATCTCTACGACATCACACCAGATTTCGTCTTTGTATTTCTTCCCAATAGAGAATGGAACACGAACGCGTCTATCCACTTTCACTTCTCCTCCTTTTCTCAACCATGCTAACTTGTACGGACTCGGATGTTTCTCTGTCTTCAATTTCAACTTTGTCACAGCTTCGGTTGAAATAATATTATCACAGCTTCCTGCGTCGATCACAAACTTACACACCTTCCCCAGAATAGTACATGTTGACTGAAAGATATTACTCCTCAACCAACTAGCTTCTTCCTGCTTCGGTGTTAAACACGATCTCCTCAGCATTAGGTTACAACCTTCATCCCCTGACGCAATATCCTGCTCATCCTCCTCAACTGGATTAGAACAATCTCCATCAACATCCTCATCGTCAACTTCTGCAATCATGGTTCTCTTCTATGGCTTTGGACACTCACTGCTTTTATGACCCAATTCTTGACAATTGTAACATTTAAACCCATTGTTAACTTTCGCCTTCTCAACCTCCTTCACCACTGGCCTACTGATAGGTTTAGAAACATTAGAACTTCCTCCAACACCCTTCGCTTGATTGTTAGGATTAGTAAACACACCACTTCCTCGTCTCCCTTGTTTTTCCCAAGCCAACGCTTTCTGATGCGCTTCTGCCACAGATCTTGGATCGAACATATTAACCATATCCTGAATCTGCATTCTCAATCCCCCAATGAACCTAGATGTCAGCTGCTCTTCTATTTCCATAATATCATTCCTTGCAATGAGTTGATAGAATTCATCAGCATAGTCGTTAACTGTCTTCGTGCCCTGCCTCAAGTTTTGCAAACGTTGATACATCAAAGATTGATAATTGTAAGGTAAGAACGTTGCCTTCATCAATTTCTTCATCTTCTCCCAAGATTCAATTTTTGACTTCCCCATACGTTCACGTGTAAGCTTGGTTTGCTGCCACCATGCCAAAGCTCTACCCCTCAGCCTCGTAGCAACCAACTTCACTCTACGATGTCCTGGAACTTCTTTAAAGTCAAAAATCTCCTCAACATTAGCTACCCAATCTAGAAACTCCTCCGCTTGCATACCACCTTTGAATTCAGGAATTTCTGTCTTCATCCCCGATTTCCACTTGTGATCATACTCAGAATAGTTTCTTCCTTGACCCCTTCCTTGAATACTACCACCATCATACTCCTCTTCAAAATCAGATGCATAACGATGTCGATTCTGACCACCAACATCTCTACTACCATTGCGTCGTCCACCTTCTTCCTTCTATCGACATTCCTCCGTTCACGATCATTCACGTTCCTCCCACGCCCTTGATCATTTTCAATACTTCGGTCTCGATTGGAATGTGGCGAGACTCTACTACCTCCATGATTAGATTCAGGTGAAACCCTTCTCCGATTTTGATTCATCTCCGTCATAAGCTTTTCTAACCGGCCAATTCCTTCGTTAAGCTTTTCACTAAAATTCTCATTGATTCTTTGCTCCATCTCATCAGCCTCTTCTCTTCGATATAAAGCTTCTACGTTTTGGTGGCGATTAGCTCTTCTTGGCGGCATACTTGAAAATCTTCCAACACTTCAAAATTCAAACACAATTCGGTTTTTGATCCAAAATGAAACGGATCGAAAACTTCCACTTTGTAGCAAATCGCGATGATCACGATGGACAAAGTTTCGGCCTCCAATGCAAATCTGATCAAACAATGATGACTCTTTTTCCTCTTACTCTCGGCCTCACTTGCTTACCACGGCCCAACTTCAAAATGATTAGGCTCCAAGTCTCGATCTAGCTATGATTGGCTAGAACAAGCTCTGATACCAAACTGACGCAGCGGATTAATCAAAACAATGTAGATCGGTGAAAGTAGCAGTCGATGGATTGATGAATGCTGAATTGCCCGAATTCGTTGATCCGAAGATACCGAACTCTAGCTATCTCGAACTCGTTGATCGCGCACGATACCGGGTTCAAAGATCTTCAATTCTTCAAGCGTTGATCAAGCGCACTTGATTCCGCGAATCGGCTTCTACAATCGTTGAATCGAGCGCACTCGATTATCCGAAAGAGGAGATAGGAGATTACACTCAACTACCAATTTGAATGAAAGCACAAAGCAATCAAAAGAGAATTTTATTCAATCTTCAACAACCTTTTACAAATGAGAAACCCGGCCTATTTATAGGCGTTTTACAACTCACACAAAAAAAACACAAAAATTCACCAACTCCTAAATCGGCAACCGACTTACGACCTACGACATAACTCGGCGACGACTTATCTACAAAAGAGTAGACGACTTAAGAAACTAGTTACAACACAACGACATAGCGACATATTACAACAGAAAGTTACACAAGTCTTAAGTCGGCGGCGACTTATCACTTCTCCGACTCATCACAGTTATACAACACAACCGACTTACGACTTAATAAAATACAGACAAAATACGACTTACAAACAGATGCGACTTAACAGTGTCACGAGTTAACAAATGACGACCTATCAAAGGAACACAACAGCATCTCCCTTCGGCTTAAGAATCAAGGGTCTAGATTAACTCGGCATTAGACTCAACGGCATCCAGAGCTTCAGCGACTTAAAGACTACCCGCTTTATTCGACTTAAGAATCAACGGCGTAGATTAACTTGGCGTAGGAATCAACAGTCTTCAGGCTTTGGCGACATAAGATGGTACGACTTAACTGGGTCGTAACTCGGTGCCGACTTATCGTTTGACTCGTTAAGTCGTTTACGACCTATTACTTCAACAGTTTGCTTTGCCTTCTCTCTGAGTAACTCGGTAGGTCGTCCTGGCGACTTAAGATCTTTGATATCCCGTACCTCTTCACGAGTTAGGTCTTCCACCCTCCTAAGTCGGTCACGACTTAAGTCCCCCATTATGTTAAGTCGGTCACGACTTATGCTTATATCTTTTGCTTCCTTGAGTCGGTCACGACTCATGCCTTAAACTTTATTAAGTCGGTCACGACTCATTTCCCTCATGTTAAGTCGGTCACGACTTATAGCTTCATTTTCCTTAAGTCGGTTACGATTTAGTACTTGGCCTGCATCAGGACGTGAAGAGGCTAACACGGTGAGGGATTAGGCGCATGCAAGTCACAAAGCATGCAGGACACAAAGCAAAGTAGAAATGAATATATACTCAGCTTTTTTTTTCTTCTTCCATGGTATTCGCATCGGCCATGGAAGGGAGTGAAAATGAAAATAAGAAGGTGAATTTTTGGTGAAAGGAAGAATATGAAGTGAATGAACAGGCGAAAGGGATGAGCAGAGTTATTACATTATCTTCTATTGTTTACAGAATTAATAAAAGGAAAGGATGAGACCAACCACAAATAAATGAACCGACATAAAAAAAATTGAAATAGGGAAACGTGCAAGTCACAAGTTGAAGTCTAGGAATTGAGAAAAACTACATGCTATTTGATTTCAGGTTGAATATACGAAAGGGCAAAGGAAAAACCAAAAGTTTAAAATAACAGGGTGCCTATACCGTTATTCGTTACGCGGGTTCCGCCGCATTCCGAACACCAATACACAAAAGTGAATATACCGTAGAGATCAGCATGACGAGACGATCAAAATGGTATACAAATATTAGTGGTAGGATCAACCGATCAAAAGTCGATACAGACACCGATATACGTTGCTATTCCGTACGGAAAAATCCATACGGAGCTAGGAAGGTCCGAAATTTGCGAAACAAATTACGCAGTCTTATTCAGAGTGTTCTAAATAAATTTATCATGTTGACATATTTAGGTTTCAGAAAACTTTTAAATTCAACTGTTATTAACCGATTTAAATTGAAATAAAATTTCACAGGAAAATAAACTTCAATATTATCAGATGAAAATTTACCAGTTGCTATATTAAAATAGACGTATTCCAAATAATAAATTTTTATTTCAAAATTTTATCGTTTAAAATTTCACAAAATTTCAACTAATTACGTTATTAAAACAGTTGAAATTTACGGGTCGTTACACTCTCCCCCACTCAAAACTTTTCGTCCCCGAAAAGGAACGAGGTAGGAGAATAGAAACAACCAGAAAGAAAAACGGATTCGAAATACAAAATAACAATTAATTTAAACCACATAAATTCAAATTTAAATTAATTGATATTCAATAATTGATTTAATCCATTTGATTTCACTAAAATCAATCTCAACTATTTCTAAATTCATTATCTTATTATCCCATTTTCTTAAATTTACAATTTTGAAAACCATAAATTTGAATAGTCTTTTATTATAATCATATTTTCTTCAACAATTTTTGAATTCTTCTTTATTCCATTTAATTTCAAACCCTTTAGAGATAATTTTGTATATACTATATATAGTAAATCAGATTAAATTTAAAATAATATTCCCATATATATATATATATAAATCCAGTCATATTTAAGAAATTCAAATCAACATATTTTTCCAAACAAAACCATAACAAAGCTATAGAATGGTTTCTCCACTTCGAAACTCGAAAATGAATGTCGATGATGCGGCCGCCATCACCGAGATTATTTCCCAACGACAAAGAGAAGAGCACTGATCCAATATTTTAAAATTCTTTGAAAACGGTTCCTATTTGAAAATACGTTCAATAATATACATTTTAAAAATTTTAAACCAAGCTTGAAATTTAGGAAATTAAATTCTCAAATTCTTACTTTAAATTCATTTAAATTTCTAAATAAATCTATAAACCAACTTTTATAATTCCATTTATTTTTAAGTTGGAATAATCAATGATTTACAAAACAAATAGTGAAAATCAAATATTACCTTTCTGACAACCAATTCAGTTAACAATTCAATTTCAGAAAATTTATGCTTATATATAATGTAATCATCCAAAACTATTTTGTTTACCAAATTTGAAAACAACATTGTGTCAGTTTGTTCTGTTCAAGTGTTTTGGAAATCCTATCGATAGCGTTGATCAGACGAACCGATTGAAAATCCAAATCAACATCAACAACTCAAACAACACGATATATAAAACATTTTAAGATAAATTTACAAATACACTTCTTTGCTCGACGATACAGGAATGAGTTTTCAAAATAAGGATAGGGATTCAATTTTGATAGAAATCAAATCAAAGAGAATTTTTGATTCGAAGATAAGTCCGAAACAGAAGATAAGATGATTTAAATAACAAATAAGAAGATGGATGAGTTTATATAAATCACGGGCAACCTTAACCGGGTCAACCGTGACTTCAAGAATAAGATTGTTGTAGAATTTCGAGGTAAATCAACATTCGATCTTAAGAAATAAAATTCAGGTATAGCAGGAGATAGATAGCATCGTAAACCGAGGATACAGAAATCTCTGATAAATCAATGCCAATTGTAAGGAGTTTTGCTCCTTTGCGAATCATTCGAAGATTGGCGGGACCGCCGATCTATTATAGATATCATTAAAAATGGAGTTATGGGGTGCTCCAGAATTGAAAGAAGACGAATAGTGAGGGACACGAATGAAATTTGGAACCGTATGAACGTTCCAAAATTCAAAGGAAACGAGTCAAAAGGAAGAGATTGAAACTTGAATGAGAGTGATTCTGTAAATAAATTTACCCTATATGTTGAGTTTTGCCTAGAGCTACCAAACCTCTGATACCAACTGTAACGACCCGATATTTTGGACCATTCGCGTCCATTATAAGTGTATAGGTAGACACTCATGCCGGAGTTGAATTGCTCAAAATACCGCGCTGTTAATTTAAATTTGGCAAAACTGAACATATACAGTAAATAAATAATCATAGATCACAGACACAGAGTAATAAATGCAGCGGAAATAAAAGAGATAGTAGTTCATGAAGCTACTATATGAATATATAAGATACATCAGAGTTTACAACAGAAGAGTAATACGATACATCAGATACAAATCAGAATACATCACTGGAATCATCGAATAGTGAAAGCAGAATAGATGGCTGGATCTTCAAGCAAAGCTCCAACTTCAAAGGTGAGTCTCGAATATTGGTACACTCAGTCTGACCCGAGCGTAAAGCAAAAACACAAGACACTCGAGTCAGGATTAACATTCTTATATCAATAAATCCAACTCAAGTGAAATAGCAATTGAAATACAAGTAACTCAAAGGATGTTTGGAATAACCATCCTTTAAGGATCCGTTAAACTATCTACTATGTAGTAGTGTACGATAAGTAGATAATGTCTATCAGTAATATAAGATATCAAAATAGTGTTAAGTCATGGCCCATTCCACCCTTAACACATTTTTATTCCCAAAAGCATATACAAGACCGTAGTTTCCCCAAAACCGGAAGTCACCAGAGGGCAATCCATATACTAAAGGTACAAATCAAAATCATAGTGGTCGCGCATAAATAGAATACAAGTATGACAAGGCACATGAGGCAATACCCAAGGTAGTGATACTACCGTTCGCCTGATCCGGACTGGTGAGAACGCAACGCCGCAGCGCCCGCAACACCGTGAAACAACACTCCCAAAATCAAGGGTGCACCAATCGACAACAAGTAATAAGTAGTTCGAAGAAGTGTGTCCACTTGAGGTAGCTAATCCTCCATTGGCCCGGCACGGCTCCTGTTTTAGTCATTTCCAATTTGACACAAGTGTCAAGGCTATCCATTATCGTTCTCTTTCTTCAGTCATCACGAACATCATTCCAACCACTTCATTCTGGATCATCACTCCGCGTATAGTTATTAAAGTGGTTTCGGTTTAGAAAGAGAGTATATCCAAAACTGATTCCGGTCTCTTTAATAACTTTTGAAATTATTACACCGATTGGTCATTTAATAAATTTCAAAACCAAATAAATTACAATTTCAATTAGAATTTGTAAATCAACATTTCATTTGTCTTTCTAAAACAATTTCCAAAATTTACGTTTCAAAACTTCCAAATTACCATTTCAAAAGCTTATAATTCAATTTCAATCGCTATTTAAAACAATTCAAATATTGATTCAAGTTCATATATAAGTTTCATTCCGAAATCATTTAAATAAATTTTATTTAACATTCAAATCACTTTAAACTCATTTATCGATTTCATTCGATATTCGTTAAGTTACTTTATCTTTCAAACAATTTCTATTAAATTTCCACTTGATTAAATCAATTTCTTAAGTTCAACTTCATTAAAACAAAACTTACAATTTTGAATTAAATTAAATTCGTCAAATCAATTCTTTCAATTACAAGTCTTACATTAATTTCAATAAATCACATTTTATTTCTTGTTAAGAAATTCAATTCACTTATTTACTTACTTAAATAATTTTCCAAAAACTTAATTAATAAAGAAAACTCAATTTCAATTATTTACGAAGTAAAATTCACTTATTCAAAAGTTCAATTTTACTTATTAAAGAATTCAATTCAATTTGATCATTAAATCAATCAATCTCATTTAATTATTAAATAATCCAAAACTTAATTATTAAATAATTTCAAAGTTTAGCAATTTCAAACTTAATTACACTTTCAAACTTAATTATTAAATCATTTCAAAGTTTAATAATTTCAAACTTAATTCAATAATTTCTCAAATTAAACAAATATTATTTCATCAATTACATCGTTAATATTTTGTCTCAGATTATTAAACATTAACATTTTCCTTTCATTAAAAATTCAAATTTCGACTTCATTTCAAAACCATATTATTTATTCAAATAAAATCTTTAATTTATTTTTAAATCAAATTATTTGACCAATCGGGTTCTATTTAATTTCCTATCCTAGGTCAAAGTTCAATTTTGGGTATTTATCATTTCAACCCGATTCCAATTCAATTCAAAATCAAAGCATAGCAAAGGGAACTTGCAGTGTGATAACTGGGATGGTGTCAAAGTAAATAAACAAGCAATAACAACAAACAATAACAATCCAATAATCAGTTCAAATAATCCCGAAACAATCGTATTAATTCGCATTGTTATTTGTACGAATTAATATAATTATTTCTAGAATCTACACTATCATTTCATGTAGATTAAAGATTATTACATTACAGTTCTTCACTTGTCATCTATTTACAATTTCATACATCATCAATTTAACAACATACATTCAGTGGTTCAAGGTGTAATTAAACAAATCATACGTGTCAATAAATTTAACAGTTACAGGGGTCATATTATACAAATGTCATTTAATCAAATTTAACATTTAACTATCCTATATCAAGTTCAATTACATACTATTTATCATTTTAACATTAACAATTTAACGTCCAATATAACCATCAACAATCAATAAATTATCAGCCAAATTGTATTATCATCGTATAAATAATTAACAGATAATGGTGTCAGATGTCACAGGTGAACTGATATGAACTGATACAGGTAATAGCATATATAACAGTGTAATTAACTAATAGCAGCATATTTCAATTGTCGTTTCAATTGAAATCCAATTTAATAAATAAAAGAACGTTAATCGTGAGTGAGTGCTCACCTTTCGAGGCTACAAACGAAGGAGAATGAGAAGAGTTACGAATCCAAAGCAAAGCTAGATCGAACGTGAGTTTGACGGGCAAAGCTGATAAATATGAATTGACGAAATCAAATCAGATCTGGATCGATGAAGAAAACTCGTATACATGAATACATATATGTAGCAGTATAAAACTATATATATATATGTTATCATATTCTAAACACAAACACATTTTTAAATTAAATATATATACGTTTCAAAATCATTGTTTTTTTAACACACATATTAAACTCGACATGTATATATATACATACCATATTAAAAATCAATACTTATACATCATATCCATTTCAACCTACATATAATATATACCTTTTTAAATCAATGGGTTAATAAACAAATATATATAACTGATGTGTATATAACCTAACATAAAATATAACTAATATATAATAGAACTAATATAAACTTACATAACTTTATATACTTATAATGTAGAACTGTATAGACCGAAATCAATAGCACGATATACATATAAACTATATAACTTATATACAATAGCACTACTGTACACAGTACAGCCAATATATAACAAATATCTGTTAAATCAACTATACATTTACATGTAGAATCAGACGTATGCATATATGTCCTTTATATACATCATATAATTTCTGAGAAACGTATAACATACCAACCATAAACGGGTACAAGCCAATATACGTACTTTATACATAAACTAATATATATTCATACACAATTTCTTATATATAGACCTCTCTCTTAATACTACAGGGGTGTAATACATATATATGAATCAGATCTCAGGCAATGTGTACAAGATATAGGTATATGGAAATCATGCATATCATATATATAGCCATTATAATTTTATAAACTTAAATAGTATATGGATGTATCTGTTTTAAATTATTCATCGAGATAATGATAAACAATTTTGAAATTGAAAGTGTAACCACGATAGTCAATATACATTATGCATTATAAAATTTTGCAGCAAATATCAAAATATTCATCTAGGATGAATGCATTATACAATGAAATTATTAACATTATTTTGAGTCATCAGAAATAAGTTGAAATTGGAAATATAATTAAAGATTTGTTTCATAATGTTCAAAATGAAGATCTTGAACTTATTGAACTTTATAGGGATAGTTACAGTTACATTTACCCTTTTAGATTTTGGATACTTACAATTACATTTTAGATTGTGGATATTTACAATAACATTTCAGATTTTGCTTTTTAAAAGTAGATACAGACAGTTTGAAATTTATATATAACATATATAAGCATATAGATATATATATAGTATTTGTAAATACTTTAAAACAAGAGTAAAACCCCCAATAACACATTAGCATATATATATACAAACGAATACAGTTTAGAAAACATGCTTTAGAAATATATAAGTTATGAAATATATAACATGTATACTTGAATATATGCATATACTTTTACAAAGGAAACAAACTGTATATGTATAATCGAAAATAATAGCAACACTACCTTTACTAAACTAATACGTATATATAAAACATATATATTTACACAATACCTTATTAACAGGGTAGAGAGAGGAGAAAGGCTGCAGAGTTCGAACAAAGCAGGTCGGATCGCACGGTTGCCTGGTTGTGAGGCAAACGGAGGAGGCGGACTGTTTGGGTTCATTGGTTTGGAGATGGCAGTCGGTTAATGGGCTGTGGGGAGGTGCAGATGATGGAGCTGTTGGGTAGAGGGGTTGTTGGCCAGAGGGAAAACGCGGATGGGGCAGAGATGCATGAGAGGGAGGGAGGAGAAAGAGGCCACACGAGATGATGGCGGAGGAGGGTCTGGTGGCAGTGATGAAGATTTGGCAGTGGGTTTCAGGCGAGAGATGGTGGCGGATGTGAAGAGGCTAACACGGTGAGGGATTAGGCGCATGCAAGTCACAAAGCATGCAGGACACAAAGCAAAGTAGAAATGAATATATACTCAGCTTTTTTTTCTTCTTCCATGGTATTCGCATCGTCCATGGAAGGTAGTGAAAATGAAAATGAAAATAAGAAGGTGAATTTTTGGTGAAAGGAAGAATATGAAGTGAATGAACAGGCGAAAGGGATGAGCAGAGTTATTACATTATCTTCTATTGTTTACAGAATTAATAAAAGGAAAGGATGAGACCAACCACAAATAAATGAACCGACATAAAAAAAATTGTAATAGGGAAACGTGCAAGTCACAAGTTGAAGTCTGGGAATTGAGAAAAACTACATGCTATACGAAAGGGCAAAGGAAAAACCAAAAGTTTAAAATAACAGGGTGCCTATACCGTTATTCGTTACGCGGGTTCCGCCGCATTCCGAACACCAATACACAAAAGTGAATATACCGTAGAGATCAGCATGACGAGACGATCAAAATGGTATACAAATATTAGTGGTAGGATCAACCGATCAAAAGTCGATACAGACACCGATATACGTTGCTATTCTGTACGGAAAAATCCATACGGAGCTAGGAACGTCCGAAATTTGCGAAACAAATTACGCAGTCTTATTCAGAGTGTTCTAAATAAATTTATCATGTTGACATATTTAGGTTTCGGAAAACTTTTAAATTCAACTGTTATTAACCGATTTAAATTGAAATAAAATTTCACAGGAAAATAAACTTCAATATTATAAGATGAAAATTTACCAGTTGCTATATTAAAATAGACGTATTCCAAATAATAAATTTTTATTTCAAAATTTTATCGTTTAAAATTTCACAAAATTTCAACTAATTACGTTATTAAAACAGTTGAAATTTACGGGTCGTTACAAAATCAGTTCCTACTTCACCAAACCACTTCACTCGTAAGAGCCACCACTTCGACACTGTAACAACCCGCATATTTTACGATTTTATATTTAAATGTTTTATTTAAATATAGCATCGTTAGTCGGATTTAAGTCTGAAATGTCACTTTTTGCAAATAGTCGAATTAGGACTCGAGACCACTTCCATTGAGTCCAAAATGGCGTTTGCGACCTTTTTGAGTATAAACATTGATATGTTTGGAGTTGAGTAAAATTTTGATATTTTCATTTAGGGCTTTGGGTTTGGGTTTCAACCCACCAACTTAACAAATAACCCAACTCCACTCCTCTTCATCCATTCACTCATTCTATTTCCTAACACTCAAGCTTTTAAGAAAAATGGGGTAAAGAAAGGGAAATGGAAATTCCTAAACCCTAGTTTTGTTTAGGAAACTCAAATTCAAGTCCAAAATCAAGGTCAAGCTTAGGTAAGCATCCTCTTCATCTTTTCCATCTCTATCTCTCTTCAATTTCAGAAATTCCTAAACCCTAACTTAGGAAATATTTGCTTATTAGCTTAGATTGGAGCTTATTGAGTTGAAGTTGAAGAGGAATTGGCCTTTCCTTTGTTTTAAAGCTTCTCATGCGTGTCTTTGAGTTTTAAAGGTGAGTTTTTGAACTCACTTCTATGTCTATATCTTTGATAGTTGTTAGGTAGTAATTCCTAACATCTATTCCTTGTCCATTTCCCTTTGAATTGAATTGGTTTGATGAATATTCCAATTTTTGGTGTTTTGAAGTCAAATCTTTAAAAATCCTATCTTTGATGTTTGAACATGTTGTTGGGGTGTATCGAAGAGCCTACAAGGCTGGGTTGTCGCTTGGTATAAATCCCTAGTCTCTGTTGCTCATCCGATCGCTTCCGGTTAGGATTTTTGCCCTTCGTTGGGCTAGACTGATTTTACTGCAAATTCCAGTTCAATCGACTAAACTGTATAGTCAGTCGACTGAACCTGGAAACAGAATGTTTCTGGGTATCAGATCAATCGACTAACTATACAGTTCAGTCGACTGAAACTGGGAACAGAAAGTTCCTGTCCCTGTATCAGTCGACTGAACTGTATAGTCAGTCGAATGAACCTAGAAACCGAGATTTTCTAGGCATGTATCAGTTGACTGACCATATAGTTCAGTCGACTGAATCTGGGAAATGTGTATTTTTCCTATTTTAGGCAGTTTTGTGCGGGTTTCCGATTTTTAATCGATTCTTGATGATCCAATTTGTTGTTATCATTTATCGACTTTGATGACTTCTTTCTTTGGATTTTTTTGGAATATCCATTTGATGGATTTGGTATCGATTTTTATGGATTTAATTCACTTTCTCGTATGTGAATTTTTGGGGATTGATTGTTTCTACTATCATTTTTGTGATTTGTCACTTTTAAATACAAAGGTTTCTATACTAGTAGTAAATACTAAGACTCTTTCATCAAAATGATTTTGACACAATTTTAAATACAAAACTCGTTTTTAAAACCGTTTTCCAATCTATTAGTATATACAAACCTTTACCTCATTCGTATGAGAAATCTAATTAAACGGCTTAGCAAAACAAGTGGTATGAAACGCTTGCGTTTACTTCGTCGGTAATTCTTGGACTTGTTCGATTGAACTCTCGTGACAATTTTCGAGTGGAAATCTACAATCTGTTCGTAAATATTTAAGTTAAGCTAGTGGTTATGGGACATGAAGCTAAACTCATTTATTTACTAGCTTAGTGTGATTCACACTTCTTATTGATCAATGGTGATCATTTTGTGTTTTAGACTAGCGATGTGCGATGTCTCTTTGTTTGTGTGGGGGACTAAAAACCCCGTTTGTGGAACTTCGGTTCAATTTGGTGGGGTAGCGACCCATGGTCTTCGGGCCGTTTGTGGAGCCTTGGCTCAAAATTGATGGTTAGAGACCATGGAATAGCGTTCCGTTTGTGACACACGTGTTGGTGAGTTTTCTTGCTCCCGTTTATGATAGGCCTCCTCCTTTTGTATTTTCTGGATTTTTGGTTGTTGATTTCTAGAATTTGTGTTTCACCAATTTTCGTGGTTTGCATTGATAAGCTCTATCAATATTTGTGTTTTGGTGAATAATTTAAAGAATGCGCTTTTTGGATGTTTGAGATGATTTGGGATATTGTACGATTTTTGTTGTTATTTGATGTATACTTGTCGTAGTATGGCATTATTGTTATCATATGTTTTTGTCATATCTCTTATCCTTTCTCATTTTATCTGATATTTATAGCTAGACTGATCTGTTTATTATTTTCTTCTTAAATAATACTCGGGTCAGACCGAGGTATTTCAGGTGCTTCTACTTGACTCCTTATCTGGGACCATCATCTGATTTTTGGCTAACTACTTTAGATTAGTAGTTTTTGTTATTATACATTTGAGATAGAGACTCCTTGATGTATAATTATTATTTTGTCTAGCACTTGTACCTATTCTTTTGTGATGTAGTGGATCTTGTATGACCATTATTTTGATGTACACCTTTATGTGATATATTCATATCTGTTTCCGCCTTTGTGATATGAATATTTGTGACTGATTTGTGTTATGTTTATTTCTATATTTGTTTCCGTAGTCCACATAGCCACTGTGTGGTAGCTTTGAGTTTGTATTTGATATGTCGGATTTCCTCATGAAATGAAATGTAAGTTATATTATCTGACATATCGGTACTCGCACAAAGCAATTACATAGATGGTCACTCCCCAACAGCCTTATTCTTCGCGCTAGGCGACGGCATTGCCACGTAGTGTCCTTGGCTAGTGTGAGTATAGAGGTAGGGCGTCACAGCTTGGTATCAGAGCCAAACTTCGAAACAATGTAGAATAATCTAGCAAGGATCATTGTCCCTAGTCTATCTTAGGAATCGTGCCATAGGATTTAATTCGAGTCTTCGTACCGTTCTATCCTATTTCTTTTTATGATGCCTTGTTTTATCAATCAAGTTTGTTTGATATTCATTCTATGAATAACCTTTTTCCTCTTTTTTTCTTTCTTAAAGAAGAGAAATGGTTAGACCAGGCCGTCCCAGCACCGGTCAATCCAGTGCTACTCCTCAGGATGGAGTATTTATGTCTGCCCAGCAGCTCTTAGATCTTATGAAAAATGCTCAAGCTATCGGACCCATTCCAGATCCTATTCATCCTAAATCTGGGTTTGCACGCTTATGCAGTGATTACACCAGCTTGGGTGGAAGGCCTTTCAAGGGATATGAAAGCGTTATAGAGGTCCAAGCTTGGCTTAGAACATGCGATTGCATCTTTTCCCACATGAATCTTATTGATCTACATCGAGTCCAAGTAGCTTCTAGCATGCTCCAGGAGAGAGCATTAGATTGGTATGAGCTTCTGATCTCGGAAATTATTGAAGCGGATCTTACTTGGGAGCAATTATGGGAAAGATTCGAGTTAAAATTTGTGCCAGAAGCTGAAAAAGTATCTCTAGCTCAACGCTTTATTGACCTTGTTCAAGGTGAATCTTCTATGACGGATTACGGTGCATCTTTCGAATCTCTATCTAAATATGGGGTTGAGTATATTAATACCCCATTGAAGAAAAATCAGAGATTTGTTTATGGGTTGAATAAGAACCACAAAAAGCCATTAATTCTGAAATTAGAAGTTTCTTTCGATCAGCTTGTTGATATCGCTCTTCGACTTGAAGAGGCCGATAAAGAAAGTGATGTTGAAGTTGTGGGGGCCAAACAAAACATCAATAAGAAGAGGCCTTTTAAGTTCAAGCCTAATCCCAACAAGAAAGGGAAGCAAGCAACTTCGGTAGCAAAAACTCCTACCTCTAGTCGTGGAGAATGTTACAATTGTGGTTCTAAGGACCATTATGCAAACAAGTGTCCGAAGTCTCTTACTTGTCGCTATTGCAAAAGTTCGGGTCATACTATATCTTTATGCCCCCAAACTCCAAAGCAAGAACGAAGGCAAGGTAAATGTTGTGCAAGCCCCTACTAACACTTCTCTTGGTCAAGGTATTTCTCATTCTATCCTTGATAGCATTATTATATTTCGTGATCTTCCTATTCGAGTTCTTTTTGATATGGGTGCATCTCACTCTTTTATATCAAAAGAACTTGTTGATGCTTTGTCTTTGGATGTTATTGGTTTGATGACTTCATTGAGAATTGTAATTCCGGTTGGTGGATCCGCAACACTCAGTTTACTATGTAAAGATGTCGATATTATTTTATGTGATTACTCTTTCCGTGCCGATTTGCATGTTATGCGTTACTTTGGCTTCGGAATGATTTTGAGAATGGATTGGCTTAACCGATATGAAGCCCATATCCTATGTCCTGAGCGGACTATATATCTTCGACATCTCAATCTGTTAAGCAGATTTCTCTTGTTCTTAAAGATTCAGATTCCAATTCAGGAGCATCCTTGTATTCTCTAAATCCTCATGATGACGATAATGATGATGAGGAAGATGTTATTTCTCTCATTCACATTGTTCGTGAATTTCCCGACATATTTGAGCCCGTATTAGGATTACCACCTAAGCGAGCAATTGAGTTCAGAATTAATCTAATCCCTGGAGCTCTACCTATCACTCGTCCTCCTTATCGTATGTCCAATAAGGAAAATGAGGAGATGCGTAAACAATTATCCGAATTGGAAGCAAAACAGTTTGTTCGTTCTAGTTCCTCTCTATGGGGAGCTTCAGCTATTTTTGTGATGAAATCTGATGGTACACTTAGGCTTTGCGTTGACTACTGCAAGCTTAATGATCTCACCATCAAGAATAAATATCCCTTACCTCGGATTGATGATTTATTCGATCAACTTAGTGGTGCTAGAGTCTTTTCACAGTTAGACTTAGCAACCGGTTTTCATCAGCTCCGTATTGCAGAGGATAGCATTCCTTTGACATCGTTCTGTACTTGTTATGAATCTTATGAATGACTTGTTATGCCATTTGGTTTAATGAATGCTCCAACTTATTTCGTTGACCTTAGAATCGAGTTTTCAAAGACTTCCTTGATCGATTTATTCTCATCTTTATAGATGATATTCTTATTTATTCTAAAACCGAGGAAGAGCATGAAAATCATCTTCGGATTGTGTTGGAAACTCTTAGGAGCAACCAATTGAAAGAAAATTTTTCTAAATGCCACTTTTGGCAATCTCGTGTGAAATTCTTGGGGCATATTATTTTTGAATCCGGAATTTTCATGGATCCTTCAAAGATTGAGGCGATCCAAAATTGGAAGAGACCAGAGAGTGTGACGGAAATTCGTAGCTTTCACGGATTGGCGGGCTATTATCGTCGATTCATAAAAGACTTTTCTAAAATTTCCGTACCTCTCACTAGTTTGACAAAGAAGGAAGTTAAATACATTTGGTCAGACTAATGTGAAGCTGCTTTTCAAAAACTAAAAGAACACCTTTCCGATGCTCTTATTCTTGTGATTCCCGAAGGGAACCAAGGTTTTATTGTTTATACCGATGCTAGTCGTGTTGGTTTGGGTGCCGTTCTCATGCAAAGGGAACGTGTTATCGCTTATGCTTCTAGGCAATTAAAGCCTGCCGAGACTAGATATGCCACTCATGATTTAGAGCTCACAGCTATTATTTTTGCCCTTAGAATTTTGCATCATTATCTTTAGGGAGAGAAATTGTTTCTCTACACCGATCATAAATCTTTGAAGTATTTATTCTCTCAAAAGGAACTTAATTTGCGTCAACAACGTTGGCTCGAATTCCTTGTATCTTATGATCTTGATATTCTCTATACTCCTGGAAAGGGAAATCGTGTTGTCGATGCCCTTAGCCGAAAGCAACAAGCGGTTGTTTCTATGATGATATCCGAGTGGAATGATCTCGATACTTTGTCTACTTGTGAGATTCGAGATCGTGAATCCAATTCATGTTCATCTCTTGTTTTGTATAGCCTTGAGGTTCATCCTTCTCTGTTAGACCGCATTCTTGATGCTCAAAAGTATGATCATGAATTAGTTCTTCTTAGCCAAAGTTGTAGGGATAAAATTGATATTGAAGGTTTGAAAGACTTTGATATTGATGCTCGTGGCGGTATTCGAAAATTTGGTAGACTTATTGTGCCAAATATTATTAATCTTTGTAAAGACATTTTAGAATATTCTCATCGTTCTAAATTTACCATTCATCCCGGTAGTTGTAAAATGTACGCGGATATGAAGCGACTTTATTATTGTGATGGAATGAAATCTGATATTGCTAACTTTATTAAGCATTGCATGACTTGCCAACTTATAAAGGCCGAGCATCAAAGGCCCGGTGGGTTATTGCAACATTTGGACATTCCAATTTGGAAGTGGAACCAAATTTCCATGGACTTTATTGACGTTCTTCCCCGTTCTCGTTCGGGTCATGATAGCCTATGGGTGATAGTAGATAGACTTACAAAATCCGCCAATTTTATTCCTGTTCGGTCCAATCGGAATGTACCTATTTTGGCTAAACTCTATGTTAAGGAAATTTTTAAATTGCATGGAGTTCCTACTTCTATTGTTAGCGATCGTGATCCATTGTTTACTAGTGGATTTTGGAAGGGTCTTCAAAAAGCTTTGGGAACGAAGCTTAATTTTAGCACCGCTTATCATCCTTAGTCCGATGGACAAACAGAGCGTGTGAATCAAACTCTTGAAGATCTCCTTCATGCTTGTGTTCTTGATTTTGGTGGAAGTTGGGAAGATCATATTTCTCTTGTTGAGTTTCCTATAATAATAGCTTCCAATCTAGTAATTGTATGGCTCCGTTCGAGGCACTATACGGAAGGCCATGCCGATCTCCTTCGTGTTGGCTTGAAGTCGGTGAGAAGCTGGTTTTAGGTCCAGATTTTATTCGTAATGCCACAGAAAAGATTGACCTTATTCGTCATAGGATGAAAGAATCTCAAAGTAGACAAAAATCCTATGTCGATAATCGAAGAAGGAAATTAGAATTTTCTGTGGGAGATTTGGTGTTTATTCGTGTTTCACCTATGAAGGGTGTGGGAGATTTTGTGTTTATTCAGGTAAATTTTATCTAGAGGAGTACTGTACAGAAGGTAGTCGCTTACCTTGCCATTGTGGGAATCCATTCTCCTATAAGCACCGTGTAGTCTTGATTGTAAACCTATTATGCTAGGATTTAATAATGTAACAATTTCGGCTATGATTAATATGCTTTTGTATCCAAGACATTATTATAATATCACTAGATTTTCTACAAAAATGTTTTGGTTATAGTAAGGTAAGAACCCGTCCATGTTTATATGCCACGTGGTCTTATGAGATACCTTTATTACAAAGAATTTTATAACTTTAAAAATCCAATTGGGTGTATTTTCTCACGTTGGTTTTCCAGACCGACTCGGGTGTTATTTTATTATAATGCTCGGGTCAGACCAAGCATATTTACATATTGCTTTGGATGCATTGGAGCTTAGGAGACGAGTTGGAGGTCTTCAAGTCGTATTCTCGTATATGTTTATTTATGTTGTTTTGTTGATGAAATTATCAGCAATTGTGAGGACAGGTTGTTATAACTGTCCAGGTTGATAATTGTGATTGTTGTTGTACTCTGATGGATGCATGTATATAACAGTTTCTCTTTTGTAAAAATCATTGATACTATATTATATGTTTTCCGCTGTGATTGTGAGATTATGTGTTGTTTTTAGTTTCTTTTCTCTTCTTCTTCTCTTCTCTTCTTCTTTCTTTCCCTTAACCATCTGTCTTTCCGTTCGATTTGGGTTGGACATGTGTGGTTTATTGTCAGCTTGAATGGTACAGAAAAGTGGTTCGTTACACGTGGTATCAGAGCTTAGGTTGAGCGAACACCTAGGCTATGGTCGAGTTAACTCATTTGAGGTAGGGTAAGCGAGACCCTAAGTTGACTTTGAGTGTGTGTGTGTGTGTGTATATATATGAGTGCGTATTTGTTAGTGATATAAAAAAAATTTATTATGTTGATTTATCGGTTGAGTGGTTATGAATTTTGGTCGATACAGAAGGAACAACTGTATCGATAGGGGTTTCTCACTACAAGAAAAATAGTCTTTTGTAACGCTAATTTATAACGCGTTGTTTCATTGTGTTATTGTTTATTCCATTTTTTTTATTTGGAGCCGGTGTTTGGTTGCGTAACGCTTTCTACCGCCAATTATGTCCTTTGGCCACGTACTGATCTAATTATTTCGCTCTTCCCTCCTCCTAAAATTATTTCCCTCTTTTCTTCTTCCCTCTTCCTTCTTTCCCAAATTATTTCCACTCCTCAAACAGAAAATTATCAAATCCCAGCCGTCGTCGATATTTGTTCCCAATTCATGGTAAGTCTATCCCCTTGGGTAAACAAAACCAATTACCGATTTCAAACATCTTATACTTGATTAGGTTTTTATTCAATTGGATTAGGAAACGAATAAAGATGCGAACCCATTTCTTTTCATTAGGCTAAAATCTTTTAGATCCGATTTTTCTGCATTTCACAGAATTCTGGGTAATAGGGTAAGCAAAATTTATATTATTCAACTAGCATAGTTAATTTTTCTCAATTTATTATTTTTGGCGTAATTTGTGTGATGAAGAAAATCATTCGAATTCCCATTGATCTATCGTCAAATGAAAATGAGATTATAACCTGCTACTTCTGACTAATTGCAATTGCACCCATTGGTTAAATTGAAGTTCGTTTAATTTTCAGTGTTTGTTACATGTTCAATTTTGAAAACGGAATCGTTTCAAATTTTCATATTGCAGGATGATGAGATGATACGTGTCTGAATTTAATGTGGATATATTCTCATATCGGCCTTCAATCTGATTGCTCTTAATTTGTTCTGTGTTATTATCGGCTGAATTCACGATATGTTTATGTTACATTGATAATTTAATTTATTTCATGGGATGTTTTGGTTTATAACTGGAATTGATCCATTGAGTTCACAGTCAAAAAATATAGGCTCCATGATAAAAAGAGTCAACAGCTGTTGCCAGTCTACAGTGGCAACTCACTGCCGCATGGAGCCAATAGTAAACTCATACCAGAGGTAGAATGCCTTGGATTATTCTCATAAATCAAATCATGTTTTTGTATATCTATACGAATGCAACATTTTTACAATCATCTGTAGGGGATTCAAATTTTGGTAGGAAAAAGGATAAGAATTGCATGGAGAAGACGGAGTAGTAGTGTTCAAAATTCACTATTACTTTCTAACACTTCATAGTGGACAGATGCACCATCATTGTAAGATGGAACTCCATCAGAATTTAGGAGCAGGTCGAATAGTGGAACAATTGGATCGAAATCAATGAAAGATGGTAACTCTACAAATTAGCACGTCTTCTGGGGTTTAAAATTCAATCAGGTAGACTAAAATTGTTAAAAATCAGGTAGAAAGGGTTTATTTAACACCTACTAACACCTTATTGCTATGTGACAACTGCTTGATTTTTTAATATTGTTGTTTATGTACTGAATTTTATTTTCATATATGTATGCAAGTGGTACTGAATTTTATTTTCATATTGTTGTTAATATTGTTGACAATGTATTGAATTTTATTTAACACCTACGAACACCTACTAACACCACGACGACCACCACCACAACGACGACCACCACCACCACGACTACTGCGACTACTTAAAAGCACGTTTTGTAGTTCATCTGTGCATTGCAAAAATGAGTAGAAAACCAACTGACATTAGCTGATCATGTGAGGTTTTCTCAAAGCACTCTACATTTTTTTAGTTGCTGGTTTGTAAAGTTTTATTTGTTCAAAGCTTTACAAAATATTTAGTAAGGTATGGATGATGAAGACATTAGTTATGCATATTAGACATCAATAATCAATACTTGTCTCATGGGTTATGCAAATGGATAATCAGATATTTGGTGATCCAGATGCTGCTGATATTGTCTTCAATAGTGGTGCTGATGTTGTGGCTGTAGGACTTAATGTAACCCATCAAGTTGTGTTAACAGGTAACTTGTTCGTTTTCCTTTAATGGTTTCTTGTGATATGCAATCTTGATCTTTACATTTTTATTGGGAAGATGGAATCTTATTCATTCTTAAAACCTATATTAGTTAGTGTATTAGTCTACTTCAAATGAATCAAATCACCACCATACAAATTTTTAACACATCGATGAACATTGCACCTCTTAATCTTCTTCCTCTGCATATATATTATACATATACTTTTTTCCCTTTTATGTCAAAACTTGTACACAAACATACTTCTTATTTATATTGGTTCATCTTGATACTTCATCCGATCTATTTGCACTTAGTTCAGATTGATTATGTGTTGCAGGGGATGATAGAGATAAGCCTGAATGATCTAATGGAAAATTTGCAAAATACTTGTGCAAGATCTTAGGAATCTACTTCTCATATCATTTCGAATCTTATTCCACAGATGGTTTGTTTTAAATACACTAAACTGTCCAGATTGCTTCACTCCACCTACTTTTTGCCACAAATGTTAACATGATACTTTGACGGTTACCTGCAATATTGACTGTGCTTATTAGAGCCAGTGGGTTGCTGCAGGTATACAAGTTACAATGGCAAAAAGCGGGGTCTGCTTGTTTTCTGGCCTTGTTTATTTCGTTTTATAAATCTATTTGTTGACCACATTGTCATCTTCTTATGCATATATATGTATGAATGAAGGGGTGTATCTTCATGATCCAACGGTACTTTTGGCTGCAGTAAATCCAACTTTAATGACTTTTACTGAAGGAGTTGTACGGTTTCAGACAAGTGGTATTACAAGGGGCATGACAATATTGGACAACACAAAAAAGAGGTCAGTTTATTATTTTGCAAAGACTCTGATCAATATGAAAGTTTAATGCTGTTCTAGAAAGGATAACAGGTGAAAAAAAACACTCATCAATTGTACAGGTGGTGTTACAAGCAAGGATAGGTGTATGAGGAAAAATTTGATGTTATCCCACCACTGCATTGTGTGATAGGAGAAAATGTAAGTTTGATCTTTCCTAATACAATGGTACCTCCTTTTTCTTTTCTTTGAAAAAATAAAATAAAACCGTTCCTTTAAGTCAAGTTTAATTTTCAAAAGCATAAACTTTTGTGAGCTATGATTATGTGTATTTTGCACTGTATTAACAAACATCAACAACTAAATCATACTCGCTGTTTTTACTAATAGGGAGATTGGAATGGTGTTGGAGCCCATACTAACTACAGGTGAGAAATTATTTTTTTTTTCTTCTTATCTTTGGTGAGCATTATTTTTTGGATATAAAAAAGTAATTGCAATTTTACATTATTTTATAACCAAAACTTTACTTCCATATAAAAAGCAGAAAAGTGTATTTGTAAATTATCTTATTTTAAAAGAGACCGGGCCAATAGCGCAAGTGCTGCTTTTTTTTTTACAGCACTAAGAGTATGCGTGAGGAAGGTGGATTTTTTACAGCACTACTCATTTGCCTTGCTTTGAGAAGTGTTTTCCAACTGTAATATGAATTATTATCAAATTGGACAACCCAAATTTTTTTTATTGTGACATTATCTATTTCTAGTCCACCATGCCCCCAAACAATCAGATGTTAAGTTTTAACATGTTCGCTTACGACAAATCTTCCAATTTTGGTATACCAAATCCACCTTCTACTTTTTGTTTACATACATTAGCTCAATTTAATTTGTGGGATATACTTTGCCACAGAAAATTTGAGCATATCGAGTTTTTCTTCTTAATAACGGACATGGGGTCTAACAAAAATGCATCTAGAAATCAATAATGGGATAAATAACAGTTTTATTTAGTTCAATTATGCCACTTATATTTAACAACTTATTATTACAATTGTTAATTTTTCTATTTATTTTGTCCAATAGTGGCTAGAAATCTCTTGCTTTAGTTTACTAGTGAATAGAGGAACACCCAGATACAGTGTTCTTTCATGTTGAATAATTTTGATCGGTAATATGTAAATATGATAAATCAGTTAAAGTAATATTTTAAGGCAAGGTATGAAAATAGTAACCAAAGCTAGGTGGTTTAGAAATTAAGAGTTAATTATTTAACATAGAAAAGCATGAAGACAAAGTATGTGGGCATGAATCAGCATGATGAAGCAAAACCATATTCATCTCTTCTCGGTGTAATAGTTACCCTAATTAAAAGATCTTTTACATGAAACAAATTTGAGTAAAATATATATTGAATCGTTATGATTAGTAATATATCCATTTATAGGTGAACAAATGATAAATTGATAAAAATTCAAAATAAATACTGAATATAATAATTGAAGCAAGCTATAAAACATTGATTATGTTACCTTTTATGTAACCATGAATATTTTTTCATTTTACATACTTGACAAATAACCATTTTACAGAAATAACTTTATGCAGTTTATATTATGCATGCTTTGGTCCTTTTTGTTGATTTTGCTGGTGTTCTTGTCCGCATTCTTGCCATAATGGTACGTTTGAGAGTTTTGCCATGTTTTCCACTCTTTTTGGCATATTAATATTAACTATTGATTGATATGAAATATGTTTGCAGTTGAAGAATGCAAGTCAGAAATATGAAGAAGAGAAGAAAAGGAAGAAGAGATCTTGAAGTTCTTTGCTGTTTTGCCAGTATAATGCCGGGTCTTTTCTTCGTGTTTCTCTTAGCGTTTTATTGTGATATATCCGAACTTACATGTGGCAGACTATGTAAATAAGGGATTTAGTTGTGTTGTGTTTTGTTATAAACTTTGACAGAATGCTGTGATCAGTATTTTATCTTTGCAGACTTTAATTTTTTAGTTCATTGCTTTCTACATGTCTCTTTCCTAGGTCTTCTTCTGGCTTGATGTTCATTTAATCACATGTTTATTGTAGATACAATTTTCTTTTGTCCAGTTTTTATTTTGCAGTTAGGAGCTTGTGTAATTTTGAGCATATTTGCAATGTCTGGTAAAAAGCTTGATACAGCCACATCCAAAAATATTGGGTAAAATGCCTTTATAATTATAGCGGCTATAATGAGCTATTGAATAAATCTTTTATAGCGGCAAAATGGTGTTATAAATATTTCCAGTTCCGTTGAGATTTAGCTATATTATAGCGGCTATAATGAGCTATTGAATTAACGTACCATAGCGGCAAATTTGCGTTATAAAACTAAGCTCAACCATAGCGGCATATTTTGTGTTATAAATATTCAACAGTTTTTTATAACATGTCGATATACAGCGCTTATCAAACCGCTATGGTTGTGATTAATAGCGGCTATATGCCGCTATAAAAGACTATTTTTCTTATAGTGTCTAAATACTTGAACAAGGCAAATCGACACAGTATTGTTATGAAATTGGATAAATGAAATAATTTTACCTAAATTACATTTTATATATAAAAGAAAAAAATTTCTAAAATTAATATAGTAATATATAGTGTGTTTTGTTGTTATAAAATGATAATATTTGATTATTATCATCTATTGTTTATTGTTTGGGCTCAGATGGTTGATGAGCAATTATTCGTTTGTTAAATTAAATACGAACACCTTGTGAATTCAGGTTCACAGTTGACTGTAAGGTGTTCGATGATAATATTGAGTTTAATTTTAAATTGTAATAATAGTTATCCATTATAATCTATATGACCTTATATAGGAAGTGAAATTATATAAGTAGGATTTATAAATATAGATTATAAATAAGAATTTAAAACTAGGAATTTGAGTACTTAACTCCCGGAAATTTAAATTGGTTTTTCAAATTATTATGAGGAATAATAATAGTATTATTGAAAAGTGTTTTGGGATAGAAATTTTCTTTAAATATGGTTTATAAATATAAAATGGACTTAAACCAAGAAATTTAGAACTCAAAATCGGTATTTGTAAATTGTTTTCAAATTTTTGGGAAAAATAAAAATGGTATTATTTTGAAAGTATTGATTAATACAAATATTGTAAATGGATTTGGAAGAGTTAAAAAGCACTGAACTCACTTTCGTCGCTGGAAAATAACTCCGGTGATGACTTCAACATCATCGGTGTTCATTTTTTAGTTTCTAAAGTAAGGAATTGCTACCGTGTTAGAAATTGGTTATTGTATTGTTTAGGTAAAACAAAATTGGGTAAAATTCCTAAAGGAGGATTTGATATATATATACAAAAATGAGTCATGTATATAAATATTATTTCAAAATGATTTGAAATAAAAACCGAATTTTAAATTCTTAAAAATTTCAGCTAAGTGATATACAAACTCATGCATCTTAATCATTAGAATAGTTGGTTGGTGTATCTCATTTCGGGATGTTGTTTGGGAACTTTTCATTTACAAAAATTGAAATGGAATTTTTCGACGGTTTTGGCCAGTCGGGACTTCCAATTTAATATAGAAATCTTAAGCTAAGTGTTTTGTGAAAACATATGAAAATAAGTTTTTGTAACTTGTAAATTTGAAGAGCTAGAAATTTTAAAACAGGTTTTAAAATTGTTGAATATTCAAGTTAAGTAAAACAATTCTGAAGATTGTATATGTACTCTTAGAAAATACAAGGATATTTTGCAATTATAAACTTGAGTATAGAATGTTGATAAGCTTGAGTAATATTTCTGAAGTAAAATATTAATTCCATGGAAGTAATAAAAATTCTTGGGAAATATTTATCAATGAGATAAATTTTTACAAAGTGTTTGTAGGCTTAAAGTAATAAGATATGAAATGATTCAGAAGGTGTATTCTAGTATTAATCAAAAATATAAACTTAGGTTAAATGGATAATGTAACAACCCGCATATCTATCGATTTTATATTTAAATATTTTATCGTTAGTCGGATGTTAGTCCGAAAAGCTACTTTTTGCATACGGTCAAATTAGGACTCGAGACCACTTCCATTGAGTTCAAAATGACGTTTGCGATCTTTTTAAGTGTAAACTTCGATATGTTTGGAGATAGTGAAATTTTCGACACTTTTTACCGCCTTTGACTTTGGTTTGGACTGCACCCCTTTAGTTCAGCCCAACCATCTTCCTCACTCTATCAAAACACTTCAAGCTTTGTCAAAAATGGTGGTGGGAAGTGGAAATTAAAACTCCAAACACAAATTCTATTGCAAATCCGAGATTCAACATCAAATTCACGAGAAGACCATTGATTCAAGCTTGTTGGTGTTCTTGCTTTGCTCTCAAATCTCCATCTTCATCAAATTCCGTGAAAAGGTGAGATTTTTGATCTCACAACTTGCCTATATCTATCTTGGACTGTTGGGAATGATCCTCTATTGCATTTGGATGAATATCTGCCTTTGGTTTGCATTGGATTGGCGAAAAAACTATAAATTTTGGCGTTTTGGTGAGTTTCTGGCCTTAAGTCGTTTCTGGCCATCGCTAAGTCGTCCACGAGTTAAGCCTAAGTCGTAAGTCGTTCGCGTTGAAAAGTCACACGGAGCATATGTCGTTCCAGGCCTTAAGTCGTTCTGGGTGTGCTAAGTCGTTCACGAGTTAAAGGCTTGAGTCATTCACGAGTTAAAGGCTTGAGTCGTTCACGAGTTACTGGCTTGAGTCGTTCACGAGTTACTGGCTTGAGTCGTTCACGAGTTACTGGCTTGAGTCGTTCGCGAGTTAAAGTGTTGAGTCGTTCACGAGTTACTGGCTTGAGTCGTTCACGAGTTAAAGTGCTAAGTCATTCGCGAGTTGTGCTAAGTCGTCCACGAGTTAAGACTTAGGTCGTAAGACTTTTCTGTTCCTTAGGTCGTAAGACCTTAGGTCGTGCACTTTTAGGTCGCGACCAACCTTATGTCGCGAACCTCTTTAGGTCGTATGACCCTAATTTTTCTTAGGTCGTTGGACCTTTTTAACCCGTTAGGTCGTAGACCCTTAAACTGTTAAGTCCCTCGTCACCTTAGGTCGTAGCTCGTAAGTCGCTCGACCCTACTAAGCCTTTAGGTCGCGTATCCTTAGGTCGCCAGTTTTAGGTCGCTGGTTCGTATGGCTCTTAAGTCGTAAGTCGTTCGCGAGTTAGTACTTGGTCGTTTGACCTGTTTTCCCCTAGGTCGTTCGACCTGTTCTTCTGCTAGGTCGCGTGGCATTCTCCCCTTAGGTCGTTTGGCTTCTCGAGACCGCTTGCCTTCACTAGGTCATACCGTGACGGGGCGCTGCCCCGCACCCCGCCGTGGGCGCTGCCCCCTGGACCCCGTATTACTCTGCGTAGGCAATCTCTTCTGAAAAACATTTATCAGAATTTCTACTTTGATGGTTTTGGGATTGACTTCTTTGGACTTTACTCACATCTTCGAACGTGAATTGATTTGTTTCTACAATCGTTTTATGACTTGTCACTTTAAAGATATATGAAGGTTTCAATAGTAATAGTAAATATCAAAACTCTTTCATCAAAGCGATTTCAACACTATTTTAAATATCAAAAGTTCGTTTTCTCAAACCGATTTTCAATCTACTAGTATATACAAGCCTTTACTTCACTCGAATGAGAAATCGACTTAAACGACTTAGTAAAACGAGTGGTATGAAACGCTTGCGTTCACTTCGTCGGTAAGCTCTTGGACTTTTTCGATTGAACCCTTTTTGTGACAATTTCCTAGTGAAGATTCACAGCTTGTTCGTAAATATTTAAGTTAAGCAAGTGGTTATGGGACATGAAGCTAAACTCATATATTTACTAGCTTGGTGTGATTGACACTTCCTTATGATCATGACGATCATTTTTGTGATTTAGACTAGCGATTGAGCGATGTCTCTTTGTCTACGTGGGAGACTATACCCCGATTATGTGATGTTTCGCCATCACATATCTAGGGTAGCACCCTACGGTCTTCGGGCCATTCCTGTGTGAAAATTTAATGGATAGCTTCCATGAGATAGCTTCTCGTCATGTGTTTACGCGTAGGTGAGTTTTCATGCTCCCATTCATGTGTTAGGCCTCCCCCCCTTTTTATGTGTTTTCTGGATTTTTGATGATGATTTCTGGAATTTTGTGCTTCACCAATTTTCATGATTTTCATTGATATGATATCAGTTTTTGTGCATTGGTGAATTCATGTGTTATTGACTTGTTATGAATACAAGTTTAGGGTATGATACCCTACCTTATCTTTGTGAAGATTCTTGTGATATTGATTAATCTTTTGTTGATTATCATTTACATACTTATAGTAGTATGTCGTTATGGTTATTTCATGTTCATGTCATGCCTTTTTCTTTATACCATATCATCTGATATTTATAGCTAGACTGATCCGTTTATTATTTTCTTATAAATAATACTCGGGTCAGACCGAGATGTTACAGGTGCTTCTGCTTGACTTCTCTTCAGGATATTTCTGACTTTTGGCTAACTACATAGATTAGTAGTTTTTGGATGTACACCTTTGAGATATAGACTCTATGTTGTGTACTTATTCTTTTGTATAGCACGTGATGCTATTCTTTTGTATTATCGTGGATCTTTCTGACCACTACTCTGATGTACACTTTCATGTGTTATATATTTATTCATATCTTCTTCCGCCTTTGTGATATGGATGTCTGTGACTGATTTATGTTATGATTATTTCTATGTTTGTTTCCGAAGATTATATATAGCCACCGTGTGATAGTTTTGTGTTTGTATCGGTATGTCGGATTTCCTCCTTAAAAGATATGCATTCTATTATATCTGACGTATCGGTGCTCGCACAAAGAAGTTACATGGAGGGTCGCTCCTCCACAGCCTTATTCTCCGTGCTAATTGACAGCACTACATCGTAGTGTTCTTGGTTAGCGTGGGTATAGAGGTGGGGCGTTACAGATAATAAACATAAGCGTGCTTTATAAAATGTTATAATAAACTTAAGTATGGAGGAGCTGTAAGATGGAGTGTGGCTTTTGAAATGTGTATAAGCTTGAGGTTTAAAAGTGGTGATAAAACTAAGTTGTGTTTTATAAGATGCTTATAAACTTAAGTTGTGAAATAGTTGAGTTATAAGTAATGTGTTCTAGAATGGGTTAAAATAAAATTAGTGTTTAATAAAATTGGATTTATGAAATAGTTCAAAAATAATTTTAGTTTAAAGGGAATAAACCAAGAAATAATAAATGTGAATTAAAATAATTGGTATAGTCAAGAAAAGTAAATTTGAAATTGAGCTATGAGATAAAATTTAACTTAAGTAAAGTTAAATAATATGATTCATGAAATGTGTAACGACCCGATTTTCTATGCCCGAAAAATCGAACTATTAGGGTTAAAGAAGAAAGAGGTAGAAGAAGAGAATAGAAAAACAACATCAGAATCTTACATCGCAGCGGAATAAAATATAATAGATAAATGACTGATCTTTAAAACAAGAATTTTTATCTGTTTATACATTACATCATCAAAGTACAATACCATCAAAATCAAATATTGGACAGTTATATTAACTTGTCCCACAAACAGAATACACAGTATATACAACATAGTGGAATATACATCAAGTACAAGTGATACGTCTTGCCATCCAGCTCGTCTCCTGAGCTCCTCAGTATCCTTTCCTGTAATCTATAATACTCGGTCTGACCCGAGCATTATATTAAATAACACCCGAGTCAGTCTGGATTACCAGCGTGAGAAAACCACACTCAAATTGATTATTAAAGTTTCAAAATCCTTTGAAATCAAAAGCATCTCATAAGACGACGCCACAAATAAACATGTCGGGTTTTTACCTTACTATAGCCAAAACAATTTTTATCAAAATCCTCTGATATTATAATAGTGTCTATATACAAATACTTATTCAAATAGCCGAAATTGTTACATCTACTAAATTCCAGCTAATATGTATACAAACAAAACTGTAAAGGCACGTAGGGAGAATGGATTTCAAACTAATGACTAGGCACTAGGGTACCACCTGTCACAGTACCTGGTCTAGATCAGCGTACCGAGGACCACGCCCGATCCCCTGCAGCACAAGACTGGAACTACCCCTTACTGGATAATCCCGAGTAACATCACCCCACGGTTGGGATCAGCAACTGCACCACTGAGCCGAATAAAAAGGAACATCTAGACAGGGATGACCGCACCCTAATGGGTGCTACCCACTTAGCCTTGCTGCATAACCCCTGATTTTCAGTCATTCCCGGTTGATGAGGCCTGAGGCTAAGCGTTACCTTTTTAGAACATATCACTTAGAATGCTCATCGCCCTCCTGACGATGGTCTGATAGCATTCATCCATACAAGTCCGTCTCAGGTTCGAACGGAACCGAAGGCACTATTCCTACTACATCCATTATGGAGTCACCCTCAGGATTAGTAGCGACTTGTCCTTGCACTTCACTATACATCTTCGACTCCAAACTCGTTTCCCCCACGAAACGTACAAACTGGATCGAAGTGGTTTTCGAGAAATAAATCCCGATCCCGGTCTCTTCGAAACGATCAGCGCATTGGCCAATATTGATAGTCGGTTATTTAACTATCAATTAACATTCACAAACATCCATCAAACAATAAATAATTTTCCAAATTATTTATTTACCTCACAAATATCTTCGCAAGATATATTTCCATTTTCAATCCTTTTGAAAACGGTTTCAAAAACCACCTTTCTCTCATGGAGTAAATTCCCAAATATTTTCTCTCTCCACTGAAATCACCAAGTCCAAACACTTTAGATTTCTAAAATAATTTAAAATACTATATTATAAAATATACTTTAAACAAAACATTTAAATTAAAACTACTTTAATATTTTATTCAAAGATATATACTTTAAGAATATTTAAAATAAAGCTACTTTATAAAATATAAAACTAAATTTTTATCTTTTTCAAACATAATACCAATTAACCTTTAAATAATTACTACTAAAATAAATTTGAAAAATACTTACTTTAACATTTAAACATTTAAAAATAATAGATTTTCCAAAACATACTTTTAAAACAACTTTGAAACTTTAACTTATACTTAAGAATTTGCTTTGAAAACGTACTTGGCTATCCGGGGAAATATACTTCTCTTTCACATCTTTAAAAATAAATCACTATTTATTGTTAATCAAATTTAACCATTCCTTTTATAAATTCCCACCTTGAATTTATTCTTCCAAATATCCACTGATATATTACTTCACCTTTATAAACCAAGTTTATAAATTTTCTTAGCCCCATCTTCCTTTAAAATTCCAATTTCCAAAAGCTTAAATTCTTTTTCAAATTGATTTCCAATTTACTTCACTTTGAAATAAATTCCTTTAATTACTCCATTTATGTCAAAATCCATTAACTTCAGCTTTTCTTTCTTTATTATTATGATTTAAAATCTTTAAACTGAAAATATAAATTTCTGGTTTTTCCCAAAATCCTTCTTTATCCCTTTAAATAAATTCAAACCTTGAATTTTTAAAATAAATTCTTTTATTCCCTTAAATAATATCACTTAGGTTTAAAAATTTGATATTTCCCTTTTTATTCAAAATCTCCTTTCCCATACTTGGAATTTATTTAATAGAATTTAAAAATCACTTTTAACCTTTCCCAATTGATTCTTTAATTTATTTAAATTCTCTATAATTATTTATTTAAAAATTTACTCTTTTATTTCTTCCCAAAATCCAATCTATATATTTGGTAACACAGTATACCCAAATATATTCAATCAAACCACAGCATCCAACATTTCCCATTATCAATATAATTCATCATATAATATCGAATAATTATATCATAAAATATTTTAACAAATCTAAATATTTTGAGGAATCCAATTGGATCCCTCCAACTTGTTTCCCTGCATCCACAGATGTTAGCACAATATAACAATACCAATTCCACTTCGAGGTGGAATATCGCGGTATATGGGTTTATATAATATCATCCGCTATTATGCGGCGCATAGGGTCTCATCCGCTATATATTGCGGGAAATCAATCACTCCAATATAAATATACTACTATATAATATATACCATATCCAATCAATTCAATCATTCAACCAAATATTTAAATTTAACCATTTAAATTTATATAACAACCCAGATAAGTGAGATTAACTCACCTTTGATTTTTGATTTGCAACCCAATCCAAACCGGCTTGTCTCTCCACAATTTAAGACCTTGTACAAACATTTATACGGTTTATTAATATTTGAGTTAGCTTAATAATCAATTTCCATATAATAATTTTAATTGACAAATGATTTAATTAAACTATTAATTTCCCTTTGAAACTACATATACACTAATAAAAATAAATTATAGATTTTCAAAAATTTACTTTTATAAATTCCTCAAACATTTTAAAATCCCTACATATTTTCCAAAAACCCTAACTATACACATACTTAAATTAAATAGGCCAGTGTATGCATAAACATTTATATTTATACTTTTTCCTTACTGTATACATCTACATATATATGTATTTATATAAATCTTTAAACTGGAAAAGAATGAATTGTTTTATATCTACTGTAAAAATAAATATTTTTTCTCTATACATATTTATATCCTAAACAGGTAAGCTGATGTATTATAAATGTATTTTCTAATCTATATATATATATATATCTATAAAATAAAATATATTAAAAAAATTTGATCTTTAAAATTCTTTCTCTGAATACATTTATACAAATATGTAAATAAATGAAAATCGAAAACTGTAGTACCTATTGCTAGAACACGAAACCCTGCTCGACCACAAGGAACGCCGGCCTCCAGCTAGACACGCCAGCCTTTGCAATCGCGATATCCACTTGCGTCGCCACGGCCTCGACAATTTCTCGTGAACGAGCCGCCCCGAACTTCCATCAGATAAAACCCAGGCGAGCCGCCGCCATCACCATCAAAAACCCACATCGGCCTTCCACGTCGCGACCTCTGTCTCCACGCGGAACCATCGACGAGCCGCCGCACCCCACCACCAAACTTGAATCCCATCGCGACTCACAACCACCTCGCGAGCTTCCAACCTGACCCAACATCAGTCGCAAGTTCGAAATCGAACGCCTCCCTCGATCAAACGATCGATCCGATTCAATTCTATCACGATCGCGATTATCCCCCTTCTCGTTCGCTCGTTCACGAGCTCTCGAACGGCTGATCTGATTTAAATTGAGAAACGAATTCTATTTTCTTTTAAGCGAACTCGATGTTTTACTGCGGCCATTAATTTGGTTTTGAAGTGTCGGCCAGTATTTGTTTTAAAGGAGAATCGACTGTTATTATTTTTTTTCCAAATGAATTTGGACAGGAGCATTCAAGAAGAAGGTAGAAGAATAAAAAGGGAACACGATTTGATATTTATGTGTTTGAGTACCTTAATAGTGATATTTTAAAAACAAAAGCTGATGGTGTACAGTTGTGACGACCGCCCATGACCCCTGCACTGAATAAGGAAAATTGTGCGCTGTAAGGTGTGCCAGGCAGCCATGGATGATTGCGAAGGTAAGTTAAAACAGCAGAATCGATCGTATAACTCACAGCGCATGGATAAAATACAATAGAAAGTATATATATAGTGAAGCTTTACAAAACAGAATCTCAATTAAACCTCATAATAGTTTGGTACAAACATCTGAATAGTCAATACATTAAGCCTCACTACATATCACTCGGAGAATATACAAGCAGCGGAACATCCAGTACATATAGTAAGAAACTAATACGCAAGCCTCCAGCTCGTCTTCGTCATCAGCATCGTCGGTAACTAAGAACAGCACCTCTCACATGCTACCTAGTCTGCCCATCCCAAAATGGATGAACAGCCAAAGGTAATAAGAGTTGAACATAAAACCTTGAGTCAGACAACAGTCTTAGTGAGCGGTAAATTAACTAACAACATACCAAAAGAGCATAAAGGTAAAAGGAATGGGAATCCAACCCTCCCACTCCACCTCTTTCTACAGTGATATCCCCAGACACACTAAGCAGAAATAAACATAGCAAAGCAGACATTTAAAGTAAAGCAATTTATCACTCGAGTCAAGGCCGACGTTTTCCAAGCACAAACCCCCAAGGCCTAAACCAAGATCAGATAAGCACCCAGAAAATATCGCTCTTCAGACCGAATGACGATACAACCAAACATCCATGACTCTGGCTATCACTGTTATCATTGCTTCGATACAACCGTTAATTGAATGACCGGCACATTCTTTCAACCATCCGTCAAGGGCCAATGGTAACCCCGGTTCTAGATAGAATTCCGCACGTCGTCGCAGCCCATGCCTAGGACTATCGAATCTGCCCAGAGTACTCGACCACCAACTGTAGTCTTTTGGGACTATCAAATTTGCCCAGCGTACTCTTGCTTTGAGCCTGCTAGAACCTTCAACAACGATGAAATCTCAGGCTTCTAGTCATCCTCCTCGATGACTATTCTCATACTAGCTCAAGCGCCTCTCGAGCCAACCATTATCCTTAACCTCGAACCATTTCACCGAGTCATCAACATGCTTGGAATGATCCCGTCTGGACTTAACCAAGGCTACCTCACATCATGCCTCGCTTCATCTCATCATAGCAAAGCCTCATCTCAACATCATCATCAAATCTATCCATATGAGCTTTATCATCCGCGTCATATGCCACGAGCAGCTTTTCTTATTCAAGAGCCTTTCCCTTAGCTTTTGAATCATCTTCGACCAACTTGTCCAAATCAAATCATCAATCAACTAATTTATAACAATCAATCAAGTCAATCATTAATCCAAGTAATCAAGCATTCAAACATGATCTAAATAACAAGTATAACAATAATGGCAATCTTGTAAATAAAGAGTACAAATCTAACAAGCATGAATCATGAGCAATATCTCTACAACTTGATGAATGAACTTGCATAGATTAACATGTAGTAAAATGGATGTCAAATCATCATGAACAATGGATCTATACTTAAGTTTAAGAAAATGCATGGAAATCACTATTTTAACACAAAATCAAGCCACCAATCTGATATACTCCTTTGGATCCGTGTGAGAGATAACCACCACTCACCGAATCACCTAAACACTTCAAAAGCAACACACTTCAGATCTGGACAGCGAAGAATTTAGCTTGATCCGCCAAAATTCCGCTTCAAACGATGAAATCTCTCTTCGATGGTTGAAGATCTTCAATCTAAGCTCTTGGATCTTCGATTTGATCTTCGATTTGGATGGAAGGAATCACAAGATTAGAGTGGAGAAAAGAAGTGAAGAAGTGCAACACTCGAGCTCTCAAAATGGCAGGACTTCGTCGCTTCAAAATCTGGATCCCAAAAAGTGAAGTAGAACCGCATATTTATAGGCTGGAAATTCCTTAAGTCGTCCGCCCCCCTTAGGTCGTCCACGACTTATGAAACCCCACGACCTACAACTTACGACTTAGCAAATTCTACGACCTACGACTTAACAAACCTTCCGACCTAGCACGTGCGCGACTTAACACATACACACGACTTAACAACTCAACGACTCAACAACTCAACGACTTAACGCATGCGCGACTTAGCGACAATCGCAAGTGCACGACCTAACGAATTATCATAAGTCGCGACCTAACTGTACACGGCCTATCGACCTAACACTAAGCCAAGTCCCAACGACTTATGACCTAACTCCAACACAGGGTCTTCAACGACTTACGACCTATAATCCTTAAGTCGCTCGAACGACCTAGCTTCTACACGACTTAAACTCTAGTCGACCTAAACTCTGGACGACTTAACTTATGTAACTCTGAACGAATCAACAACACTAACGTCCTAAAGACAATAGTTTTACGATCTTTCGATCCGTAAAAATACGGGCCATTACATTCTCTCCCCCTTAGGAATTTCGCCCCCGAAATTCCAAACAAACAAGAGCAATCAAAACTATTTTGCATGCCTACCATCCATAGCAATCAACAAACCATGCGTCCAATTCTAGCCTAGCATGCAGAATTCTAAAACTAGAACAAGTTACAATGTCGTGAGATGACACGACACCTTATGGCCATACCTCGAAGAGTTCAGGATGAGCTGCCTTCATCCTCTGTTCCACCTCCCATGTACAGTCGTTAACATCATCACTCCATTGTATCTTGAGAAACCTAACTACCTTCCTCCTAAGCTGTTTCGTGTCAGTTTCCACAACACGAAGCGGCTTACGAGGTCTCTTATCGACTGGATCAATCTCAAAATCTTCACAGCTATCTACAGAAACTACTGTATTCGAGTCGTGCACATACTTCCGTAGATACAATACATGAAAAACATTGTGCACACCCGACATCTTTTCTGGTAACTCCAATTTATAGGCGAGCTTTCCAATTCGCTCGATGATCGGGAATGGTCCAACAAATCTCGGAGTCAATTTTCCTTTCTTCCCGAATCGAATAACATTCTTCAGTGGAGAAATCTTCATAAAAACCATATCACCTACGTCGAATTCCAAATCCTTACGACGCTTATCGGCATAACTTTTCTGTCGGTCTTGGGCTGCCTTCATTCGTTGCCGAATGATCTCTATGCAATCCGAAGTCTGTCGAATCATTTCTGGCCCAAGTATCAGCTTTTCTCCTGTTTCTAACCAACATATCGGAGAGTTACACGGTCTTCCAGACAATGCTTCATACGGTGCCATACCAATGCTTGACTGGTAACTGTTATTATACGAAAACTCTACCAAATGAAGGTGATCTTCCCATGATCCTCCGAAATCTAAAACACAAGCTCTAAGGAGATCTTCCAAAACTCGATTGACTCTCTCAGTCTGACCATCTGTTTGGGGATGATAAGCTATACTCAAACACAGCTCGGTTCCCAGAACTTCCTGAAAGCTCTTCCAAAATCCACTAGTGAACAATGGGTCTCGATCGCTCACTATACTTTTCGGAATACCATGGAATCGAACTATCCACTTAACATACAGCTCAGCCAACTTTGATGCAGTCCTGGTTGATCGAACAGGAATGAATCTTGCACTCTTAGTCAAACGATCTACGATGACCCAAATCCCATCATTTCCTGCTCTTGTTCTAGGTAGTCCATCGATAAAATCCATCGATATTTGCTCCCACTTCCATGTAGGAACTTCTAATGGCTGAAGCAATCCACTTGGCTTCTTCTGTTCGGCTTTTACCAACTGGCAGTTCATGCACTTGGAAATAAAATTTCCAACATCCTTCTTCATACCTTCCCAGTAATAGGTTCTCTTCATATCCCGATACATCTTATTTCCACCTGGATGAATTGTCAGCTTCGAGTGATGACTTTCCCTTAGAACTTCATTTCTCAATTCATCTATATCGGGAACAACTGGTCGTCCTTGCTTCCGAAGCCAACCCTCTCGATCGACCTCGAATCCTTTATCCTTCTCTGGGTCCAATCTAGATTCCAAATCACGAATAATCTTGACAAACTTATCGTCTCGCTTTTGGCTCTCGCCAATCCTTTCCACAAGAGTAGGTCTTATCGATAAGTTTTCCAACATCTCAGGTTCGAATTCGCATCTGGGCCTGAAGTCAAATCCATCCAAATACTCGAGATTCTTCCATTCTGAAAACATGGCTCCCAATCCTGCATGTCTTCGACTTAACGCATCTGCCACTGCGTTACCCTTTCCCGGAGTATAGGCTATACTAAAATCACATGATGCCAAAAACTCTAGCCATCGTTGCTGCCTAAGATTTAAATCCTTTTGGGAGAAAAGATACTTCAACGACTTATGATCTGTAAACAACTCTAATCGAACCCCCAATAGATAATGTCTCCACATCTTCAGAGCAAATACAATCGCCGCCAACTCCAAATCATGAGTCGGATAATTCATTTCATGCGGCGTCAGTTGTCGACTTGCATACGCAACAACTTTACCCTTCTGCATCAGCACTGCTCCAAGTCCAGTACCACATGCGTCGGTGTAAACCACCATCTCATCATTTCCACTTGGAATAGTCAAAACAGGAGCACTTGTCAGTCGCTCTTTCAGGATTCTGAAAGCTTGCTCACACTTAGTATCCCATCTGAATACTTGGTTCTTTTTCGTCAATCCGGTTAATGGTGCAGCTACCTTGGAAAAGTCTTTGATAAATCGACGATAGTATACTGCTAATCCAAGAAAACTTCTCACATCAGATGCATTCTTAGGTCTACCCCAATCCTGGATTGCTGCCACCTTAGCGGGATCAACCGCTATTCCATTTCTAGAGATAATATGGCCTAAGAACCTCACTTCACTCTTCCAGAAGTGACACTTCGAAAACTTAGCCTTCAGCTGATGTTTCCGTAAGATTTCCAAAGCAATACGCAAGTGCGTCTTGTGCTCTTCTTCAGTTCTGGAATAAATCAAAATATCATCCACGAACACTAGTACGAACTTGTTCAACTGATCCCTGAACACTCTATTCATAAGATCCACAAAATATGCTGGTGCATTGGTCAATCCAAACGGCATTACCAGCCACTCAAAGAACCCGGATGGTGTCCTAAAAGCAGTCTTCTGCACACTATCCTTAGCCACTCTTAACTGGTGAAATCCCGTTGCCAAATCCATCTGAGAAAACACCTTGGCTTCGTGAAGCTGATCAAACAAGTCATCTATTCTCGGCAATGGATACTTGTTCTTCTTAGTCACTTTATTCAGCTCACGATAATCCACACACAACCTCAACGATCCATCCGCTTTGGTTACAAACACAACTGGTGCACCCCATTCAGACACACTACGCCGAATGAATCCTTTCTGTAAAAGATCATCAACCTGCACCTTCAACTCCAGCTGTTCCCTAGGCGCCATCCGCCTAAGAGGCATCACAACAGGTCTGGCTCCTTCAACTAAATCGATACGAAACTCGATCTCTCAATGCGGCGGTAACCCTTTGACCTCATCAAAGACATCCTCAAATCCATTAGCGATTGGCACTGATGACAGTCCATCCCGTGGAACAACCAGCGAATACATGAAGCTCATGAAGATGCCTTCTTCATGCTTACATCGTATCACAACCTTTCGCCCCTCCACATTCTCGACTGTCACCTCCAACCTTTCACAATCAACCTTTGTCGCATACTTCCTAAGCCAGTCCATACCCAAAATAATTCTGAACCCCGCAAAGTTCAGAACAAAACAATCACAAACAAAAGAGCAATCATAACTCGATACAACCAAACCATGACATAGCATACACAGACAAGACGAACCCCCAACTGGATTAGTCACAACCAATGGCCTATCAACGATATCCGGTTCTAAACCCAACTGGCCTACAAGTTCATTACAAACAAAAGAATGCGACGCCCCAGTATCGAATAACACTCTAACTGGAACACCACATATGGAAAGAGTACCTTGAACCACCACACTCTTTCCTTTCTCTTCAGCGGTAGGAGCTTTTGAAGATGATGGAACAGCCCCCAAAGCATAAGCTTGCACAATCTGCTTGTCCTTCCGCGGTTCTGGACAATTCTTCTAAATATGCCCCGGCTTGTCACAGTTGTGGCACTTCACCGGCACCTTTGGATTCTTGCAATCTCTGGAGAAATGGCCCTTCTCCTGACAATTGTAGCAGGTCACTTCGCCCTTCAGCTTCTTCTGGCCATCCTTACCCTTTTGCTGCTGCTGCTTCCTCTTATTGTTTCCACCCTGCTGTGGTATAAACTCTTCCTTGGTCACAGCAACAACAGATCCTTCTTTAGGAAACAGATTTTCGTGCCTAAGAGCTTTCTCCACAAGCTTCTCAAATGGATCATCCAGATGATCCACCAACTGCCTCCCAAGATAAATGTCCAAGCCTGTCACAAACTTCTCGTTCTTCTGATAAGGATATTCAATATACGACCGGGCATACTTGGACAAAGCTTCAAACTCAGAAACATAATCAAGAACTGGTCTTCCACCTTGCTTGAGCTCCACAAACTTCTTGAACAGAACAGATTTCTGGGCTGTAGAAATGAACTTAGCTTCAAATCTGGCTTGGAATTGCTCCCAAGTAATTTCTTCCTCCGGAGTATCAATGGTGACAGAGTTCCACCAATCAGAAGCTCTTCCTTGAAGCTGTCTTGATGCGAGCTTCCTTTTGATTGCATCCTCGATTCCCAAATCACCAAAGATTCTTCTACAAGCGTCTATCCATCTCTGGACTTCAATGGTTGACTCTGTTCCCAAGAAAACCTTTTCTCCAAGAGCAGTATAGTCTTTACACAGCTTAGCAAAATCCACCGGTCTTGGAGCTTGAACTTGAACTCCAACATCAACTGCTGACCCATGAGCTGGCATCCTTCTCATGATCGAAGTCATCATAGCCTCGAACATAGCAGCATAATCAGCAGCCCCCTAAGTAGCACGGCCTTCCCTAGCAGCTGGTCTCCCTCTTCGACTCATCCTTAATATCGAATAAAAGAAATGATTAATACACCTTGAGAACAACTACATAAGGGGTTCAAATCCTTCTAAGCTACTATATTATATATAGTAATCACCATCAAAATACAATTACGTCTCTCATACGTAGTTACGTCAGCGAGCGTTGGGTAAAATCAATTAACCAAAGCTCTGATACCAAATGTGATGACCGCCCATGACCCCTGCACTGAATAAGGAAAATTGTGCGCTGTAAGGTGTGCCAGGCAGCCATGGACGATTGCCAAGGTAAGTTAAAACAGCAGAATCGATCGTATAACTCACAGCGCATGGATAAAATACAATAGAAAGTATATATATATAGTGAAGCTTTACATAACAGAATCTCAATTAAACCTCATAATAGTTTTGTACAAGCATCTGAATAGTCAATACATCAAGCCTCACTACATATCACTCAGAGAATATACAAGCAGCGGATCATCCAGTACATATAGTAAGAAACTAATACGCAAGCCTCCAGCTCGTCTTCGTCATCAGCATCGTCGGCAACTAAGAACATCACCTGTCACCTGCTACCTAGTCTGCCCATCCCAAAATGGATGAACAGCCCAAGGTAATAAGAGTTGAACATAAAACCTTAAGTCAGACAACAGTCTTAGTGAGCGGTAAATTAACTAACAACATACCAAAAGAGCATAAAGGTAAAAGGAATAGGAATCCAACCCTCACACTCCACCTCTTTCTACAGTGATAGCCCCCAGACACACTAAGCAGAAATAAACATAGCAAAGCAGACATTTAAAGTAAAGCAATTTATCACTCGAGTCAAGGCCGATGTTTTCCAAGCACAAACCCCCAAGGCCTAAACCAAGATCAGATAAGCACCCAGAAAATATCGCTCTTGAAACCGAATGATGATACAACCAAACATCCATGAATCTGGCTATCACTGTTATCATTGCTTCGAAACTACCGTTAATTGAATGACCGGCACATTCTTTCAGCCATCCGTCAAGAGCCAATGGTAACCCCGGTTCTAGACAGAATTCCGCACGTCGTCGCAGCCCGTGCCTAGGACTATCGAATCTGCCCAGAGTACTCGACCACCAACTGTAGTCTTTTTGGACTATCGAATCTGCCCAGCGTACTCTTGCTTTGAGCCTGCTAGAACCTTCAACAACGATGAAATCTCAGCCTTCTAGTCATCCTCCTCGACGACTATTCTCATACTAGCTCAAGCGCCTCTCGAGCCAACCATTATCCTTAAACTCGAACCATTTCACCGAGTCATCAACATGCTTGGAATGATCCCGTCTGGACTTAACCAAGGCTACCTCACATCATGCCTCGCTTCATCTCATCATAGCAAAGCCTCATCTCAACATCATCATCAAATCTATCCATATGAGCTTTATCATCCGCGTCATATGCCACGAGCAGGTTTTCTTATTCAAGAGCCTTTCCCTTAGCTTTTGAATCATCTTCGACCAACTTGTCCAAATCAAATCATCAATCAACTAATTTATAACAATCAATCAAGTCAATCATTAATCCAAGTAATCAAGCATTCAAACATGATCTAAATAACAATTATAACAATAATGGCAATCTTGTAAATAAAGAGTCCAAATCTAACAAGCATGAATCAAGAGCAATATCTCTACAACTTGATGAATAACTTGCATAGATTAACATGTAGTAAAATGGATGTCAAATCATCATGAACAATGGATCTATACTTAAGTTTAATAAAATGCATGGAAATCACTATTTTAACACAAAATCAAGCCACCAATCCGATATACTCCTTTGGATCCGTGTGAGAGATAACCACCACTCACCGAATCACCTAAACACTTCAAAAGCAACACACTTCAGATCTGGACAGCGAAGAATTTAGCTTGATCCGCCAAAATTCCGCTTCAAACGATGAAATCTCTCTTCGATGGTTGAAGATCTTCAATCTAAGCTCTTGGATCTTCGATTTGATCTTCGATTTAAATGGAAGGAATCACAAGATTAGAGTGGAGAAAAGAAGTGAAGAAGTGCAACACTCGAGCTCTCAAAATGGAAGGACTTCGTCTCTTCAAAATCCGGATCCCAAAAAGTGAAGTAGAACCGCGTATTTATAGGCTAGAAATTCCTTAAGTCGTCCGGCCCCCTTAGGTCGTCCACGACTTATGAAACCCCACGACCTACGACTTACGACTTAGCAAATTCTACGACCTACCACTTAACAAACCTTCCGACCTAGCACGTGCGCGACTTAACACATACACGCGACTTAACAACTCAACGACTCAACAACTCAACGACTTAACGCATGCGCGACTTAGCGACAATCGCAAGTGCGCGACCTAACGACTTATCATAAGTCACGACCTAACTGTACACGGCCTATCGACCTAACACTAAGCCAAGTCCCAACGACTTATGACCTAACTCCAACACAGGGTCTTCAACGACTTACGACCTATAATCCTTAAGTCGCTCGAACGACCTAGCTTCTACACGACTTAAGCTCTAGTCGACCTAAACTCTGGACGACTTAACTTATGGACGATCTTACTCTGAATGAATCAAAAACACTAACGTCCTAAAGACAACAGTTTTACGATCTTTCGATCCGTAAAAATACGGGTCGTTACAACAGTGATGACAAGAAGGGATAAAGCTGATGTGAAATAAATTTTACTAGTCAGCAAAAATATATAGTATTATTTAAATTTAAATTTAAACCGTCTCAAAATCATAGCGCAAAATATCGACATCCTATCTAGGCGTGCCGCCGGGCGTTTATAAGGTTAAACCCTTATTCCGTACATATTGGAAAAGGTTTCAAGTCCTAATTCGATCGTATGGAGAAGATAGCTTTTGGACCTAGTTATTATATTAAATTTCGATATAGATTCCAGCGCGTTTATATATCATACGATTACACGATAATTCCAAATGCTACAAAATTTGAAATCCGATAATAATACACTATTACGGATCCAAGGGAACTAGTTTCGTCGAAATCCGAGACTGTGTCTCGGAAGGCTATTTTTAAATATCAATTTAAACGATATAATTTCAAAACTGGACAAAACACTTTTAAATTCAATTTTAAAAGTTCTATCACCTTTAGTATTATCAATGTAAATTTTCCAAGCCTTCAAATAATTTTTAATAGGCTTAAAACTGAAGATTAAATATTTTACTCAACTTCATTAATTAAATTTAATAATTTACCCAATTTCAGTTATTAAATCCAATAACTTAATTGCTAAATAAATAATAATATTTGAAATTCAAGTTAAACTACCTTTCAAGTATTTAAAATCAATTAAATATTTCAATTTCAAATGCTCAAAAATTCTGGGTCGTCACATTCCCCCCTCCTTAAAAGAATTTCGTCCTCGAAATTACTAGTTAAGAGGAATGTTCCACAACCCGTTTACTATTTCCAAATCCCAATAGTTTTTAACAATTTCCTAAAACAAATCTTTTTATCAAAGACACACTAACCTTCTTTCTAACTTTCCAGCTTATCCATTAGTTCCAAATAATATTACTTACTTATCAATTCAAATTTAAATTTGAAACCAAATTTTGAATTATCAAAATTTTCTCAAAAATTTTCTAACTCCTTAAATTTTCGAAAAATTTCGCAAGCGTCTCCTTTGGGCGGCTAACTCGGTACAACTACAAAACGCCTCTACGGGCCCCTAAAATTTCAAAAGAAAACAAAAAGGCCAAGTGGGTAGACCAGAAAATCATCAAATTTCATACAGAAATTTAAATACATACCTTTGTCGAGCAAATTTCGATTTATCTTCAAAAATCAAAAATTTCAATTCCCTTTTGCTTTTTATCACCTGTATATCCCACTTAGCAATAATATCTAATCACAACATTCAAAATCATTTTATTGACTTCTTTTCAAAATTTTCAATATCCACTTTACTTAAGCCCGTACGATGCACATATATCATCCGTACGCAATACCAAATCTAATCGCTCACTCGATCACACAATTTCATTTCCGAACTAGTATCGTCCACCCGACTTCCTAGTGTGGACTCCGATCTGGTTTCTTGATCAGAAACCGTCATCGTCCTTGCATAGCCACAAACTATGATAGAGAATTTCCATAATCAATCAAAATCCATATCCAGGGTTCGCCGTCGAAAATCGAGTGAAAATCCCCAACTCGGATCGATATAACTATCTCGAAATTCTATGCTCGAATCTGGATCAAATTGCTATGCGAATAAAATAATATACGTACACCTTACGTATTTATATCCATTGATTATTAACTATATCAATTCTCTTTTTATTCACATTCATTTTGATTTCTATCCACTCATTCACAATTATCAGTTTTAATCTTCATTCTATTATTTACTTAGCATACTTCTCCATCTCAAAATTACTTAGTATATTCCCAATACCAATTTACTTAAGAATTTCATCCTTCATTTCTTAAGTCCAATATAAATATTTCTTATATTTATTTTTACTACTTCACTACTGAAGTGTATACTCCAATTGAGTTCCAATTCCATATAAAATCAATTTGCTTCAATTTATTAGTTGTTTTTCAAATCTAAATACTTTCTCCCGATTTTCATTCAGATTTTCATTTTTTCAATTTTACTTGAATTCAATTCATCTCCAACCTCTGAATATTGAATTTTATTTACCTATATCTCAAATTCCAATTTTAAATCATTTGTCGTTAGTGCAAATTTTAAAAAATTTCTAACTGCCAAAATTTTCGGAAAATTTTGGCAGAGTCTCCTTTGTATGGAGGAGCTTTTGCAATTTGACAAGAGATATAAATATATATACATCGACCCACTCGGTCGGAAAACAAAAAAAACAAACAACAGTTCATATTTCCTATCTTTTATTGCGTAGGTGTACCTCTATTTAGCATTTTTAAGCAAGCGACTTATTTATTTAGCATTTTGCGCAACCAAATCCACCCAAACGGCTTCCCTATACCTGTACTAACTCAATTCAAACATGTAAGTGCCAAATATATGCAATTTACAATATTCCACTTGCGTTTACAAAGCTAATACATGAATTCTATAAACAATGCATGTTATATAGTTTTTCATAAGCACATATAACGTTTCGACACCTATTTCAATTGCATATTTGCATAATTTTCATTCGAACCATTTTATTTAGGCTCGACAACATTCCTTGCTTGTATATTAATAACCATTTCCAAATTAATTCATCTCTACCACATTTTTTTAATGGACTTCCATTTTCACCCGAAACCAAGCTTCCATAAATTTAAACTTAAGTTAATTTACTTCAAATCATTCCAATTTCATAACTTAAGTTCATTCTCATTTTATTTGATTCTCATCAAATTTCATCTAATTCAAATTGTCCATTCTTTTTGTCCATTTTAAATTTTATTTCACATTCTCAATTTATTTTAAAACTTATTTCATTAATAACAAAACCAATTCAATTTTTATTAATACAAGGCCATTTCTAATTTATTTCTACTCATTTGAGTTTTATTTTCAATTCAAACCATTACTATTATTATCCAATCTTATTTCATCTCAGGTTTGGATTTTTATTTCATTTCCAAAATACCACACAAATTTATTCTGGCTTATTACTTCACTTTTAGACTTTTATAAGTCATACACTTATTAATTTTTCCCACTTCCATTCAAGTTATGATTTTATAACTTATCTCGTCAGAATTTTCAATTCCATTCTGAATTTAATTTTTCTTTAATTTTTAATTTATTTCCAAATCAATTTAAATATTGAATTCCATTTTATTCTAACATATTCAAAATTTTATAAATTATCAATCCATTTATATTCTATAACAATCTCAAACCAACTCCAGAGTATTTAAATAATTACTCATATTTCAAAAGCATTTTTAAAATCAATCATATCCAAAATCCTTTGGTATCAAATTATCTTTTGAATTTTAAAACCAAACTCAGTTTTGAAGACATTACAGTATAAAACAATTTGGTAGCAATTCCTCTTTTGAAAACTCGAAAATGAACATCGATAATGCTGCAGTCATCACCGAAGTTATTTTCCAGCGACCGAAAGAGAGTTCAATGCTTTTATCTCTTTAAAACCCCTCCAAATATTTTTAAATTCCAAATCTCTCCAGATTTCAAATCCAATTCAAAGAAATATTTCCGAAATAATACCAACATTATTTCTCCAAAACCTTTGAAAACTATTTTCAAACTCAAAGGAATTTAAACTTCCCAAAATTCCAATTTTCAAATCCATCCAATTTATATTCAATCATTACTTTGAAATTTTATTTTAAAATTATAAATCACATTTATAATTCACATTTACAAATCTCATTCTATTACCTGAATTTATTTCCTTAACTTTGGTTATTTTAATTTCTACTTAAATTTCCACATAACAATGATAAAAATTTAATATTATCATTCCTAACATCCAAGCAACCATATATATCTATAATAATTTCTGAAAATTATTTCTTTCATATATAAAAGTAATTTGGGTAAAATTATTTCATTTACCCTATTTAAAACAATACTGTGTCGGTTTATCTTGCTTAAGAGTTTAGAAACTCCTATCGATGACATGGCGTCCCACATAGCGACCAAAATCCATAAACACTCAACCGATAAGTCAACACAATATAAAAACAAATTTTATATTCACTAACAAATACGCGCTCATATCTATTAATACACTCAAACTCATTTTAGAGTACTACGAACTCTATTTCTAATGAGTAATCCCTACCAGAGTCAAGGTTCTCGCTTAACCTTCGGCTCTGATAACAAAATGTAACGACTTGATTTTCTATGCCCGAAAAATCGAACCATTAGGGTTAAAGAAGAAAGAGGTAGAAGAAGAGAATAGAAAAACAACATCAGAATCTTACATCGCAGAGCAATAAAATATAATAGATAAATGACTAATCTTTAAAACAAGAATTTTTATCTGTTTATACATTACATCATCAGAGTACAATACCATCAGAATCAAATACTGGACAGTTATATTAACTTGTCCCACAAACAGAATACACAGTATATACAACACAGCGGAATATACATCAAGTACGAGTGATACGTCTCGCCATCCAGCTCGTCTCCTGAGCTCCTCAATATCCTTTCCTGTAATCTATAATACTCGGTCTGACCCGAGCATTATAGTTAAATAACACCCGAGTCAGTCTGGAATACCAGCGTGAGTAAACCACACTCAAATTGATTATTAAAGTTTCAAAATCCTTTGAAATCAAAAGCATCTCGTAAGACCACGCCACAAATAAATATGTCGGGTTTTTACCTTACGATAGCCAAAACACTTTTTATCAAATTCCTCTGATATTATAATAGTGTCTATATACAAATACTTATTCAAATAGCCGAAATTGTTGCATCTATTAAATTCCAGCTAATATGTATACAAACAAAACCGTAAAGGCACGTAGGGAAAATGGATTTCCAACTAATGACTAGGCACTGGGGTACCACATGTCACAGTACCTGGTCTAGATCAGCGTACCGAGGACCACGCCCGATCCCCTGCAACACAAGACTGGAACTACCCCTTACTGGATAATCCCGAGTAACATCACCCCACGGTTGGGATCAGCAACCGCACCACTGAGCCGAATAAAAAGGAACATCTAGAAAGGGATGACCTCACCCTAATGGGTGCTACCCACTTAGCCTTGCTGCATAACCCCTGATTTTCAGTCATTCCCGGTTGATGAGGCTTGAGGCTAACCGTTACCTTTTTAGAACATATCACTTAGAATGCTCATTGCCCTCCTGACGATGGTCTGATAGCATTCATCCATACAAGTCCGTCTTAGGTTTGAACGGAACCGAAGGCACTATTCCTACTACATCCATTTTGGAGTCACCCTCAGGATTAGTACCGACTTGTCCTTGCATGTGACGCCCCACCTCTATACCCACGCTAACCAAGAACACTACGGTGTAGTGCTATTAATTAGCACGGAGAATAAGGCTGTTGAGGAGCGACCATCCATGTAACTTCTTTGTGCGAGCACCGATATGTCAGATAGTATAGAATGCATATCATTTAAGGAGGAAATCTGACATACCGATACAAACTCAAAGCTATCACACGGTGGCTATAAAAAATCTTCGGAAACAAACATAGAAATAAACATAACATAAATCAGTCACAAGCATCCATATCACAAAGGCGGAAAAAGATATGAATATATAACACATGAAAGTGTACATCAGAGTAGTGGTCAGAAAGATCCACGATAATACAAAAGAATAGCAACATGTGCTACGCAAAAGAATACATCTATGAGTCGGTATCTCAAATGTATATAACAAAAACTACTAATCTAAGTAGTTAGCCAAAAGTCAGAGTAATAGATCCCTGGAGAGAAGTCAAGCAGAAGCACCTGTAACATCTCGGTCTGACCCGAGTATTATTTCATAAGAAAATAATAAACGGATCAGTCTAGCTATAAATATCAGATGACATGATATAGAATAAGAGATATGGCATAAACATATAATAACCATAATGGCATACTACTATAAGTATGTAAATGATAATCAACAAGAGATTAATCAATATCACAAGAATCTTCTCAAAGATCCAAATCCACAAAAAGGTAATGACACACGAATTCACAAATCCACAAAAATTGATAAAACATATCAATGAAAATCATGAAAATTGGTGAAGCACAAATTCCAGAAATCATCACACGAAATCCAGAAATCACTATAATTCGGAGCAACGACGTCGTACAGCGTAACGTCCGATGATCCAGAGACATAATAAATAGGAACAACGACGTCGTACAGCGTAACGTCTGATGAACCGAAGCACAATAAAAAGGAACAACGATGTCGTACAGCGTAACATCCGATGAACCAACTCATAGGAAAATGGAACAACGACGTCGTACAGCGTAACATCCGTTGAACCAACACACGATAAAAAAAAAGGAACAACGATGTCGTACAGCGTAACATCCGATGAACCAACACGTAGTAAAATGGAACAACGACATCGTTCAGCGTAACATCCGATGAACCAAATCACGATAAAACGGAACAACAACGTCGTACAGCGTAACGTCCGATGAACCGAATCAAAGAGACATCGCTCAATCGCTAGTCTAAATCACCAAAATGATCGTCATGATCATCAAGAAGTGTCAATCACACTAAGCTAGTAAATATATGAGTTTAGCTTCATGTCCCATAACCACTTGCTTAACTTAAATATTTACGAACAAACTGTAGATCTTCACTAGAAAATTGTCACAAAAGGTTCAATCGAACAAGTCCAAGAGTTAGCCGACGAAGCAAACACAAGCGTTTCATACCACCTGTTTTACTAAGCCGTTTAATTAGATTTCTCATCCGAGTGAAGTAAAGGCTTGTATATACTAATAGATTGGAAAACGGTTTAGGAAAAAGAACGTTGTAATAATATAGTGTTGAAATCACTTGGATGAAAGAGTTTTGATATTTACTACTAGTATTGAAACCTTCATATTTTTAAAGTGACGAATCACAAAACAATTGTAGAAACAATCAGTCACAAAAATTCACATTCGAAGACGTGAAGGAAATCTAAGGAAATCAATTCCAAAACCATCAAAGTAGAAGTAGATAGTGCGGCCAGCATACCGAGCGACCTAACGTGATACGACCTAGAGGTCGAGTGATGTAAGAGGTCATGCGACCTAAAGGAAATAGGGTCAAGAGACCTAAGAGAAACATGTCGAACGACCTAAGGGTTAGCGACTTAAGGGATGAACGACCTAACTCGGTCGAACTAAGGAGAAGGGGTTGCGACCTAACAAGTGGGTAAGGTCGAGGGACCTAAAGGAATGCAAACGACCTAAGCCTTGCGCGACCTAGGGGTTTCAAGTACAAAACAGGCGCGAGTTAAATAGGTCGAACGACCTAAAGAGGAACGAGCTAGCCGAGGCCCAACATGGTAAGACCTAAGGGTACGCGACCTAAAGGTGTTGCGACCTAACGGGGTTAACGACCTAACTTGACCGACCTAACCCTGAACGAGCTATAAGCAGGCAGAGACTTTTCCACGCCTGAGCGACTTAAGGAGTTGGTAAGGCCGAGCGACTTAGTAGGGTAGAACGACCCATTGTGGTGCGACCTAGCGACCCAGTTATTGCCGAACGACCTAGGAGTTATGACCTAATGTCGAACGACCTAGTGGTGGAGCGAGCTATCTGCCGAACGACCTACCCCATTCGAACGACCTAAGCCCAGAACGAAAATATGCAGGCTTTCTTCTTCGAGGCAGAGCGACCGAAGGCCCAGAATTTGCCAAACACGCTGAAAAATTGGGGTTTTCACCAATTCAATCCAAACCAAATGCAAATGCATATGCACAAGTGATACGGAATCAATCCCAACAACCCAATGACAGTTATAGGCAAGAATGTGAGATAAAAATCTCACTTTTTCACGGAAATTGATGGAAACTGAGCTTGAAAGCAAAGTGAGAACAGTCCCAAGCTTGAATCAATGTCTTCTCTTTGAATTTGGAGTTAGATGTTGAATATGCAAATGAACTTGAGCTTGGAATTTTAATTTCCCATTCCCTCCACCATTTTTTATGAAGCTTGCTATTAGGATTATGAAGAAGGAAGTGATGAAGAGGAGATGGGTTGGAACTGAGTTAGTAATGGTTCAGCCCAAACCAAAGCCCTAAGCGAAAAAGTGACAAAATTCCACTAACTCCAAACATATCGAAGTTTATACTCAAAAAGATCGCAAATGTCATTTTGAACTCAATGGGGGTGGTCTCGAGTCCTAATTTGATCGTATGCAAAAAGTACCTTTTTGGACTAAGATCCGACTTACGATTAAATATTTAATTAAAATATTTAAATATAAAATCGATAAATATGCGGGTTGTTACAGACTCCCCTCCTTAAAGAAATTGCGTCCTCGTAATATATAAGATGAAAATAAAAAGTAACAACCAGAAAAGCATATTAACACAAAAAGAAATTTGAAATAAAAAGTTCACCACAAAGAGCATGAGAAAGCAAGTCCGGATGTGTTTGCTCAATGAATTCTCTAGGTTCCCCAAGAGAAATCCTTGAGATTTGAGAACCATAGAATTCACACAAAGAGAACATCTTTATTTTCGAAGGCGCTCAACCTCCAAAGCAATGATGCGAATAGAATGTTACTCAAAAGTCAAATCTGGTGAAACTTCAATCCCTACTATAACATAAGGCTTAAGAATAAAATCGGAAACCTAAAAGTGTTTCTATAGTTAAAAGACGTGGAAAACGTCAAGAATAGCATAAAATTGAGTCAGAGCAACGGCGTAGTACAAAAACGGTATGCCCGAGAAACGAGAATCTCGAATAATTTGGAACACCGACGTAGTACAAAAACAGTACGTCCAAGTGAACCGAAAAGCCGGGACATCGATGTAGTACAATAACGGTACATCCGGTGAACCGAACACCATAAAAGAACATCGGACGCTAGTCCATAAAGGGAATAAGATGAAACTCAATAAAATGAAGCATATCGAAACGTCCGATGTTAGAAAGATGATCATTCCATTTGGACATCATCAAAGGAACAACCACTTGTTGTTCACAACAAAGTGCATTGGCAACACGATTCCCCTTTTTGGGAATATACAAAGGATATCAAGATCATAAGACGCAAGTGGCTCGATCCAATATCAAGTTCCTTATGAGAAAATAAATATTCCAAAGATTTATGATCAGGGTAGAGAACAAATTTCTCTCCCAAAAATAATGATGCCAAATTTTTAAAAGCGAAATCGATAGCCACGAGCACTAGATCATGAGTGGCATATCTAGTCTCAATAAGCATTAATGATTTAGAAGCACAAGAGATAGCACGTTCTCTTTTACAAGAGAATGACATCTAAAGCAATACGATTAGTGTTGGTACAAAAGATAAAGTCTTGGTTCCCATCGGGAATCACAAGAATAAGAGTATCGGAAAAGAGTTCTTTTAAATAATCCTCTTTCCCGAAAAGGTAAAACTTTCAAAATTGCATTTATCTTAATGTAATAATCTTTCTAGAAAAATTTACATTTTTACAAGTCAATTTATTGTGTCTGTCTGTCTCATCAAAGCGTTTAGGAGATTCTTATCGATAACGTTGATCAAGCGCATCGACCAGAATTCTTAAAGCACTCGATGGGCAATACAATCACAAAATCATTTTCTATATGATAAACATGTTTCTTAAAAACCTTTAAGAATATTCTTTGCTCGTTTAAGAGCGAAAATCAAATTGTACTTATAAATAAATCTTATGAAAAAGATTTGCAAAATTTTAAATTGCTGTTTTCATCCAAAATCAATATATACAAGAATAGAGTCATTGAGATCGTAGAATACTCGATTCATCAAATGGATGAAATAAGCTAGACAAACTGAATGACATGATAAGTCATTCATAAGTTTCATAACGAGTGCGGAATGCGGTAAATGAAATGCTAACCCCCGCAACTCGTAGCAAATGAAAATCGGTGGCAAGGTCGAGCTAGAAAGACCTTATCACTACACAAAAGATTGCTTAGGTGATAATCCTAAGACAAACTCAAAAATACCAGAAAATTCTCAAACTACATGAATGAGAGAAATGACACTTTCCTCATCATGTGAGCTTAAAGAATAAAATGATGTCATCAAATTGGGACCAAAATCACAAAGGAAAAACAGAAATCTGCTTAGCAGATTGAAAATGTCGAAGATGAATAGTCCACACGGGACAAAGGATATGGCTTCATAATAATTAAGCTAATCCTTACAAAAGTCAATTCCGAAGCATAAGTAAAAATCGGCTCGAAAAGAAAAAATCACATAAAATAATTTCGACATAAATAAAAAGCAAATTGAGTGTTGCGGATCCACCAATCCGGATTCGCAATCCTCAAAGAAGTCATCAAGCCCAGAAATGTTTTAAAGAAAAAGAATCACAAGTTCTTCTGATATAAAAATAATGAGATGAAACCCATATCACAAAGAACTCGAATAAGATAATCTCAAAAGAAATATCGTCAAAGATAGAAGGAGAATTACCTTAACTAAGAGAAGTGTCACCGGGGGCTTGAACAACATTTAGCTCTCCCTCCCTCCTACTTTTAAGAATGGGACATGTAGATATAAGATGACCCGAACTTTTGCAATAACGGCAAAAGAGAGGTTTCGGGCACTCCCTTGCATAGTGGTCCGTAAGACCACAATTGTAGCATCGTCCATGACTAGAGGTAGGAGTCTTTGCTACCGGAATTTGTTGCTTCCCTTTCTTGATGGGATTGGGGCCTGTTAATTTAATAGGCCTTTTCATGTTGTCGTTGAAGTTCTGTTTGGCACGCACAACTTCAATATCGCTTTCTCTATCGGCCTCTTCAAGACGAAGAGCGATGTCAATAAGCTGATCAAATGAAACCTCTAGTTTCAGAAGTAATGGCTTCTTGAGGTTCTTATTCAACCCATAGATGAACCTCTGATTTTTCTTCATCGGGGTATTAATATACTCAACCCCGTATTTAGAAAGAGATTCGAAAGATGCGACATAGCCAGTCACAGAAGATTCACCTTGAACAAGGTCTATGAAGCGCCGTGCTAAAGTTACTTTTTCAGCCTCCGGCACAAATTTCAAATCGAATCTTTCCCGGAATTGATCCCAAGTAAGATCCGCTTCTACGGTTTAAGAAATTAAAAGCTCATACCAATTCAATGCTCTTTCTTGGAGCATGCTAGAAGCCACCTGGACTCGATGTAGATCAATAAGGTTCAAGCGAGAAAAGATGCGATCGCATGATTTGAGCCAAGCTTGAATTTCAATAACACTCTCGGATCCCTTGAATGGCCTTCCACCCAAATCGGTATAGTCTCTGTACAAGCGTGCAAAACCGGATCTAGGATGGGTAGGCTCTGGAATGGGTCCGGCTGCTTGAGCATTCTTTACAAGATCAAGAAGCTGCTGGGCAGACATAAATACTCCATCCTGGGGAGTAACAGTAGATGGTCCGGCTCTGGGACGGCCTGGTCTAGACATTCTCTTCTTTAAGAAAGAGAGAAGAAGAAAAGTTATTCTCCAAATAATTATCAAGCAAATCTTGATAGATAAAACAAGGATACATAAAAGGAAATATGATGAATCGGTACGAAGACTCGAATTAAATCCTAAGACACGACTCCTAAGTTGGACTTAGGACGATGATCCTTGTTAAGTTATTCTACATTGTTCCGAAGTTTGGCTCTGATACCAAGCTGTGACGCCCCACCTCTATACCCACGCTAACCAAGAACATTACGGTGTAGTGCTGTTAATTAGCACGAGAATAAGGCTGTTGAGGAGCGACCATCCATGTAACTTCTTTGTGCGAACACCGATATGTCAGATAGTATAGAATGCATATCATTTAAGGAGGAAATCCGACATACCGATAAAAACTCAAAGCTATCACACAGTGGCTATAAAAAATCTTCGGAAACAAACATAGAAATAAACATAACATAAATCAGTCACAGGCATCCATATCACAAAGGCGGAAAAAGATATGAATATATAACACATGAAAGAGTACATCAGAGTAGTGGTCAGAAAGATCCACGATAATACAAAAGAATAGCAACATGTGCTACGCAAAAGAATACATCTATGAGTCGGTATCTCAAATGTATACAACAAAAACTACTAATCTATGTAGTTAGCCAAAAGACAGAGTAATAGATCCCTGGAGAGAAGTCAAGCAGAAGCACCTGTAACATCTCGGTCTGACCCGAGTATTATTTCATAAGAAAATAATAAACGGATCAGTCTAGCTATAAATATCAGATGACATGATATAGAATAAGAGATATGGCATAAACATATAATAACCATAATGGCATACTACTATAAGTATGTAAATGATAATCAACAAGAGATTAATCAATATCACAAGAATCTTCTCAAAGATCCAAATGCACAAAAAGGTAATGACACACGAACTCACCAATCCACAAAAATTGATAAAACATATCAATGAAAAACACGAAAATTGGTGAAGCACAAATTCCAGAAATCATCACACGAAATCCAGAAATCGCTATAATTCGGAGCAACGACGTCATAAAGTGTAACGTCCGATGATCCAGAGACACAATAAATAGGAACAACGACATCGTACAGCGTAACGTCCGATGAACCGAAGCACAATAAAAAGGAACAACGATGTCATACAGCGTAACATCCGATAAACCAACTCATAGGAAAATGGAACAACGACGTCATACAGCGTAACGTCCGATGAACCAACACACGATAAAAAAAGGAACAACGATGTCGTACAGCGTAACATTCGATGAACCAACACGTAGTAAAATGGAACAATGACGTCGTTCAGCGTAACATCCGATGAACCAAATCACGATAAAACGGAACAACGACGTCGTACAGCGTAACGTCCGATGAACCGAATCAAAGAGACATCGCTCAATCGCTAGTCTAAATCACAAAAATGATCGTCATGATCATCAAGAAGTGTCAATCACACTAAGCTAGTAAATATATGAGTTTAGCTTCATGTCCCATAACCACTTGCTTAACTTAAATATTTACGAACAAACTGTAGATCTTCACTAGAAAATTGTCGAAAAAGGTTCAATCGAACAAGTCCAAGAGTTAACCGACGAAGCAAACGCAAGCGTTTCATACCACCTGTTTTACTAAGCCGTTTAATTAGATTTCTCATCCGAGTGAAGTAAAGGCTTGTATATACTAATAGATTGGAAAACGGTTTAGGAAAAAGAACGTTGTAATAAAATAGTGTTGAAATCACTTGGATGAAAGATTTTTGATATTTACTACTAGTATTGAAACCTTCATATTTTTAAAGTGACGAATCACAAAACAATTGTAGAAAACAATCAGTCACAAAAATTCACATTCGAAGACGTGAAGGAAATCTAAGGAAATCAATTCCAAAACCATCAAAGTAGAAGTAGATAGTGCGGCCAGTATACCGAGCGACCTAACGTGATACGACCTAGAGGTCGAGTGATGTAAGAGGTCATGCGACCTAAAGGAAATAGGGTCAAGAGACCTAAGAGAAACAGGTCGAACGACCTAAGGGTTAGCGACTTAAGGGATGAACGACCTAACTCGGTCGAACTAAGGAGAAGGGGTTGCGACCTAACAAGTGGGTAAGGTCGAGCGACCTAAAGGAATGCAAATGACCTAACCCTTGCGCGACCTAGGGGTTTCAAGTACAAAACAGGCGCGAGTTAAATAGGTCGAACGACCTAAAGAGGAACGAGCTAGCCGAGGCCCAACATGGTGCGACCTAAGGGTGCGCGACCTAAAGGTGTTGCGACCTAACGGGGTTAACGACCTAACTTGAGCGACCTAACCCTGAACGAGCTATAAGCAGGCAGAGACTTTTCCACGCCTGAGCGACTTAAGGAGTTGGTAAGGCCGAGCGACTTAGCAGGGTAGAACGACCCATTGTGGTGCGACCTAGCGACCCAGTTATTGCCGAACGACCTAGGAGTTATGACCTAATGTCGAACGACCTAGTGGTGGAGCGAGCTATCTGCCGAACGACCTACCCCATTCGAACGACCTAAGCCCAGAACGAAAATATGCAGGCTTTCTTCTTCGAGGCAGAGAGACCTAAGGCCCAGAATTTGCCTAACACGCTGAAAAATTGGGTTTTTCACCAATTCAATCCAAACCAAATGCAAATGCACATGCACAAGTGATACGGAATCAATCCCAACAACCCAATGACAGTTATAGGCAAGAATGTGAGATAAAAATCTCACCTTTTCACGGAAATTGCTGGAAACTGAGCTTGAAAGCAAAGTGAGAACAGTCCCAAGCTTGAATCAATGTCTTCTCTTTGAATTTGGAGTTAGATGTTGAATATGCAAATGAACTTGAGCTTGGAATTTTAATTTCCCATTCCCTCCACCATTTTTTATGAAGATTGCTGTTAGGATTATGAAGAAGGAAGTGATGAAGAGGAGATGGGTAGGAACTGAGTTAGTAATGGTTCAGCCCAAACCAAAGCCATAAGCGAAAAAGTGACAAAATTCCACTAACTCCAAACATATCGAAGTTTATACTCAAAAAGATCGCAAACGTCATTTTGAACTCAATGGGTGTGGTCTCGAGTCCTAATTTGATCGTATGCCAAAAGTAGCTTTTCGGACTAAGATCCGACTTACGATTAAATATTTAATTAAAATATTTAAATATAAAATCGATAAATATGCGGGTTGTTACATTGAACTTCACTATACATCTTCGACTCCAAACTCGTTTCCCCCACGAAACGTACAAACCGGATCGAAGTGGTTTTTGGGAAATAAATCCCGATCCCGGTCTCTTCGAAACGATCAGCGCATTGGCCAATATTGATAGTCGGTTATTTAACTATCAATTAACATTCACAAACATCCATCAAACAATAAATAATTTTCCAAATTATTTATTTACCTCAAAAATATCTTCGCAAGATATATTTCCATTTTCAATCCTTTTGAAAACGGTTTCAAAAACCACCTTTCTCTCCCGGAGTAAATTCCCAAATATTTTCTATGTCCACTGAAATCACCAAGTACAAACACTTTAGATTTCTAAAATAATTTAAAATACTATATTATAAAATATACTTTAAACTAAACATTTAAATTAAAACTACTTTAATATTTTATTCAAAGATATATACTTTAAGAATATTTAAAATAAAGCTACTTTATAAAATATAAAACTAAATTTTTATCTTTTTCAAACATAATACCAATTAACCTTTAAATAATTACTACTAAAATTAATTTTAAAAATACTTACTTTAACATTTAAACATTTAAAAATAATAGATTTTCCAAAACATACTTTTAAAACAACTTTGAAACTTTAACTTATACTTAAGAATTTGCTTTGAAAACGTACTTGGCTATCCAGGGAAATATACTTCTCTTTCACATCTTTAAAAATAAATCACTATTTATTTTTAATCAAATTTACCCATTCCTTTTATAAATTCCCACCTTGAATTTATTCTTCCAAATATTCACTGATATATTACTTCACCTTTATAAACCAAGTTTATAAATTTTCTTTGCCCCATCTTCCTTTAAAATTCCAATTTTCAAAAGCTTAAATCTATTTTCAAATTGATTTCCAATTTACTTCACTTTGAAATAAATTCCTTTAATTACTCCATTTATCTCAAAATTCATTAACTTCAGCTTTTCTTTCTTTAATATGATTTAAAATCTTTAAACTGAAAATAACAATTTCTGGTTTTTCCCAAAATCCTTCTTTATCCCTTTAAATAAATTCAAACCTTGAATTTTTAAAATAAATTCTTTTATTCCCTTAAATAATATCACTTAGGTTTAAAAATTTGATATTTCCCTTTTTATTCAAAATCTCCTTTCCCATACTCGGAATTTATTTAACAGAATTTAAAAATCACTTTTAACCTTTCCCAATTGATTCTTTAATTTATTTAAATTCTCTATAATTATTTATTTAAAAATTTACTATTTTATTTCTTCCCAAAATCCAATCTATATATTTGGTAACACATTATACCCAAATATATTCAATCAAACCACAGCATCCAAAATTTCCCATTATCAATATAATTCATCACAGAATATCGAATAATTATATCATAGAATATTTTAAGAAATCTAAATATTTTGAGGAATCTAGTTGGATCCCTCCAACTTGTTTCCCTGCATCCACAGATGTTAGCACAATATAACAATACCAATTCCACTTCGAGGTGGAATATCGCGGTATATGGGTTTATATAATATCATCCGCTATTCTACGGCGCATAGGGTCTCATCCGCTATATATTGCGGGAAATCAATCACTCCAATATATATATATACTACTATATAATATATACCATATCCAATCAATTCAATCATTCAACCAAATATTTAAATTTAAACATTTAAATTTATATAATGTAATGACCCAAGATTTTAGGAATTCATTCTGGAAAATATAAATAAATTTATATTTAATTTTTAAATTAATTTTGGAAGGAGATTGTTGTGGCTTGATAGTGTATCAGTATGTGTGTACATGTGTGCACAGGGTATACACATGAACTAAAGCTAAAAATCTCTGAACTTTAAGAATAAATACATAATTGATATGTATGGGAATAAATATATATATATATATATATATTAAAATCTTTAAAGCTGAATGCATAAGTAAATGTAAATATATGTATGCTACTGAATATTTTTCTTAAGTATACATGTGCATGTGTGTGTCAATACAGAGTGATATATATATATAAATATATACATGTGCTAATAAAATACTAGAGTTCAAACCAGTGAAATAAAATATATATATATATATATAGACATATTTTAATATAAGCAGAAAATAAAAGGAAAGAAGATATATAAAGAACTAATTCTCTTATAAATAAATGAAGGAGGTACATACCATTTACATGAAAGCTAAAAATAGGAAAATAAGATAAAAACAGAGAAGTTCTTGGTATAGGCAGAATTAGAAAGAGTATTTAATAAATAACAAAACCAAGTCACATTTTTAGCATGATTGTAGACAAGGGGGGAAAAGTATTTTCTGAAAAGCAATTTCTGAAAGAAAAATGTAACCACTTTTCTCTCTTCACCCAAATTAAGCCGGGAAGGGGTAAAACTTTGGGTTAAAATGCAGATAACATGATTTTCTAGTGGGCAAAAATGGCTTTAGCCAATACCCAAAACCCTAAGAGAAACCCTGTATATATATACAAGTATATACAGCAGCCTCCTCTTCTCTTCAGAAAAGAATTTTGAAAAAAAAAAGAAGAAGAAAAACAATACCACAGAAATCATAAGACAAGGGAAGAAAGAGAGCTTGAGGATAAGAGCAGGAGTTCATCAGTTAATTAAGGAAACAAAGGAGAGAGCTAGGTGAGAAAACTCACTCAAAAATCTAAGGCAATAAGTCCTAATATAGGCAGCCAGATAAAAGTATTTTTATTAAAGAGTATTTTCATATATATATGTTTATCTGTGAATTTAAATCTGAATATGTTTTGATTTTCTTTGATTGATCATTTGTTTTATTATAACAAAGTTTTATGTGTTGAATCTGTTTATACACTCAGATCTCTGATATGTTAATATTTAGGGATATAAACAAATACCCAGAAAATAAAATGTTGAGAATAGGCAAGTAGTATTGGTTTTGGCTTAACCCAGAAAAATGCAAATAATGTTGAGCTGCAATATACTCATGTATATAGTGCTGAGGCTTGAAATAAAAAGGAATTAGGGGTGCAATAGGGTTGCCTATGTGCTGATGCTCCTGATTCAATAGAATACATAGCAAACAAAATTTTGTGATTCAGTGAAACCAGATTATTCTGAGTTTAACTCAAGCACAAATGTTTGCAAAAGAAAACTCTCCCAGAAGCTATAAGCCAATGTTAGTTGCCTAAACTCCTTCTAGAATACCAAGATGAATATATGTATATACAGAACCTTATTTTGTAATCACAAATGGTTGTTGCTTGTTTGTCTCTGTATGATTATGAATAATATGTGATGCCATGTTATGGATGTTTTAGCTAATGAAATGAATCACTGAATGGTTTTGCCATGAACAATCAAAAGAGTTATTATTAACTTAAACCTGATTAGGAAATTGGGGTCAAGAACACTGCAGGAATGGCTTGTGTGCTTGAGTAACATAAGTTGACACATGGCTTGTTTAAGTCCTGAGATCTTTGTGTAATGGAGTGAATTAGTTCATTACAGTGTGTCCATTGATTCATAAATATTGCAGGTGAGACCAAGGATAGATAAATATACCAAGGAAGTAATACTTGAGTAGATGAGAAAACTAGAGTTTTTCCCAGATTTGAAATATGAGTATTGAATGAGTGATTTAACTCATATTAGTTATTTTTCCTGTTTGGTATGAATGATTGTTTGTCTATGATTGAATTGTATGCTTGAATGTTTGTGCTATATATATATGTAGTCTCTGGGAAGAAAATTTAAGTGTGCACATGCACAATGACACAGAGCATGCACACAAGTATTTACCTAACTCCAAAGGACAGAACCTTATGTATTTGTACTTAACTTGATTTTAAACTAATTAACAAATTGCTTTTGTGAATTTTCTCATACCAGACATGTGTCTGACCCTAGTGTGCTATTGGCATCTGGGGTGTCTCATTTAAAATGAGGCAGTTTCCAATGCTTTTTCAGGGATTGCAGCAACTAAATAGGAGTAGGAGCAAGGCCTTGAGAAGAAGATATAGCATGCTAAAACTTAGTTAGATAAGAGCCTAAATGTTGAAATCTGCATGTATTGACAAATTTAAATTGCTACTTGTATTAAGTGTTGAATATTGGATTGATATTTTGTTAAGCATTTTGTTAAGAATTTGACTTGTATCTGGAATCTATGAACCTAGTTAAATTTCTGATATGCTTAAAAAGGATTTTGATCAAATCTTGTAAGTAGATTTAGCAAGAACACCATGTTAAAAATTGAATGATTACATTTTATAAATGTATTAGTCAATCTTGAGACTTTAAAAAGAATTTAAGTTTTGGATAATCAGGATAGTTGATTCTCAGATAATCAAACTGGTTTTATTTTCTAATATAGCATATGTGTGCAAAAGAAATAGACATAGGTTGAATGTTTTTATATGGCTGCAAGGTTATTTAACTTGTTCCATACAAATGCTTCATGTCCTATTTTTAAATAAAGAAAGGATTTGTAGTAAGGTAGATGGAAGCCAGATTCAAATAGTTGCAGAGGTAGGTGCACATAAACATGTTTGAGTGCAAATTTGACCACACCTTTTTCTTTGCACCTGTAATAGGAATCTGGATTTCACTCAGATTTTAACCAAATGCATTTTTAAGGCCAGACAGACCTTATAAGAAGAAATACAAACTTGAATGATGATAAACACTTCTATCATCCTCAAAAACCCAAGAACCAGACTCTTAATCCATATCAATCCTGAAGCCTTCCAGGATATAGGAATGGATTTCAAAAATAATTAAGCAAGAGTTATTGTTTTGATATGATAGAGTATAGGCAAAAGTAAAGTATATATGTGTAGATATAGGTAGATAACAAGTTTCAAATTGTACAGAAGAAAAATGAAAAAAAATGAAAAACAAAAATTATGTTTGAACCGACCAGCATAGCACTCGAACTCGTGACCTTGTATGTATAAGTTAGGCGCGTTTCCATTACGCCTAGATGTTGCTTGTGTTTCCTTAGGATCCACTTTATTTTATACTGATTTTGACACTATTCAGATCTTAACACAAACATCTATATTAAAAGCTTGTTTACTACTGATTATTTCTTGATCACTTCTTAGTTAGTATAAACAGACTAATGTGTTTGTTTCCAGGGGATTGTTTGATCAAAAAAAAAAATGAAATAAATTAGCAATCCAACATCCTCTTGTTTTTCAAAACTCTGATTCAAACAAGAGAGGCATATACATCCTCACATGTATGTGCTTATTTTTGTAAATGTACTGATATATTTATATTGGTTGATTATTGTGATCCTGGATATATATTTGATTTATTGGAAAAAGAAAGTGACCCTGAGAAAGATAATTGAAATGGATGATATATCTATATATATATATATATATATCCTCTTTACTTAAAAAAAAATCCTTATGGAATTAGAATAGAATATAGGAGGGTCATTTCAGTTGGTATCAGAGCTATGTTATTCAACATAGTAGAAGTAAGGATCAAGTCCTTAGATAGAAATAAAATTAAAAGGAACTAAAATATCTAACTAACCAGCTATGTAAATTATTATTAGCAAACTATGGTAGGGAGACCACCAAATCAGGGAGCAGGATCTTCCCATGCACCACCAATGGTCAATCTGCAAGACTTGGTGAGAGCATTTAGGGATGGGGCAGGACAAAGGCAAGAAAATCCCTATGAAGAACTCTCAAAATTGCTTAAGACATATACTCATTTAGGAGGTAAAAGCTTTGAAGGGACAGAGAGTATCATGGAGATTCAAACATGGTTGAGAACATTGGAAAGAATTTTCAATGACATGCAACTTGATGATCAAAGAAAGAGGCAAGTGGCTTCAAGACACCTGAAAGGAGTAGCTTTAAGCTGGTGGGAAGTAATCATTGCAGGAAGGAATGAGAATGAAATCACTTGGAATCAATTCAAAGAGATGTTGGAAGCAAGGTTTGTACCAGCATCAGCAAAGACTACCTTGTTAGAAGAATTCATTAGGCTTAGACAAGGGACCATGACTGTCACAGAATACACTCAAAGGTTTGAGGGGCTTTCCACATATGGAGCAATGCTTGTGGCAGATGAGGCATCTAAAAATGACAGGTACATAAAAGGTTTGAATCCAGGACTTAGCAGAGCCATGTTACCCTATGCAGACAAGACTTTTGATCATGTGATAGACTTAGCTTTGAGGTTGGAGCAGCATGACAAGGAAAGGGAGAAGTTCAGAAATTTTAAGAGCAATAATAACAAGAAAGGTAAGGGGAGGTATCACCCTTATGATAAGAAGAAAGAAGAGGCTAGTAACAAAAACACTGGAGATGTCAAGGCTAAGGAAGACAAGAAGAAAATTGTGTGCCATCAATGTGGAAAGGAAGGGCATATCAAACCAAAATGTCCAGAATTGAAAGGAGGAGCTTTCAAATGCTATCTATGTGGGAAAGAGGGGCATATGAAGAGGAATTGTCCTGAGTATAAACAGCAAGGCAAATTGGCAAATTTGGAAGGAAAAGGCAAAGCCACAGTGGAAAGTAACACTGTAAACCATAGCCAAGTGGAAGGTACATTACTTATTTGTACCATACCCATAACAGTAGTATATGATACTGGGGCAACTCACTCCTTAATTTCTTATGAACTGGTTAGAATGCTAAAACTGAATTGCATATTGGTTGAAACCCCATTGCATATACACAGTCCATTGGGGAGTTCTAGTGTTTTAAATATGATTTGTGTGGATGTGGGATTAAACATAGGGGGAAATATTTTTATTTCCAATTTATATGTTTTGAATTACCCAAATATAGGTGTTATATTGGGGGTAGACTGGTTAAGGCAATTTAAAGCCATAATTAATTTAGACTCATCCACCATATCATTGCAAAATTCTAGAGGCCAGAGAATCACAGTTTTATGTGAGGTAGCTAAGGAAGGAAAACTATATCATTTAGTTGACTCAGAAAAAGATTTCAGTGAACTAACCATTGAAGAAATTCCCATAGTCAATGAATATTTGGATGTGTTTGGTGAGGTCAAGGGTATTCCACACCATAGACCAGTAGAATTCCAGATCAATTTAGTTCCAGGAGCAAGCCCAGTGATTAAAAAGCCAACTAGAATGGGGCCAAATGAACTAAAGGAACTAAAGAAACAGTTAGAAGAATTGGAAGAAAAGGGTTTTATAAGACCAAGTAATTCTTGCTGGGGAGCACCAGTGGTATTTGTTAAGAAGCAAGATGGTTCTTTAAGACTCTGCATAGATTATAGAGAATTAAACAAAGTAACTATTAAAAATAAATACCCATTGCCAAGAATAGATGATCTTTTTGATCAATTAGCAGGGGCAAAAGTATTTTCTAGACTAGACTTAGCATCTGGTTTTCATCAAATGAAGGTGGAAGAATCAAGCATCAAGTACACTGCCTTTAACACTAGGTATGGGTTGTATGAATTTTTGGTTATGCCATTTGGCTTGACCAATGCACCATCTTACTTTGTAGATTTAATGAACAGAACCTTTAGAGATTGTTTAGACAAGTTTGTGCTTATTTTTATAGATGACATTTTGATTTATTCTAAAACAGTGGAAGAACATAAGCATCATTTGCACCTGGTTTTGTCTAGACTAAGGGAAAAAGATTTAAAGGCAAAATTTTCAAAATGTGTGTTTTGGAAGGAGGAAGTACATTTTCTTGGCCATGTTATATCTGCCAAAGGAATTTCTGTGAACCCCAATAAAGTAGTGGCTATCCAAGCATGGAAGAGGCCAAGCACTGTGAGTGAAGTGAGGTCATTTATGGGGATGGCAGGATATTATAGAAGGTTTATAAAAGATTTTTCAAAAATTTCTACACCACTCACTAACCTAACCAGGAAGAACCAAGCTTTTGTTTGGTCAGAAAAGTGTGAAAAATCTTTTGAACAATTGAAGGAGGCATTGGTGAATGCTCCAATTCTAAAAGTACCACATGGAAATGAAGAATTAGTGGTATACACTGATGCTAGTGGATTTGGCTTGGGTGCAGTGTTGATGCAACAAGGCCAAGTCATTGCATATGCATCCAGACAACTAAAACCCCATGAAGTAAGGTATGCCACACATGATCTCGAATTAGCAGCTGTGATATATGCTTTAAAACTTTGGAGACATTATTTGTTAGGCACTAAGTTTGAACTCTACACTGACCACAAGTCTCTAAAATATTTGTTTTCACAAAAAGATTTGAACATGAGGCAACACAGATGGGTGGAGTTCTTAGCTGCCTATGACTTTGACATACTTTATACACCAGGGAAAGCAAACAAAGTTGCAGATGCTCTAAGTAGACAGCATGCTAAATTGGCTATGATGATGATAGAAGAATTTAAAAATTTATCTTTGCTAACTGAGTTAGAGATTGAGGAGAATGGTTGTGTGCACATTAATGAGCAGATGCATAGTGCACAAGAAAATAAAGGGAAGTTGAGCTTAATGACACTTCAACCAGATTTAATTCTAAAGGTAGGAAAAATGCAAGAACAAGATACTCACTTATTAGAGAAGAAAATGCTCCTCTCAAGAGGGGAGGAAGTAATGAATCACCACATTGATAAAGATGGTTATGTGAGATACCAGAATAGGGTGTGTGTACCAGAGGACATAGAATTGAAGAAGGAGATATTGAATGAATATCACAGAAGTAAATACTCCATTCACCCAGGAAACACAAAAATGTATCAAAATTTGAAAAGAGACTTCTGGTGGAAGGGGATGAAATCTGATATAGCCAAGTACATTGCCAAATGTATGACTTGCCAACAAGTCAAGGCTGAAACTCAAAGACCATCAGGGTTGATGCAACCTCTTAGTGTACCACAGTGGAAGTGGGAAGACATATCTATGGACTTCATAGATGGACTGCCTAGATCTAAGAGAGGTAATACAAGCATATGGGTGATAGTGGATAGGCTAACCAAGGTAGCACACTTCATCCCAGTCAAGTCAGAAAGAACTGCACCAAAACTAGCTCAAATTTTTATAAAAGAAGTGGTAAGGTTACATGGCATTCCCAAAACCATTGTGAGTGATAGGGATACCATCTTCACTTCAAAATTCTGGAGAAGCTTTCAAGAAGCAATGGGAAGTGAACTATGTTTAAGTACTGCCTACCATCCTCAATCAGATGGGCAGACTGAGGTGGTAAACAAAGTTTTGGAGGATATGTTGAGGGCATGTATACTGGATTTTGGGGGCAACTGGGAAGATTATCTTCATCTAGTTGAATTTACATACAACAACAGCTACCAAAGCACCATAGGAATGGCTCCATTTGAAGCCTTGTATGGTAAACCCTGCTTGTCACCTGTTTGCTGGGTAGAAGCAGGAGAAAGGTCTATTTTAAGACCTGAGTACATACAAGAAACCAAGGAGAAAATTCAGTTGATAAGAAGAAGAATGACAGCAGCTCAAGATAGGCAAAAGAAATTTGCAGACATGAGAAGGAGGCAGGTAGAATATGAAGTGGGAAATTTTGTTTTCATCAAAATCTCACCCATGAAAAATGTGTTGAGGTTTGGAAAACAAGGCAAATTAACCCCAAGATATATTGGACCATATAAAATTCTGGAGAGAATTGGTCCCTTGGCATATAAGTTGGAATTACCAGAAAACATGCAAGGCATACATGATGTTTTTCATGTATCACAATTGAGAAGGTGGGTCCATGACAAGGCAGAAATTCTTGAAACCCCAACCCAAGTGCAGATAAATCCTAATTTGATTTATGAAAAGGATCCAGTGGGAATTTTGGCAAAAGATGTGAAGAAGTTGAGGAATAAATCTCTGAAACTTGTGAAGGTACAATGGAGTCTAGATCCTAGTGATTGCACATGGGAATTAGAAGACAAAGTTAGGATGAATTATCCTAAGCTATTTTCAGATTAAGGTAATTCTGATTTTTGATTGTTTTCTTTATTTTGGATGAATATATTTTTTTTAGTTAGTATAGAACTAAGAATCAATTTGGTAGAGAATATACTTGTTCTCTGAATTAAGTTTAAAATTTATTTTAAGCTTAGGAAAATTGTGGGACACAATTTCTAAAAGGAGGGGTGTATGTAATGACCCAAGATTTTAGGAATTCATTCTGGAAAATATAAATAAATTTATATTTAATTTTTAAATTAATTTTGGAAGGAGATTGTTGTGGCTTGATAGTGTATCAGTATGTGTGTACATGTGTGCACAGGGTATACACATGAACTAAAGCTAAAAATCTCTGAACTTTAAGAATAAATACATAATTGATATGTATGGGAATAAATATATATATATATATATTAAAATCTTTAAAACTGAATGCATAAGTAAATGTAAATATATGTATGCTACTGAATATTTTTCTTAAGTATACATGTGCATGTGTGTGTCAATACAGAGTGATATATATATATAAATATATACATGTGCTAATAAAATACTAGAGTTCAAACCAGTGAAATAAAAAATATATATATATATATAGACATATTTTAATATAAGCAGAAAATAAAAGGAAAGAAGATATATAAAGAACTAATTCTCTTATAAATAAATGAAGGAGGTACATACCATTTACATGAAAGCTAAAAATAGGAAAATAAGATAAAAACAGAGAAGTTCTTGGTATAGGCAGAATTAGAAAGAGTATTTAATAAATAACAAAACCAAGTCACATTTTTAGCATGATTGTAGACAAGGGGGGAAAAGTATTTTCTGAAAAGCAATTTCTGAAAGAAAAATGTAACCACTTTTCTCTCTTCACCCAAATTAAGCCGGGAAGGGGTAAAACTTTGGGTTAAAATGCAGATAACATGATTTTCTAGTGGGCAAAAATGGCTTTAGCCAATACCCAAAACCCTAAGAGAAACCCTGTATATATATACAAGTATATACAGCAGCCTCCTCTTCTCTTCAGAAAAGAATTTTGAAAAAAAAAAGAAGAAAAACAATACCACAGAAATCATAAGACAAGGGAAGAAAGAGAGCTTGAGGATAAGAGCAGGAGTTCATCAGTTAATTAAGGAAACAAAGGAGAGAGCTAGGTGAGAAAACTCACTCAAAAATCTAAGGCAATAAGTCCTAATATAGGCAGCCAGATAAAAGTATTTTTATTAAAGAGTATTTTCATATATATATGTTTATCTGTGAATTTAAATCTGAATATGTTTTGATTTTCTTTGATTGATCATTTGTTTTATTATAACAAAGTTTTATGTGTTGAATCTGTTTATACACTCAGATCTCTGATATGTTAATATTTAGGGATATAAACAAATACCCAGAAAATAAAATGTTGAGAATAGGCAAGTAGTATTGGTTTTGGCTTAACCCAGAAAAATGCAAATAATGTTGAGCTGCAATATACTCATGTATATAGTGCTGAGGCTTGAAATAGAAAGGAATTAGGGGTGCAATAGGGTTGCCTATGTGCTGATGCTCCTGATTCAATAGAATACATAGCAAACAAAATTTTGTGATTCAGTGAAACCAGATTATTCTGAGTTTAACTCAAGCACAAATGTTTGCAAAATAAAACTCTCCCAGAAGCTATAAGCCAATGTTAGTTGCCTAAACTCCTTCTAGAATACCAAGATGAATATATGTATATACAGAACCTTATTTTGTAATCACAAATGGTTGTTGCTTGTTTGTCTCTGTATGATTATGAATAATATGTGATGCCATGTTATGGATGTTTTAGCTAATGAAATGAATCACTGAATGGTTTTGCCATGAACAATCAAAAGAGTTATTATTAACTTAAACCTGATTAGGAAATTGGGGTCAAGAACACTGCAGGAATGGCTTGTGTGCTTGAGTAACATAAGTTGACACATGGCTTGTTTAAGTCCTGAGATCTTTGTGTAATGGAGTGAATTAGTTCATTACAGTGTGTCCATTGATTCATAAATATTGCAGGTGAGACCAAGGATAGATAAATATACCAAGGAAGTAATACTTGAGTAGATGAGAAAACTAGAGTTTTTCCCAGATTTGAAATATGAGTATTGAATGAGTGATTTAACTCATATTAGTTATTTTTCCTGTTTGGTATGAATGATTGTTTGTCTATGATTGAATTGTATGCTTGAATGTTTGTGCTATATATATATGTAGTCTCTGGGAAGAAAATTTAAGTGTGCACATGCACAATGACACAGAGCATGCACACAAGTATTTACCTAACTCCAAAGGACAGAACCTTATGTATTTGTACTTAACTTGATTTTAAACTAATTAACAAATTGCTTTTGTGAATTTTCTCATACCAGACATGTGTCTGACCCTAGTGTGCTATTGGCATCTGGGGTGTCTCATTTAAAATGAGGCAGTTTCCAATGCTTTTTCAGGGATTGCAGCAACTAAATAGGAGTAGGAGCAAGGCCTTGAGAAGAAGATATAGCATGCTAAAACTTAGTTAGATAAGAGCCTAAATGTTGAAATCTGCATGTATTGACAAATTTAAATTGCTACTTGTATTAAGTGTTGAATATTGGATTGATATTTTGTTAAGCATTTTGTTAAGAATTTGACTTGTATCTGGAATCTATGAACCTAGTTAAATTTCTGATATGCTTAAAAAGGATTTTGATCAAATCTTGTAAGTAGATTTAGCAAGAACACCATGTTAAAAATTGAATGATTACATTTTATAAATGTATTAGTCAATCTTGAGACTTTAAAAAGAATTTAAGTTTTGGATAATCAGGATAGTTGATTCTCAGATAATCAAACTGGTTTTATTTTCTAATATAGCATATGTGTGCAAAAGAAATAGACATAGGTTGAATGTTTTTATATGGCTGCAAGGTTATTTAACTTGTTCCATACAAATGCTTCATGTCCTATTTTTAAATAAAGAAAGGATTTGTAGTAAGGTAGATGGAAGCCAGATTCAAATAGTTGCAGAGGTAGGTGCACATAAACATGTTTGAGTGCAAATTTGACCACACCTTTTTCTTTGCACCTGTAATAGGAATCTGGATTTCACTCAGATTTTAACCAAATGCATTTTTAAGGCCAGACAGACCTTATAAGAAGAAATACAAACTTGAATGATGATAAACACTTCTATCATCCTCAAAAACCCAAGAACCAGACTCTTAATCCATATCAATCCTGAAGCCTTCCAGGATATAGGAATGGATTTCAAAAATAATTAAGCAAGAGTTATTGTTTTGATATGATAGAGTATAGGCAAAAGTAAAGTATATATGTGTAGATATAGGTAGATAACAAGTTTCAAATTGTACAGAAGAAAAATGAAAAAAAATGAAAAACAAAAATTGTGTTTGAACCGACCAGCATAGCACTCGAACTCGTGACCTTGTATGTATAAGTTAGGCGCGTTTCCATTACGCCTAGATGTTGCTTGTGTTTCCTTAGGATCCACTTTATTTTATACTGATTTTGACACTATTCAGATCTTAACACAAACATCTATATTAAAAGCTTGTTTACTACTGATTATTTCTTGATCACTTCTTAGTTAGTATAAACAGACTAATGTGTTTGTTTCCAGGGGATTTTTTGATCAAAAAAAAAATATGAAATAAATTAGCAATCCAACATCCTCTTGTTTTTCAAAACTCTGATTCAAACAAGAGAGGCATATACATCCTCACATGTATGTGCTTATTTTTGTAAATGTATTGATATATTTATATTGGTTGATTATTGTGATCCTGGATATATATTTGATTTATTGGAAAAAGAAAGTGACCCTGAGAAAGATAATTGAAATGGATGATATATCTATATATATATATATATATATATATATCCTCTTTACTTAAAAAAAAAATCCTTATGGAATTAGAATAGAATATAGGAGGGTCATTTCATATAACAACCCAGATGAGTGAGATTAACTCACCTTTGATTTTTGATTTGCAACCCAATCCAAACCGGCTTGTCTCTCCACGATTTAAGACCTTGTACAAACATTTATACGGTTTATTAATATTTGAGTTAGCTTAATAATCAATTTCCATATAATAATTTTAATTAACAAATGATTTAATTAAACTATTAATTTCCCTTTGAAACTACATATACATTAATAAAAATAAATTATAGATTTTCAAAAATTTACTTTTATAAATTCCTCAAACATTTTAAAATCCCTACATATTTTCCAAAAACCCTAACTATACACATACTTAAATTAAATAGGCCAGTGTATGCATAAACATTTATATTTATACTTTTTCCTTACTGTATACATCTACATATATATGTATTTATATAAATCTTTAAACTGGAAAAGAATGAATTGTTTTATATCTACTGTAAAAAATAAATATTTTTTCTTTGTACATATTTATATCCTAAACAGGTAAGCTGATGTATTATAAATTTATTTTCTAATCTATATATATATATCTATAAAATAAAATATATAAAAAATCTGATCTTTAAAATTCTTTCTCTGAATACATTTATACAAATATGTAAATAAATGAAAATCGAAAACTGCAGTACCTATTGTTAGAACACAAAACCCTGCTCGACCATAAGGAATGTCGGCCTCCAGTTGGACACGCCAGCCTTTGCGATCGCGATATCCACTTGCGTCGCCCCGGCCTCAACAATTTATCGTGAACGAGCCACCCCGAACTTCCATCAGATCAACCCAGGCGAGCCGCCGCCATCACCATCAAAAACCCACATCGGCCTTCCACGTCGCGACCTCTGTCTCCACGCGGAACCATCGACGAGCCGCCGCACCCCACCACCAAGCTCGAATCCCATCGCGACTCACAACCACCTCGCGAGTTTCCAACCTGACCCAACATCAGTCGCAAGTTCGAAATCGAACGCCTCCCTCGATCGAACGATCAATCCGATTCAATTCTATCACGATCGCGATTATCCCCCTTCTCGTTCGCTCGTTCATGAGCTCTCGAACGATTGACCTGATTTAAATTGAGCAACGAATTCTATTTTCTTTTAGGCGAATTCGATGTTTACTGCGGCCATTAATTTGGTTTTGAAGTGTCGGTCATTATTTGTTTTAAAGGAGAATCGACTGTTATTATTTTTTTCCAAATGAATTTGGACAGGAGCTTGCAAGAAGAAGGTAGAAGAATAAAAAGGGAACACGGTTTGATATTCACGTGTTTGAGTACCCCAACAGTGATATTTTAAAAAGAAAAGCTGATGGTGTACAGTGATGACAAGAAGGGATAAAGCGGATGTGAAATAAATTTGACTGGTCAGCAAAAATATATAGTATTATTTAAATTTAAATTTAAACCGTCTCAAAATCATAGCGCAAAATCTCGACATCCTATCGAGGCGTGCTGCCAGGCGTTTATAAGGTTAAACCCCTATTCCGTACACAATGAAAAAGGTTTCAAGTCCTAATTCGATCGTATGGAGAAGATAGCTTTTGGACCCAGTTATTATATTAAATTTCGATATAGATTCCAGTGCGTTTATATATCGTACGATTACACGATAACTCCAAATGCTACAAAATTTGAAATCCGATTATAATACACTATTACGGATCCAAGGGAACTGGTTTCGTCGAAATCCAAGACTGTGTCTCGGAAGGCTATTTTTAAATATCAATTTAAACGATATAATTTCAAAAATGGACAAAACACTTTTAAATTCAATTTTAAAAGTTCTATCACCTTCAGTATTATCAATGTAAATTTTCCAAGCCTTCAAATAATTTTTAACAGGCTTAAAACTAAAGATTAAATATTTTACTCAACTTCATTAATTAAATTTAATAATTTACCCAATTTCAATTATTAAATCCAATAACTTAATTGCTAAATAAATAATAATATTTGAAATTCAGGTTAAACTACCTTTCAAGTATTTAAAATCAATTAAATATTTCAATTTCAAATGCTCAAAAATTCCGGGTCGTCACAAAATGGTTTGTAAATGAATTTTAGTATTAAAAGAAATATTACTGGAAAATTATGTGTGATTTAAACTTGAATGTGAATAAAATGAATTTAGTATAAATTAGGGACCAAGGAAGTAAATATGTAAGTTGTACGTAGATCATTCTATTCATAACTAATTTGATCTAGATTAGAGTGCATGATTTCGAGGTGATGTACACTGGTCCAAGTTAGGATTTTTCACTCAATTCTTGACGGCGAACACTTGATACGGATTTTTGATTTAAATCCAAAGTTTTCTATCATAGTATATGGCTATGTAAGGAGAATTGCAGTTTCTAATCAAGGAACCGGATCGAAGTCCGCACTAGGGAAGTCGAGTGGAGGATACTAGTTCGGAAGTGAAATTGTGTGATCGAGTGAGCGATCAGATTTGATATTGTGTATGGATGGTACATGTACATCATATGGACTTTATAATAATATAAAAATTTAACATTTGGAAATGCAAATTTTTTGGTTGGATATATTTGAAATTGAGATGCAGATTTATGGAATCAAAGGCTAGTTTGACGCCTTTGGTTTTATGAGTTGAGTTATTTGCCCGACAGATAGGTACGTGTTTATATTGTCGTTTGGATTGATGATTTTATGCCCTAGATATGGGAGGCCACTTGGCTTTTATTTTCTTTTGATTGATTTGGGCCCATAGTGGCAATTTGCAGTATTTCAGATTAAGCTGCGCAAAAGGAGACGCTGCCGAAATTTTCCGAAATTTTTAGGACTTAGAAAAATTAATAACCTATTCCAACTAACTGATTTTGAAAAGTTAATGGGTTTGAAGGCATTTTCCTCACCTTGGCAATTTCGAGGACGAAATTCTTTGAGGGAGGAGAATGTAACAACCTTGGATTTTGGTTATTTAATTTTGAATATTTAATTAATTATATTTATTAAAATATTGGTTTATAAAGCTTTAAAACTTCAATTAAAATATAGGATTGTTTAAAATCTTTGAATTGGTGAATAATTATTTGTATAATGATTTAAATATATGGAATTTTAATTGAATGTTTATTTAATGGATTTAATGGACTTATTTAACTCCTTTTTAGTTATTAAATGCTAGCAGCGAATTCCTTTGTAAGTTATTTACAGTAATAAATGGTTCAAATGATTTAATTAAATTATTTAAATTCATAACTTAAAATTTAAATAACTTACTCGTACGAGGTCCGGTCGAGAAAAACTTCTTGCATTGCGCTTGTTATGATAAAAGCTTCACGATGGAGCTGGTTTGGACGAATTTGGAGGAAGTTGAAAATTAGGCTAAATTCAGACGTCATTCGATTTTAGTGCAAAGTGAAACATTTCGGTGAGTTAAAACTCACTCTTTTTGGTTAATTAGCATGTTTATAATAAATAAATTTACCTATGCCTGTTTGGAATAGTTGAATTTGCTGGTTGATTGAATTTGGTCTAGGATCACGATATAGCATCTTGAAATGCTATTAGACTGGTTGAATTTGATCTACGATCGCGATATAGCATCTTGAAATGCTATTAGATAGTTTGAGTTTTAAATTTATATTCAAACTTGTTTTAAGTAATGGATCATATATATGTGGTGATAAATTGATATTGATTTTGATTAATATAATTACGTTGTTAAAAATTATAACGTAGTTAATGTAAGTATACTTCTTGGTGTTATCTATTTGGCCAAATAGACATCGTTTAATAAATGTAAGGGTTTATCTTTGAATGACATTGATTAGCAGAATAAATCCCCGTTCTGCTATTATAAATAAACTTAGGAATTTACAAGGAATTCTATAAATAGATTGTGGGAATTTATTAAGAAGATATTTTAAAATAAAAACAAAAGAGAGTTAAAGAAAGGGAGAGTATTTTGGGATATTTATACCTTTTTTAAAGGATGCTTATGTTTTATCATTTTAATATGATCTTGAAATTAGTAAATCATTCTAAGTGATCAGTTAAGATACTTATACCATTTTGTAAGTATATGGAAAAGGTACTTCAAGTTTCGAAATGAATGATTTGAAAATATACATATACCGTTAAGATAAGTACGTGGTTATATTTTATAAGTATCGAAAATATTGCGTTTTGTGAATATACTTATATTATTGAGTTAAGTATATGGAAGTGATTTCCAAGTATTTGAAAAGTGATTTTAAATTTATGAATGTAAGGCTCAGTGGGTTCCATGGGAAATGAAATCTATGATTTGAATGTTTGTTTATTTGATGGTTAAATAACCGACTATCGAATATGGACCCAAAAGTAACTTTGAAAATATCTGGGAGAAACACGTGAGTTATATGGCACAGTCATCTCCGATGATGCTGTACTGTGCATATAAACCTCGTTTCGTTCTTCAAGGATGAATGATAAGGAAATCCGTCCACAAATGGTTAGAAGGTGAACTCCGCTCTTATCTTTGTCTGTTTATTTCGTAAAGAACCGGGGTTGAGTTTACTGGAAATTGTCGAATGTTGTTTCGAAGAGATCTGGATCAGATATGTTATCCGAACACCACTTCGATCTAACTTAAGCGTTGTGAAGTGAAGACATCTCGAGGATGATGGGAATTCAGAGATAGAGCTCTCAAGTGTTTCGTTTAATCCCAGAACGGACTTGTATGGATGAATGCTATCATTGCAATTCTACTGGAGGGTAGTGTTAGCATTGCAAGTGGAATTGCTATATAAAAGGTAATCGTAGCCTCAAGCCTCACAACCCAGGAAATGGATAAAAGAGGGTAGATGCAGCAGAGCTATGTGGGTCGCTCCCATTAGGATGTGTCATCACCTTTCTAGATCATCATATTATAGATTTTGTTGTGCATGAGGGCTCTCGATTAAGGTTGGAAAGCAACCAAGGTGATGACATATTCGGTACTATCAAAGTTCAGGGGTAGGCCGGTTTTGTGTTGGCAGGGGTGGACCAAGTTCAGGGTCTAACCCCAGGTACATTTTATCTAAAGTGTACTGTATGGAAGGTAGTCCCATACCTTGCCATTGTCGGAATCCATTCTCCAATAAGCGCCATGCGGATTTGATTGTAAACCTATTATGCTAGAATTTAATAATTTAACAATTTCGGCTATGGTTAATATGTATTTGTATCCTAGACATTATTATAATATCACTGGATTTTCTATAGAAATGTTTTGGTTATCGTAAGGTAAAAACCCATCTGTGTTTATGTGTGGCATGGTCTTACAAGATACCTTTATTTCAAAGATTTTTATAACTTTAAAAATCCAATTGGGTGTGTTTTCTCAAGCTGGTTTTCCAGACTGACTCGGCTGTTATTTTATTATAATGCTCGGGTCAGACCGTGCATATTTACAAATTGCTTTGGATGCATTGGAGCTTAGGAGACAAGTTGGAGGTCTTCTAGTCTTATACTCGTATATGTTTATTTCCGCTGTTTTCTTGATGAAATTATCAGCAATTGTGAGGATAGGTTTTTATAACTATCCAAGCTGATAATTGTGATTGTTGTTGTACTCTGATGGATGCAAGCATATAATAGTTTCTCTTTTGTAAAAGTCATTGATGTTATATTATATGTGTTCCACTACGATTATGAGATTCTGTGTTGTTTTTAGTTTCTTTTCTCTTCTTCTTCTCTTCTCTTCTTCTTTCTTTCCCTTAATCATCTATCTTTCCGTTCGATTTGGGTTGGACATGTGTGGTTTATTGTCAGCTCGAATGGTACGGAAAAGCGAGTTGTTACAGATAATGTATATATACTACTATTATTTTACCTTCTTTTCTTCTAATATTTTTTCATTATTTTTCTAAGGCAAGTAGCGATTAAAGAAGCATAAGAAAACGCAGAAGAAGATGTAGAAATGTGTGAATGAAAGTGGAGATGGAGGTGGGCATTTATAGGAAAAATTTAGAAATAAATATCATAACCTGAATGGACAAAAATGCCCTTACTTATCTATAAAGTAAACCATTTTATCAACCCTTACCATCACCTTATCACATCATTGCTTTATGTCATAATCACTTAATGCTTAAGAAATGTAAAGTGAAGATTTTGTTAGATTTTGATGTGATTTGATTTAACGTTTGTAAAAATATCTTCTTAAGTATCTTTTCGTAAATTAATGAAATACTTAGATTAATTAATTCCTAGTTAATATAGGTGAGGTGTTTATCTCTTTGTTAATGTGTTTATATAATAATTATTCAAGTTGCAAAACGTTCACACAACCTATATTGAACAAAACATTGATTTTCGACAAAACTGTTTTCTGGTCATATTTTCTGTTTTTAATCAAACTATTTATTTATGTAAACAAAACTTAAAAATAAGTTTCTTTTCATCTTTAAAAAATTAAAACAAGTTTATTTTAGTTATAAAACCATATTGAATAATATTAAAATACAAATATAAAAACACGACGTCAATTTAAAAAAAATGGAATTTGAGATAAAGGTAAATAAAATTCAATATTCAGAGGTTGGAGATGAATTGAATTCAAGTAAAATTGGAAAGGAAAATCTGAATGAAAATTGGGGAAAAAGTATTTAGATTTGAAATAATTTGTAAATTGAAGCAAATTGAATCTATATGGAATTGGAATCCAATTTGAACAGAAGTAAATTAAAACCAAGTGGTATAGTGAAAGTAATAATATAAGGGTATACAAAGTTCTTATACTGAACTTAAGAAATGAATGGTGAAATTCTTAAGTAAATTTGGTATTGAGAAAATTGTACTAAGTGAATAATTGAATAAAGATTAAAACTGATAGTTGTGAAAAGGGAAATTGTGAATAAGTAAATAGAAATCAAATGAATGTGAATAAAAGGGAATTGATATAGTTGATAAGCAATGGATATAAATACGTAGGATGTATGTATATTATTTTATTCGCATGCGGTTTGATCCAGATTCGAGCGTAGAATTTCGAGATAGTTATATCGATCCGAGTTGGGATTTTTCACTCGATTTTCGACGGCGAACCCTGGATATGGATTTTGATTTATTATGGATATTCTCTATCATAGTTTGTGACTATGCAAGGAGGATGACGGTTTCCGATCAAGAAACCAGATCTGAGTCCGCACTAGAGAGTCAGGTAGACGATACTAGTTGTAACAACCCTGAGGTTGCATTACCGAATAATAAATTAAAATTATTATTTTAAGTTGAAAAGGAAGCTAAACAAAATTTTGGGAATTTAAATTTTGCAATTGGTTTGTAAATTAAAGTATTTTGGGTTGAAATGGGGAATTTTTAAATAAAAAGTGATTATGGGTTAATGGGCCAAATGAGACAATTACATGGTTTTAATTAAAAACTAGGATGCTTATTAGGATTTTTGTTTACATGATAACATTGGAAAATAAACTAAGTCCTAATGGGTTTTAAAACCCCTTATCATGACCCATTAGCCTAACCCACTCCTTTATAATATCTCAAACCCATTTCATAACCCTAACCCTCCTCCTCTTCATAAATTCCTAAACCTAGATCTAAACAAAAATTAATGGCCTCCATTTAGAAGCTCCATCTCCTTCTCTTCATAATTAAACTTGTTTAATCCTAGCAAGGTAATGAAATCCTAAGCCTAATCACCTTCTAATCTTTATTTTAATTTTGAAATCTCTTTGTAATCCTTGGTTTTGTTCTCTTTTTAATTTTGAAGCTCTCTAATCCTCATCCTCTTTGCTTTGGAAAGTTGCACATGAAGTGTTTGCTTATTTGCTTGATTAGTAGAAGTAATTACTATCTATTAGTGATTATTGCTAGTTATATCTATTAGTGATTATTGCTAGTTAATTTTGATGAAAATTTGATGCCAAAATTTGAAAAAAAACACCCCTAAATCACTAAAAACATCAACATTTGCTGGCTGGAATTGCACAGCCTGAAAACGGGCTGAAACATAAATCTGAGAGCCCAAAAGTAGGCCTGGGTTGCACCCAGGCTCCCATATACAGCAGGCTAGCTCAGTTGGGCTAGCCAGAAGCAGGGCCAGCCCAGTTGGGCTGGCGCGCACGCAACCCAGCCCGCGTGGGCTGGGACATTGTTCCCAGCCCAGGCGGGCTGGGACTAAACTGATCCCAGCCCGCGCGGGCTGGGACATTGTTCCCAGCCCAGGCGGGCTGGGACTAAACAGATCCCAGCCAGCGTGGGCTGGGACTTGGTTCCCAGCCCAGGCGGGCTGGGACTAAACTAATCCCAGCCCGCGTGGGCTGGGACATTGTTCCCAGCCCAGGCGGGCTGGGACTAAACAGATCCCAGCCCGCGTGGGCTGGGACTTGGTTCCCAGCCTAGGCGGGCTGGGACTAAACTGATCCCAGCCCGCGTGGGCTGGGACATTGTTCCCAGCCCAGGCGAGCTGGGACTAAACTGATCCCAGCCCGCCAGGCGGGCTGGGGCAGGCTGACGCGGGCCGGGGGCCCGCGTTCAAAAAAAAAATTACTGTATAAACTCTGTTTTCAGATTTTTATCTTCACTTCGCGATGCCGCCACGATCGCATCCGAAGTCAGAATTCGACGTTTTTGGTCTCGTTGGGAAGGTGAAGTTTCGAACTACATCTCTGAAAAATTTGAGCAACATCGGAGTTCGTCTGTTACTTCGAATTTCGTGTCGAATTGAACTCTGGTCGCTGTTTGTAAACAGTGTAAATCTTGTTCTGGGTCCAACTTTGAGACGTCGCTGCCACTTCGTCTCAACTCAGAATCCAGAAATTCTTTTTGCATCTTAAAGTAGGGATGTTGGACTACATGCTTGCAAATTTTCATGACATTTGGACACCGTTCCTGGTCCAAATAAATTGCCGAACTTGGGTTCGCAGCTGTTTTTGAATGTTTACAAACACTTAGAATATTTTTCAGTGATTTTCTGGTTTTATTGATTTCTTTGAGATTTGTCTCTAGATTTCGTACACGGGTTTTATGAATCATTTTCAAAATATTTTTCACTCCTAAATGGCTTTAGAAATTATTATATAATATTATTTTTAATTATTAAATTAATTACTCCATAATAGGAGAGTTTTCAAAAGCCGTTTTAAAATGGTTTCAAAATCAATTATAAATCCGTTTCGCACCATTATTTTCTATAATAAAAATCTCACACTCACTTTTTAGCACGTCGAGCGAAGTGGAAAGGTGCTTAAAAGGTTAGGAAATCTCCGGCCTATGGAACCGTGTGTATTTCCTTTCCGGTTAATCCCCGACCTATTCGATTGATCGTTTTGACCTCTGGGTCTAGTTTACCGATGATACGAGGTGGACTTTTTATTGTTTGGAGTGTGAGCTTGCTATTGGTTAGGAAACCGTTTAGTGCGAACGTGGGGTATGGGACTCATTGTTAACACTTTACGGGTTCCACTCCAAGAAGTTAGTGACACATTAGCCTTTGGGCGGCCAGTACTGGACCTCTGGGTCACCACGCCTCTGGGCAACCGTCTCTGGACACCTGCTCTATGGAGCAGTTTATTTTTCGGCATGCGCCTCTGGGCCTTTATCCTTCTGGGAAGGATCTTGCCGTCTCGCGCGTTCCGCATCTGTGCGAGTGATCGATCACAACTCTACAGTACTTGGCAACAACGACTCTGGTTGGTGCACGTGCAACATTTGTATTATCTGATGATTTTTATATCCATTCGAGTACCGCCATTCGGTGTTGGTTCTATGGAACCATACGATGTAAGTGCGATTACCTTGTGGATTCACAGTGTCTCTGGACACTGCTTTTTAGTGTTTGATTTCATTGACTTTTCAGTATATCCCCATTGCTCTTTGGAGCATCGATCTTTGCTTGGGCATTGATTACAGACTCTGGTCACTCTTGGGATTATTGCCTATGGGCATCTTTTTATAGCTTTGGCTACGCCGATGATATGAGGCGATTTTATTTATTCTACACTTTGGTGTTGATTTCTCTTTGGAGATTTTTATTGTTTATTGATGATTAGGGATCGTCATTATATTCATGTGGTTCATAATATACTTCTCTTTGGATAAGTACGGTTTTATTTATGTATCGCATTATGATATATCTAAGTTATTACTGATTGTTTAGCTAGCCTGACCCGAATGCTTTCGCTCGGGTCAGATCGAGTTGTTTCAGGTTAGGTCTCTGGACTTAGCTTCTGTGCTTCCGCTTTGGACTTATCTGCTATGCTTTTGAGATAGCTTGTCTTAGTGTCCGCTTATGTTATTATTCAGACTTTGATATGTACATATTGTTGACTCACATGTGTGAGCAGTGGCTTTGTACCCACTTATGATATTTGGATCTGTATTGACGATGTATTGTTCTGGGATTTTATATCTGTTATGTGATTCTGTTCTGTGATGCTATTTCATTATGTTATTATGCTTTGTCCTGATAGATCTTTAGCCATTTGTAATTTCGTTATAAGTATTTACCGAATATGTCGAACCACCTGTTTGAAAAAAAATAGATACCACCCTTTCGATGTATTCAGTAGATAGTTATAGCTTGATTACAAATGGTCGCTTCCACTATACTCTATTCTCCGCTTTAACATACAGTATTACTCCCGTAATACTCTTTGTTACAGTGGGTCTCAGAGTGGGGCGTTACAGCTTGGTATCAGAGCCTGGTTTTAGGAATAAGCATAATAAACACAGAACAGATACACTTCGTACAATACATTTTAAATTAGATCCTAATTAAATCAAATCCCTTCCTTATGTTTATTGATAGATAAGTTAGGAATATGTATAGGAATCTGTTATATTCCGTAGTATTCCTTAATTAATTATCTATCATTGAATCATGTCTAACTCTAATTCCCGTTACGACATGTTTGACCAATTGAGCGGTGCGAAGGTCTTCTCTCAGCTTGACCTTGCCACCGGATTCCATCAGCTACGAGTCATGGAAGACAGCATTCCTCTTACATCATTTCGCACTCGTTATGGTTCTTTTGAGTGGTTGGTCATGCCGTTCGGCTTGACAAACGCTCCGGCTTTCTTCGTCGATCTCATGAATCGAGTATTCCGGGAATACATCGATAGATTCGTTCTGGTTTTCATCGACGATATTCTTGTTTACTCTAGATCCGAGGCAGAGCATGCTCGGCGTCTGTGGATCGTCTTAGATACACTTCGTCAGCATCAGCTTAGGGCCAAGCTCTCCAAGTGCCATTTCTGGAGAGCAAGGTCAAGTTCTTGGGCCATATTGTATCATCTGAGGGTATTTCTGTCGAACCTGCCAAGATCGAAGCTATTCAGAATTGGAGGCAGCCCGAGAACGTTCATGATATTCGCAGCTTCCTTGGGCTGGCGGGTTATTACCGTCGGTTTATCAAGGATTTCTCTCGAGTTGCACTTCCCCTCACGACTCTGACTCATAAAGGGGTTCGTTTTATTTGGTCTGATAAGTGTGAAGCTTCCTTTCAACGACTGAAGGAACTTCTCACCCATGCTCCTATTCTTGTGGTTCCTGAGAGTAACCAGGATCTTGTTTTTACACCGACGCTTGTGGTAGCGGCCTCGGTGCCGTGCTTATGCAGAAAGATCGGGTAGTTGCTTACGCTTCTAGGCAGCTATGTCCGAATGAGATTCGCTATCCGACTCATGATCTTGAGTTGGCAGCTATCGTCTTTGCTTTGAAGACGTGGCGTCACTTTCTATTAGGCGAACGCTTCACTCTTTACACCGATCACAAGTCTCTGAAGTATTTATTCAGTCAAAAGGATCTAAATATGAGGCAGCAGCGATGGCTTGAGTTTGTCGCCTCATATGACTTAGACATTCAGTATACCCCTGGCAAGGGTAATCGTGTGGCTGATGCACTCAGTCGCAAACACTCGGCAGTAGTTTCTATGATGATAGCCGAGTGGGATATTCTTGAGACTCTTTCTATGTGTGATATTCGAAATCGAGCTCCGTCTTCTGATCCTCAGATCTTGCTATTCAGCTTGGAAGCTCGACCTATTCTATTGGATCGCATTGCCCATGCTCAGCGGCAGGATCCATACTTGTTGCGATATATTCATCTCCTTGAGTCGGGATCCAGTGATGAGACATTGTTGGATTATTCTATTGATTCTCATCGGTGTCTTCGTAGGAAGAACCGTATTTTGGTACCATCTGATTTATCACTTAGGCGTGACATTCTAGACGAGTGTCATCGCACTAAGTACACTTTACATCCCGGGTCGAGTAAGATGTATGCCGACATGTGTCGCCTATTTTATTGGGAGGGCATGAAGAGTGATGTTGCAAGTTATGTAAGCCGTTGCATGACTTGTCAACAGATCAAAGCTGAGCATCAGCGTCCATCTGGTCTTCTTCAGCCGCTAGAGATTCCATTGTGGAAATGGGATCAGATATCCATGGATTTTATTGACGGTCTGCCTCGATCGAGGTCAGGCCATACTTCTATTTGGGTCAACGTCGATCGCTTGACCAAATCAGCTCATTCCATTCCTATTAAGTCCACTCGGACTGCTCCTCAGCTTGCCAAGTTATATGTGAAGGAAGTCGTTCAACTTCATGGCATTCCTACCTCTATCATCTGTGATCGAGACACTATCTTTACTAGTCACTTCTGGAAGTGCCTACAGTCAGCTTTGGGCTCAAAGCTGAATCTCTCGAATGCTTATCATCCTCAGACCGACGGTCAGACGGAGAGGGTGAATCGTGTTTTAGAGGATCTTTTGTGCTGTTGTATTCTGGATTTCGGAGGTAGTTGGGAGGATCACTTACTGCTTGTAGAGTTCTCCTACAACAACAGCTTTCAGTCTAGTATCGGCATGGCACCTTTCGAGGCTCTTTACGGAAGGCCATGTCGCTCTCCTGCTTGTTGGTTAGAATCTGGTGAGAAGCACCTTCTTGGTCCAGATTCAGTTCGGGAATCTTCTGAGAAGATTATTCATATCCGTCAGAGAATGAAAGAGGCACAAGACCGCCAGAAATCCTACGCGGACAACCGTAGGAAGCCTCTTGAGTTCTCCATTGGTGATCATGTCTTTATTCGGATATCTCCAATGAAGGGGGTTGTGCGTTTCAGCTCTACAAGGAAGTTGACTCCTCGCTATGTCGGACCATTTCCTATTACGGAACGCATCGGCCCCGTTGCTTATCGTGTGGCTCTACCTGCTCATTTCTCTGGAATACATGATGTGTTCCATGTGTCTCAGCTTCACAAGTGTGCGCGCGATCCTGATTCTATTATCGAGCCTCATATCGTGCCTGATTTGGAGATCTCACCCGATCTATCTATAGAGCAGCATCCTCTTCGTGTGCTTGATTCGGAGATCAGACGTCTTCGAAACAAAGAGGTTCCGCTTGTGAAGATTCAATGGTCGTCTAATCCTAAGGACTGCACTTGGGAGACCAGAGAATTTATCGAGCGTACTTATCCTGGCTTTCTTTCATCTTCCGGCACGGGTGAGCATCTATATTTTATCTTCTGTATTCCTTTTGTGGATTAGATGTTATAGACGACATCTCTATATTTAAGGAATTGCGGGGACCCAATTTTCTTAAGGGAGGGAGTCTGTAACAACCCTGAGGTTGCATTATCGAATAATAAATTAAAATTATGATTTTAAGTTGAAAAGGAAGCTAAACAAAATTTTGGGAATTTAAATTTTGCAATTGGTTTGTAAATTAAAGTATTTTGGGTTGAAATGGGGAATTTTTAAATAAAAAGTGATTATGGGTTAATGGGCCAAATGAGACAATTACATGGTTTTAATTAAAAACTAGGATGCTTATTAGGATTTTTGTTTACATGATAACATTGGAAAATAAACTAAGTCCTAATAGGTTTTAAAACCCCTTATCATGACCCATTAGCCTAACCCACTCCTTTATAATATCTCAAACCCATTTCATAACCCTAACCCTCCTCCTCTTCATAAATTCCTAAACCTAGATCTAAACAAAAATTAATGGCCTCCATTTAGAAGCTCCATCTCCTTCTCTTCATAATTAAACTTGTTTAATCCTAGCAAGGTAATGCAATCCTAGGCCTAATCACCTTCTAATCTTTATTTTAATTTTGAAATCTCTTTGTAATCCTTGGTTTTGTTCTCTTTTTAAATTTGAGGCTCTCTAATCCTCATCCTCTTTGCTTTGGAAAGTTGCAAAAAGTTCACACAACCTATATTGAACAAAACATTGATTTTCGACAAAACTGTTTTCTGGTCATATTTTCTGTTTTTAATCAAACTATTTATTTATGTAAACAAAACTTAAAAATAAGTTTCTTTTCATCTTTAAAAAATTAAAACAAGTTTATTTTAGTTATAAAACCATATTAAATAATATTAAAATACAAATATAAAAACACGACGTCAATTTAAAAAAAATGGAATTTGAGATAAAGGTAAATAAAATTCAATATTCAAAGGTTGGAGATGAATTGAATTCAAGTAAAATTGAAAAGGAAAATCTGAATGAAAATTGGGAAAAAGTATTTAGATTTGAAATAATTTGTAAATTGAAGCAAATTGAATCTATATGGAATTGGAATCCAATTTGAACAGAAGTAAATTAAAACCAAGTGGTATAGTGAAAGTAATAATATAAGGGTATACAAAGTTCTTATACTGAACTTAAGAAATGAATGGTGAAATTCTTAAGTAAATTTGGTATTGAGAAAATTGTACTAAGTGAATAATTGAATAAAGATTAAAACTGATAGTTGTGAAAAGGGAAATTGTGAATAAGTAAATAGAAATCAAATGAATGTGAATAAAAGGGAATTGATATAGTTGATAAGCAATGGATATAAATACGTAGGATGTATGTATATTATTTTATTCGCATGCGGTTTGATCCAGATTCGAGCGTAGAATTTCGAGATAGTTATATCGATCCGAGTTGGGATTTTTCACTCGATTTTCGACGGCGAACCCTGGATATGGATTTTGATTTATTATGGATATTCTCTATCATAGTTTGTGACTATGCAAGGAGGATGACGGTTTCCGATCAAGAAACCAGATCTGAGTCCGCACTAGAGAGTCGGGTAGACGATACTAGTTGTAACAACCCTGAGGTTGCATTACCGAATAATAAATTAAAATTATGATTTTAAGTTGAAAAGGAAGCTAAACAAAATTTTGGGAATTTAAATTTTGCAATTGGTTTGTAAATTAAAGTATTTTGGGTTGAAATGGGGAATTTTTAAATAAAAAGTGATTATGGGTTAATGGGCCAAATGAGACAATTACATGGTTTTAATTAAAAACTAGGATGCTTATTAGGGTTTTTGTTTACATGATAACATTGGAAAATAAACTAAGTCCTAATGGGTTTTAAAACCCCTTATCATGACCCATTAGCCTAACCCACTCCTTTATAATATCTCAAACCCATTTCATAACCCTAACCCTCCGCCTCTTCATAAATTCCTAAACCTAGATCTAAACAAAAATTAATGGCCTCCATTTAGAAGCACCATCTCCTTCTCTTCATAATTAAACTTGTTTAATCCTAGCAAGGTAATGCAATCCTAGGCCTAATCACCTTCTAATCTTTATTTTAATTTTGAAATCTCTTTGTAATCCTTGGTTTTGTTCTCTTTTTAATTTTGAAGCTCTCTAATCCTCATCCTCTTTGCTTTGGAAAGTTGCACATGAAGTGTTTGCTTATTTGCTTGATTGGTAGAGGTAATTACTATCTATTAGTGATTATTGCTAGTTATATCTATTAGTGATTATTGCTAGTTAATTTTGATGAAAATTTGATGCCAAAATTTGAAAAAAACACCCCTAAATCACTAAAAACATCAATATTTGCTGGCTGGAATTGCACAGCCTGAAAACGGGCTGAAACATAAATCTCAGAGCCCAAAAGTAGGCATGGGTTGCACCCAGGCTCCCATATACAGCAGGCTAGCTCAGTTCGGCTAGCCAGAAGCAGGGCCAGCCCAGTTGGGCTGGCGCGCACGCAACCCAGCCCGCGTGGGCTGGGGCATTGTTCCCAGCCCAGGCGGGCTGGGACTAAACTGATCCCAGCCCGCGTGGGCTGGGACATTGTTCCCAGCCCGCATGGGATGGGATATTGTTCCCAGCCCAGGCTGGCTGGGACTAAACAGATCCCAGCCCACGTGGGCTGGGACTTGGTTCCCAGCCCAGGCGGGCTGGGACTAAACTGATCCCAGCCCGCGTGGGCTGGGACATTGTTCCCAGCCCAGGCAGGCTGGGACTAAACTGATCCCAGCCCGCCAGGCGGGCTGGGGCAGGCTGACGCGGGCTGGGACTAAACTGATCCCAGCCCGCCAGGCGGGCTGGGGCAGGCTGACGCGGGCCGGGGGCCCGCATTAAAAAAAAATTACTGTGTAAACTCTATTTTCAGATTTTTATCTTCACTTCGCGATGCTTCCACGATCGCATCCGAAGTCAGAATTCAACGTTTTTGGTCTCGCTGGGAAGGTGGAGTTTCGAACTACATCTCTGAAAAATTTGAGCAACATCGGAGTTCGTCTGGTACTTCGAATTTCGTGTCGAAGTTGAACTCTGGTCGCTGTTTGTAAACAGTGTAAATCTTGTTCTGGGTCCAACTTTGAGACGTCGCTGCCACTTCGTCTCAACTCGGAATCCATAAATTCTTTTTGCATCTTAAAGTAGGGATGTTGGACTACATGCGTGCAAATTTTCATGACATTTGGACACCGTTTGCTGGTCCAAATAAATTGCCGAACTTGGGTTCGCAGCTGTTTTTGAATGTTTACAAACAGTTAGAATATTTTTCAGTGATTTTCTGGTTTTATTGATTTCTTTGAGATTTGTCTCTAGATTTCGTACACGGGTTTTATGAATCATTTTCAAAAGATTTTTCACTCCTAAATGGCTTTAGAAATTATTATATAATATTATTTTTAATTATTAAATTAATTACTCCATAATAGGAGAGTTTTCAAAAGCCGTTTTAAAATGGTTTCAAAATCAATTATAAATCTGTTTCGCACCATTATTTTCTATAATAAAAATCTCACACTCACTTTTTAGCACGTCGAGCGAAGTGGAAAGGTGCTTAAAAGGTTAGGAAATCTCCGGCCTATGGAACCGTGTGTATTTCCTTTCCGGTTAATCCCCGACCTATTCGATTGATCGTTTTGACCTCTGGGTCTAGTTTACCGATGATACGAGGTGGACTTTTTATTGTTTGGAGTGTGAGCTTGCTATTGGTTAGGAAACCGTTTAGTGCGAACGTGGGGTATGGGACTCATTGTTAACACTTTATGGGTTCCACTCCAAGAAGTTAGTGACACATTAGCCTTTGGGCGGCCAGTACTGGACCTCTGGGTCACCACGCCTCTGGGCAACCGTCTCTGGACACCTGCTCTATGGAGCAGTTTATTTTTCGGCATGCACCTCTGGGCCTTTATCCTTCTGGGAAGGATCTTGCCGTCTCGCGCGTTCCGCATCTGTGCGAGTGATCGATCACAACTCTACAGTACTTGGCAACAACGACTCTGGTCGGTGCACGTGCAACATTTGTATTATCTGATGATTTTTATATCCATTCGAGTACCGCCATTCGGTGTTGGTTCTATGGAACCATACGATGTAAGTGCGATTACCTTGTGGATTCACAGTGTCTCTGGACACTGCTTTTCAGTGTTTGATTTCATTGACTTTTCAGTATATCCCCATTGCTCTTTAGAGCATCGATCTTTGCTTGGGCATTGATTACAGACTCTGGTCACTCTTGGGATTATTGCCTATGGGCATCTTTTTATAGCTTTGGCTACGCCGATGATATGAGGCGATTTTATTTATTCTACACTTTGTTGTTGATTTCTCTTTGGAGATTTTTATTGTTTATTGATGATTAGGGATCGTCATTATATTCATGTGGTTCATAATATACTTCTCTTTGGATAAGTACGGTTTTATTTATGTACTGTATTATGATATATCTCAGTTATTACTGATTGTTTAGCTAGCCTGACCCGAATGCTTTCGCTCGGGTCAGACCGAGTTGTTTCAGGTTAGGTCTCTGGACTTAGCTTCTGTGCTTCCGCTTTGGACTTATCTGCTATGCTTTTGAGATAGCTTTTCTTAGTGTCCGCTTATGTTATTATTCAGACTTTGATATGTACATATTGTTGACTCACATGTGTGAGCAGTGGCTTTGTACCCACTTATGATATTTGGATCTGTATTGACGATGTATTGTTCTGGGATTTTATATCTGTTATGTGATTCTGTTCTGTGATGCTATTTCATTATGTTATTATGCTTTGCCCTGATAGATCTTTAGCCATTTGTAATTTCGTTATAAGTATTTACCGAATATGTCGAACCACCTGTTTGAAAAAAAAATATATACCACCCTTTCGACGTATTCAGTAGATAGTTATAGCTTGATTACAAATGGTCGCTTCCACTATACTCTATTCTCCGCTTTAACAGACAGTATTACTCCCGTAATACTCTTTGTTACAGTGGGTCTCAGAGTGGGGCGTTACACTAGTTCAGAAGTGAAATTGTGTAATCGAGTGAGCGATCGGATTTGGTTTTGCGTACGGATGATAATGTGCATCGTACGGGCTTAAGTAAAGCAAATATTGAAAATTTTGAAAGCGAAGTGAATAAAATGATTTTGGATGATGTGATTGGATATTATTGCCTAGTAGGATACAGGTAATTAAAGGCAAAAGGAAAATCGATTTTTGATTTTTGAAGATCAATTGAATTGCCCGACAAAAGGTATGTATTTAAATTGGCATATGAAATTTGATGGGTTTCTGATCTAGCCACATGGCATTTTGTTTTCTTTTGAAATTTGGGAGCCCGTAAAGGCATTTTGTAGTTGTACCGAGCTAGCCGCGCAAAGGAGACGCTGGCAAAAATTTTCGAAAATTTAAGGAGTTAGAAAAATTTTGAGAAAATTATGATAATTCAAAATTTTGGTTTCAAATTTAAATTTGTATTGTTGAGTAAGTAACATTGTTTGAACTTATGGATAAGTTTGAAAAGTTAGAAGAGGATTAGTGTGTCTTTAATAAAAAAGATTTCTTTGGAAAGTTGTTAAAACCGTTTGGTTTGGGAGAATGGTTAACGGGTTATGGACCATTCCTCTTAACTGGTAATTTCGGGGACGAAATTCTTTCAAGGGGGGAGGAATGTGACGACCCAGAATCTTGGATAATTGAAATTGGAATATTTAATTGATTTTAAATATTCGGGGTTGGTTTTTAACTTGAATTTCAAATATCACTAATTATTGAGCAATTTAATTATTAAATTAAATAATTGGAAGTTGGGTAAAATGTTGAATCTGGAGTTTAAAGCCTGTTAAAAAAAATTTGAAGGCTTGGAAAATTTACATTGACAATACTGAAGGTGATGGAACTTTTAAAATTGAATTTAAAAGTGTTTCGTTCAGTTTTGAAATTTTATCGTTTAAATTGAATTTAAAAATAGCCTTCCGAGCCACATCCTCGGAATTCGACGAAACCAGTTCCATTGGATCCGTAATAGTGTGAAATTATCGGATTTCAATTTTCATCATGATCAGAGTTGTTGTGTGAGCGTACGAGATATAAACGCGCTGAAATTTGAATCGAAATTTTAATATTATAACTGAGTCCAAAAGCTATCTTCTCCATACGATCGAATTAGGACTCGAAACCTTTTCCATTGCGTTCGGAATAGGGATATAACATTATAAACGCCTAGCGGCACGCCTTGATAGGAGTTGGAAATTTTAAGTTGCATTTGAATTTAAATTTGAACTTTATAAATATATATATTAATGGTTGTTTGACATATATACTCATATCAGCTGCTTGCTTTACCATCAACTTACTATAGCTAGATTTTTTTTCAACACGCTTCCTTTGCCTTCTCGAACACACGATCCCTTATTCTTCTTCCTTTAAAAAAATACGAACACCCCTTATCTCGTTGAAAATTAAAAATCAAGACAGAAAGAAATAAATGGCGTCCCCTTCCAATCTGTATTCATTCAAACGAAATCAAGGGAATTCATTTCCTCTCAAAATACAAATCGCGCTACTTATCTCAACAATGGAATCCGCGTATTCCTCATCTTCTTTTATCGAATTCGATTTTGAATTCGTAAATAAAAAAATAAAAAAAAGATTGAATCTTCAAATCAACTCGAGATTTCTAACAGCAAGGCCCCTTCGAGATCTAAACCTCGATTTCCCATGATGCGCGTCTTTTTAGCAATGGGAAAAATCATGGAAGCGCGTGTACGGAGGCGCAGCGAATCGGGGTCAAGGTGCGCGCGGCAACGTGCTTTCGCAAGGCAGTCGCATCGACTGGTAGCGGTGTAATCCGGCGAGGCAGGCGAGGTCGAGGTGGGTGGATGAGCTTGAGTTCGTCGAGGGGATGGCCGAGCTATTGGCTGAAAGAGAGGTGGTCGCGATTCTCTGTTTGCGCTTGAGCTTGAGTCGGGTCGTTTGCAGGCACTGAAGGTATAAATTCTATTTTAATTTAAATGTAATGAATATGTATATAAACAGAGGAAAAATACATATATATAACATATTAAATGATTTTAGCAGTAAAGTTAGTAACTGTTTTTTTTACAGAAAAGAAAAGTGAATTTTTAATATAAATACATATATAATTTAATATATATAGAAAAACAGTAAATATATATATGGATAAGGCTTTGAAAAAAAATAGGAATTTTTAAAATGGTGAAGGGCATTTATATAAAATAGATTTTATGAAATCTATATAGAATATTTTTATAAATGTATATATATATATATATAATTTTAAAAGAAAATAAATATACATATTCACATTTTAAAACTACCAGTTCATTTTAAAAATATGTGTTTAGGGTAATTAATGTATTTAATAAACTTATCATAGTTACTAAAAGATTTTTAAAAGGGAAATTATCAGTTTAAAATTAAATTGTTGGTTAATTCAATTATTTAAAATGTTAATAAACCATATAATGCTTATACAAGGTCCAAAAATCCTGGAGAGACGAGCCGGTTTGGATCAGATTGCAAATAAAAAGCAAAGGTGAGTTAATCTCACTCATCTGGGTTTAATTTAAATTTAAATGGTTAAATTTAAATAATTGGTTGAATGATTGAATTGATTGGATGTGATGATATATATATAGTAGTGTATATATATATTGGGTGATTGATTTTCCCGCATTATATAGCGGATGAGACCCTATGCGCCACATAATAGCGGATGATATTATATTAATCTCATATACCATGATATTCCACCTCGAAGTGGAATTGGTATCTTATATTGTGCTAACATCTGTGGATGCAGGGAAACAGGTTGGAGGGATCCAACTGGATTCCTCAAAATATTTAGATTGTTTAACATTCTGTGATATGATTTATTTGATTATCTGTAATAGATTACATTGGTAATTGGAAATGTAACGACCCGTATTTTTACGGATCGAAACATCGTAAAACAGTTATCATTTGGTCGCATTGTTGATAAGTCATCCATAGTCTAAGTCCTAGATCGTAGAGTAGTTAGGTCGGAGTAGACGACCTAAGAAAGTGGAGCGACCTAAGGAAGTTGGCGACCTAAGGATTTTGGGGATAGGTCGTATAGGAGATAAGTCGTGTGGTGGCTTAGGTCGAGGGGTAGGTTAGGTCGAGTGAGCGACCTAGGAGATTGGAGCGACCTAAGAGTTAGCAACCTAAGGTTTGAGCGACTTAAGGAAAGGCAGCGACCAATGGCAGTTAGCGACCTATAGGATTTGGCGACCTAGTGGTTAGCGACCTAGTAGTTAGCGACTTAAGAGCTAACGGTATAAGAGTTAGCGAGTTAGCGTAGTTAGGTCGTGAGCGACCTAAGTTCAGTAGTGGAGTAGTTAGGTCGTTAGACGACCTAAGGTGTTAAGTCGTATCCTAGCTAAGTTAGTTAGGTCGTGAGCCTCTGTGTTGAGTTAGGTCGTGAGCTTCTGTGTGTGTTAGGTCGTGTAAGAGCTAAGCCGCATCTTTGTTAGGTCGTAGAAGCGCAGATGTGTTAGGTCGTTGGATCTGTAAGTCGCACACATTCGTTAGGTCGTGGGTCGTAGGGTTTCGTTAGGTCGTGGACGCGCATGCGTTAGGTCGTAGGTTTTAGGTCGTGGGTTCTTAGGTCGTGGATGACCTAATAGCGAGCGGACGACCTAAGGGGATTTCTATAAATAGGCGGGTTCTTCTTCATTTTTGAGATCCAGATTTTGAAGCGACGAAGTGCTGCCATTTTGAGAGCTCGAGTTCTACACTTCTTCACTTCTTTTCTCCACTTTAATTTTGTTCTTCCTTCCATCCAAATCGAATATCGAATTGAAGATTTAAGAGCTTAGATTGAAGATCTACATCCATCAAAGAGAGATTTCATCGTTTGAAGCGGATTTGTGATGGATCGAGTTAGATTCTTCGCTGTCCAGATCTGAAGTGTTTTGCTTTTGAGGTGTTTAGGTGATTTGGTGATTGGTGATTATCTCTCACACGGATCCAAAGGAGTATATCAGATCGTTGGCTTGATTTTGTGTAAAGTAGTGATTTTCATGCATTTTTGTAAACTTAAGTATAGATCCATTGTTCATGATAATTTGACATCCATTTTACTACATGATTAACCTATGCAAGTTCATTCATCAAGTTATAGAGATATTACTCATGTTTTCATGCTTGTTAGATTTCGACTCTTTATTTACAAGATTGCCATTATAGTTATAATTGTTTATTAGATCATGTTTGAATGTTTGATTACTTAGATTAATGATTGACTTGGTTGATTGTTATGAATTAGTTGATTGATGATTTGATTTAGACAAGATGGTCGAAGATGATTCAAAAGCTAAGAGAAAGGCTCTTGAATTGGGAAAGCTGCTCGTGGCATATGTAGCGGATGATGAAGCTCATATGGATAGAATTGATGATGATGATGTTAAGATGAGGCTTTGCTAGGATGTGATGAAGCGAGGCATGATATGAGATAGTCTTGGTCTAATCCAGACGGGATCATTCCAAGCATGTTGATAACTCGGTGAAATGGTTCGAGTTTGAGGATAATGGTTTGCTCGAGAGGCGCTTGAGCTAGTATGGAAATAGTCGTCGAGGAGGATGACTAGAAGGCTGAGATCTCATCGTTGTTGAAGGTTCTGGCATGCTCAAAGCAAGAGTACGTTGGGCAGATCCGATAGTCCCTGAAGGCTACTGATTGGTAGTCGAGTACTCTGGGCAGATTCGATAGTCCTAGGCACGGGTTTTGACGACGTGCGGAGTTATGTCTAGAACCGAGGTTTCCATTAGCCCTTGATGGACAGATGAAAGAATGAGCCGGTCATTCAATTAACGATGATATCGAAGCAATGATAATAGTGATAGCCAGAGTCATGGATGTTTGGTTGTATCGTCATTCGATCTCAAGAGCGGTATTTTCTGGGTGCTTATCTGATCTTGGTTTAGGCCTTGGGGGTTAGTACTTGGAAAGCATCGCCCTTGACTCGAGTGATAACTGCTTTACTTTAAGTTGTATGATTTGCTATGTTGCTTCTGCTTAGTGTGTGTCTGGGGGCTATCACTGTAGAAAGAGGTGGAGTGGGAGGGTTGGATTCCTATTCTTTTTTTCCTTTATGCTCTTTTGGTATGTTGTTAGTTAATTTACCGCTCACTAAGACTGTTGTCTGACTCAAGGCTTTATGTTTTAACTCTTATTGCCTTGGGCTGTCCGTCCATTTTGGGACGGGCAGACTAGGTAGCAGGTGACAAGTGTTGTTCTTGTTTTCCACGATGCTGATGACGAAGACGAGCTGGGGGATTTCATATTATTTTCTTACTATATGTACTGGATGTTCCGCTGCTTGTATATTCTCTGAGTGATATGTAGTGAGGCTTGATGTATTGACTATTCAGATGTTTGTATTCAACTATTATGAAGTTTTATCGATGAGATTCTATTCTGTGAAGCTTCACTATATATATATTCTATTGTATTTTGTCCATGCGCTGTGAGTAATACGATAGATTCTGTTGTTTTAATTTACCCTGACAATCGTCCATAGCTGCCTGGCACACTTTACAGCGCACTATCTCTAGGTTCAGTGCAGGGGTCGTGGGCGGTCGTCACATTTGGTATCAGAGCATTAGTTAATCGATTTTACCCAACGCTCGCTGACGTAACTACGTATGAGAGACGTAATTGTATTTTGATGGATGATTACTATATATAATATAGTAGCTTAGAAAAGTTTGAGTCCTTTATGCAGTTGTTTCTCAAGGTGTGCTAATCATTCCTTTTTATAGATATTAAGGATGAGTCGAAGAGGGAGACCAGCTACTAGGGAAGGCCGTGCTGCTGAGAGGACTGCTGATTATGCAGCTATGTTCGAAGCTATGATGACTTCGATCATGAGAAGGATACCAGTTCCGGGGACAGCAGTTGATGTTGGAGTTCAAGTCCAAACTCCGAAACTAGTGGATTTTGCTAAGTTGTGTAAAGACTATACTGCTCTTGGAGGGAAGGTTTTCTTGGGAACGGAATCAACCATTGAGGTCCAAAGATGGATAGATGCTTGTAGAAGGATCTTTGGTGATTTGGGAATTGAGGATGTAACTAAGAGGAAGTTAGCATCAAGACAGCTTCAAGGGAGAGCTTCTGATTGGTGGAACCCTATCACCATTGATACTCCGGAGGAAGAGATTACTTGGGAGCAATTCCAAACCAGATTTGAAGCTAAGTTTATTTCTACTGCTCAGAAGTTTGTTCTGTTCAAGAAGTTTGTGGAGCTCAAGCAAAGTGGAAGACCAGTTCTTGAGTATGTTTCTGAGTTTGATGCTTTGTCCAAGTATGCCCAGTCGTATATTGAATCTTCGTACCAGAAGAACGAGAAGTTTGTAATAGGCTTGGACAGTTATCTTGGGAGGCAGTTGGTGGATCATTTGGACGATCCATTTGAGAAGCTAGTAGAGAAAGCTCTCAGGCACGAGAATCTATTTCCTAAGGAAAGGTCTGTTGTTGTTGTGACCAAGGAAGAAACTAAACCACAGCAGGGTGGAAACAAGAAGAGGAAGCAGCAGCAACAAAAGGGTAAGGATGGCCAGAAGAAGCCAAAGGGCGAAGTGAACTGCTACAATTGTCAGCAGAAGGGCCATTTCTCCAGGGATTGCAAGAATCTGAAGGTGCCGGTGAAGTGCCACAACTGTGACAAGCTGGGGCATGTTAAGAGAAATTGTCCAGAACCGCGGAAGGACAAGCAGATTGTGCAAGCTTATGCTTTGGGGGCTGTTCCATCATCTTCGAAAGCCTCTACCGTTGAAGAGAAAGGAAAGAGTGTGGTGGTTCAAGGTACTCTTTCCATATGTGGTGTTCCAGTTAGAGTTCTATTTGATACTGGGGCGTCACATTCTTTTGTTTGTAGTGAACTTGTAGGCCGGTTGGGTTTAGAACCGGATATCGTTGATAGGCCATTGGTTGTGACTAATCCAGTTGGGGGTTCGTCTTGTTTATGTATGTTATGCCATGGTCTGATTGTATCTAGTCATGATTGCTCTTTTGTTTGTGATTGTTTTGTTCTGAACTTTGCGGGGTTCGGAATTATTTTGGGTATGGACTGGCTTAGGAAGTATGCGGCAAAGGTTGATTGTGATAGGTTGGAGGTGACAGTCGAGAATGTGGAGGGGCGAAATATTGTGATACGATGTAAGCATGAAGAAGGCATCTTCATGAGCTTCATGTATTCGTTGGTTGTTCCACGAGATGGACTGTCATCTGTGCTAATCGCTAATGGATTTGAGGATGTCTTTGACGAGGTCAAAGGGTTACCACCACATAAAGAGATCGAGTTTTGTATAGATCTAGTTGAGGAAGCCAGACCTGTTGTGATGCCTCTTAGGCAGATGGCGCCTAGGGAACAGCAGGAGTTGAAGGTGCAGGTTGATGATCTTTTGCAGAAAGGATTCATTCGGCGTAGTGTGTCCGAATGAGGTGCACCAGTTGTGTTCGCAACCAAAGCAGATGGATCGTTGAGGTTGTGTGTGGATTATCGTGAGCTGAATAAGGTGACGAAGAAGAACAAGTATCCATTGCCGAGAATAGATGACTTGTTTGATCAGCTTCACGAAGCTAAGGTGTTTTCTCAGATGGATTTGGCAATGGGATTTCACTAGTTGAGAGTGGCTAAGGATAGTGTGCCGAAGACTGCTTTTCGGACACCATCCGGTTTCTTTGAGTGGCTGGTAATGCCGTTTGGATTGACTAATGCGCCAGCATATTTTGTGGATCTTATGAATAGAGTGTTCAGAGATCAGTTGAGCAAGTTCGTGCTAGTGTTCGTGGATGATATTCTGATTTATTCCAGAACTGAAGAAGAGCACAAGACGCACTTGCGTATTGTTTTGGAAATCTTACGGAAACATCAGCTGAAGGCTAAGTTTTCGAAGTGTCACTTCTGGAAGAGTGAAGTGAGGTTCTTAGGCCATATTATTTCTGGAAATGGAATAGCGGTTGATCCCGCCAAGGTAGCAGCAATCTAGGATTGGGGTAGACCTAAGAATGCATCCGATGTGAGAAGTTTTCTTGGATTAGCAGGATATTATCGTCGATTTATCAAAGACTTTTCCAAGGTAGCTGCACCATTAACAGGATTGACGAAAAAGAACCAAGTATTCGAATGGGATGATAAGTGTGAGCAAGCTTTCAGAATCCTGAAAGAGCGACTGACAAGTGCTCCTGTTTTGACTATTCCAAGTGGGAATGATGAGATAGTGGTTTACACCGACGCTTGTGGTACTGGACTTGGAGCAGTACTGATGCAGAGGGATAAAGTTGTTGCGTATGCAAGTCAACAACTGAAGCTGCATGAAAGGAATTATCCGACTCATGATTTGGAGTTAGCGGCGATTGTATTTGCTCTGTAGATGTGGAGACATTATCTATTGGGAGTTCGATTCGAGTTGTTTACAGATCATAAGTCGTTGAAGTATCTTTTCTCCCAAAAGGATTTGAATCTTCGACAGCAGCGATGGCTAGAGTTTTTAGCATCATATGATTTTGGTATAGCTTATACTCCGGGAAAGGGTAACGCAGTGGCAGATGCGTTAAGTCGAAGACATGCAGGATTGGGAGCCATATTTTCAGAATGGAAGAATCTCGAGTATTTAGCTGGATTTGATTTCAGGCCAAGATGTGAATTGGAACCTGAGATGTTGGCAAACTTATCGATAAGACCGACTCTTATGGAAAGAATTGGCGAGAGCCAAAAGCAAGACGATAAGCTTGTCAAGATTATCCATGATTTGGAATCTGGATTGGAACCAGAAAAGGATAAAGGATTCGAGGTCGATCGAGAAGGTTGGCTTCGGAAGCAAAGACGACTAGTTGTTCTCGATATAGATGAATTGAGAAATGAAGTTCTGAAGGAAAATCATCAGTCGAAGTTGACAATTCATCCAGGTGGAAATAAGATGTATCGGGATATGAAGAGAACCTATTACTGGGAAGGTATGAAGAAGGATGTTGGAAATTTTATTTCCAAGTGTATGAACTGCCAGTTGGTAAAAGCCGAGCAGAAGAAGCCAAGTGGATTGCTTCAGCCATTAGAAGTTCCTACATGGAAGTGGGAGCAAATATCGATGGATTTTATTGATGGACTGTCTAGAACAAGAACGGGAAATGAAGGAATTTGGGTCATTGTAGATCGTCTGACTAAGAGTGCAAGATTCATTCCTGTTCGATCGACTAGGACTGCATCAAAATTGGCTGAGTTGTATATTAAGTGGATAGTTCGATTCCATGGTATTCCAAAGAGTATAGTGAGCGATCGAGACCCATTGTTCACTAGTGGATTTTGGAAGAGTTTTCAGGAAGTTTTAGGAACCGAGTTGTGTTTGAGTACAGCTTATCATCCTCAAACAGATGGTCAGACCGAGAGAGGCAACCGAGTTTTGGAAGATCTCCTCAGAGCTTGTGTTTTAGATTTCGTAGGATCATGGGAAGATCACCTTCATTTGGTAGAATTTTCGTATAATAACAGTTACCAATCAAGCATTGGTATGGCACCGTATGAAGCATTGTATGGAAGACCGTCTAATTCTCCGACATGTTGTTTAGAGACCGAAGAAAAGATGATGCTTGGGCCAGAGATGATTCGACAGACTTCGGATTGCATAGAGATCATTCGGCAACGAATGAAGGCAGCCCAAGACCGATAGAAAAGTTATGCCGATAAGCGTCGTAAGGATTTGGAATTCGACGTAGGTGATATGGTTTTTGTGAAGATTTCTCCACTGAAGAATGTTATTCGATTCGGGAAGAAAGGGAAATTGACTCCGAGATTTGTTGGACCATTCCCGATCATCGAGCGAATTGGAAAGCTCGCCTACAGATTGGAGTTACCAGAGAAGATGTCGGGTGTGCACAATGTTTTTCACGTATCGTATCTACGGAAGTATGTGCACGACTCGAATACAGTGGTTTCTACTGATAGCTGTGAAGATTTCGAAGTTGATCCAGTCGATAAGAGACCTCGTAAGCCGCTTTGTGTTGTGGAAACCGACATGAAACAGCTTAGGAGGAAGGTAGTTAAGTTTCTCAAGATACAATGGAGTAATGATGATAACGACTGTACATGGGAGGTGGAAGAGAGGATGAAGGCAGCTCATCCTGAACTCTTCAAGGTATGGCCCTAAGGTGTCATGTCATCTAACGACATTGTAACTTGTTCTAGTTTTAGAATTCTGCATGTTAAGCTAGAATTGGATGCATGGTTTGTTGATTGATATGGATGGTAGGCATGCAGAATAGTCTTTGATTGCTCTGTTTGTTTGGAATTTCGGGGGCGAAATTCCTAAGGGGGAGAGAATGTAACGACCCGTATTTTTACAGATCGAAACATCGTAAAACAGTTATCATTTGGTCTCATTGTTGATAAGTCATCCATAGTCTAAGTCCTAGGTCGTAGAGTAGTTAGGTCGGAGTAGATGACCTAAGAAAATGGAGCAATCTAAGGAAGTTGGCGACCTAAGGATTTTGGGGATAGGTCGTATAGGAGATAAGTCGTGTGGTGGCTTAGGTCGAGGGGTAGGTTAGGTCGAGTGAGCGACCTAGGAGATTGGAGCGACCTAAGAGTTAGCAGCCTAAGGTTTGAGCGACTTAAGGAAAGGCAGCGACCTATGGCAGTTAGCGACCTATAGGATTTGGCGACCTAGTGGTTAGCGACCTAGTAGTTAGCGACTTAAGAGCTAACGGTATAAGAGTTAGCGAGTTATCGTAGTTAGGTCGTGAGCGACCTAAGTTCAGTAGTGGAGTAGTTAGGTCGTTAGACGACCTAAGGTGTTAAGTCGTATCCTAGCTAAGTTAGTTAGGTCGTGAGCCTCTGTGTTGAGTTAGGTCGTGAGCTTCTGTGTGTGTTAGGTCGCGTGTGTGTTAGGTCGCGTAAGAGCTAAGCCGCATCTTTGTTAGGTCGTAGAAGCGCAGATGTGTTAGGTCGTTGGATCTGTAAGTCGCGCGCATGCATTAGGTCGTGGGTCGTAGGGTTTCGTTAGGTCGTGGATGTGCATGCGTTAGGTCGTAGGTTTTAGGTCGTGGGTTCTTAGGTCGTGGACGACCTAATAGCGAGCGGACAACCTAAGGGGATTTCTGCCTATAAATAGGCGGGTTCTTCTTCATTTTTGAGATCCGGATTTTGAAGCGACGAAGTGCTGCCATTTTGAGAGCTCAAGTTCTACACTTCTTCACTTCTTTTCTCCACTTTAATCTTGTGCTTCCTTCCATCCAAATCGAAGATCGAATTGAAGATTCAAGAGCTTAGATTGAAGATCTACATCCATCAAAGAGAGATTTCATCGTTTGAAGCGGATTTGTGATAGATCGAGTTAGATTCTTCGCTGTCCAGATCTGAAGTGTGTTGCTTTTGAGGTGTTTAGGTGATTTGGTGAGTGGTAATTATCTCTCACACGGATCCAAAGGAGTATATCAGATCGTTGGCTTGATTTTGTGTAAAGTAGTGATTTTCATGCATTTTTGTAAACTTAAGTATAGATCCATTGTTCATGACATCCATTTTACTACATGATTAACCTATGCAAGTTCATTCATTAAGTTATAGAGATATTACTCATGTTTTCATGCTTGTTAGATTTCGACTCTTTATTTACAAGATTGTCATTATAGTTATAATTGTTTATTAGATCATGTTTGAATGTTTGATTACTTGGATTAATGATTGACTTGGTTGATTGTTATGAATTAGTTGATTGATGATTTGATTTAGACAAGATGGTCGAAGATTATTCAAAAGCTAAGAGAAAGGCTCTTGAATTGGGAAAGCTGCTCGTGGCATATGTAGCGGATGATGAAGCTCATATGGATAGATTTGAGGATGATGATGTTAAGATGAGGCTTTGTTAGGATGTGATGATGCGAGGCATGATATGAGATAGTCTTGGTCTAATCCAGACGGGATCATTCCAAGCATGTTGATAACTCGGTGAAATGGTTCGAGTTTGAGGATAATGGTTTGCTCGAGAGGTGCTTGAGCTAGTATGGAAATAGTCGTCGAGGAGGATGACTAGAAGGCTGAGATCTCATCGTTGTTGAAGGTTCTAGCATGCTCAAAGCAAGAGTACGTTGGGCAGATCCGATAGTCCCTAAAGGCTACTGATTGGTAGTCGAGTACTCTGGGCAGATTCGATAGTCCTAGGCACAGGTTTTGATGACGTGCGGAGTTATGTCTAGAACCGGGGTTTCCATTAGCCCTTGACGGACGGATGAAAGAATGAGCCGGTCATTCAATTAACGATGATATCGAAGCAATGATAACAGTGATAGCCAGAGTCATGGATGTTTGGTTGTATCGTCATTCGGTCTCAAGAGCGGTATTTTCTGGGTGCTTATCTGATCTTGGTTTAGGCCTTGGGGGTTTGTACTTGGAAAGCATCGCCCTTGACTCGAGTGATAACTGCTTTACTTTAAATTGTATGCTTTGCTATGTTGCTTCTGCTTAGTGTGTGTCTGGGGGCTATCACTGTATAAAGAGATGGAGTAGGAGGGTTGGATTCCTATTCTTTTTTTCCTTTATGCTCTTTTGGTATGTTGTTAGTTAATTTACCGCTCACTAAGACTATTGTCTGACTCAAGGCTTTATGTTTTAACTCTTATTGCCTTGGGCTGTCCGTCCATTTTGGGACGGGCAGACTTGGTAGCAGGTGACAGGTGCTGTTCTTGTTTTCCACGATGCTGATGACGAAGACAAGCTGGGGGATTTCATATTATTTTCTTACTATATGTACTGGATGTTCCGCTGCTTGTATATTCTCTGAGTGATATGTAGTGAGGCTTGATGTATTGACTATTCAGATGTTTGTATTCAACTATTATGAAGTTTTATCGATGAGATTCTATTCTGTGAAGCTTCACTATATATATATTCTATTGTATTTTGTCCATGCGCTGTGAGTAATACGATAGATTCTGTTGTTTTAATTTACCCTGACAATCGTCCATGGCTGCCTGGCACACTTTACAGCGCATTATCTCTAGGTTCAGTGCAGGGGTCGTGGGCTGTCGTCACAGGAAATGTTGGGTACTGTGTTTGGTTGAATATATTTGGGTATACTGAGATACCAAAAATATATAGATGAGATTTTTGATGAGAAAATAAAAGAGGAAATTTTTAAGCAGAATAAGTATAGAGAATTTAAATAATTTAAAGAATGAATTGGGAAAGGAAAAGTGATTTTAAATTCTATTAAATAAATTTCGAGTATGGGAAAGTAGATTTTGAATAAAAGGGGAAAATAATGAATTTTAAAACTTAGGTGATATTATTTAAAGAAATAAAGAATTTATTCTAAAATTCAAGGTTTAAATTTATTTGAAAGGATAAAGAAGGAATTTGAAAGAAATAAAAGAAAATTTTATTTTAGTTTAAATAAGATTTTAAATCATAATAAGAAGTCAAATCTGGAATTAATGGAATTTTAAAATAAATTGGGTAAGTAAAAGAATTTATTTTAAAAATGGAGTTGATTTGGAAATTGATTTGAAATTTGATAAAGTGTTTGAAACTGTGTTTAAAAGATGGATGAGAACATCAAATTTATAAACTGGGTTTATAAAAGTGAAGTAATATATCAGTGGATTTGGAAGAATAAATTCACGGTGGGAATTTATTAAAGGAATGGGTAAATTTGATTAAAAATAAATAGTGATTTATTTTTAAAGATGTGAAAGAGAAGTATATTTCCCTGAATGGCCAAGTACGTTTTCAAAGCAAATTCTTAAGTAAAAGTTAAAGTTTCAAAGTTGTTTTATAGTATGTTTTGGAAAATCTATTATTTTTAAATGTTTAAAGTTTAAAAGTAAGTATTTCTCAAATTTAATTTAGTAATAATTATTTAAAAATGACTTGGTATTATGTTTTAAAAGGTAAAAATCTAGTTTTATATTTTATTAAGTAGCTTTATTTTAAATATTCTTAAAGTATATATTTTTAAATAAAGTATTAAAGTAGTTTAATTTAAATGTTTTAAAGTGTATTTTATAATAAAGTGTTTTTAAATTATTTTAAAAATCTAAAGTTTTGTACTTGGTGATTTCAGTGGAAATAGAAAAATTTGGGAAATTTATTCCATGAGAGAAAGATGGTTTGAAACTGTTTTCAAAAGGTTGAAAAGTGGAAATATATCTTGCGAAGATATTTTGAGATAAATAAATAATTTGGAAAATTATTTATGTGTCTGATGGTTGTTGTGAATGTTAATTGATAGTTAAATCACCGACTATCAATATTGGCCAATGCGCTGATCATTTCGAAGAGACCGGGATCGAGATTAATTTCTCGAAAATTACTTCGATCCAGTTTGTACGTTTCCGTAGGGAAAACGAGTTTGGAGTCGAAGATGGAGCAGTGAAGTGCAAGGGCTAATCGCTACTAATCCTGAGGATGATTCCAAAATGGATGTAGTAGGAATAGTGTCTTCGGTTCCGTTCGAACCCTGGACGGACTTGTATGGACGAATGCTTTCGGAACATCGTCAGGTGGACGGTGGGCATCCTAAGAGATGTGTGCTAAAAAGGTAACGCTTAGCCTCGAGCCTCATCAACCGGGAATGACTGAAAATCAGGGGTTATGCAGCAAGGCTATGTGGGTAGCACCCATTAGGGTGAGGTCATCCCTGTCTAGATGTCCCTTTTATTTTGGCTTAGTGGTGCGGTTGCTGATCCCAACCGTGGGGTGATCTTACTCGGAAGTATCCAGTAAGGGGTAGTTCCGGTCTTGTGTTGCAGGGGATCGGGCGTGGTCCTCGGTACGCTGATCTAGACCAGGTACTATGACAGGTCGTACCCCAGTGCCTAGTCATTAGTTGGAAATCCATTCTCCCTACGTGCCTTTTATGGGTTTTGTTTGTATTACCCACTTTGTGTCTAGTATGCTGGAATTTAATCATGTAACAATTTCAGCTATTTGAATAAGTATTTGTATATAGACACTATTATAATATCAGACGGATTTGATAAAAAGTGTTTTTGCTATCGTAAGGTAAAAACCCGACATGTTTATTTGTGGCGCGGTCTTACGAGATGCTTTTGATTTCAAAGGGTTTGGAAAACTTTAATAATCCAATTGAGTGTGTCTTCTCACGCTGGTTTTCCAGACTGACTCGGGTGTTATTTTATTATAATGCTCGGGTCAGACCGAGTATTATAGGTTACAGGATATGATGTTATGGAGCTCAGGAGACGAGCTAGATGGCGAGACGTATCACACGTATATGATGTATATTCCGATGTGTTGTGTGTGTGGTGTATTCTGTATGTGGGACAAGTAATTATAACTGTCCTGAATTGTGATGTTGATTATATTGTACTCTGATGTTGTATTCTGGTGATGAATGTATAAACAGATATAGTTTCTTTCCTGTAAAGATCAGTTATTATCTATTATATTTTATTCCGCTGCGATGTGAGTTTCTGTTGTGTTGTTTTCTTTTCTTCTACCTCCTTCTTCTTTAACCCTAATGGTTCGTACTTCCATTCACTTTGAGTCGATATGTGGGAAAATACTGTCGATTCAAGAGGTACGGGTTTGCGGGCTATTACAAGTTCCTTACCTGGTCATGTATGGAATCCATTTCCGAATAAGTGCCTTCAGTCTTAGTTGTATACCTATTATGCTGGAGTTTAATTAATGTAACAATTTCGGCTATGTGAATTATTTATCTGAAAACCCTAGATATTATAATAATATCACTGGGTTTCTACATAAAATGTTTTGGTTATCGTAAGGTAAAAACTCGTCCGTGTTTATGTGCGGTGTGGTCTTACGAGATACCTTTGATTTCAAAGTGTTTATAAAAATTAAATTTAAGTGGTTTGAGTTTGACTTACATCAGACCAATGTCTGACCCGAAGTTTTATTTTTTTCCTAAAACTCTTGGGTACTCAAATTTTTATGAGTATCCTAGTGATCCAGGTTTCTTACGGAAGCATTTTGAAGGAGCTGGAGCAGGTGGCTTCACCGAAGCTTATTATATTTATTTCCACTTTTTTTATGTATGATCTATGTATTTTGTATGGACGGATAGTTATAACTGTCCAGTTGAAGTTATAATGTAGAGACACTGATGTATTATTATTATGGAATGACTATGTAATACCCTATGTTATCTATTATATGTTGTTCTGATTCGCGGTGAGATTCTATGATTGTTTAGTTTTCTTCTTATCTTCCTTTTTCTTCTACCCTTAATGGCTCGTCTTTCGGAGCAAGAAAGGCGGTCGTTAAAATATATCCATCCCTGCAATTAAAAATTGAATAACTGATCACTTGGCAATAGGATAGAAAATTATATACGAACACCGGATTGTTAAATTAAATGGTTTTAAATTCTTGAATTTGAATTTATTTAAATGATATTGTTTTAAAGAAAAATTTGAATTTATGAGAATTGAATTAATTTCGAATTCGAGTTTTGAAATGTTGAATTTAAAAATTGTAAAGGAAATTGTTTAAAGAATTAAATTTGAAATGTGAAGTTATAATCGACATATGACTTGAATTATGAAAATTGAATTTTTTTAAAGGTAAGAACTTTTACTTGAACTTCGAATTTATTTAAGTAAAAGTGATATAAATGGGTATTTTAAATTTGGGCTTGAAATTGAATTATTTTGAAGATTTGAAAATTAAATTGAACATTGAAGTTTAATTTGATTTATGTGATTTAAATCTGCAAATTGAAATTAGACTTGAATTTTATATAAATTGAAATGGTTTAAAATAAGAATTGAATTTAAATTTAAACCATTGAATCAAATCGTTTAATCAGATTTGAAGCTAAAAATGAACATTTCGAAATTGAAATTAATTCGAATTGAAATCGAAATCGAAGTTGATTTGAATTGAAATTGATTTGAATTTAAAACGAAATTGAGTCGAGTTGAATTGAATTGAAATTGAAGATGATTTGAATTGATAGATTTGGAATTGAATCAGTTGATATAAATTTGGACCTGGGTCCAGATTTGTTGAAATGGAAAGAAACAGTTTGATTTGAAACTATTTTCAAAAATAAATTATTTTAATATAAACTATTTAAAAATCTATCTTTTTAAATATTCAAATTATTTTGATTTTTTTTCCAAACTATTTTACTATATAAACCATTTTCAATACTCAAACCATTTTATATCAAATTGGTTTAAAACTCTAAACAATTTAAACTATTTAAAACTATTTTCACTATTCAACTATTTTCTAAAAATTCAAACTGTGAAAAGTTGGAATGTTTATATATTTAAATCGTTGATTTAAATGTGAATTTGGTTAAATTGAGGTTATAACCAAAGTTGAAATTCGAAATGATTTTGGAAGCGAAATTGAGATATTGGAGTGAAAACTGATTTCAAGTGAAATTAACATATTTTAAGTAAATATGATGATATTGAAATGAAGGATATTTTGAAGTGAATATGATATTTTTAATCAAGTATGAATCGTTTTCGAAATGTAAAAGAACCAACCGGTGTGAAAAACGACGTTTGGTTGTTAAAGAGACCGGGGCTATAACGACCCACCTTTTTGGACGGTTTAAATCGACAAAAAACCACACATGTCAAACTTAACCCATTCAAAGGGGAGGATTGTTATGGGGTAAATAAGAAAAAGCAGAGAAAGAAAGAAAAACAAACATAGAATCTCACAGTGGAATGACAAAATATAATAATCAAATAAACAGTTCATGAAGCTGTTTTACAAATAACATTTGATTACACTTTGAGAATACAGATCAGAGTACATATAGCAGTAATAAATAAATAATGCAGCGAAACAACATGAAGCAGTGGGATAAATATAATAAATAATAATAGTATACAAATCTCCGTCTTCGTCCTCCAAAAAGCGGTCTTCGATACACTAAAAAGCTCAGACTGGCCCGAGCGAATTGAAAGACAAAACACTTGAGTCGGAACTAAAAGATCTTATGTAAGTTAAATCAAAAGTAAATAAATATGAGTGTAACGGCGTCAGAGATGTTTACGGGATTTGACATCTCCTATCCAGTGTCAACGTGGGTGCAATAACATAAAAGATGTTCGAGATTTCCATCTCCTAAGGATCCGTTAAACTATCTATATACATAGTACAATACGCTATTATAATAGTGTCTACAGTAAAGTAAAGTATTAAAATAGTGTTAAGGCGTTACCAATATCCCCCTTAACAAATTTTATATAATGCCGTAGTCTATACAGATACTGTAAACTCCACCGTAAACTGGTGGGCTATCAGGGAGCACTCCATAGGTACGACACAAACCAAACTCGTAGAAGGCGCGATAAGGCATGTGACAAGGCATGTGAGGCGATGCCAGGGTAGGATTCTACAGTTTGCAAAACTGGGCTGGTGGTAACGCATAGCAGCTACTACCGCCCACCTTGGAACACACTCCCATAATCAAATCAAGGGGTGGCCACCAAATCGATCACAAAGTCATAATATGGTATCGAAGAAGCATGTCCGATCGGAGGTGCGACATCACTTGGCCCAGGTATAGCTCTTGTTTTAGTCACATCAAGCTGACTCACGGAAGCCAGGGCTACGTAAATACCTCATATAGAATCATTCGTCAAACCATCCTACTTCATTCTGGAATCTCCACCACATACACAGTTGTTAAAGTGGTTTTCAGTATTGGCAGAGAGTATGACAATATCCGATCACGGTCTCTTTAACAACAAAATGCTTATTTCACCTCGGATGGTTCTTTTACATTTCAAAAAATCAATTCATAATTGATATCAAAATATCATATTCGATTCAAACCATATCACTTTCGAAACCATATTCACTTTTGAAATCATATCGATAAGATAGGTTAATTAAATCCTTATTTCTAAATCATCATATTTACTCAAATAAGTCATTTCACTAGCAAATATCATTTCAAAACCCAACTTAAGTTATAACATCATTTAACCATATTCGCTTTAAAATCAAGGATTTAAATATAAACAATTCCACTTTACACAGTTTGAAATTTAGAAAATAGTTTACATAGTTATAAATAGTTTAAATAGGTTTAATATTTTAAAATAGTTAAAATAGTTTAAAATAGTTTAAAATATATTAAAATAGTTTAGGTGGATTTAAGATAGTTTAAATACATTTAAAATAGATTAAATAAATTTAAAATAAATTAAATAGATTTAAAATAATTAAAATGGGTTAATTAGCTTAAATAGGTTAAAATAAATTAAAATAGATTAAGATAAATTAAAATAGTTTAAATCGAATAAAATAGATTAAAATAGTTAAGTAGATTTAATTTGCTTAACAGTTCGAAAATCTTAATAATCAGAATTTTTTTAAATAATATATTTTAAACAGTTTATATTAAAATGGTATATTTGAAATTAATATCGAATTAAACTATTTCTTTCATTTCAACACATTTTGACCATGTCCAGCTTTCAACTCAACAAACTAAATTTTGTCCTTCAATTCAAATTCTCATTTAAACCATTTAATCAATATCGATTTCAAATCCTAGTTCGACAATAAATCAAAACTATTTCAAATTTAGTAGATTTCAAAGTTACATTTTCAAACATTTTCAATAACTCAATTTCGATAAATTTCATTTATACTTCAAATTCAACCTTAAATTTTCAATTTAATTTCTCTAAACAGTTCCTTTAAACCAATTCCAATTTCAACATTTAAAGCTTGGATTTTCGAAAATAATTCAGTTTATATAAATCCAATTTTTTTTGTCGAAATATTATTTAACAAAATTCAAAGTTTAAGGATTTAAAATCATTTAATTTAACCAATACGGTGTCTGTATATAATTTTCTACCCTATGGTCAAGTGATACGGATTATTCATCATTTCAATCTGCAAATATTTTATATTTACAGATATATATCATTTCAACCCGCAATCCCGAATAAAATTCAAAATCCATAAAACCGCTCGGGTTTATCATTTCAACCCATAACGATTTTTCCCTTATCTATAGATCGTTCGGGTATGTATCATTTCAACCCATAGTGATTTTCTAACAAAAAAATAAGGGAACTTGCAGTGTTATAACAATATAAATATAACATCCAGTCATCCAATATCAACACTCAAACATCCATCACAATCACCATTCAATCAACCAATAAAAACATCAATTAACTGATTTTCATCAATAGGTATTCAATTGACAATTAAATTCAATATCTAATTAAATGGCGACTTAAATGCAATAAAGGTCATATTTAACTGGAATGACAATTTAAATATACCGAACATCAACCAATTAATTTCTAATCACATCATAAATTTAATCTAACTAACATAAGATAATTTAGTTGTTGTGAGTTGGTTAAAACACTCACCTTCGATTTGTCGTCCATTTAAAATCCAAAATTAACCCAAAAAATTAATAGTCTCAAAATTTAGCCAAACTAGTTCCAAAATATCCGAAATTTCGATACGATCGGAACGGAGAAAACCGCGCGTGAATCCGAGCTCGTATGCAAAAGTTATTAACGTTAGAAGATTGGAAAATTTTGACTTCGAGTCTTACTTTGGGCCGCCGCCTCAATTACCCGGTGCTCGCTCTGAGTTTTTCCCAAAACGACCCGAGACCCGAGTCATTTGGCTGCTGGCCCGAAGTCGCTGCAGGGTTTTCGCCTCTGGAACTCGTAGCGAGACCAGATCCGCCTTATTTGTCATGGAACTCTCTCTAACCCGAAGTCGCTGCAGTTTTTCGCCTCTGGAACCCGAAGCGAACCTCTTCCTGACTCGAAGTAAACCTGGAACAACCAATTTTTTTTTTCGAAATTAGGTTTTGGAAATTGGGAATTAGGTTTGATGTTCTATCATTTGAGAAGAAGGAAGAAGATGTACGTACTGAAATAATTAAATGAGAAACAACTAGGGTTTATAACAGCCTATATATAGGCAGGGTTGGATCGAAACGACAGTAACGACCCGAAAAGCCCGTTTTGTTCCCGAAACGAATATGGGTCATCCAATATATTAAAATATAGGTTTTCGATATTTTTAAACTCAATGAAACAAGTTTCAAGTCCTAGTTCCATTTTATACAGAAGTTAGCTTTTAAAATCAGCTTATTTAAATTAATTTCGTTAAATTGATTTCTACGCGTTTCGAGCCCGCACGATCAAACGACAAGTCCGATCACTACAAAACTTGAAATCCTACAATAATTCACTGTTACGGATCCAATGAAACTTGTTTCGTCGAAATCTGTGACAGTGGAAAAAATGGCTATTTTCACGTTAATTAAATAAATTATTATTAAATTGATTAAATCACTTTTTAATTTCAAATTTAATAACTAGAAATTTTTATCCTTTTTTATTACAAAGTAATTTAAAATCTTTTAAAACAAATTTCCATGTCAAATTCAACTATTAATATTGCGCTAATTACAGCCTTCCACTTCCAATTGCAATAAATTCATTAATTATAATTTAAAACTCAATAAATTGGTTCATTTGATTTCAATCTTTTTATTCAATAAATCATTACTTTATGGACATAGTTAACATTGGTTTATATCTTATTTCATTAATATTCTACAATTATCATCTTAATCCATATTAATGCAATATTTAATTACATTTAATGCAATTTATTTCCAATTGAGTTTCAATGAATTTAAATAGTGAATTTATAATTAAACCATCGTTATAATTTACCAATTCAACACATTTCTATGTTTATTGTTAACAAACAAACTAATAAATTCACATACTAATTAATTATTCTATTTTAATCAATTCCAATTAATTACATACAATTTCACCATTTAATACAACATTTGTTTTATTTACCATTTATACTTTATGACCAATTATAACTTTCCAATCATTCCAATTAATTGAGATAGCATTAAAATAGTTATCAATTGCCTTAAATTAACATTATTAACATCACATTCTAGTTTTTTTTCTTATTAATAAATCACAAATTTTTATTTCTTCCAATATTAAACTACAAAATCTTATTAAATTCAATAATTTAATTATCGAAAATTTATAGGTCGTTACAGGGGCCTCTTATTACATACTCCCTGTCAATATTGGAACCACTTTAACAACTGTGTAGGCAGAGGAGATTTAGAATGAAGTGGTTGGATTTGGTGTACGTTTGCTGGATTTGAAGAAAAAGGACGATGATGGATAGCCCCGACACTTTGTGTCAATTTGAAATGACTAAAACAAGACGGCTTGATAGGGCCAATGAGGGTAGCTACCTCTAGTAGACACATGTTCCTCGATTTTCTTTTTGGACTCGGTCCATACTATTTACCTTTGATGTTGGTTTCGATTAGTGCACCTTTATTTGGGATGACCTCCCTTTGACTCAATATGGGATGGATGGACGCGGTGGGCGGTCGTGGCTATGATGCGTTACCACCAGCTCTGCGACCCGAACTGGTAGTATCCTACCTTAGGCATTGCCTCACGTGCCTTGTAATACTTTTATCCTTATACGAGACCATTACGAGTTTGGTTTAGTGTTGTCGTATCACGGTGCATCCCTATCCCCCGATGTGCTACTGGGGCGTTATATTCAAACTGTACGACAACGCTTAAAAATGCGTTAAGGGAATTAATGTAAAGCCTTCACACTAGGAAAAATATTTATTTTATTGATTAGACATTACATATATAGCGTATTCTACTATATATAGATATTTTGCAGATCCTTAAGAGATGGAAAATCCTGTAACATCTCTTGGGTTATTGCACGCACGTTATACACTGGATAGGAGATGTAAAACCTCGTAAACATCTCTGATGCTCTTACACTCATGTAATACGTGATATTAAATTGACTCACGTAAGAATATTTTAGTTCTGACTCGAGTGTATTGTTTTACTTTATGCTCGGGTCAGCCCTGATTTTTCAATGTATTGAAGATCATTTATTCTGGATTATGAAGACGAAGATTTGGTATATTATTACTAGTATTATTCCCGCATCTTGTTGTTCTGCTGCATTATTCTATTATTCTGTTGTATGTATAACTCTGATAAATGTTGTATAAATTATAATCAAATGAACAGTATAAACAGCTTCATGAACTATTTATTTGATTAATATATTTTGTCATTCCGCTGCGAGATTCTGTGTTTGTTTTCTTCTCGTAACTACCCGAAAATTTTAACTATTTTAAATTATTAAATTTAATATGATTATTGAATAAAAATGGTTGGAAATAAAAATTTATGTTTTATTTATGTAATTTGTTTAATATGAACTTGAATAAAATTTTGAGATAACAATTTCGATAAGATTTAAGGAAATTATTTGTATTAGAATGAAGTTCAATATATTTAATATGTTGTAATCAATAGCATGAATTGAATAATAAATGTTGAATTAATTAGATGAAAATAAAATAATTGCTTTATAACTAGAATTCATTTAAAATCTAATATTGATTCGTCGCAAATTTAGTTATTGTGATACTTTTATTTAAGAAGTGGACTAAGTGTAGTAGTTGTTTTGTTATTTGAATTTGTTTTAAAAGTTAAATTTTATAAGTTAAATAACTTATATTCCTAATATAATGATTTGTTTGATAATTTAATTGTTTAAATTTAATATTTGCAATTATTTAAATAATTGAATCCTGAATTTATTATGAATGAAAATGATTTTAAAAGTTTATTTATATTTTATTTAAACTAGAATAATGATAGTAAACTTTAAAATTGGATTTAAAGCAATTAAATTGATTTTGGAAAATTACTTGTTTTAATTAACGTGTAAAAATAGCCATTCGGGCAACTATCTCGGATTCCGATGAAACCAGTTTCATTGGATCCTAATAGTGAGTTATGATAGGATTTCAAGTTTCGTAGCGATCGAACTTATCGTTTGGCCGTGCGAGCTTGAAACGCGTAGAAATCAATTAAAGAAATTTAATTAAAATAATTTAATTTGAAAAGCTATTTTCAGAATATGATGGAATTGGCTCTCAATATATGTTCCATTGTGTTCGAAATAGGGGTATACATATAGAACGTCAGGCGGCACGCTTCGTTTGGAGTTTGAAAATTTCACAGGAGAATAGTGCCGCGAAATTTTCTATATAAGGACTTGAAATTTTTTATTTTGCAATCAAAGCCCTAGAGTTTCTTCAGCCGCCTCTTTTAAAAACTTCAATGGCCAAAATTTCTTTTCCTTCCTTCCTCGATTTCTCTCAATCCTCATGCTTTCACGTCTCGTCTTCAACATGAAAGATGAAGAGCTCGATCTCCATAACAAGATTAATGGTTGGATCGAGCTAGAAGGACCCGAGATTGCCAGAATTCGCCTGCGTTCATCGATCGAGTTTTGGGGTTTCGCTGTTCGCTTCGAGCGTGGCGTGCGGGCATGCTGCTGGCGATGGTGGCTCTGAAGCAGGCGGTCGCAGTGGTGTGTTCTAATGGTGGTCTGGACGTCGGCAAGTGGGCACGCATCGAAGGTGTTGGTCGTGTTTGGGTTTCGGCCTGGTAATGTTCGCGTAGAGGAAGATGAGGATTAGGTAACAGTGTTTTAACTATTAATTAATTATGTTAATTAAACTTTTAATTATATTGTTTTTGAGAAAAATGTGTGATCCTCTATAAATAGAGAAGAGCACACATGCAACTATATATATCACAAAAATAAGGCACTGCCAACATGCCTGGCAGGTAACATAACTAGATACATGTATCAAAAGAAATCTCAAGTACCCCTAGGATGAGTTCCGGCAAGGCCACCACCCATCACACCCCGATATCGAGCTTCGGCAAGGCCACCGCCCGATATTAAGGTGTTAGAAGTACCTAAAAAACTAAAGGAAAGCCAATAATACTGGATGTCGTCACAAATTAATAAGGAAGCTCCATGCATCTGATTCAGAAGGAATGGAAAAACCTCTACTCTGAAGTGGAACTACTGAATGGAAAATCCACTCTGAAGACTCTGTACAAAAGGAAGAAGTGCCAAGTAGAAAAGTATATCCTCCTGAAAAGAGTACGCCACAATGAAGATGAAAGTATCCTGTATCTGTGGTGGAACTGCTAGTAATCCTAAGTAGAAAACTCTGCTCTGATGACCTCTCTACAATCTGAAACCCTGCAATCTAAAGACAAGAGTACCTGCAAAGTTATATTAATTAAATCGTAACTTTCTCGTACAAGGTCCGATTCGAGTGAAACGAGTTGCATTGGATTCGCATCGACATCGTTTACGACATGGAATCGAATTGGAATTTATTTGAAGCTGGAAATATTTCAGTTTCAAATAAAGGTGAGTGATTACACCCACTCATGAATTACTAAAATATTCTGATGTTAGTAAAATTAAAATCATAAAGTGATTTATTTTTATTAACTGTTGTTTGGTAATTTAACTGACATTTAAATTTCAATATGAATTGAACTGCTAGGAATTTAATCGATAGTGAAATTTGAAATTGAAATTAAAATTACTAGTTAAACACCTGATATTGATAACTAGTTAACCGTTGTGATATATTGACTGTTTTGGATGTTGATTGTGATGGATGACTATTGGTTGATATTTTGGATAATTGGATGTTTATTTATTTTATATATATCATGTTATCACCCTATAAATTATTTGACAGCATATAAACCGTTATTGAAATTATTTTGAATAAATTAAGAAATAGGTTGAAATGATATATATATCCTATGACACTGAGATTTGGATTGAAATGATATATCCATCTTGTAATTAAAAATTGAAACAACTGATCACTTGGCCATAGGATAGAAAATTATATACGGACACTGGATTGGTTAAACTAAAAGGTTTTAAAATTCTTGGTTTTGAAAATGATATCGTTTTTAAGGAATAAAATAGTTGATTTATGGAAATTGAATTATTTTCGAACTCGAACTCGAAATGTTGAAATTGAAATTTGTTAACAGGAATTGTTTAAAGAATCGAATTTGAAAATTTGAAGTTATATTGAGAAATCATACGAATGATAGGAATTGAAATTGTTTCAAATAATTGAACCTTTATTCAAACTTTGGAATTTATCTTCGTTAGTAATTTAACTTGATATTCCATAATTTGGCCTGGGAATTGAAATATTCAAAATGAAATTGATTTAAAGATTTGAATCTAAAATTTGAACTTTGAAGTTAATTTGAATTAAGTGATTTAAATCGGTATTTTGAAACCGAACTCGAAATTTATATAACTGAAATGGTTTAGAAATAAGAATTGAATTGAAATTTAAACCATTGAATCGAATCGTTGAATTGAATTTGAAGTTGAAATGGAACGTTCGAAATTGAAGTAATTCGAATTGAAATAGAAATTGAGTTGATTTGAATTTAAATCGAAATTGAGTCGATTGAATTGAAAGATTTAAAATTGAATTCGTTTGATTTAAAATTTGGACCTGGGTCGAGATTTGTTGAAATGGAAAGAAATAGCTTGATTTGAAAATATTTTCAAAATAAATTATTTTAATATAAACTGTTCAAAATCTATCTTTTTAAAATACTCAAATTATTTTTATTTTCCAAACTATTTCACTATATAAACTATTTTCAATACTCAAACCATTTTATATCAAATTATTTTAAATCTCTAACCTATTTAAACTATTCAAACTATTTTTTAAAAACTCAAACTATGCAAAGTTGGAATGTTATATTTAAATCGTTGATTTAAATACGAACATGGTTAAAATGAAATTATAACCAAAGTTGAAATTCGAAATAATTTTTGAAATGGAATTTATTTCGAAGGGAATATGATAATTTTGAAATGAATGATATTTTGAAGTGAATATGATATTTTGATATCAAGTATGAATCATTTTCGAAATGTAAAAGAACCAACCGGTGTATAAAACAACGTTTGGTTGTTAAAGAGACCGGGGCCTCTTATTGGCATACTCCCTGTCAATATTGGAACCACTTTAACAATGGTATATGGAGGAGACTCCAGAATGAAGTGGTTGGTTTTGGTGTACGTTGTTGGATCTAAAGAAAGAGAACGATGATGGATAGCCCTGACACTTGTGTCAATTTGAAATGACTAAAAAAGGATGTCGTGACAGGGCCAATGAGGGTAGCTACCTCTAGCGGACATCCGTTCTTTGATTTTCTTTTTAGACTTGGTCCATACTATTTCCTTGATGTTGGTTTCGATTGGTGCACCTGGATTTGGGATAACCTCCCTTTGACTCGATATGGGATGGATGTACGCTGTGGGCGATCGTGGCTACGATGCGTTATCACCAGCCCTGTGACTCGAACTGGTAGTATCCTACCTTGGGCATTGCCTCACATGCCTTGTCATACTTTTATCCTTATATGAAACCACTACGAGTTTGCTTTAAGTGTTGTCGTATCACGGCGCATCCCTATCCCCCGACGTGCTACTGGGGCATTATATGCAAACTATACGACAATGCTTAAAAACGCGTTAAGGGGGATTAATGTAAAGCCTTAACGCTAGGAAAAATATTTATTTTATTAATTAGACATTATATATATAGTGTATTCTACTATATATAGATATTTTGCAGATCCTTAAGAGATGGAAAATCCTGTAACATCTCTTAAGTTATTGCACGCACGTTATACACTGGATAGGAGATGTAAAACCCCGTAAACATCTCTGACGCTATTACAGTCATGTTATACGTGATTTTGTTTTGACTCACATAAGAATATTTTAGTTTTGACTCGAGTGTATTGTTTTACTTTATGCTTGGATCAGCCATGAGTTTTCAGTGCATTGAAGATCATTTATTCTGAAGGACGAAGATGAAGATTTGGTATATTATTATTACTAGTATTATTCCCTGCATCATGTTGTCTGCTGCATTATTCTATTATTCTGTTGTATTTATAACTCTGATAAATGTTGTAAAATTTTAATCAAATGTATAGTATAAACAGCTTCATGAACTGTTTATTTGATTTTTATATTTTTTCATTCTGCTGCGAGATTCTATATTTGTCTTCTTCTTTTCTTATTTTTCTTAATTAACCCCAATGCTTATCTGTGTTTCGAATTGTTTGAGTTAGACATGTATGGATTATTGTCGATTTAAACCTTTCGAAATGCAGGTCATCACACTTCTTTTCTTATTTTTCTTAATTAACCTCATTGATTATCTGTGTTTCGTGTTGTTTTGAGTTGGAAATGTATGGTTTATTATCGACTTAAACCATCTGAAATGCAGGTCGTTACATTTGGTATCAGAGCTTTGGTTTAGTGATAACCTTAACTTTGGTGGAGTTGGACTCATTAGAGATAGGGTAGTAATACCCTAGAATGAGTTTGTTTGAGTGTGTGTGTCTATATATATATGAGAGCGCGTACTTGTTAGTGTTATAAAATGTTTTATATTGTGTTTACTTATCCGTTGATTTGTTTATGAATTCTGGTCGGTACATGAGGCGCTATGTTATCGATAGGGGTTTCTAAACACTTAAATGAGGCAAGTTGACATAATATTGTTTTAAAATAGGGGTAAATGAAAATAATTTTACCTAAATTATATTTTATATATAAAAAGAAATAAATTTCCATGAATAACTATATGGGTTTATGAAAATAAAAAAAATATTTATTGATGTTTGTTGTTAGGAGATGATAATATTTAGTTATCATCGATTATTGGTTGAACTAAACTAATACGAATACTTTGTGAACTCTATTTCACGAAGCAGTCGATAATCAGATTGAATTGAAATCTAATTACAATATGAATTGTTTACACTAATAAAGATGTAAATTAACGAAATGTTTTCATAATAAGATAATGAAACTGTATAAGTATATTTATAATATGGCTTATAAATAGAAAGGATTTAAAAGCTGAGAATTTTAGAATTTAAATCCCCTTGTTTTCAAAATTGTTTTCAAAAATAATAATATTATTATTTTGGAAGTGTTTTGACTTGAAATATATTTTGAAAAGATTTTCGAAAGGAAAAAAAGCATTGAACTCGCTTTAGTCGCTGGGAAATAATTCTAGGGATGACTGCAACATCGTCAGTATTCATTTTCGAGTTTTTGAGTGAGAATTGCTACCAAAAGAAATTTATTTCCGGTTAAAACAAGTTTTGATTGTGAAAATTTCCAAGTATGATTTGATAAATATATGAAAATAGTTTTTGAACTTATAAATTAAAAATAGTATAGATAAGAAATAAGTTTATAACTTATGAATTTGAACTGGAAAGTAAAACCGAATTTTAAAATGGTTGAACATTTTGGTTAAGCAAACAAAAGAAATTTGAATTTAAGATATGAAATAAAATAATTAACCTAAGTAATGTAAATAAATTGAGTTAGTGAAATGAAGTTTAACTGAAGGAAGTTTAAATGAAAGTGAATCGTATTTGAAATGAATCGGATAAAATAATGAAATGAAATTTTAAGTGAATAAGTTTGTGTAACTTATAAATTTGAGAAATATTAAGCTAAAAAAATAAATTTTAAATTTATTGAATGTGAATGATAGGAAAATAATTTTTTTAACTCAAATTAAGTGAAAGTAGCAAGAAATAATTTAAACTTTTAGTTCAAATTATGAAATGAATGGATTTATAAAATAAATTGAATATGAAGTGAATATGTTATAAAACCAAATTGAAAATATTAACTTAACAAATTTGAGTTTATAGATATTTATGAACTTAAGTAATGAACTTAAGTAAAATCTAATTTTAGTTTAAGTATAAAAAAATTGAATTTAAACTGAGAATTTGAGAGAATCCCGATGCTTTTGAAATTGTTTTCTATGATTTTGAAAATAATATTAGTATTATTTAAAATATTTATGAATAGAAGTTGTTTTCAAAGGGGTTTTAAGAAAGGAAGTAAGTCATGTACTCCTCTCTTCAGTCGTTGGAAAATAATTTCAATGGTGATGGTATCCTCGACATTCATTTTCGAGTCTCAAAGTGGGGGAGGCCACTTAGTAGCTTTGCTACGCGCTTGATTCAATAAATAGATTTTGATTTAAAATCTCTAAATATGATTTGATATATATAAAAATATGAGTATATATATTATTTCAAAATGATTTGGAAAGAAACTCGTTGTTTAGTTCTTACATTCTCTGTAAATTAATAATTTTCAGTTATTGAAATACAATGAATTAATTAAATGATTTTATAAATGGTCTAGAAATGGATTTATATGAAATATGTTAGATATAAAGTGAAATAATTAAAATTGAATAAATTGAATGTAAATGAAATAAGGTGTGAATAAATTGGAAGTAAACCAATTGGACGTTTATAAAGAATGGAAGTTAATAAGAAGTGATAGTGTATCAATTAACTATTAAAATTGGAAAATGTAAATTGTGACAGTTATGAATTAATTCGATGAATATTAATTGTTGGATGGTTTCTTTTATTGTAAATCATTGTTATTACTGCTTTGGATTGCATATGATTATTTTATTGGGTATTAGTGCTTGTGCTTGTGATTTGGATTCAGAATGCATGTTATATAGTTCTGCTAAACTCATACTTGTTTCTATATCTCATTATAAGTGACTAATATTCTAAATTGAGTTGAGATAGGACGAAGACTGTTTGGACGTATACGCGGTTTGGTTTGCTTTCGCTCGCTTTAATATGAGCGAACTCACTCATATTAATAATAATAAGGTACATATCTCGGATTACATACCGCACTTTTATGTTTTTTCCCTATAGGATTCCTGATCATTGAGATGAGATGTATATTCGATATATATGTGTGTATTATAAATTTTTACGATCGATCCGCGCAAAGGAGACGTTGCCGAAATTTTCCGTAAATCCGGGTGTTAGAAAAATTTTGAGTTTTAAAATCTAATAACTTGTTTTACATATAAGCCGATACCAGAGTGGCGTAATGGAAGCATAGTAAATGTAACGACCCGTATTTTTACATATCGAAAGATTTGTAAAAGCTATTGTCTTTAGGACGTTAGTGTTGTCGATTCGTTCAGAGTTAGATCGTCCATAAGTTAGACCGTTCAGAGTTTAAGACGACTTGAGCTTAAGTCGTGTAGAAGTTAGGTCGTCTGGAGGTTAAGCCGTGTGGTAGCTTAGGTCGTGTGGAAGATTAAGTCGTGGAGCGACCTAAAGAAGTTTGCGACCTAAGGAAGTTGACGACTTAAGGAGATAGCGACTTAATAAGATTAGCGGCTTAGGCAAGCGACTTAGGGATATAGCGACATAAGGAGAATGAGCAACCTAAGCGGGTTAACGACCTAGGGAGTTTGGGTCATTCGATCGACTTAAGGAGTTGTTGTAGTTAGGTCGTGAGCGACCTATAGGGTGCTGTGCTTAGTTAGGTCGTGAGCGACCTAAGTTTAGCAGTTATGAGTAGTTAAGTCGTCCAGACGACTTAGGTGTTAGGTCGAGAGACCCTGTGTTTAGTTAGGTCGCGACCTTGGATGAGTCGCTAAGTCGCGAGGGTGTTGAGTCGTTAAGTCGCAAGGACATTAAGTCATCGAGTTAAGTTAAGTCGTTAGGTCGCGTGTGTGTTAGGTCGTGACTTTTGTTAAGTCGTTAGGTCGGCATTGTTGCTAAGCCACTTATGTGTATTAGGTCGTAGGTCGCGCGTATGTGTTAAGTCGCGCAAGTGTTAGGTCGGGGATCTGCTAGGTCGTGGGTCGTGAGAGTTAAGTCGTGGATGACTTAAGGGGCGAACGACTAAAGGGTTTCCAGCCTATAAATACGGGGTTTTTCTTCACTTTTTGGGATCCGGATTTTTAAGCGGCGAAGTCTTGCCATTTTGAGAGCTCGAGTGTTGCACTTCTTCACTTCTTTTCTTCACTCTAATCTTGTGATTCCTTCCATTCAAATCGAAGATCCAAGAGCTAAAGTTGAAGATCTACATCCATCGAAGAGAGATTTCATCGTTTGAAGCGGAATTTTGGAGAATCGAGTTAGATCCTTCGCTGTCCAGATCTGAAGTGTGTTGCTTTTGAAGTATTTAGGTGTTTTGGTGAGTGGTGGTTATCTCTCACACGGATCCAAAGGAGTATATCGGATTGGTGGCTTGATGTTGTGTTAAAATAGTGATTTCCATGCATTTTCTTAAATTTAAGTATAGATCCATTGTTCATGATGATTTGACATCCATTTTACTACATGTTAATCTATGCAAGTTCATTCATCAAGTTGTAGAGATATTGCTCATGTTTCATGCTTGTTAGATTTGGACTCTTTATTTACAAAATTGCCATTTTAGCTATAATTGCTGTTAGATCTTGTTTTCATGATTGATTACTTGGATTAATGATTGATTTGATTGATTGTTATAAATTAGTTGTTGGATTTAGACATGATGGTCGAAGATGATTCAAAAGCTAAAGGAAAGGCTCTTGAACAAGAAAAGCTGCTCGTGGCATATGACGCGGATGATAAAGCTCATATGGATAGATTTGATGATGATGTTGAGATGAGGCTTTGCTATGATGAGATGAAGCGAGGCATGATGTGAGGTAGCCTTGGTTAAGTCCAGACGGGATCATTCCAAGCATGTTGATGACTCGGTGAAATGGTTCGAGTTTGAGGATAATGGTTGGCTCGAGAGGCGCTTGAGCTAGTATGAGAATAGTCGTCGAGGAGGATGACTAGAAGGCTGAGATTTCATCGTTGTTGAAGGTTCTAGCAGGCTCAAAGCAAGAGTACGCTGGGCAGATTCGATAGTCCCAAAAGACTACAGTTGGTGGCCGAGTACTCTGGGCAGATTCGATAGTCCTAGGCACGGGCTGCGACGACGTGCGGAGTTCTGTCTAGGACCGGGGTTACCATTGGCTCTTGATGGACGGCTGAAAGAATGTGCCGGTCATTTAATTAACGGTGGTATCGAAGCAATGATAATAGTGATAGCCAGAGTCATGGATGTTTGGTTGTATCGTCATTCGGTCTCAAGAGCGATATTTTCTGGGTGCTTATCTGATCTTGGTTTAGGCCTTGGGGGTTTGTACTTGGAAAATATCGACCTTGACTCGAGTGATAATTGATTTACTTTAGATGTTTGCTTTACTATGTTTACTTCTGCTCAGTGTGTCTGGGGGGCTATCACTGTAGAAAGAGGTGGAGTGGGAGGGTTGGGTTCCTATTCCTTTTACCTTTATGCCCTTTTGGTATGTTGTTAGTTAATTTACCGCTCACTATGACTGTTGTCTGACTCAAGGTTTTATGTTCAACTCTTATTACCTTGGGCTGTTCATCCATTTTGGGATGGGCAGACTAAGTAGCAGGTGACAGGTGCTGTTCTTAATTACCGACGATGCTGATGACGAAGACGAGCTGGAGGCTTGCATATTATTTTCTTACTATATGTACTGGATGTTCCGCTGCTTGTATATGCTCTGAGTGATATGTACTGAGGCTGGATGTATTGACTATTCAGATTTTTTTTGTATCAAACTACTATGAGGCTTATTTGACGCTATTCTGTTCTGTGTAGCTTCACTATGTATATTTTTCTCTATTGTATTTTATCCATGCGCTGTGAGTAATACGATAGATTCTGTTGTTTTAACTTACCTTGGTGATCGTCCATGGCTGCCTGGCATACTTTTCAGCACACTATTTCTACGTTTAGTGCAGGGGTCATGGGCGGTCGTCACATTTGGTATCAGAGCTTTGGTTAATCGATTTTACCCAACGCTCGCTGACGTAACTACGTATGAGAGACATAATTGTATTTTTATGGATGATTACTATATATAATTTAGTAGCTTAGAAGGATTTGAGTTCCTTATGCAGTTGTTCTCAAGGTGTATTAATCATTCCTTTTATAGATATTAAGAATGAGTTGAAGAGGGAGACCAGCTGTTAGGGAAGGCCGTGCTACTGAGGGGGCTGCTGATTATGCTGCTATGTTCGAAGCTATGATGACTTCGATCATGAGAAGGATGCCAGCTCCGGGGCCATCTGTAGATGTCGGAGTTCAAGTTCAAACTCCAAAACCGGTGGATTTTGCTAAGCTATGTAAAGATTATACTGCTCTTGGAGGGAAGGTTTTCTTGGGAACAGAGTCAACCATTGAAGTCCAGAGATGGATAGATGCTTGTAGAAGAATCTTTGGTGATTTGAGAATCGAGGATGCAACTAAAAGGAAGCTCGCATCAAGACAGCTTCAAGGGAGAGCTTATGATTGGTGGAACTCTATCACCATTGATACTCCGGAGGAAGAAATTACTTGGGAGCAATTCCAAGCCAGATTTGAAGCTAAGTTCATTTCTACAGCTTAGAAATCTGTTCTGTTTAAGAAGTTTGTAGAGCTCAAGCAAGATGGAAGACCAGTTCTTGAGTATGTTTCTGAGTTTGAAGCTTTGTCCAAGTATGCCCGGTCGTATATTGAATCTCCTTATCAGAAGAACGAGAAGTTTGTGACAGGCTTGGACATTTATCTTGGGAGGCAGTTGGTGGATCATCTGGATGATCCATTTGAGAAGCTTGTGGAGAAAGCTCTCAGGCACGAAAATCTATTTCCTAAAGAAGGATCTGTTGTTGTTGTGACCAAGGAAGAGTCTAAACCACTGCAGGATGGAAACAAGAAGAGGAAGCAGCAGCAGCAAAAGGGTAAGGATGGCCAGAAGAAGCTAAAGGGCGAAGTGACCTGCTACAATTGTCAGCAGAAGGGCCATTTCTCCAGAGATTGCAAGAATCCAAAGGTGCCAGTGAAGTGCCACAACTGTGACAAGCCGGGGCATATTAAGAAGAATTGTCCGGAACCGCGGAAGGACAAGCAGATTGTGCAAGCTTATGCTTTGGGGGCTGTTCCATCATCTTCAAAAGCTCCTACCGCTGAAGAGAAAGGAAAGAGTGTGGTGGTTCAAGGTGCTCTTTCCATATGTGGTGTTCCAGTTAGAGTGTTATTCGATACTAGGGCGTCGCATTCTTTTATTTGTAATGAACTTGTAGGCCGGTTGGGTTTAGAACCGGATATTGTTGATAGACCATTGGTTGTGACTAATCCAGTTGGGGGTTCGTCCTGTCAGTGTATGCTATGACGTGGTTTGGTTGTATCGAGTCATGATTGCTCTTTTGTTTGTGATTGTTTTGTTCTGAACTTTGCAGGGTTCGGAATTATTTTGGGTATGGACTGGCTTAGGAAGTATGCGGCAAAGGTTGATTGTGAAAGGCTGGAGGTGACAGTCGAGAATGTGGAAGGGCGAAAGGTTGTGATACGATGTAAGCATGAGGAAGGCGTCTTCATGAGCTTCATGTATTCGCTGGTTGTTCCACGGGATGGACTGTCATCGGTGCCAATCGCTAATGGATTTAAGGATGTATTTGATGAGATCAAAGGGTTACCGCCGCATAGAGAGATCGAGTTTCGTATCGATTTAGTTGAAGGAGCCAGACCTGTTGTGAAGCCTCTTAGGCGGATGGCGCTTAGGGAACAGCAGGAGTTGAAGGTGCAGGTTGATGATCTTTTACGGAAAGGATTCATTTGGCGTAGTGTGTCCGAATGGGGTGCACCAGTTGTGTTTGTTACCAAAGCAGATGGATCGTTGAGGTTGAGTGTGGATTATCATGAGCTGAATAAAGTGACTAAGAAGAACAAGTATCCATTGCCGAGAATAGATGACTTGTTTGATCAGCTTCACGAAGCCAAGGTGTTTTCTCAGATGGATTTGGCAACGGGATTTCACCAGTTAAGAGTGGCAAAGGATAGTGTGTAGAAGACTGCTTTCAGGACACCATCCGGTTTCTTTGAGTGGCTGGTAATGCCGTTTGGATTGACCAATGCACCAGCATATTTTGTGGATCTTTTGAATAGAGTGTTCAGAGATCAGTTGAACAAGTTCTTACTAGTGTTCGTGGATGATATTTTGATTTATTCCAGAACTGAAGAAGAGCACAAGACGCACTTGCGTATTGTTTTGGAAATCTTACGGAAACATCAGCTGAATGCTAAGTTTTTTAAGTGTCACTTCTGGAAGAGTGAAGTGAGGTTCTTAGGCCATATTATCTCTGGAAATGGAATAGCGGTTGATCCCGCTAAGGTGGCAGCAATCCAGGATTGGGTTAGAACTAAGAATGCATCTGATGTGAGAAGTTTTCTTGGATTAGCAGGATACTATCGTCGATTTATCAAAGACTTTTCCAAGGTGGCTGCACCATTAACAGGATTGACGAAAAAGAACCAAGTATTCAGATGGGATGCTAAGTGTGAGCAAGCTTTCGGAATCCTGAAAGAGAGATTGACAAGTGCTCCTGTTTTGACTATTCCAAGTGGAAATGAAGAGATGGTGGTTTATACCGATGCATGTGGTACTGGGCTTGGAGCAGTGCTGATGCAGAAGGGTAAAGTTGTTGCGTATGCAAGTCGATAACTGAAGCCGCATGAAAGGAATTATCCGACTCTTGATTTGGAGTTGGCAGCGATTGTATTTGCTCTGAAGATGTGGAGACATTACCTATTGGGAGTTTGATTCGAGTTATTTACAGATCATAAGTCGTTGAAGTATCTTTTCTCCCAAAAGGACTTGAATTTTAGGCAGCAACGATGGCTAGAGTTTTTGGCATCATATGATTTTGGTATAGCCTATTCTTCGGGAAAGGGTAACGCAGTGGCAGATGCGTTAAGTCGAAGACACGTAGGATTGGGAGCCATGTTTTCATAATGGAAGAATCTCGAGTATTTAGCTGGATTTGACTTCAGGCCCAGATGTGAATTGGAACTTGAGATGTTGGAAAACTTATCTATAAGACCTACTCTTGTGGAAAGAATTGGTGAAAGCCAAAAGCGAGACGATAAGCTTGTCAAGATTATCCGTGATTTGGAATCTGGGTTGGACCCAGAGAAGGATAAAGGATTCGAGGTCGATCGAGAAGGTTGGCTTCGGAAGCAAGGACGACTAGTTGTTCCCAATATAGATGAATTGAGAAATGAAGTTCTGAAGGAAAGTCATCACTCGAAGTTGACAATTCATCCGGGTGGAAATAAGATGTATCGGGATATGAAGAGAACCTATTACTGGGAAGGTATGAAGAAGGATGTTGAAAATTTTATTTCCAAGTGCATGAACTGCCAGTTGGTAAAAGCTGAGCAAAAGAAGCCCAGTGGATTGCTTCATCCATTAGAAGTTCCTACATGGAAGTGGGAGCAAATATCGATGGATTTTATCGATGGGTTACCTAGAACCAGAGCGGGAAATGAAGGGATTTGGGTCATCGTAGATCGTTTGACTAATAGTGCAAGATTCATTCCTGTTCGATCAACCAGGACTGCATCAAAGTTGGCTGAGCTGTATGTTAAGTGGATAGTTCGATTCCATGGTATTCCGAAGAGTATAGTGAGCGATCAAGACCCATTGTTCACTAGTGGATTTTGGAAGAGCTTTCAAGAAGTTCTGGGAACCGAGTTGTGTTTGAGTACAGCTTATCATCCCCAAACAGATGGTTAGACTGAGAGAGTCAACCGAGTTTTGGAAGATCTCCTCAGAGCATGCGTTTTAGATTTCGGAGGATCATGGGAAGATCACCTTCATTTGGTGGAATTTTCGTATAATAACAGTTACCAGTCAAGCATTGGTATGGCACCGTATGAGGCATTGTATGGAAGACCGTGTAACTCTCTGACATGTTGGTTAGAAACAGGAGAAAAGCTAATACTTGGGCCAGAAATGATTCGACAGACTTCGGATTGCATAGAGATCATTCGGCAACGAATGAAGGCGGCCCAAGACCGACAGAAAAGTTATGCCGATAAGCGTCGTAAGGATTTGGAATTCGACGTAGGTGATATGGTTTTTGTGAAGATTTCTCCACTAAAGAATGTTATTCGATTCGGGAAGAAAGGAAAATTGACTCCGAGATTTGTTGGACCATTCCCGATCATGGAGCGAATTGGAAAGCTCGCCTATAAATTGGAGTTACCAGAGAAGATGTCGGGTGTGCACAATGTTTTTCATGTATCGTATCTACGGAAGTATGTGCACGACTCGAATACAGTAGTTTCTGCAGATAGCTGTGAAGATTTTGAGATTGATCCAGTCGATAAGAGACCTCGTAAGCTGCTTCGTGTTGTGGAAACTGACACGAAACAGCTTAGGAGGAAGGTAGTTAGGTTGCTCAAGATACAATGAAGTGATGATGTTAACGACTGTACATGGGAGGTGGAAGAGAGGATGAAGGCAGCTCATCCTGAACTCTTCGAGGTATGACCATAAGGTGTCGTGTCATCTCACGACATTGTAACTTGTTCTAGTTTTAGAATTCTGCATGCTAGGCTAGTAATTGGACGCATGGTTTGTTGATTGCTATGGATGGTAGGCATGCAGAATAGTTTTTGATTGCTCTTGTTTATTTGGAATTTCGGGGGCGAAATTCCTAAGGGGGAGAGAATGTAACGACCCGTATATTTACATATCGAAAGATTCGTAAAAGCTGTTGTCTTTAGGACGTTAGTGTTGTCGATTCGTTCAGAGTTAGATCGTCCATAAGTTAGACCGTTCAGAGTTTAAGATGACTTGATCTTAAGTCGCGTAGAAGTTAGGTCGTCTGGAGGTTAAGCTGTGTGGTAGCTTAGGTCGTGTGGAAGATTAATTCATGGAGCGACCTAAAGAAGTTTGCGACCTAAGGAAGTTGACGACTTAAGGAGATAGCGACTTAATAAGATTAGCGGCTTAGGCAAGCGACTTAGGGATATAGCGACATAAGGAGAATGAGCAACCTAATCGGGTTAACGACCTAGGGAGTTTGGGTCGTTCGAGTGACTTAAGGAGTTGTTGTAGTTAGGTCGTGAGCGACCTATGGGGTGCTGTGCTTAGTTAGATCGCGAGCGACCTAAGTTTAGCAGTTATGAGTAGTTAAGTTGTCCAGACGACTTAGGTGTTAGGTCGAGAGACCCTGTGTTTAGTTAGGTCGCGACCTTGGATGAGTCGCTAAGTCGCGAGGGTGTTGAGTCGTTAAGTCGCAAGGACGTTAAGTCGTCGAGTTAAGTTAAGTCGTTAGGTCGCGTGTGTGTTAGGTCGTGACTTATGTTAAGTCGTTAGGTCGGCATTGTTGCTAAGCCTCTTATGTGTGTTAGGTCGTAGGTCGCGCGTATGTGTTAAGTCGCGCAAGTGTTAGGTCGGGGATCTGCTAGGTCGTGGGTCATGAGAGTTAAGTCGTGGACGACTTAAGGGGCGAACGACTTAACGGTTTCCAGCCTCTAAATACGGGGTTTTTCTTCACTTTTTGGGATCCGAATTTTGAAGCAACGAAGTCCTGCCATTTTGAGAGCTTGAGTGCTGCACTTCTTCACTTCTTTTCTTCACTCTAATCTTGTGATTCCTTCCATTCAAATCGAAGATCCAAGAGCTAAAGTTGAAGATCTACATCCATCGAAGAGAGATTTCATCGTTTGAAGCGGAATTTTGGAGAATCGAGTTAGATCCTTCGCTGTCCAGATCTGAAGTGTGTTGCTTTTGAAGTGTTTAGGTGTTTTGGTGAGTGGTTGTTATCTCTCACACGGATCCAAATGAGTATATCGGATTGGTGGCTTGATTTTGTGTTAAAATAGTGATTTCCATGCATTTTCTTAAACTTAAGTATAGATCCATTGTTCATGATGATTTGACATCCATTTTACTACATGTTAATCTATGCAAGTTCATTCATCAAGTTGTAGAGATATTGCTCATGTTTCATGCTTGTTAGATTTGGACTCTTTATTTACAAAATTGCCATTTTAGCTATAATTGCCGTTAGATCTTGTTTGCATGATTGATTACTTGGATTAAAGATTGATTTAATTGATTGTTATAAATTAGTTGATTAGATGTTGGATTTAGACAAGATGGTCGAAGATGATTCAAAAGCTAAGGGAAAGGCTCTTGAATAAGAAAAGCTGCTCGTGGCATATGACGCGGATGATAAAGCTCATATGGATAGATTTGATGATGATGTTGAGATGAGGCTTTGCTATGATGAGATGAAGCGAGGCATGATGTGAGGTAGCCTTGGTTAAGTCCAGACGGGATCATTCCAAGCATGTTGATGACTCGGTGAAATTGTTCGAGTTTGAGGATAATGGTTGGCTCGAGAGGCGCTTGAGCTAGTATGAGAATAGTCGTCGAGGAGGATGACTAGAAGGCTGAGATTTCATCGTTGTTGAAGGTTCTAGCAGGCTAAAAGCAAGAGTATGCTGGGCAGATTCGATAGTCCCAAAAGACTACAGTTGGTGGTCGAGTACTCTGGGCAGATTCGATAGTCCTAGGCACGGGCTGCGACGACGTGCGGAGTTCTATCTAGAACCGGGGTTACCATTGGCCCTTGATGGATGGCTGAAAGAATGTGCCGGTCATTCAATTAACGGTGGTATCAAAGCAATGATAACAGTGATAGCTAGAGTCATGGATGTTTGGTTGTATCGTCATTCGGTCTCAAGAGCGATATTTTCTGGGTGCTTATCTGATCTTGGTTTAGGCCTTGGGGGTTTGTACTTGGAAAATATCGACCTTGACTCGAGTGATAATTGATTTACTTTAGATGTTTGCTTTACTATGTTTACTTCTGCTCAGTGTGTCTGGGGGCTATCACTGTAGAAAGAGGTGGAGTGGGAGGGTTGGGTTCCTATTCCTTTTACCTTTATGCCCTTTTGGTATGTTGTTAGTTAATTTACCGCTCACTATGACTGTTGTCTGACTCAAGGTTTTATGTTCAACTCTTATTACCTTGGGTTGTTCATCCATTTTGGGATGGGCAGACTAAGTAGCAGGTGACAGGTGCTGTTCTTAATTACCGACGATGCTGATGACGAAGACGAGCTGGAGGCTTGCATATTATTTTCTTACTATATGTACTGGATGTTCCGCTGCTTGTATATGCTCTGAGTGATATGTAGTGAGGCTGTATGTATTGACTATTCAGATTTTTTTGTATCAAACTACTATGAGGCTTATTTGATGCTATTCTGTTCTGTGTAGCTTCACTATGTATATTTTTCTCTATTGTATTTTATACATGCGCTGTGAGTAATACGATAGATTCTGCTGTTTTAACTTACCTTGGTGATCGTCCATGGCTGCCTGGTGTTAACGGTAAAAAGTGAACGCTAACACCCAGTGTGTGTAATAGAATCGTGAAAGCACCACCCGTTGGTACGGGAACAGAATATGAGCTGAGAATAGCAGAAAAGCAGTAAATGAACAACAGATTTATAGTGGTTCGGCCCGTAATTGAGCTTACATCCACTTTATAGTCTTTTATTGCTGATTTGATTACAACTCAATACAATATCCCTCTAAATACAATACAATTTGATCATGAAATCATTCTTGACTACTAGCTCGATCTTTAATGATGAAACTCGACGAATCCGCGTTGGATGTTAGGAGCTCTTCTCGAAGATCGTTGTAGTGTCTCGAATGCTTGGAGATCTTTGATTGCTGAATGAGAGGAGGCTTCGACAGCGTAACGGCGCTTGGAGAAATGAATGGCCCCCCAGTCCCCTTGATGTTGGAAGTGGTGGGGTATTTATAGGAGCTGATTTGAATTCAGAAAATTCGCCTAAGTCTTAGGTCGCGTACGACCTTAGTTAAGTCGTAGGTCGCGAGCGACCTAAGCTAGGTCGCAGTTTCCTCGCGGCTTGAGTTATAAGTGCGGTCTTAGGTCGGGGACGACCTTAATTGGGTCTTAGGTCGCAAGCGACCTAAGATAAGTTATGGACTTCAAATTGCTCTAGGTCGTAACACTGCTAAACCATGAAACCTTTAGGTCGTGACATTCCTGTAGCTTAGGTCGCAAACCTTTCCAAGTCCTTAGGTCGCTAGCTACCTTAGGTCGCAAACTGCTTAGGTCGCGAACTCTTAGGTCGCGAACTCTTCTGTAGTTAGGTCGCTGACTCCCTTAGTAGTTAGGTCGCTGACTCCCTTAGGTCGCAAAGCCTCTTAGGTCGCGGACTTCTTTAGGTCGCGAACTTCTTATGCTGTTAGGTCGCGAACTTCTTATGCCGTTAGGTCGCGAACTTCTTATGCTGTTAGGTCGCGAGATCCTCCTAGATCTTAGGTCGCAAGGCCTTTCCATCCTTAGGTCGCTGAAGACCTCTTAAGTCCTTAGGTCGCAATGCTTTCTTATAGTTAGGTCGTAGACTCCTCTAGGTCGCAGCAATGCTAAGTCGCGAAGTTCCCTTCAGCAGTTAGGTCGCGACATTCTTTAGGAGTTAGGTCGCAAGCTTCATTGACTCGTTCAAGATTTTAGGTCGCTTCTTAATAGGAGTTAACATTTGCCCCTCGAAGTACGGGCCGAAGTCATAGGTCGCGTGCTTCGACTTAACTCCGCTAGGTCGCGAGCGACCTAAAACACTAACTTGCTTGTCTATTCATCTTCCTTTCTTGGTTTCATATAAACCGGTTAGGTCGCTTCTTCCTCCCTACTCTACTACTTCGATCCCTTGCTGCCATTGACGAATTTTTCGAGTTTTCAAAGGCGAATTCAACCTATTCCAGTCATCGATTCTTCCTTTTCATTACATCCCGTAAGTGAGTTTGACATCCATCCTATCATAATCATCGTTTAATCTTGAATCCCTGCTTTTTCGACCTTAGCCCCATTCTATGAGTTGTGCACCGTTTCAAGTGGCTGTCGTGGTTGACTCTCGATAGTTGCTTTGGCTGATTCATGAGGGCATAGTAATGTGTTGGATCTGCGATGGATTAGGGATGTGTTGATTCGCTCTTGGTATCTTTCGATGAATTGAAGGGGTGAGGAAGGCGATGGGTTTATAGGTGTAATTGATAACGGGTTATAGGGTTTGGTGGTTTGTGGCGTGGAGAGGAAGTTAGCAGTAAGGGTTTTAGGTGACTTAAGACCATTTGCGACCTAAGGAAGACTGGAACCTGTGTTAGGTCGCTGAACGACCTAACTTTCCCGTGACATAAGCTTTAAATTGCAGCCGAGTTAGGACTTGATCAAATCTGCACTACTTTTAACCCTTCAGTTGCACTGTACGACCTAAAGGTGCTTCGACCAAGAATAGGTCGCCGAACGACTTAGAACTTAAACAATTCTGCATAGCCCTGAATGCTTTTATTTGCACTGCACGACTTAAAATCACTCCAACTTATGTTAGGTCGTGAACGACCTGGGACTTAGAAATTTAGGCAGAATTTGACTGATTTTTTGAATTGTTTTAGACTTTGTTGCACTTCTTTTCAGATTGCCTTAACTTTAATGCTGATAACCTGTTTAGAAGCAATATTCACAGAAAAAAAATGGGACGAATATACTGCCATTGATCGCCCACACCAAATGACAGATTAGTTGACAAAGAATATCAAACTTAAATGAACTTCGCAAATGAAATGTTGTGCACTAACAAATCTAAGTGAAGTATTAAAGCAAAATTGAAACGATCAACTAAAGCTGATTTATTTGCATCAACACAACACTGTTCTTGGACTTAAGATATCAAGCCCCGAAACTTTATAATCGACAAGTATCAATTAATTTAGTTTCATTTATATTTGCTTGTTATTGCGTTAGTTTTGCACAACACTTCACTCTTTTTTAGGAAACGTGCACCTTAATATTTGATCGTCCAGTTCCTTGTGTAGAATGGCATCCCAACAGGAAGACTTGGAAATAGCTGGAGAAGCTTTTCCAATTGCTACTCCACTGAATAACCCTCCGGAACGGACTTCTACTACCCTAAGCCACAAGGTCTTCAGACAATTGTGCATCCAGTTCGGCATTACCGAAGCAGATGCTTTACTTCCTGGGCCAAGCGACACTGCTGACAGGCCGCCTCTCGGCTTTGTTGCCGTGAATCGTCAGATGTGCTTGAGTGGAGCTATTCCACCCTTTAATGATTGTCTTCGAGAACTTCTCCTTCGGCTATCTATCTCCCCTTTTCAACTGCACCCTAATGGATACTCCATCCTGCTGGGACTGTGTGTGCTTTTCAGGAGAACGTTGGGCCGTTTTCCCAGTTTTGCCGAAATTCGCTTCTCGTGCACATTTGTAAAGAACAAAGATCATCCCTCTATTACACTTGTGAGAAGTGCCAGGAACCGCAAACTAATTCTGGACTTGTCTGAAAGTGCCCACGGATTTTTGACTCAATTCTTTTATGTCCGCTGCCCTCCGGGATTCTACGCCATTTGGAGAGTGGGAAGTACGATTATCTATCTTTCCGATTTGTTCTCAAAACTTTTCAGAATTCGAACTGTCAAATGCTTAACTCCATTCTTTCTTTTTTGCAGCACTTCCTCCCCCTCTTCGAGATGCCAGTCACAAGGTGACTTTTGAGAGGCTTATGGCCGTGCCAGTCGAGGAGAGAAGTGTTCAATTTTTATTGAGAGATGAGTTCCTCCACGAATTTGGACTCTTACATCCTTCCCGTTCCGCTCAGCCACATGAAGTCCCTGATTCTCCTGCTGAGGAGTCGGATGCCCCTGTTCCTGCTGAAGAACCTTTACTGCAAGAACTTACCGCTGAGACTTCATTGGTAAAGTGTTCTACTCATCCCGGCATTGCTGGGACGTCCAGTAAGTTAGCACTTGCCCCGGTTGTTGAAGAGGAGGAAAATCTTCATACTGTTGAAAAGACGGCTGAGATGGAAATTGAGAAAGATAATTCTCCCATGCACCGTGACGATGATACTTTCGATAGTCTGAGCGACATCATGATAACCTCTCAGGAGCTCTTTAAAGATGATGTTTCTAAAGTGGTTCCTCCTGTTATCGAAGCAACTTCTTCTTTGCAACAATCCACAACACCTTCTACACAACTTATTGCCATTTCTACACCCAAAAGTGGTTTGTAGTTTGACGCGCGTAGTTTACACTTCACACACACTTAGAATTTTGGTACTTATATGCACTTAGTTTCTTCAACTTGAGGATTTCTAAAACTGGTCTTTTTCTTCAATTTCAGGTTCTCTGATGGGGCGAAGCGGCTCTTACTTCAACAAATTTCAGCGCTACGGAAGCCGTGAAGCTTACGACTTTAGGAGTTATATCAGTGCCGTGAAAGAAACTGATGAGGAGAGAGCTGCTCGGAGGGCTCATGAGAGGCGAGCACATGAAGAGCGTCGCCGGAGAGAAGATGAGGAATACTACGGGAGAAGGGACGAGCAACATGACTCTTCTCGCAGAAGCGACGATCCTTATAAAAGGAAATCTTACGACGATAAGGGGAAGAGTCACACTTCTGATGATTCCAGTAAACGTGCCAGACTTGGTAAGAAAGATACATCTACCATCTTGGAAAAGACAACCGCTTTTGTTCCTCCTAAAACATCTTCCGGTTCTCCTGCCCTTAAGGAATCTGACATCCAGACCATCATTAATAGGCCACAGTACCAAGCTGGAGATGGTCCTCCCACACTCCAGAGCCGATTTCCGAATTGGTGTCTGAAAGGAGTGCGTTTTGATTTGGACTTGGTCCCCATTGATAAGCAAGCGATGCTGAAAAATGTCGATGCCGTAAGGCTCGACATCGAAAGAATGTCTGGGTGGCAGAAGCTGGTTGACGAACTTCAAAGGGTCAACCATCTGAACCTTGAAGCGATGATGACAATGGAAAATGATAAGTCTGAGTGGGACAAATGGCGTAAACAGCATGACTTGGAGATGAAAAGCATTGGCGATGGTTATGTGAAGCTTGAAGCCGAAGTTGAAAGACTTAAAAAAGAGCTTGCTACTTCTTCCACTTCTTATTCTCAGAAAGAAGAAATGCTTCAAAAACAAGTTCGAGACGCCCACGCTGCTCAGAGAGATACTGAAGTCAAACTTGAAGCAGAACAACATGTTACTAGAAAATATCGTGATGACGCTGCTCAACTTCTGGAGAAACTCAGCTCTCGAGACTTAGAAATTGCTAGGCTACAATCCCAGTTACTGAAGGCTGAAAGAGAACGTGATGAAGTTCTCTCTGGTAAAGCTGCAGCCGAAGAATCCCAAAAGGCGACCCTAGCCACCGTTGACGCGACCCTGTTCGACTTCTATATGCATTGTGTCCTGGGGCGTGGGAGCCTTTCATTTTTGGGACCAGAGTATGAAGTCACCCTAGCGGAGGTGTGGGAGGCAATCATTGACTTATTTGGTGGTGCCGGATACTCCGAAACAGATCTTCAAGCTACCTACTTAAGTGAGAGCGATCGCGATGCCCTTGCCAAAGGAAAAGAGCAGCTCGTCCGAGTGCGGGCCGAAGCGACGGGAGAGAAGCTTCCTGGGAAAGAAACACCCCCTATTGCTCCTGCTTATACTTCGACTTTAGCTCATGCGGATATTGCTGGCTCTAGTTCTCATTCCACGCCTCCCGCTAAGGTTGACACAGAAACTGCAACCACCCCTACAGAGGAAGAGGCAATGAAAGACTTCCAAGCTCGGGAATTTGAGATTGATCTCGCTAAACCGGCTTCTCCAGGTAACTTTGACAATTCACGGTTTTCTTTTTTCTCGGAGAATACTGATTTTGACATCTTTTATTATGCAGCAGACGCCCCAGAAACTGCCCCAACTCTTCCTTCTTCAGCTGCCGTTCCTCCTCCTTCTCAAGTTATACCTCTTCTGGCTTCCCAACCTGGTTCACAGGAAGAACCAATAGCGGCCCTTCAAGGTTTAGATGAACCATCTGCTTCCGAAGAACAGAAGGCAGAAGGTTTGGAAGATAGCGAGAAGACCCCGGAGCAGTCTTTTGATTATGAAACAAAGCTTTCTACATTTCTTGCCCCGGGGAGTGAGTCTTCTTCCAAGAAGAAGGGGAAGCGTGTGGTTTCAAAGAAAGGAAAGAAGAGTTCCTCTGCTGCTGGGGATGAGGCAGATATTGATCCGGCTGAGTCTCTTTCTCCTTCTTCTCCGATGCGGCCTACGAAGCTAATTACCAGGCCGGGTAAAAGCTCCAAGGGTGGGAAGAAGGAGAAATGAGTTTGATTTTGCATTTTCTGTTTTTTGTATTGACCGGGGATTGTGCGGATACCGGTCTCCGCTTCTTTTTGTAACCTGTACAATGTAAAAATTTCTCATAGTGTTGAAATAAAATAGATATTTTTCTTGTACAAATCCTTGTGTATGTAGGAATACATCTGCTTTTCATTTGAATTGTAGAGTAAACGATTCTTTTCGCTTGTACAAATTTTTTGTCCGTGTTTCAAGAACGCACTTACTCCACATCTTTATTACGTGATATTGCAATGAACTTGTGGTATGTTGCTTGTATATTACTTTTATTAATTTAACTGAATTGTATAATGTTGCCCCCGTACCACAAGTATATTGTAATATTTCTTGATTTCACAAGACCGATACTCTTATTTTAGAGAATAACTTTCCACTTTTTTTTTCAAGGAAGAATTATTCTGCTTTTAATAGAGTATATCTTGTCTTTGGAGAAATCTTTATTTTCTTTTTCTTCCTGAAGAACACTTCGACTTCTGGGGATGATCACTTTTATTTGTTTGAAAGTGAATTTTCCTGCACAGTGAAATGAACTTCTGAAGAAGGTTTTGATTTTTGTGCCCCAGTAAAGGGTTTATTTTTGGTACTTCAAGCAAGGTGAAGTATGCCTCTGAAGAGGTCTTTTGGTCTCCGAAGAGAAGCGATTTTGGTCTCCGAAGAGAAGCAGTTTTGGTCTCCGAAGAGAAGCAGTTTTGGTCTCCGAAGAGAAGCAGTTTTGGTCTCCGAAGAGAAGCAGTTTTGGTCTCCGAAGAGAAGCAGTTTTGGCATTTCATCTCTGGTGAAGTGGGTCTCCGAAGAGAAGCATTTTGCACTTCTACACGGGTGAAATGTGCCTCCGAAAAGGGCTTTTTAGCATTTCATCACTGGTGAAGTGGGTCTCCGAAGAGAAGCATTTTGCACTTCTACACGGGTGAAATGTGCCTCCGAAAAGGGCTTGTGCCTCCGAAGAGGGCTTGTGCCTCTGAAGAGGGCTTGTGCCTCCGAAGAGGGCTTGTGATTGCCTGGAAGTTACTTTCTCATGGTCGGAGGGGTCCACGGGACAAGCGTAAGTCGTTCAATTGGATGTTTGTTTGTACAAACGATCGCAATCGATTAACAAGGTGCCCCTTTTTGGTAGTCCCATCGATCTTTTTGATTGAGGAAAGCTCTCCATTTATTGGCGTGCCTTGTTAGAGGGCTTTGTTGATCCTTGGGAAGGAGCATCAGTTGGTTGGTGTGCCAGGAAGGTTGCGTCTTAGGGGCAAGTAGATCCATGGGATGGACACAAGCTGCCTGATCGGATGCATCACAATCAGCCAGCGAGGGTCTTATTCCTTCTGCTTGGGAAGTTATCCTTTTAGTGGATCTACCTGCTTTCCTGTTGAGAGGCATACCTTCCTTTGGCTGCTTCCATGTTTGCCTGCTCATGTTGTATCATCATCCACCAATCTGCGATCCTTTATCATCGTTTTCCAAGCGCATTTTTCTTTCTCTTGCAAGTAAATTGCTTTATTCGAAGAAGTAGACTTCACTGTTGAATGACTCCACAGAGTAAACGCAAGTTATTTGGTTGGATGCCTTTTTTACATCAGCGATCACAACCAGTTAACGAGGGCTTGACCTAGTGGAGCCGTCAACTTTTTATGTGAAGTTCCTCTTGTATGGGATTCGAGTTTGAAATTTTTGTTGCTTGAAATCTGCTAAATGATTTGCAAGGCTCGCTTAGCTTTGCGATGGGTGAGCTTTGCTTTAATGACCTGCAGTATTAGATCGATATTTTAGCAATACATTTAGAGTGTTTACACATCGAAATATAACAGGCATTTTATAACAGAAAACACAATGCGTAGTTTTTTTTTCATTATTGATTTACGCTGATTTCTCAGCGGTTTACAATGCAGAAGTTACACATCTATCATTATCTTTACAAATTCAAGCAATGCTGTTAAGTAAAAATGAATGCTAGTTATTGCTGTTCCAGAATCTCCAAGCTAGATTTCCATTTGTGCTTGATTCATAGCTTTTGGATTTTTCATGTCAGAGAAAGCGAGAGATGCTCCAGTCGCAGTTTTGTGAGTGATTAGTAGTCATCCCAACTTCTGCTTGCTGGGTTTGGTCCCCCTGTGATAGCATTAATGACAAGCTTTTCTGAATCTTGCACTGCAGTGTTGCTGAGAGAATCGGATTGATGGGTAGGACGTTGTTGATCCCGAGCGGATGGGGTTGGATCGACTCCGGTTCTTTTAACGTATTGTTGGAGTTTACCCTGCTCTAGCAATTCTTCAATCACCTTCTTTAATTCGCGACACTGGTCAGTGTCATGGCCAGGTTGATTGTGAAATTGGCAGAACTTTCCGTTACGCTTTGCCCCTCTCGTCATCTCAGGCGGCTTAGGGTACCTGACAGCGTCCTTTGTTGCAAAAAAGATATTTCTTGGTGTATCAGTTAAAGGAGTAAAGTCCGAAGGATTAAAGCGGCGAGGTTTCTTTTCATTTCCCTGGCTTTTTCCTCCTTCATTCTCCCTTTTCTGACTTTCAGATTCTCTTTTCTTAGGTGCGACATTGTCATTGTTAGTCTGGGCGGTAACCACTTTCGATGTTGCAGAAAGGCTTTCAAGGCGAATGAACTCATCGGCCTTTTTATAAAATTTATCAAGTGAGTTTGGTTCTTTCATCTTTAACCATATCCCAAATTCACTCGATTTATCAATGTCTCTCATCAAATAAGTCAGGATCATGCGTGGTTCCGCATTTTCTACCTCGGCCAAAGCTATATTGAAACGACTCAAGAAAGATTTGATTGATTCTCCGGGCGCTTGTTCAAGGTTGGACAATGACATTATATCCTTAGCTTTTGAAGCATACAATCTGAACTGTTCTTTAAACTTTTGCGTTAAGTCGGAGAATTTATCTACAGACCGAACTGGAAGCTTTGTGAACCAAAGTAAAGCCACACCTTCTAGGTATACCGGAAAGTATCGGCACTTGATCTCGTCTGATGCTCTTGCACCAGTCATATGCCAATCGTACTTGTAGAGGAAATGATTAGGGTCACTGGTTCCCCTATAGGTTTGGATAGTAGGAGGTGCAAATTTCCTTGGAAACTCCGCTCTTAGGATCCTTTCAGTAAACGGAGTTCTGCTTGGCGCAAAACCCCAGTCAGCCTCATCCTCTTCCCTTTGCATGCTTTCTTTCATGATGCGGCCAACCATTTCAGACAGGTACTCTTTATTGTTCAAAGACACCTCCGGGCAAGCACCAGTTCTTCCCTCGGAAGTTTGCCCGGGCATATGTTCATGACAAGTTGGTTGCGGCCTAGAACCATCAGCTTGGAAAGGTGGCGTTTCAGGAAGGGTGGTTTGATGGTTTTCTGGCTGACGATTTGCCCCAAGTAAGGCAGTTATTCTATCCATCATCAAAGCGTTTTGAGTCTCAATTTGCTGGTATAATCCAGAAACTGCGTCATCCAATTCAGCCCTGGTGACCCCAACGGTTGGAGTTGCTTGGTCTGTTATCGGAGAAGCGGAAGTTCCTTCGTGAGCGTTTCCGGATCTGATAGGTCTGCCTCTTCTTCCAGGAGCCATCATTTCAGATCTGGTTTTTAAAGAGAGGTTCTTTTTATGAATCTTTGCGAAGCAACGGTGGATGATCGCCTGAGTTGGGCTCTCAATGAAAGCACCAAAATGTTAACGGTAAAAAGTGAACGCTAACACCCAGTGTGTGTAATAGAATCGTGAAAGCACCACCCGTTGGTACGGGAACAGAATATGAGCTGAGAATAGCAGAAAAGCAGTAAATGAACAACAGATTTATAGTGGTTCGGCCCGTAATTGAGCTTACATCCACTTTATAGTCTTTTATTGCTGATTTGATTACAACTCAATACAATATCCCTCTAAATACAATACAATTTGATCATGAAATCATTCTTGACTACTAGCTCGATCTTTAATGATGAAACTCGACGAATCCGCGTTGGATGTTAGGAGCTCTTCTCGAAGATCGTTGTAGTGTCTCGAATGCTTGGAGATCTTTGATTGCTGAATGAGAGGAGGCTTCGACAGCGTAACGGCGCTTGGAGAAATGAATGGCCCCCCAGTCCCCTTGATGTTGGAAGTGGTGGGGTATTTATAGGAGCTGATTTGAATTCAGAAAATTCGCCTAAGTCTTAGGTCGCGTACGACCTTAGTTAAGTCGTAGGTCGCGAGCGACCTAAGCTAGGTCGCAGTTTCCTCGCGGCTTGAGTTATAAGTGCGGTCTTAGGTCGGGGACGACCTTAATTGGGTCTTAGGTCGCAAGCGACCTAAGATAAGTTATGGACTTCAAATTGCTCTAGGTCGTAACACTGCTAAACCATGAAACCTTTAGGTCGTGACATTCCTGTAGCTTAGGTCGCAAACCTTTCCAAGTCCTTAGGTCGCTAGCTACCTTAGGTCGCAAACTGCTTAGGTCGCGAACTCTTAGGTCGCGAACTCTTCTGTAGTTAGGTCGCTGACTCCCTTAGTAGTTAGGTCGCTGACTCCCTTAGGTCGCAAAGCCTCTTAGGTCGCGGACTTCTTTAGGTCGCGAACTTCTTATGCTGTTAGGTCGCGAACTTCTTATGCCGTTAGGTCGCGAACTTCTTATGCTGTTAGGTCGCGAGATCCTCCTAGATCTTAGGTCGCAAGGCCTTTCCATCCTTAGGTCGCTGAAGACCTCTTAAGTCCTTAGGTCGCAATGCTTTCTTATAGTTAGGTCGTAGACTCCTCTAGGTCGCAGCAATGCTAAGTCGCGAAGTTCCCTTCAGCAGTTAGGTCGCGACATTCTTTAGGAGTTAGGTCGCAAGCTTCATTGACTCGTTCAAGATTTTAGGTCGCTTCTTAATAGGAGTTAACACCTGGCACACTTTTCAGCGCACTATTTCTACGTTTAGTGCAGGGGTCATGGGCGGTCGTCACAGTAAAGGTTTTGTAAATAAGATTATAAAGTTTTGTAAGTTGTTTATTTAGAGTAAAATATATCAAATGTTAGATTCCTTACTTAACCCCTTTTCGAGGACGAAAAGTTTTGAGTGGGGAAGATTGTAACGACCCGAAATTTTTAACTATTTTAAATTATTAAATTTAATATGATTATTGAACAAAAATGGTTAGACTAAAAATTTAATGATTTATTAATGTAATTTATTTAATATGAACTTGAAAAAAAAATTGAAATAACAATTTCTATAGGATTTAAGGAAATAATTTGTATGAGACTGAAGTTTAAATATTTAACGTGTTATAATCAATTGCAATAATTGAATAATAAATGTTGAATTACTGTAAAATGGAAGTAGTTGTTTTATTATTTGAATTAGTTTTAAAAGTTAAATTTTATAAGTTAAATAACTTATATTTCAATTATAGTGATTTATTGGATAATTAAATTGTTTAAATTTAATATTAAAAATTATTTAAATAATCGAATCCTGAATTTATTATGAATGAAAATGATGTCGAAAGTTGATTTATATTTTATTTAAACAAGAATGAAGATTGTTAACTTTTAAAATTAAATTTAAAGTGAATAAATTTATTTTGGAAATTACTCATTTTAATTACGTGTAAAAATTGTCTTTTTGGGCACTGTCTCGGATTTCGAAGAAACTAGTTCCATCGGATCCGTAATAGTGAATTATTATAGGATTTCAAGTTTCATAGCGGTTGGATTTATCGATTAGTCGTGCGAGCTTGAAACATGTAGAATTTATTTTTAGAACTTTAATTAAAATAATTTGGTTCTGAAAAGCAAACTTCTGAATATGATGGAATTGGCTCCCGATATATGTTCCATTATGTTCGAAATAGGGGTATAACATATAGAACGCTAGGCAGCATGCTTCGTTTGGAATTTGAAATTTTTGCGGATAAATTGGGTCGGAAATTTATATAAAAGGCCACGTTATATTCTCATTTTCGCCAAAACCTAACCCTAAATCATCGGCCTTTCCATTTTACATTTAATGGCCGAAATTTCGAAAAAATTTCCCCTCGTTTTCTCTCAATCTGCTCATCAAAATCGAACGACTCCGATGGTGAGCTCGGATCTGGTGCGGTGGCCCCATAGTGGCGCACGTCTCGAGGGTTTGGTCGTGATTGTTGCATTTCACGTCAGCCTGGATATCGAACGAGAGGATGAAGGATTAGGGTATGGCTTAGATTTAGTTAATTATGTTAGTTATGCTAATTTTATTTTAATTATTCGTTACGCTAATTATTGAATAAATTTTTCATGCGAGGTCTGTTTCGAACGAAACAAGTCGCGTTGCGATCGTATCGATGAAGGCTACGGTATGGAATTGTATTGGAATTTATTTGAAGCAGAAAAATTTTCAACTTCAAATGATGGTGAGTGATTAAACTCACTCACGAAATATTAAATTATTCTGATGTTAGTTAAATTTAAATCATGAAGTGATTTATTTTTATTGACCGTTGTTTGGTAGTTGAACTGGCATTTAAATTGACATGGGAATTGAACTAATAGGAATTTAAATCGATGGTTAAATTTGGAATTGGAATTAAATTGCTAGATAAACACCTGATATTGATAACTAATTAATTGTTGTGATTTTTTGGCTGATTTTGATGTTGATTGTGATGGATGCTTATTGGTTGACATTCTGGATGATTGGATGTTTATTTATTTTATATATATCCTATTATCACCATGTATAATTAAGTAACAGAATATAAACTGTTATTTGAATTATTTCGAATAAATTAAGAAAAAAGTTGAAATGATATATACCTATGACACTGAGATTTGGATTAAATTGATATATAACCATCCCTGCAATCAAAAATTGAAATAACTGATCACTTGGCAATAGGATATAGAAAATTATATACGGACACCTAATTGGTTAAATTAAATGGTTTTAAATTCTTGAATTTGAATTTATTTAAATGATATTGTTTAAAGGAAAATTTGAATTTATGAGAATTGAATTAATTTTGAATTCGACTTTTGAAATGTTGAATTTAAAAATTGTAAAGGAAATTGTTTAAAGAATTAAATTTGAAATGTGAAGTTATAATCGACATAGACTTGAATTATGGAAATTGAATTGTTTTAAAGTTTTGAACTTTTACTTGGACTTCGAATTTATTTAAGTAAAAGTGATATAAATGGATATTTCTAATTTGGGCTTGGAATTGAATTGTTTTGAAGATTTGAAACTTAAATTGAACATTGAAGTTTAATTTGATTTATGTGATTTAAATCTACAAATTGAAATTGGACTTGAATTTATATAAATTGAAATGGTTTAAAATAAGAATTGAATTGAAATTTAAACCATTGAATCGAATCGTTGAATCGGATTTGAAGCTAAAAATGAACATTTCGAAATTGAAATTAATTCGACTTGAAATTGAAATCAAAGTTGATTTGAATTGAAATTGAAATTGAATTTAAATAGATATTGAGTCGATTTGAACCGAATTGAAATTGAAGATAATTTGAATTGAAAGATTTGGAATTGAATCAGTCGATATAAATTTGGACCTGGGTCCAAATTTGTTGAAATGAAAAGAAACAATTTGATTTGAAACTATTTTCAAAGTAAATTATTTTAATATAAACTATTTAAAAATCTATCTTTTTAAATATTCAAATTATTTTGATTTTTTTTCCAAACTATTTTACTATATAAACCATTTTCAATACTCAAACCATTTTATAACAAACTGTTTTAAACCTCTAAACTATTTAAACTATTTATAAAATTATTTTAAAAAAAATTCAATATTCAACTAATTTCTAAAAATTCAAACTGTACAAAGTTGGAATGTTTATATATTTAAATCGTCATGCGAATTTGGTTAAATTGAGGTTATAACCAAAGTTGAAATTTGAAACGATTTTGGAATTGAAATTGAGATATTGGAGTGAAAAATGATATCAAGTGAAATTGACATATTTTAAGTAAATATGATGATATTGAAATGAATGATATTTTGAAGTGAATATGATATTTGGTATCAAGTATGAATCGTTTTCGAAATTTAAAAGAACCAACCGGTGTGTAAAACGACGTTTGGTTGTATAAGAGACCGGGGCCTCTTATTAGCATACTTACTCTCTGTCAATATTGGAACCACTTAAACAACTATGTACACGAAGGAGACTCTAGAATGAATTGGTTGGATTTGGTGTACGTTTGTTGGATTTGAATAAAAGAACGATAATGGATAGCCTCGACACTTTGTGTCAATTTGAAATGACTAAAACAGGATGGCTTGACATAGCCAATGAGGGTAGCTATCTCTAGCGGACATCTGTTCCTTGATTTTCTTTTTGGACTTAGTCCATACTATTTACGTTTGATGTTGGTTTCGATTTGTGCACCTTGATTTGGGATGACCTCCTTTTGGCTCGATATGGGATGGATGGACGTGGTGGGCGGTCGTGGCTACGATGCATTACCACTAGCCCTGCGATCCGAACTGGTAGTATCCTATCTTGGGCATTGCCTCATGTGCCTTGTCATACTTTTATCCTTATACGAGACGACTACAAGTTTGGTTTAGTTTTGTCGTATCACGGCGAATTCCTATTCCGGACGTGCTTGTTAAATATGCTAGTATATGATTTTTGTTTGATGATAATAAACATATATATATATTCATTTAAATGTATTTGTTAATGTGCTATTTTATTTTCACATAATTAAATAAATATTTTCTGAATAAAATAAATAACACGGAATTTAAATTCAAACAAATATTTTATTCAAACAAATATTTTATTACAATTTTGAATAGTACAAATTTGAGCTCTCACTATATATACACAATTTCAATTACAATACAAATTCAATTATATCACAATTTTTAATTTACATCAGCACCTCACTACATATCACTCGTTCACTCGTAATTAATCTTCAACTCTATTCCGGATTGAATCCAGCATCTGAGTTATCTGCATAATAAACACTGACGCGGTAAACTTCAAAAAGAAATATTTGTTCAGTGTAAAATAAAATGTGTATTTTGAAAATATTATTTGCCTCGGTTATTTGGGTTGTTCGTCATCATTTAATTTTGAATTCATCATACACGAACAGCTTGTGACGTGCACAGTGTATCACTGTATAAGCCACAAGGCCGTGCACACCGATATACACTTGATAAAATTACAAGGACAAGTGAGCACAAGGTCAAACCCAATCAAAAGCCGGGTTCAACTCAAGTGAAATACAAATAAAGTCACGGCATGAGCACAAGGTCAAACCCGAGCTATAAGCTGGATTCAACTCAAGTGCAAATTCCAAAATCATCAATGAACTAACTACACAAACAGAGGCAACAACAATATGCAAGCATAACTACATGGTGCACCAGATATCAAATGAAGGCCAGAAAATCAAGGAGCAACATCATGAACCAGATCAAGTGAGACAAGAAGCTCAACAACTTCAATATTTACAAGTTGATATGCAGACAACAACATAAATATCTTCAGACTTCATATATACATATGTGTGCACATATATACATGCAATCAGACAAGACCAGCATTCAAAGTACACAAGACTCAAGTCTGCAACTCCACATGAAATTTTACAAGACCAGTCAACTTGAAAATAATATCAAAGGCAACAAAGATCAGATTAAAACAAAAGGATCGCAACAATGAGTAAATCAAAGTATACAAACTCATATGTACACATGACAGTAATGGCATATATGCAACTAGGCTAGTTTCAACATGCATCATATACATGAGGACCATAGCACCGATGAAACAAAAATCCCAAACAAATTAAGGCAAAGCTGAAAACACACATACATATATATATATGAACACACGCGTATGGATATATATGCAATGCATAGAAACTATCCAGTGCAGACTCGAAGAACAGAGACCAGAGCTCAATGCAATCGAGACACAGTGCAGACTCGAACGAACAATGACAAGAAGCTCAACCAACATTTCAGGAATGAAATAGTATGCACATAAACAAGTCTTGCAATAAAGATATCATGAACCAGTTCAAAATGCAAGCTAATAGTTCATTCTTCTCACAAGTTTAAGACACAGAGCAGACTCTAATATCAATGTCACCAGTGAAACAAAAGGAACACAATATCATATATGCATATGTACTCGAGGCAACCAGACAATATGCAAACAAAGTATGAAGTGACAACAGTACTACAGTCTCAACATAAAGTTCAACAGCAAAATGCATATGGTCAAGTAATAGACTACAAGTACACAAAACTTTACAATATCTATGCAATAGTACAGACAATCAGAGAAATTATAAATGCATATGAACTCATATGGACAGTGCAACCAAAGAATGTAACAGCAGAACACAAATGAAGCTGTAAATGAACAACTCAGAGAGTCAAGCACTTTTCAAAGTCAAATGCCAACAAGTTGCGGTGAAAAATTCAAGTGGCCGAGCATAAAAATTGAATAATCAGAACCGTGGTGGCCAAGGATTCGAACCAGTCAAATATCAAATGGTTGAAGTAAATTTCCAAAGCAATTCGAAGCCGTGATGAGTAAGCTATTGTAAGATATACGATTTGAACAAGTCAGAAACATCACAAGCATTCAAGCAAAATCGAACGGTAAAACAAATTATCAGACGAACGAAGATCAAGGGAATTAAACCATATTTAACTATTAACATCATCGGCAGATAAGGCATTCGAGTTCAAGTAAACAACAGAGAAGAATAAAACATTGAACTCGAATCAAAGTCGAGAATATTGAATAATCAGTAAAATGAAAAATCGCATACCATTTTAACAATCGACCTCGACTCAATTGACGGAGCCGTGAACGAATCAATAGAAGAAAGCATTCAAATCATCAGCTATCAATTCAATCGGCGGCTTCATCGACAAAGCCCTAATTTCAGAGCAAAGAGGAACGAACGAGCAAACTAGGCAGCCATTGTTCAAAGAAAAAGGATACAGGCCGAATAAAGGAAAAAGAAAAGGGGGATTCATTTTTAATTTGTTAATTGGGTCGTTCCTTTTATTATTTGGGCTTTAATATTTTAAATTAGGGATTTTTTAAGTTGTTTTTAATTTGTGTTTCTCTTTTAAACTATTGTAAAGTCTAGTCATGTGACTAGGGGACGAACTACGGTGGTGTAGTTCGAGTATTCGCAACTCGGTGGCTGAGTTGTGGCAGGGTTTTGAGCGTAGAGTTAGGTTAGTCGATAGCGGGTGTCGTGAGTTTACGTGTGTAAGCGTTTGACTACTTAATTTCTAGTAGAAACCTTAGGGACAGCACGTAGGTAGGGTTTTGCCGAAGCTGGGTAAATCTGTGTTGTTCTATTTCTGCATTATTATTCTGCTATATTTGTGTTGAAATTATTTTATACTTCCGCCTTAAATTTTTATAATTGATAGTATCACCATATTCACCTTCCCCCCCCCCCTCTAGGGTGAAATCGATCCTACAAGTGGTATCAGAGCTAGGAACAAAAGTCAATTTTTGTTTTAAAAAACTGAATTTTCAAAAATCAATTTTTGTTTTAAAAAATTTGAATTTTTAAAATGGCTTCTTTTAATAATGCTTTTGCTGAGGGTCAGTCCATAGTTAGACCACCAATGTTCAATGGTGAATACGCTTACTGGAAAAATAGAATGAAAATCTTTCTGAAAACCATTGATGCTTGGAATATTGTTGAGACAGCTTATAGGACCCCAACTATAATGGTAGATAATCAGGAAATTGATAAACCGATGGATAAACTACAGAGTACTAATGCTATTGCTATGAATTCTATTATCTGTTCATTAGATCAAATTGAATTTAATCGTGTCTCACATTATCTAACTACACAGGAAATCGGGCACACACTTGAAGTGACTCACGAAGGAACATCTCAAGTCAAGGAATCTCGCCTTGCCATGCTTAGTAGAGAATACGAGAACTTCACAATAGCCAAGGATGAAAATGTCAAAGAGATGTATGGACGACTTTCCAATATTGTTACAAATCAAAAGCTCTCGGAAAATCATACACAGAGTTGGAGATAGTCCGAAAAATCCTCAGAGTCCTTCCACGAAATTTTGAAGCCAAAGTCACTGCCATTCAAGAATCGAAGGATTTGAAACAAATCAAAGTTGAAGAACTCATCGAAAATCTCACCACTTATGAGCTAGAAATGAAATTCAAGGAAGAACGAGAAGGAGGTGATACTCGAAAGAAATCAATAGCTCTCAAAGGAACAACCGAAAGTGAAGATGACGACGATGATGATGGAGCAGCAGAATCGCAAATACGGAAATCCAGTTCTAAATCAACAATTAAAAAGCAGAGTAGTCAAAGTATTAGACAACCCAGAAGAATAGGAGATCATCGGTCATAAGTGCAACAAACCCAGCCAAACAAGTCCAATTGTCCTAGAAATCGACACGGCCAAGAAAAGAAATCGAAAAGAAGAAATTTTACAGCCATGTGGAATAAAAGTGATGATGATTATAAAAGCACTAGCAGTGAGAGTGAAAAAGCAGATATGTGCCTTCGAGGGACATAACTGATAGCGATGAAGACGAGCCAAGCGAGGTATCAAAACTTACTCACTTAGAATTACTTATATATTTCCACGAAGTAAATCGTTGTTTTGAACGACTTAGGGAGAAGTACGCTAAAATTGAATCACACAGAGATACTTTGATAGAATCAAATAAACAGCTTGATCAATAGTTAAAAACTATCAAAGCAAGAGCCCTAAGTGTGATAAGTGTCCAACATTCGAAGAAGAAATTAAAAAATCAGAAATTAAAATTAAATCACTTGAAAATGAAATTCTGATTTTGAAAGAGAGTGAAAATACTAGGAGAGAAAATTCTATTGAAAAGCGAACACAATTATTGAACGAAAATGAATCTCTCAAAACACAAGTCCAACAATTGTCTACAACTTTAGAAATTTCCAAAGGAGAAAGATCATTAAATATGTTATTAGGGAAACAAACTGTCAATTCTGTTAGACAAGGACTTGGGTATAATCACTTTGAACGTATTAAAAGCAAAATTAATCAAGTCAAATATGAGTGCACAATATGCGGAAAAACTGAACACAATCACAATATTTGTTGGTATAGACCCAAACAAGTGAAAACCATACTAAATTGGGTTCCAAAAGGCACAAATATAAAATCCCTCAAAGTCAAACAAATCTAGGTGCCGAAAGGAACATATATTAATAGTTTTGGGTCTCCACAAACTTATTTTTCAAAATGCCACTAACAACCATGGACCTATAAAAACAAATAGGTCACAAAAATCTTTTCTCGTGTAGGTGTGGTGGCAGGCTAAGGAACAACAACAGTGTTACCTGGATTCTGGCTGTTCTAGGCACACAACGGGCTACAAATCAAAGTTCCTTAGCCTAGTATAAAGGTGGCAGAATCACAATGGGCAACAACGAAAAATTATCGAAAAGGTAAAATAGGTAACGGTACATCTATCTTGAACGATATATTAAATGTGATAATCTGCACCATAATCTGAATTAAATCAGCCAGTTATGTGATAAAGAAATGAATGTTGATTTTGATTCTGATTTTTTCAAAATTGTTTGCCAATTATTCTTTTTATGCTGAGAACACCACATGTATCTCTAGAGACTTTGAATTAGTTCATATAGATGTGTTTGGAATAATGATGGTGTTGATGATAATACATTTAGTTATTTTACTGCTGACTCTATATTCACGGTTTTGTGGCACGGCCTCAATTCAAATTCAAAAGAATTTCATTTAAAAGCCGTTAAAAATTATTTTAAGATATTTTGTTGCAACATCATGGTCTGGTCTATAACATCCAACTAATGTTAATCTTGAGTGAAAGAAATTCAGATGCAGATTACACTGGTAATCTAGATGGTAGAAAAATTACTAGTGAAACGTGATTTCTGTTGAGACATTCATTAGTTGTATCGCATTTTTCAAAGAAAAATCTGCATATTTTTCCTTTCAAATAATTTTCAATTAGCAGACATTTTTTTTAAAACCCCTTCCAGAATATCATTTTTGTTGACCTTATTTCAGATTAGTCATTTTAGATAATTTGATTTTATAATTATTTTTGGATTTGATTTTAAATGACTACATTAACTAATCTGACTCCCTATTGATTATCAAAATGATAAATAGTGATTGAAAAAGTGATGAGTGTTGATATTGATCATATATTATAACTTGAGACAGTATCTTTAGTAAATTTCTTTAAAAATTTAAACAAGATTTATAATAACTTTTGATGGGTAAAAATTCCATGACTATCTTTATTTCTATCATATTTCTAATGACCATCACTCATCAAAATCCAATATAGTATGTCAATATGTGGTATTTTAAATGGGAAATCATTCATTTTTCATTTTATTATATTTTTAGTAATAAAAAACATCCAAAGTATTCACTCTCGTTTAAAAGTCCTCACGGTTATGCATGGGTGAATTACTTGGAATTTTTTATTATGTGCTTCCATGCTCATTTAAAAGTCCTCACAGTTATGCGTGTATGGAACGCATATCAAAATTGATTGATTAAATAGACAAGTTGATTCTAATCCTATTTAAAAGTCCTCACGGTTATGCGTGGTTAGAAGATACTTGAATTCATTTTTTTATAAAATTTGGAAATACTACTAATCTCATTTAAAAGTCCTAACGGTTATGCATAGTTAGTAGATATTCAAATTCCTGATATTAATATACCACAAATAGACACGACTATATGATTTTATCTGATGACATCATCCCTATCATTCTAAAGTGGAATATGCGCCTAACAGAGTATTTATGGTTTTTGTTTGATTTTTTATTGAAATTTAATATTTATACTCTATAACAACCCGCATATTTTACGATGGTATATTTAAATGTTTTATTTAAATATAGCGTCGTTAGTCGGATTTAAGTCCGAAATGTCACTTTTTGCAAACGGTCGAATTAGGACTCGGGACCACTTCCATTGAGTCCAAAATGGCATTTGCGATCTTTTTGAGTATAAGCATCGATATGTTTGGAGTGAGTAGAATTTTGCTATTTTCTATTTGGGCTTTTGGTTTCAGCCCACTAACCCAACTTATTACCCTAACTCATTAACTCTTCATTCATTCACTCATTTCATTTTCCTAACACTCAAGCTCAACTGAAAATGGGGGAAAAGAATGGGAAATAGAAATTCCAAGCCCTAGTTTCCTCTTGCAAACTCAAATTCTTGCTCCAAAGTCAAAGAAAAGCTTAGGTAAGCCTTCTTTTCACCTTCTCCATCTCAATCTCTCTCCAATTTCAGAAATTTCCTATAACCTAATTTAGGAAATACTTGTTTTGATCTTAGATTGGAGCTTGTAGAGTAGAAGTGAAGAGTGGTTGATCTTTTCTTTGCGTTTGAGCTCCTCATCATTGTTTTTGAGTTAAAAGGTGAGTTTTTGAACTCACATCTACGTCTATAACTTTCGTTGTTGTTAGGTATGAATTCCTAACCTCTATTCATGTTCATTTGCTTTTGATTTGGATTGATATGGTGAATTCTCCAAATTTTGGTGTTTTGGAGACAAAAATCTTTAAAGATCCTATTGTGGATATTTGGACATGTTGTTTGGGGTGTATCGAAGAGCCTATAAGACTGGGTTGTCGCTTGACGTAATTCCCTTGTATTCGTTGCTCGTCCGATAGCTTCCCATTCGTTTTGACCATCAAGGCGTAGGCAAATTGTTGCCCAGACCAGGTCTTCAGACGTCTGAAATGCAAGTTCAAACGTCTGGTTTTAAACCTGGAACACAAAAATATACAGCAGAAATTTATAAAAATGGCAGAAAACAAAGTCAGACGTCTGAATCAACCTCTCAAACGTCTGAAACATTGTGTGATACGTCTGATACCACTTCTCAAACGTCTGATGCAACATGTCAGACGTCTGAAGCCACTCTCCAAACGTCTGGAAGGTTTATGAATTTCCAGTGAATAAATCCAGATGTCTGGATTTTAAATCAGACATATGGAACTGCCTATTTGCCTATTTTTGAGTGAATTTCCATTTTTATTGATTCTTGTCGATCCAATTAGTTGTTATCGCATTTCTGACTTTGATGATTCCTTTTCAGATTTCGTACATGGGTTTTTATGAAATGATCTCTTTAAATTGTATTAAAAGCTTGTTTCTCCAACTTATAATTTCTATTTAAAACACACACACAATTTTGCACTTCGAGCGAAAAGGGAGGAGAATTAAATGATTAAATAAAACGCATGCTATGAACATGTGGGTTTATCTTTCCAGTTAATTCCTAATCTATTCGTTTGACCGTTTTGACCTTTGGGTCTGGTTTACTGATGAGATGAGGTGAACTTTGTACTGCTTTGAGTGTGAAGTTGACTCACGGTTAGTAAACCGTTTAGTGCGAACGTGTGGTATGGGACTCACGTTAACATTTTTTGGGTTCCTTTCTGAGAGTTGTAACACATTCTGCCAGTTAGTGGTGTCCAGTACTGGGTCTATGGACCTTCGCCACTATGGTTTGTTGCCCTATAGTATCGAGTTGGTCATTCGTCACCGCTCGAGAGATATTTGGGTTTGTTGCCTTCGGGGTTTGTTGCCTTTGGGCTTGAGCCTTCGGGGTTTGTTGCCTTTGGGTATGTTGCCTTCGGGTATCGCTTTTGGAGTTGGTCCTTCGTCACCGCTCGAGTGATATTTGGGTTTGTTGCCTTCGGGTTTGTGGATTCTTGTTATACAGTACCGAGCTCGAGCATCTTTTGTTTTTTTGACAATTATATTTCCCTAGTGTATCGCCTTTCGGTGTAGGTCCTTTGAACCACATGATATATAGCGATTACCTTGTGGAAACTTGTGTTACCTTTATTGGTATTTGTTATTTGGCTTTTTAGCTTGTTTTGGGATATTCATATCCTTAGTTTAATTGAGTTGCCGATGATATGAGGCTTGTTATGATTCATCTCTTATTAGATGATTTGGTAATCTCTTTTGGAGATATTTGTGGTACTTTATGACCTTGTATGTTCATTATCATTTAGTTTATCTAACTGATTTGTTTAGCTAGACTGACCCGTGTATTTTATACTCGGGTCAGACTGAGATGTTTCAGGTTAGGTACATTGGACTTAGCCTATTTTCTTCCGCATGGACTATTCTGCTAGCTCCTTTTTGTTATAGCTTTTTGTGTAGTCCTTTTTGGCTGTAACTCTGATATGTATTCTTTTGACTCGCCTGTATATTGTGGTTTGCTTTACCACTTGACATGTATCATTTTATATACTATGTAATGTATCTGTATATGTGTATGTGATGATTTACTGTTCTGTGATGTGTATTACATTTGAGTTGTTATATTTTATTCTGATAGATCCTTCAGCCACCTATGGCTTTGTATTAAGTATTTATTGGATATGTCGATCCATTAGAGAAAGAAGAGAAAAAAATGTATGGCAATTGTCGGCGTATTCAATAGATAATTAAGACAAGGCTATAGATGGTCGCTCATATCCAGCTCTGTTCTCCGTATTAGCAGACGGTGTTACCTAGTAATACTCTTTGCTAATGTGGTCTCGGAGTGGGGCTTCATAGCTTGGCATCAGAGCTGAGTTTAGAACAAAATATGATAAACATAGAACAGAGACACATATTACGGTACATCAAAGTGTAGTATGAATGTTACAAATCTTTGAATCATCGTGCCTTTATTCTTTCTGTGCCTTTAGGGTAGATAGAATTTTAGGAATACGTCTAGGAATGAGTTTATTTCATAGTATTCCATATTTGAATTAATGATATACCTTGTGAATAATCTTTATCTTATCTTATCTTTCAGCTAATGGCCGGAAGAGGCAGAGGACGACGCTCGGATGCTGGGCAATCCAGCGGCTCGCATCCGGACGGCGTTTATATGTATGCCGATCAATTTTTGGAGTTATTTAGGAGCACTCAGCCTTCAGCTCCTGTTCATGCATCTCCTCCATGCAAGTCTGCCTTTGCACGCCTGTGCAGTGATTTTTCTCATCTTGGAGGAAAGCCATTCAAAGGCTCCGAGTCCGTTCTTGAGGTCCAAGCTTGGATTCGCACATGTGAGCGTATCTTCTCTCGCATGGATCTTTCTGACCACGATCGAGTTCTTGTAACTTCTAGCTTATTGCAAGAGAGTGCCCTTGATTGGTACGAGCTTCTTGTAGCCGAACTTGATGAGTCTGTTATTTCTTAGACTCAGTTTCGGGAACGATTCGAACACAAATTTGTTCCTGAATCGGAGATAGTTTTATTAGCCCGTCGCTTCCTTGAGTTGAAGCAAGGGAAGTCCTCCGTCTCTGAATATGTTGCATCATTCGAGGCCTTATCTAAGTATGGTCTAGAATTCATTAGCACCTCTTATAAGAAGAATATGAAGTTTGTCTCTGGTCTTAAGAAATATCTTAAGAAATCTTTAATGCTTCAGCTTAAACTTTCTTTTGAGGAGTTGGTTGACTCGGCACTTCATCTCGAAGCCATCGAGAAGGAGTGTGATAGTGGTGATGATATTGAGGTTCGCAAGAACCCCAATAAGAAGAAGTTTCCATTTCATAAGCGGGAATTTTTCCCTTCGAAGAAGAAAAAGCCTGTTGAATCTGGTTCTAACTCTCAATATGCTAGAACACCTTCCATTCGGAAGTGTTTCAATTGTGGTTCTCCTGATCATATGATTCGAGCTTGTACTAAGCCTCTCTTCTGCCGTTATTGCAAGAATGAAGGTCATCATGTTTCCTCCCGCCCTACTGTTCCTAATGCCAAGTCTGGGAAGCTTTATGTTGCTAAGGCTTCTGGAGGTTCTTCTCAGCCCAGAGGTATATCTCCATCTATTTTGGAAGGTTCTATTTTATTTCATGACCGTAGTATTCGAGTTCTTTTCGATACGGGTGCTTCGCATTCTTTCGTACTGAAGAAGCTCGTCGATGATTTGTCTTTGGATGTTTCTTGCATGATTACTTCGTTGAGGATTGCGACTCCTATTGGGGGATCCGCAACCCTTAGCATGCTTTGTGATGATGTTGAGATTGTTTTATGTGGCTTTTCTTTTCGTGCGAATCTGCACGTTATTTCCTATCTGGGATTTGATATGATTTTGGGTATGGACTGGCTAGTGAGATACGATGCCAGGATTATTTGTTCTGAAAGAATTTTATATCTTCGACACCCAGATTCGTCTACTCAGCTATCACTTGTTCTTCGGAATGTGGGTAATTCCGAAATGGCTTTATATTCTCTTGACTCATGAGATGATGATGATATATCTCGTATTCCTATTGTTTGTGACTTCTCTGATGTTTTTGAGCCGGTTTCGGGTTTGCCACCCAAGCGGATGATCGAGTTCCGCATTGATCTCATTCCAGGAACGCAGCCAGTTGGCCGTCCTCCCACGAGGATGTCTACAAAAGAAAATGAGGAACTCAAGAAGCAGCTTTTAGAGCTTGAGTCCAAACAGTTGCTTCAGTCCAGTTTTTCACCGTGGGGAGCCGCGGTTGTCTTCATGATGAATTCCAATGGAACTCTTAGGCTCTGCATCGATTATCGCAAGCTTAATGAGTTGACCATCAAGAATAGGTATCCATTGCCTAGGATCGATGATATGTTCGATCTATTGAGTGGCGCTAAGGTCTTCTCTCAGCTCGACCTTGCCACTGGTTTTCACCCGCTCCGAGTTGTGGAAGATAGCATACCTCTTACAGCTTTCCGCACTCGATATGGTTCTTTCGAGTGGCTCGTTATGCCGTCCGGTTTGACGAACGCCCCTGCTTTCTTTGTTGATCTTATGAATCGAGTATTCCGGGAATATCTGGATAAGTTCGTCCTTGTGTTCATTGACGACATTCTTGTTTATTCTAAGTCTGAAGCCGAGCATTCTAATCACTTGAGAATTGTCTTGAGTACTCTTTGTCACCATCAGCTTAAAGCCAAATTCTCCAAGTGCCATTTTTGGGAGAATAAGGTTAAGTTCTTAGGCCATGTTGTATCTTCCGACGGCATTTCTGTCGATCCCTCAAAGATCGAAGCTATCCAGAATTGGAAGAGGCCTGAGAATGTTCATGAGATTCGTAGTTTCCTTGGATTGGCGGGTTATTACCGTCGGTTCATTAAGGATTTTTCCCGTGTTGTGCTTCCTCCTGTGCAGTTAATGCCCCGCTATATCCCCGCTATAACTCTGATATATCTTATAGCGGATTCCTAATGCTACGATTTTTCCATATATCCCCAACATATAGCCTTTCCGCTTTAATCCCCACTATTTCCGATATATCCCGTTATTTCCGCTATATTCCGCTATTTCCGCTATATCTTCTATAAAAAATTGGATTGAAAAATGATATTTATACGCTATAAAAATTATGAAATTAATTAATTTCATTGAATTTTTGATATATGTTTAGAAATGATAATACACTAATATTCTACTAAATTAAATTAAGTTATATAACAGTTTTACGTTCATTTACAATACATTTGCACATATTTTTATTTAAAATTATTTTTGTATTAATTATAATTCAATTGAATGTTAATTTTTCACATAATTACTATCTATATATTTGTAAAAACAACAAGTATGGGATTTATATGCTATTTTAGAGTAATCCGATATATCCCGCTATATCTTCGCTACATCCCCGCTATGACTTTTTGCACCTCTACCGCATTGAATCCACCGAGCGCTTTAACTGCACAGGCTTCCTCTCACCAGCCTTACTCGGAAAGGCATTCGTTATATTTGGTCTGATAAGTGTGAAGCTTCCTTTCAGACATTAAAGGAACTTCTCACTAATGCTCTTATTCTTGTGGTTCCCGATGGGAATCATGATCTTGTTGTCTACACCGATGCTTGTGGTAGTGGTCTCAGTGCCGTGCTTATGCAGAAGGATCGGGTAGTTGCTTATGCTTCTAGGCAACTGCGTCCGAATGAAGTTCGCTATGCCACTCATGATCTTGAGTTAGCCGCCATTGTCTTCGCCTTGAAGATTTGGCGACACTATTTATTACGCGAGCGCTTCATTCTCTATACCGATCATAAATCCTTGAAGTATTTGTTCACTCAGAAGGAACTTAATATGAGGCAACAGCGTTGGGTCGAGTTTCTTGCCTCCTATGACTTTGATATCCAATATACCCCTGGTAAGGGTAATCGCATTGCTGATGCGCTTAGTCATAGACATTTGGCTGTCATTTCTATGATGCTTGTCGAATGGGATATTCTTGTGACTCTATCTTTTTGTGATATTAGTGATCAAGCTCCATCCTCTGATTCTCCGATAGTATTATTCAGTTTGGAAGCTCGACCCTCTCTATTTGATCGTATTGCCAAAGCTCAACGGCGTGATCCTGATCTTGTGCATCTTATTCAGCTTTGTGAGGCTGAATCCCGTGATGAGGCATTGCAGGATTTCAGCATTGATTTTCATAGGTGTCTTCGCAAGAAGAACCGTCTTGTTGTGCCTTCTGATTCTACACTTAGGCATGACATTCTTGATGACTGTCATCGTTCTAAGTATACCATTCATCCTGGCAGTAGTAAGATGTACGCCGATATGCATCGCCTTTATTATTGGGAAGGCATGAAGCGTGATGTGGCGAGTTATGTGAGTAATTGCATGACTTGTCAACGTATTAAAGCCGAACATCAGCGCCCTTCTGGTCTCCTTCACCCTCTAGAGATTCCATTATGGAAATGGGATCAGATTTCGATGGATTTCATTGATGGCCTACCTCGTACGAGATCGGGCCATTCTAGCATTTGGGTTATTGTTGATCGCCTCACCAAGTCAGCTCATTTTGTTCCTATTAAATCTAATAGGACTGCTTCTCTTTTGGCTAAGTTATATATCAAGGAAATCGTGAGACTTCACGGTGTTCCTAGTTCGATTGTGAGTGACCGTGATCCTTTATTCACAAGTAAATTCTGGTAGAGTCTTTAGCAAGCTTTAGGAACAAAGCTTAATTTCAGCACAGCTTATCATCCACAGTCTGATGGATAGACTGAACGGGTAAATCGTATCTTAGAGGATCTCCTCCGTATTTGTATTCTTGATTTCGGAGGTGGTTGGGAGGATCATCTACCCCTTGTAGAGTTCTCCTACAACAATAGTTTTCAGTCCAGTATCGGTATGGCTCCTTTCAAAGCCTTATACGGAAGGCCATGTCGATCACCTTCTTGTTGGTTGGAATCTGGGGAGAAGCTTATTCTTGGCCCAGAGTTTGTTCATGATTCTTCTGAGAAGATTGATCTTATTCGTCAGAGAATGAAAGAGGCACAGAGCCGCCAGAAATCCTATGCGGATAACCGTAGGAAGCCTCTCGAGTTCTCGGTTGATGATCTCGTCTTTATTCGTGTTCTCCTTTGAAAGGGGTTATGAGCCTCAGTACGACAGGGAAATTGGCTCCTCGCTTTGTAGAACCATTTCCTATTACTGAACATATTGGGCCTGTGGCTTATAGAGTTTCACTTCCAGCTCATCTATCCGGTGTTCACGACGTGTTTCACGTCTCTCAGCTTCGGAAGTGTCTTCGAGAATCGGATTCTGTTATCGACTCTCCTGATTTGCAAGGGCTTGAGATCTCACCGAACTTATCTATGGTATAGCAGCCTATTCGCATACTTGCCTCGGAGGTGAGACACCTTCGAAACAAGGACGTGCCGCTCATTAAAGTTCAATGGTCTGCTAATCCCAATGACTGTACTTGGGAAACCAATGAGTTTATCGAGCGATCCTATCTAGGTTTTCTATCTTTGCTTTGCAATGGTGAGAATATCTCTTTATCTCAAGCTTATTTTCTTTCCTTTTTGGGTGTAAGTATGTAGTTGTTACAAATTCTTCTCTAGGAATTGCGTGGACGCAATTTTGTTAAGAAGGGGAGATCTGTAACAACCCACATATTTTACGATGGTATATTTAAATGTTTTATTTAAATATAGCGTCGTTAGTCGGATTTAAGTCCGAAATGTCACTTTTTGCAAACGGTCGAATTAGGACTTGGGACCACTTCCATTGAGTCCAAAATGGCATTTGCGATCTTTTTGAGTATAAGCATCGATATGTTTGGAGTGAGTAGAATTTTGTTATTTTCTATTTAGTCTTTGGGTTTGGGTTTCAGCCCACTAACCCAACTTATTACCCTAACTCATTAACTCTTCATCCATTCACTCATTTCATTTTCCTAACACTCAAGCTCAACTGAAAATGGGGGAAGATAATGGGAAATAGAAATTCCAAGCCCTAGTTTCCTCTTGCAAACTCAAATTCTTGCTCCAAAATCAAAGAGAAGCTTAGGTAAGCCTTCTTTTCACCTTCTCCATCTCAATCTCTCTAAAATTTCAGAAATTTCCTATAACCTAATTTAGGAAATACTTGTTTTGATCTTAGATTGGAGCTTGTAGAGTAGAAGTGAAGAGTGGTTGATCTTTTCTTTGCATTTGAGCTCCTCATCATTGTTTTTGAGTTAAAAGGTGAGTTTTTGAACTCACATCTACGTCTATAACTTTCGTTGTTGTTAGGTATGAATTCCTAACCTCTATTCATGTTCATTTGCTTTTGATTTGGATTGATATGGTGAATTCTCCAAATTTTGGTGTTTTGGAGACAAAAATCTTTAAAGATCCTATTGTGGATATTTGGACATGTTGTTTGGGGTGTATCGAGGAGCCTATAAGACTGGGTTGTCGCTTGGCGTAATTCCCTAGTCTTCGTTGCTCGTCCAATAACTTCCCATTCGTTTCGGCCATCAAGGCCTAGGCAAATTGTTGCCCAGACCAGGTCTTCAGACGTATGAAATGCAAGTTCAGACGTCTGGTTTTAAACCTGGAACACAAAAATATACGGCATAAATTTATAAAAATGGCAGAAAACAAAGTCAGACGTCTGAATCAACTTCTCAGACGTCTGAAACATTGTGTCAGACGTCTGATACCACTTCTCAGACATCTTATGCAACATGTCAGACGTCTGAAGCCACTCTCTAGACGTATGGAAGGTTTCTGAATTTCCAGTGAATAAATCCAGACGTCTAGATTTTAAATCAGACGTCTGGAACTGCCTATTTTTTCCTATTTGCCTATTTTTGAGTGAATTTCCATTTGTATCGATTCTTGTCGATCCAATTAGTTGTTATCGCATTTTTGATTTTATTGATTCCTTTTCAGATTTCGTACATGGGTTTTTATGAAATGATCTCTTTAAATTTTATTAAAAGCTTGTTTCTCCAACTTATAATTTCTATTTAAAACACACACACAATTTTGCACTTCGAGCGAAAAGGGAGGAGAATTAAATGATTAAATAAAACACGTGCTATGAACATGTGGGTTTACCTTTCCAGTTAATTCCTAATCTATTCGTTTGACCGTTTTGACCTTTGGGTCTGGTTTACAGATGAGATGAGGTGAACTTTGTACTGCTTTGAGTGTGAAGTTAACTCACGGTTAGTAAACCGTTTAGTGCGAACGTGTGGTATGGGACTCACGTTAACATTTTTCGGGTTCCTTTCTGAGAGTTGTGACACATTCTGCCAGTTAGTGGTGTCCAGTACTGGGTCTCCGGACCTTCGCCACTACGGTTTGTTGCCCTATAGTATCGCTTTTGGAGTTGGTCATTCGTCACCGCTCGAGAGATATTTGGGTTTGTTGCCTTCGGGGTTTGTTGCCTTCGGTCTTAAGCCTTCGGGGTTTGTTGCCTTCGGGTATGTTGCCTTTGGGTTTGTACCTTCGGGTTTGTTGCCCTACAGTATCGCTTTTGGAGTTGGTCCTTAGTCACCGCTCGAGTGATATTTGGGTTTGTTGCCTTCGGGTTTGTGGATCCTTGTTATACAGTACTGAGATCGAGCATCTTTTGTTTCTTTGACAATTATATTTCCCTAGTGTATTTCCTTTCGGTGTAGGTACTTTGAACCACACGATATATAGCGATTACCTTTTGGAAACTTGTGTTACCTTTATTGGTATTTGTTATTTGGCTTTTTAGCTTGTTTTGGGATATTCATATCCTTAGTTTAATTGAGTTGCCGATGATATGAGGCTTGTTATGATTCATTTATTATTAGATGATTTGGTTATCTCTTTTGGAGATATTTGTGGTACTTTATGACCTTGTATGTTCAGTATCATTTAGTTTATCTAACTGATTTGTTTAGCTAGACTGACCCGTGTATTTTATACTCGGGTCAGACCGAGATGTTTCAGGTTAGGTACATTAGACTTAGCCTATTTTGCTTCCGCATGGACTATTCTACTAGCTTCTTTTTATTATAGCTTTTTGTGTAGTCCTTTTTAGCTGTAACTCTGATATGTATTCTTTTGACTCGCCTGTATATTGTGGTTTGCTTTACCACTTGACATGTATCATTTTATATACTCTGTAATGTATCTGTATATGTGTAAATGTATGTGATGATTTACTGTTCTGTGATGTGTATTACATTTGAGTTGTTATATTTTATTCTGATAGATCCTTCAGCCACCTATGGCTTTGTATTAACTATTTATTGGATATGTCGATCCATTAGAGAAAGAAGAGAAAAAAAATGTATGGCAATTGCCGGCGTATTCAATAGATAATTAAGACAAGGCTATAGATGTTCGCTCCTATCCAGCTCTATTCACCGTATTAGCAGATGGTGTTACCTAGTAATACTCTTTGCTAATGTGGGTCTCGGAGTGGGGCGTCACATACTCGATTGGGTATTAATATTGTATTAATGTCCCTCACTTTATCTCTATTTTTCTAACACTATTACTCTTTTTCTAATAACAAAAGGGGGAGAGAAAAGTTAAGATTTTGGAAAATAAAGGTCAAATGTTTTATTTTGTATCTTCTGTTTGCATCTAGGCACCTTTGCGTATTTTTATTTATTTTCATGAATATATGAAGGGGAGCTTTATTGTAGAGAGGGAGCATTCAAATAGGGGGAGCAAATTAAATGATCAAATACATTTAATAAATTCAAAATCTTAAATATATGTTTGTTGTCATCAAAAGAGGGAGATTGTTGAATATGCTAGTATATGATTTTTGTTTGATGATAATAAACATATATATTCATTTAAATGTATTTGTTAATGTACTATTTTATTTTCACATAATTAAATAAATATTTGCTGAATAAAATAAATAACATGGAATTTAAATTCAAACAAATGTTTTATTCAAACAAATATTTTATTACAATTTTGAATAGTACAAATTTGAGCTCTCACTATATATACACAATTTCAATTACAATACAAATTCGGTTATATCACAATTTTCAATTTACATCAGCACCGCACTACATATCACTCGTTCATTCGTATTTAATCTTCAACTCTATTCCGGATTGAATCCAGCATCTGAGTTATCTGCATAATAAACACTGACGCGGTAAACTTCAAAAAGAAATATTTGTTCAGTGTAAAATAAAATGTGTATTTTGAAAATATTATTTGCCTCAGTTATTTGGGTTGTTCGTCATCATTTAATTTTGAATTCATCATACACGAACAGCTTGTGACATGCACAGTGTATCACTGTACATGCCACAAGGCCGTGCATACCGATATACACTTGATAAAATTACAGGGACAAGTGAGCACAAGGTCAAACCCAATCAAAAGCCAGGTTCAACTCAAGTGAAATACAAATAAAGTCACGACATGAGCACAAGGTCAAACCCGAGCTATAAGCTGGATTCAACTAAGGTGCAAATTCCAAAATCATCAATGAACTAACTACAAAAATAGAGGCAACAACAATATGCAAGCATAGCTACTACATGGTGCAGCAGATATCAAGTGAAGGCCAGAAAATCAAGGAGCAACATCATGAACCAGATCACATGAGACAAGAAGCTCAACAACTTCAATATTTACAAGTTGATATGTAGACAGCAACATAAATGTCCTTAGACTTCATATATACATATGTGTGCACATATATACATGCAATCAGACAAGACCAGCCTTCAAAGTACACAAGACTCAAGTCTACAACTCCACATGAAATTTTACAAGACCAGTCAACTTGAAAATAATATCAAAGGCAACAAAGATCGGATTAAAAAAAAGGGATCACAACAATGAGTAAATCAGAAGTATACAAACTCAAATGTACACATGACAGTAATGGCATATATGCAACCAGACTAGTTTCAACATGCATCATATACATGAGGACCAGAGCACCAATGAAACAAAATCCCAAACAAATGAAGGCAAAGCTCAAAACACACACACATACATACATATATATATATATGAACACACATGTATGGATATATATTTAGTGCATAGCAACTATCCAGTGCAGACTCGAAGAACAGTGACCAGAGCTCAATGAAATCGAGACACAGTGCAGACTCGAACGATCAATGACAAGAAGCTCAACCAACATTCCAGGAATGGAATGGTATGCACATAAACAAGTCTGACAACAAAGATATCATGAACCAGTTCAAAATGCAAGCTAATAGTTCATTCTGCTCACAAGTTTAAGACACAGAGCAGACTCTAATATCAATGTCACCAATGAAACAAAAGGAACACAATATCATATATACATATGTATTCGAGGCAACCAGACAATATGCAAACAAAGTATGCAGTGACAACAGTAGTACAGTCTCAACATGAAGTTCAACAGAAAAATGCATATGGTCAAGCAACAGACTACAAGTACACAAAACTTCACAATATCTATGCAATAGTATAGACAATCAGAGAAGTTCTAAATGCATATGAACTCATGTGGACAGTGCAACCAAAGAATGTAATAGCAGAACACAAATGAAGCCGTGAATGAACAACTCAGAGCATCTAGCACTTTTCAAAGTCAAATGCCAACAAGTCAAAGAGAAAAATTCAAATGGCCGAGCATAAAAATTGAATAAATCAAAACCGTGGTAGCCAAGGATTCGAACCAGTCAAATATAAAATGGCCGAAGTAAATTTCCTAAGCAATTCGAAGCCGTAATGAGCAAGCTATCGTGAAATATACGATTTGAACAAGTCGGAAACATCTCAAGCATTCAAGCAAAATCGAACGGCAAAACAAATTATCAGACGAACGAAAATCAAAGGAATTAAAACCTATTTAACTGTTAACATCATCGGCAGATAAAGCATTCGAGTTTAAGTAAACAACAGAGAAGAATAAAACATTCAACTCGAATGAAAGTCGAGAATATTGAATAATCAGTAAATGGAAAAATCGCATACCATTTTAACAATCAACCTCGACTCAATTGAAGGAGCTGTGACTGAATCAATAGAAAAAAGCATCCAAATCATCAGCTATCAATTCAAGCGGCGGCTTCATCGCAAAGCCCTAATTTCAGAGCAAAGAGGAACGAACTAGCAAACTAGGCAGCCATTGTTCAAAGAAAAAGGATACAGGCCGAATAAAGGAAAAAGAAAAAGGGGATTCATTTTTAATTTGTTAATTGAGCCGGTTCCTTTTATTATTTGGGCTTTAATATTTTAAATTTGGTTTTTGTTTTTTAAATTGTTTTAAATTTGTGTTTCTCTTTTAAACTATTGTAAAGTCTAGTCGTGTGACTAGGGGACGAACTACGGTGGTGTAGTTTGAGAATTCGCAACTCAGTGGCTGAGTTGTGGCAGGGTTTTGGTCGTAGAGTTAGGTTAGTCGATAGCAGGTGTCGCGAGTTTACGTGTGTAAGTGTCTGACTACTTAATTTCTAGTAGAAACCTTAGATGCAGCACGTAGGCAGGGTTTTGCCGAAGCTGGGTAAATCTGTGTTGTTCTATTTCTGCACTTATTATTCTGCTAAATCTGTGTTGAAATTATTTATACTTCCGCATTAAATTTTTATAATTGATAGTATCACCCTAATCACCCCCCCCCCCTTAGGGTGAAATCGATCCTACAGTGCTACTAGGGCATTATATGCAAACTATAGGACAATGCTTAAAATGCGTTAAGGGGGGTTAATGCAAAGCCTTAACACAAGGAAAAATATTTATTTTATTGATTAGACATTACATATATAGCGTATTCTACAATATAGATATTTTGATGGATCCTTAAGAGTTGGAAAATCCCGTAACATCTCTTGAGTTATTGCATGCACATTATACACTGGATAGGAGATGTAAAACCCCATAAACATCTCTAATGCTATTACACTCATGTTATACGTGATATTAATTTGAATCACATAATAATATTTCAGTTCTGACTCAAGTGTATTTTTTTACTTTATGCTCGGGTCAGCCCTGAGTTTTCAGTGTATTGAAGATCATTTGTTCTAAAGGATGAAGACGAAGATTTGGTATATTATTACTAGTATTATTCCCACATCATGTTGTTCTGCTGCATTATTCTATTATTCTGTTGTATGTATAACTCTAATAAATGTTGTATAAATTATAATCAAATGTATAGTATAAACAACTTCATGAACTGTTTATTTGATTATTATATTTTGTCATTCCGCTGTGAGATTTTGTTTGTTTTCTTCTTTTCTTATTTTTCATAATTAACCACATTGATTATCTATGTTTCGGATTGTTTTGAGTTGGACATGTGTGTTTTATTGTCGACTTAAACCGTCCGAAATGCAGGTCGTCACATGTTATGTTCTAAATCATGTCGCTATATGATGATTAACAAAATACACTCCACACGAACTATTTTATGGTAGAAAACCAAATATAACATACTTTAAAATCTTTGGTTCAAAATATTTTAGTTTAAACACAAAAGACCAGTTAGGAAAATTTGATCCAAAATTCGATGAAGGCATATTTATTGGGTGTTCAAACTGAAGTAAAGCTTACATAATTTTTAATAAAAAATATAAGATGATAGAAGAAACGTTACACATATTTTTTGATGAGAATTTCAAAATTAATGATATTGATGAAGAAGAAATTTTAATTACTGAACTACCAATTATTGAAAATCTGCCTCAAGATACTATAATTCAAAATGAACCTAAAATTACTCCATGAATTTTGAAAGATCATCCGATAGGAAATATAATCGGTGAAGTAAACACTAACATTAAAACTAGAAATTAATTAAATCAAATGGGACATATAGCATTTATTTCTAATATAGAACCTAAGAATTTTAAAGAAGCATCTGCTGATGATTATTGGATTTTAGTTATGCAAGAAGAACTAAATCAGTTTGAACGGAATGATGTTTGAGAATTGGTTCCAAGACCAAATGATCAAACAGTCATGGGAACAATATGGGTTTATAAAAACAAAGCCAACGAAAATGGAATTATAACCCAAAAGAAAGCTAGGCTAGTTGCACAGGGTTATAATCAAGAAGAAGGAATAAACCATGAAATAACATTTGAATCTGTAGCTAGTCTAGAAGCAATATGTACCTTCACTTTCTTTTGTCATCATAATTTTAAATTATATCAAATGGATGTTAAAAGTGCATTATTAAATGATTTTATTAAAAAACGTGTTTGTAGAACAACCTCCACTATTTACGCATGAAAAGTTCCCTTTTTACGTCTATAAACTTAAGAAAGCTCTATATGGTCTAAAACAAGCATCCCATATGTAACGACCCGTAAATTTCAGTAGTTTTATTTATTTAATTAATTGGATTTTGTGAAATTTTAGACAATAAAATTTTGAAATAAAAATTTAATATTTGGAATGCGTCTGTCTTAACATAGCAACTGGTAAATTTTCGTCCGAAAATATAAAAATTTATTTCGCGCGTAAATTTACTTCAATTTAATCAGTTAAAAATTGGTGATAATAAAATGTTTTCCAAACCTGAATATTTTACATTGAAAATTTGTAAATCATCTTCTGAGTGATACGTCATCTTTCGTTTCATCAAATTTGGACATCTATTGCTCCGTTCATCTTATTTTTGGTAAATTAGCAACATTTTCGGTACCGATTATCGACTTTTGATCGGATGGTCGTACCACTGACATCTGTATACCATTTTGATCATCTCGTCATGCTGATCTCCATAGTATATTCATTTGTATATTTCGGGATCGGGTACGCCACGAAATCAGTAAAACGATTATCGTAGCGGTACTAGTTTCGAGTCTTCAAACTTTTGTGCCGATTCATTTGCCCAACGGCTAAAAAAAATTATATAACCATTGGTTATGAACTTTTGATATTCTCTGACTTTTTACCCTTTCAATAAAGTGTGTTTTGGTTCATACATTTTGTTCGTTCAAATTCTTTTCCGATAGTTTTGCCTTTCATTTCCAGTTTTTCTCTCTGACCATTTATTTCCTTTGAACGGTTACGTGGGGGATATTATATTTTATTTATAGATGTTGTAGACCATTTTGCCTGCTTTTGTTTGCCGAGAAACCCCTGCCAATTCATCTTTAACATAGCCCTCACGTCCCTCCCTTTTCCCAGCCTTTCCGCAACTTCCTCTCCCCTGCATATCGCCACCTCACCAACCTGTCCCCACTGACCTCCTCATCCAACACGTGCGCAGCCTGTGCCATCCCCCTCTTGAGCCTTTGCTTTTCGCCACCCCTTGTCTCTCCTCCGACAAATAGCAGCCCAAAACTGAAGTCAGAACCCAACATCCACCTCCCACCACCACCATACATCCCGCGGCCATCATGACCATTAGCCTACCCACCGAGCAACTAACACCATCACCCAACCACCGCCCGGCCTTCCTCTCTCCACGTCAAGGCTGCGCCTGCCGAATTTAACTTTGCTATAAACCGAAGCAACCCCACGCCTGTGAACCTCCTCTCTCGTCACCCGAGATCCACACGCCTCTCCTCATCAACGTTCCTCCCAACCTCCATGCCTGGCACCATCGGCTCACCCATGTCGAACCCAGCTTCTCCCCTGCATGCCTGTCGATCTCCTTCCCCTAGCTGAGTCTCGTGCTTCTCTGGTTATGTTTTAAGGTATTATATATATGTTCAGTTATATAGGATTATATCATATTTTAGTTTGTAAAGTTGGAACAGTTGATAAGATTGTATATAAGTATCAACACTTGTAGTTGTATACATGTAAGTTCGACAGTAATGTATATTGGTTTCCTGATGCCATAAATCATTTTAAGTATTGCTTGATAATATATATATTTCATATAAGGATACAGTATTTATATAGAAAGTTAAGTCTGTATTTTCGTAAACATGTATGTTTGCCTGCTTGGATTGCTTTTGTGAGATGAGATGCTCATTTACATATAAGTCATATTATGTTATATAAGTATGTTTAATGGTTATAAGAAAACAAGACTGTTTGTCCATATCAAATTTATATATATGTGTAAGATACGGTCTGCATATTTTCCATAACCTACTTGTATATGTAACTTATAATTTATACGTGTAAAGGTTTACATGAGATTTTATATAATAAAGCTGAGTATATATATATGCGCATTTTTTTTAACATATATTATGTATATGTTCGATTTTTATGTGTTAGTTTAAAACAATAATTTTGAAATACATATATATTTAATTTAATATATGCTAAAAAATTAAAATAGGATTTTTACACATATATATAGTTATATACAGTTATATATATGTGTGTTCACTCATATCATTTATCTTCGTCCATTCAGCCATCGTGCCTTGCTCTTGTCTCGCTAGTGTCCAGGTTGGTCGCAGCATCCTTTTGATTTACTCGTGTCCGTATCAGTGTGCGTATCTGTATCACCTTCTGTATTCTCTAACCTCGAAAGGTGAGCAATCACTCACGATTAATGTTCTTATATGTATTAAATTTGATTTCAATTGAAATGTCAATTGAAATATGCTGTTGTTAGTTATTTACATTGTTATATATGTCATTATCTGTATCTGTTCACCTGTGACATCTGACACCATTATCCGTTATTTATACTGATATTATATGCATGTTACTGTTGTTATATTATTATCATATATGTTATCACTCTGCAAGTTCCCTGTTAGTATAGAATCACTATGGGTTGAAATGATACATACCCGAACGATCTTGTAGAATAGGAGAAAACCGTTATGGGTGGAAATGATAAACCCAAGCGGTTTTAAATTAATTAAATTTGGGATTTCGGGTTGAAAAGATATATACCCGAATATGATTTAAATTTCGGATTGAAATGATAAATATCCGTATCACTTGACCATAGGATAGAAAATTATATACAGGCACCGTTGGTCTATATATAAACGTTTGAAAATGATTTCTATGGTTTTGAAAAGAAATATATGGTTTTGATTAATATTGATTTTAAAAGATTTATTAAAGTTGATTTAATAAAGTTGATAAATAATATGTTTAAGTATTTATTTAATATCTATATTTTTAAATATAGAATTTGTAATGATTTGAAATTGATTGAAATTGTATTTATTTAAGAATTATACTTAAATAAGTTTGATTTGAAATGTATTGAATTTGAAATTTAAAGAAGTGATTTACAACTTGAAATTTGAGAAGGTGACTTAAATGGATATTTCAAACGTATAAATATATAAATGAGATATTTGTTTATTTAAATTGTAAAATTGAAATTGTATTCAAATGTTATGGAAATGTTAAGCTAATATTTCAAAACTAAATAATTGTAAAGTGAATCTGATATGTATATAAATTTATCGAACTTAGTTTTGAAATGTTGAATATTTAAAGGTTTGATATATATTAAAATTGAAATGGCTTATTTTATGGTTCAGATATGTATTTGAAATCGATAATTTGAAATGGTTTATTTAGAAGCTAAATCGAGTTGAAACGGATGATTTGAGATTTGATTTAAAATAAATTAAATTTTTGGAATTCGAGTTAATTTGAATTGATTTGTGAAATTTGAGGAAACTAATTTATTTTATAACGAAATTTTAATATCTAAACTGTTAATAGGAAAGTGTTATGATTTCCAAAATACTGTGATTTCCAGACTATGATTTCGAAAGCATTATAACTTTGGAAAGTAACATGTTTTGAAAATGGATATATTTGAAACGAAATGATATCGTATTAAATTGGGTTTTGAAATGATAATGATATTTTTGTTTTGAAGTATAAAGTACTTTGAAATGACCACGGTGTTATAATAACGATTGGTTGGCAAAGAGACCGGGATCGGATATGGACATACTCTCTGTCGATACCGAAAACCACTTTGACAACCGTGTACGCGGTGGAGATTCCAGAATGAAGTAGGATGGTGGCGATGTTCTTAAGGTATGTTACGTGGACCCAACTCCCGTGAGTTGGCATAAGGTGGCTAAAACAGGAGCGATCTCGGACCAGTGAGGTAGCAACTCTTCTCGGACGCATTTCTTCGATATTATACTCTTACTTGTGATTTGACTAGATGGCCATCCTCCGATTTGGGAATGTTGTTCGAGGTGGAACGGTAGTGGCTGCTATGTGTATCCATCGGTCCGTGTGCGTAATTGGTATATCTACCCTGGCATTGCCTAGTTGTGCCGTGTCACCTACCATACCGAGCTTTACTACGATTATGATTTTAAGATCCGACCGCGTTAAGGTTCTCCATCCCCTTAACGCTATTTTCCGATATGATTATACTTTACTTATTTAGACACTATTATAATAGCGAATATTACTACATAGTAACTAGTTTAACGGATCCTTAGGGGATGGTTATCCCAAACATCCTTTAAGTTACTTGTATTTCAGTTGATATTTCACTTGAGTTGGATTTATTAATATGAGAATGTTAATCCTGACTCGAGTGTTTTGTGTTTTGCTTTACGCTCGGGTCAGACTGAGTGATACAGCATTTGAGACTCACCTTGGAGTTGGAGCTTCACTTGGAGATCCAGCTATCTATCGATCCTGCTTTCAGTTATTCAGTTGATTCCAGTGATGTACTCAGATCCTGTATTTGATTATTGTATTGAGACATCTATTGTATTCGAGACTTCTGTTGTATCTTGTTTAACTCTGTTATAAATATATATATATAGTAGCTTCATGAACTACTATCCCTTTTGTTTCCGCTGCATTATTGTTTTATTACTCTATGTCTGTGATCTGTAATTTTTTATTTACTGTATATGCTGAGTTTTGCCAAATTTTATTTACAACGCGGTATTTTGAGCAATTCAACTCCGGCATGAGTGTCTACCTATACACTTATAATGGATGCGAATGGTTGAAAATACCGGGTCGTTACACCATACTAGGTATGAACGACTAAAAAGCTATCTTATTGCTTTTAGATTTGAGATAGGTAATGTAGACCAAACACTTTTTATCAAACGAGAAAATAAAGACATTTTAATTATACAAGTATATGTTCATGATATTATTTTCGGTTCTATAAATGAAAAATTATGTAGTGAATTTTCAAATATAATGAAAGGTGAATTTGAAATGTCTCATATGAGAGAACTCTCATATTTTCTTGGTTTTCCAATTAAACAATTAGATAATGGTATTTTCATTAATCAAGAAAAATACTGTAATAATTTACTTAAATGTTTTGGTATGGAAAATACATCAAGTAAACCGACACCCATGAATACTACGGCACATTTAGATAGAGATGAAAATGGTAAAAGAACGAATAAAATACTATATAGAAGTTTGATCAGATCGTTGTTATATCTTACTGCTAGTCGTCCAGACATAATAATGAGTGTTCGCTTGTGTGCACGCTTTCAAACAAATCCCAAAGAACTACATTTGCGAGCGATGAAATGGATTTTGTACTTAACAAAAACTAGAGACTACAGACTTTTCTACTCGAAAGAATGTCCTTTCCATTTAGTATCATATAGTGGTGCTGACTTTAGAGGATGTCGATGGACAAAAAGAGCATGGGTGGTGCCTGTCACTTCATTGGACAGTCTCTAGTATCGAGGTTTAGTAAGAAACAAAACTGTACCGCACTCTCAACATGTGAAGTAGAATATATCTCTGCTGCTTGGGCATGTGCTCAAATTATATATATGCAACAAACACTCGTAGATCTCGGAACTTACTTACAAATTTTTTTAATATTTTATGATAACACTAGTGCTGTAAATTTATCAAAAAAATCGATAAACTGGTCTCGCACAAAACACATAGATATACGTCATCACTTTTTATGAGACAACGTAGAAAAAGAAGTAATTTCACTAGAATTTGTAACATCTGAAAATCAACACTAAACCATTAAATGAAAATACTTTTATTAAACTTCATAAAGAACTTGAAATTTGTCCATTACAGGAAATAATGTAATGTATATATGTATTTAATTTTAAATGTTGAAAAATAATCAATCTTTAATATTTTAAAATATAAGGAACAAATATATTTGTATATTTTTTGTATGGTAGAATTCGATTTTCACCTTAAATAGAAAACAAAATTTATGGCTAAAAGCTTTTCAACCATATACTTACAATACTATTTTGTCATTTAAACATATATATATATATAAAAACTTATAACCTTGAAAATTAAAAACACAAGAAACAAATTATTTTCAATCAAAAATTATTTCAACAATGGCCTCACCAAAACCTCATCTTCATCCTCAATGTAAAATCACAACTCCATCTTCTGATAGTTCATCATCACTAAAGATTATTCCACCACCAACCTACCACACTAGCTTTTCTTCTAGAGGAAAGAAGGTAAAGCGGTCGATTAATTTTCATAACGTAGTACCAATAACCATCGCATTGATGAGGTAAATCACTATCAACAAAAATGATCGGACTTCATAAACAAATGTACTGTGAACAGCGCAGATATGGAGCACATCTTAGTTATATTGAGAGATCTCTTTAGGCATTCTATGGACGATCACCAACAAAGAATAGTATTCGTAAAACCTCTCCTAGACTTATTACAAATATACAAGTTCAGGCCAAGAAACTCATGTGAACCAGGGTATTCGAAGAAGAATCTAAACCTTCCAAAAACAAATAATTTGACATGTTCTATCATGTTTTATATTTATATCTTATCTATATAACTATACATAAATACGTTGTAATAACCTTTGAAATGAATGAATAAGATAATTTGTTTCTAATCTTCAAAGCGTACACTATAAACAACGTACTTAAGGAAGTAGACAGACCATAAAGTCGATCTGCCTACTCAAGGTTACGACAATAATTTAATTCAAATTGAAATCAAAATCAAAATACGGATGAAAAATATTGAAAATATAGATATTGTCTGAATAAAAGGAATTTTAGATGTTTGATTTATAAATCAGTCGTCTGAATTCCTGTAGGAAATTAAAGCATTTTAATTTCTTATATTCAAATGTCTGAAATTTAAATCAGACATCTGGATCTAAACTTAGATGCCTGATTTAAAATTTCATACATTTGAATGTTTATGAACTAAAATATTTCGATTTATCCCAATGCAATTTCAAATGTTTGAATATTTAATTCAGATGGTTGAAATGCTAGGAAAATCGAAAATTGATCAGTCAAACCCAACTTTTTACTAACAAATCCCTCTTTACTACCCATCTCTTCTTCATTTTTACTCCACCTTTTCATTACAAACAAAATTACTCTATCAAATCTCAAAAAAATTCAATCTCCAAAGATAAAAAATGCCTCCTAAAACATCGAAGAAAATACCAATCGCTAAAGAAAGCTCGATAGCAGCTCCTTTCGAAGAACAACTCGGAGTATGGCTCCATCATAATGAGAGGAGCATTGAAAGATTCAAGCTTCTCTTCAAAATGAAAATGTTTACCGATATCTTTTATAATCTTAATGATTTCCCATCTTATAATGTAACGACCCGTAAATTTTAATTGTTTTAATAACGTAATTAGTTAAAATTTTGTGAAATTTTAAAAATAAAATTTTGAAATAAAAATTTAATATTTGAAATGTGTCTAATTAAACATAGCAAACTGTAAATTTTCATCCGAAAATATGGAAGTTTATTTCATGCGTAAATTTACTTCAATTTAATCAGTTAAAAATCGATGAAAATAAAATGTTTTCGAAACCTAAATATTTTTACATAGAAAAATTCTAAATCATCTTCTGAGCAAGACGTCATTTTTCGTTTCATCAAATTCGGACTTCTTTAGCTCCGTCGATCTTATTTTGTTGCGTTTTTGCTGCATTTTTCGCTCGTAGAAAATTCGAATTTTTATAGTTCAATCGTACCACTGATATCCATATACCGTTTTGATCGTCTCGTCGTGCTGATCTCAGCGGTATATTCACTTCTTTGTTTTGAAGTCCGGTACGCCGCGGAAACTACGAAACGGTCATGTATATCGGTACCGTTTTGAACGTCTTGAATTCTTTTGCCTGTTGGGTAACAACCGTGTGACATCCCAATGGACATTAGCTTTATTTCCTTGAAGTTAAGCACATTGGAAAATTACAATTCCATGCATTGAATATTTCACCGGTTACTTCTTTATGCATTGGCTCTGCTTTTCATATCAGCCTGCACGATTCCCCTTACCTTTCATTCTCTTCTTCCCTCTGTTGATTCTTTCGTTCTATTTTATTGTATAAGAAAAAAAAATAATACAAAACAATTTTATAATCTGAAGCTTGCTCGTGGGTTGCTTTCATTTTTTGAGATAGCTTCTTTCTTTCCCCCATTTGTTTCCAAAAACCCGAAGCCACCCCTTTTTCCATTAACGTAGCCGACAATCTCCACTCCCCTTCAACCGCTGCATCCACGCTCTTCCACCCACCACCTACTCCGACCCGCCTTTTATCTGAACCCATCCACCTTGCGCAACTCGCTCCGACCCACTACCTCTGACAGCGACACCACCCTTGCTCCTTCACGTCTCATCACCGCTCCAAAGGCCTCCGACCAGTGGCCAATCCTCCGCCCATGCAGCCTGCCGCACCACCCGAAAACTCCACAATCCCTGACGTCTTCCTCTCGGCCTCGCTTGAAAAGGGTACCCCACCGCCGCGTGCCAAGCTCCTCCGCCGAGCATTCTTCCTCACCCGGGCATGCACATCACCCTTCAATTAAGCCGTATGTTTCCATGACCTGTAGCCTTATATTTCCTTGAAGAATGATATGTATATATCATATATTTACAGTATCTTGTATAAAAAAATTGATCCCATGTATATTGAGTAAGATTTTAACAACATATATTTGAATATAAGGTTTCTTATTTCATTTAACGTATATTATATGTTATACTGTGTCTCATAAATGATTGTAGGTCATAGGGTATACGTTCTAGATATTTATTTACAAGGTATATTCGACTTACTGTCTACTTTTAGTTGAGAGAAAGAAATGATAAGTAGTTAAAGGTCATTTATATCTAAGTATAAAATTTATATAAGTTGTATGTGTTTATTTTGAAATTTGTTCTACTGTATATATAGTGTTAGGTGTTTACAGTATCAAAGTTTGTATTCGGTTGTATATAAGTTTATATAAAAATTTATAACCTGTTTTGAAGTTTATATATAAGTTCTGTTGTTAATTTCTTTTATAGTTATATATACGTATGTCTGTATATCTTCTTAATCTGCATTTTTTTGCAGTGTTTATGTATTTAAATAAAGCTATATACATTTTAAATGGCATGCATATATTGTTTTCATAAAGTTAGAAATGATATATATATATATAACAGGTGTATATATATATGTATATTTTGCTCTATATTTTCATAAATAGTTCAACTAGCCTGCACATATATGAGTGCGTATATTTTTAGTTTATATATATAAAGTATATATATGGGTCGGTTGATGGTCATCTATACTAGTCTAAAGCTCTAGTGTTATGTAAATGCGGTTGTCAGTGTTTATATATATAAAGATCTTGATTTTAAATATATATTTTTTCTATGCTATCAATCTGATTGATTGTTCTCATCGATTCCTTATTATCAGCCTTGTCCTTCAAAGTCGTGCCAATTTGGCCTTGCTTTGAAAATTATCATTTGGATTGGTCAATTTCGCAATTCAAATCGTAGCCTGTTGTGTTGTCTATCTTCTCTCTAGCCTCGAAAGGTGAGCAATCACTCACGATTAATGTTCTTTTATTTATTAAATTTGATTTCTATTGAACGACAATTGAAATATGCTGCTGTAGCTATTTACACTGTTATATATGTTATTACCTGTATCAGTTCACCTGTGACATCTGACACCATGATCTGTTATTTATACAATGATAATTCAGTTTGGTTGATAATGATTGATTGTTTGATGTTGACTTTGGACGTTAAATTGTTAATGTTGTAAGTGATAAATAATTTGAAATTAAAATTCACGTAGGATAGTTAGATTTGATATATGTTAAATTTGATTAGATGACATTTGCATAATATGACCTTATTTAAATGTTAGATTAATTGACACGTAGAATTTTGGTTATGTACACCTTGAACCATTGAATGTATGTTGTAAAATTTATGTAGTATGAAATTGGATAATAGATATCAATTGAAGAACCGTATAAATATTAGTGTAATAATCTTTAATCTACATGAAATGATAGTGAAGATTCTAGAAATAATTATAATAATTTGCACAAACAACAATGTAAATTAATACGATTATTTCAGGATTATTTGAATTAATTATTGGATTGTTATTGATTGTTTTTATTGCTTGTTTATTTACTTTGACACCATCTTAGTTATCACACTGCAAGTTCCCTTTGCTATGCTTTGATTTTGAATTGAATTGGAATCGGGTTGAAATGATAAATACCCAAATTAAACTTTGACCTAGGATAGAAAATTTAATGAAAACCGATTGGTCAAATAATTTGATTTAAAATAAAATAAAGATTTTATTCGAATAAACAATAAGGTTTTGAAATGAAGTTGGAATTTGAATTTTAATGAAAGGAAATGTTAATATTTAATAATCAGAATCAAAATATTAACATAGTAGATGATGAATGAACGTTGTTTTAAAATTAATTATTTAATAATTAAATTTGGAATTATTAATAATTAAGTTTTGAAATTAGTTAATAATTAAGTTTTGAAATTATTTAATAATTAAGTTTTGAAATTATTTAATAAATAAATAAGATTGAATTATTTAATAATTAAATAAAATTGAATTCTTCGTTAAGTGAAATTGAACTTCTTGAATAAGTGAAATTAAGTTTCTTTATTAATTGAGTTTTGAAATTTGTAACTAAGTAAATGAATAAGTGAAATCGAATTTCTTTAACAAGAAATAAAATGTGATTTATTGAAATTAATGTAAGACTTGTAATTGAAAGAATTGATTTGATGAATTTAATTTAATTCAAATTTGTAAGTTTTGATACAATGAAGTTGAACTTAAGTAATTGATTTAGTGAATTGGAAATTAAATAGAAATTGTTTGTATGATAAATTTACTTAACGAATAATTGAATGAAATCGATAAATGAAGTTAAATTGATTTGAATGTTAAATTAAATTAATTTAAATGATTTCGGAATGGAACTTATATACGAACTTGAATCTATATTTGAATTGTTTTTAATAGAAATTGAAATTGAATTATAAGGTTTTGAAATTATGAATGTGGAAGTTTTGAAATGTAAATAATGGAAATTGATTCAGGAAGACAAATGAAATGTTGATTTATAAATTCTAATTGGAATTGAAATTTAGTTTGGTTTTGAAATATATTAAATGACCAATTGGTGTAATAATTACGAAAGTTATTAAAGAGACCGGAATCGGTTAGGGATATACTCTCTATCTAAACCGAAAACCACTTTAATAACTACACGCGGAGTGTGATCCAGAATGAAGTGGTTGGAATGATGTACGTGATGACTGAAGAAAGAGAACAATAATGGATAGCTTTGACACTTGTGTCAAATTGGAAATGACTAAAACTGGAGCCGTGCCAGGCCAAATGGGGTCAGCTACCTCGAGTGAACACACTTCTTCGAAAACTACTCATTACTTGTTATCGATTGGTGCACCCTTGATTTTGGGAGTGTTGTTTCATGGTGTTGTGATCGCTGCGGCGATGCATTCTCACCAGTCCGGATCAGGCGAACGATAGTTTCACTACCTTGGGTATTGCCTCATGTGCCGTGTCATACTTGTATCCCTATATATGCGACCACTACGATTTGTTTTGCGTTATACCTATGGAGTACTCCCTGATATCCCACTAGTTTACGGTGGAGTTTACAGTGCTGTATAGTCTATAACGCTTATATAAAATGTGTTAAGGGGAATAATGGTAATGCCTTAACACTATTTTGATACCTTATATTACTGATAGGCATTATCTACTTATCGTACACTACTACATAGTAGATAGTTTAACGGATCCTTAAAGGATGGTTATTCCAAACATCCTTTGAGTTACTTGTATTTCTGTTGCTATTTCACTTGAGTTGGTTTTATTGATATAAGAATGTTAATCCTGACTCGAGTGTTTTGTGTTTTGCTTTACGCTCGGGTCAGACTGAGTGTACCAGTATTCGAGACTCACCTTTGGAGTTGGAGCTTCGCTTGGAGATCCAGCTATCTATCCAGCTTTCAGATATTCAGTTGATTCCAGTGATGTATTCTGATATTGTATTTGATTATTGTATTCGAGACATCTATTGTACCTTATTTAACTCTGATATGTATATAGTAGCTTCATGAACTACTATCTTTTTGTTTTCGCTGCATTTATTACTCTATGTCTATGATCTGTGATTATTTATTTACTGTATATGTTCAGTTTTGCCAAATTTAAATTAACAATTCGGTATTTTGAATTACTCAAGTCCGACATGTGCGGATGTGAATAGTCCAAAATAGTGGGTCGTTACAGTTGGTATCAGAGCTTTGGTAGCACTAGGAAAAACTTAGCATATAGGGTAAATGTATTTACAGAATCACTCACATTCGAGTTGAATCTCTCCCTTTTGACTCGATTCCTTTGAATTTTGGAACATTCCCTGCGGTTCCAAAACTCATTTGTGTCCCTCACTATTCGTCTTCTCTTAATTCTGGAGTATCCTATAACTCCACTTTGAATGATCTTTATAATGAGTCGGTGGTCTTGCCAATCTCAAATTGACTTATAAAGGGGTGAAACTCCTTTACGATAGACATCGATTTACCGGAGATTTCTGTATCCTCGGTTTACGATGCTATCTATCTCCTGCTATACCTGAATTTTATTTCTCGAGATCGGATGTTGATTTGCCTCGGAATTCTACATTGATCTTATTCTTGAAGTCAAGGTTGACCTGGTTAAGGTTGTCCACGATTTATATAAACTTGTCAATCTTCCTACTTTGTTATTTAATCATCATATCTTTGTTTCGAACTTATCTTCGAATCAAAATTCTCTTTGCTTTGAGTCCATCAAATTTGAATCCCTGTACTTATTTTGAAATCCATTCTTGTACCGTCAAGCGAGGAAGTGTATTTGTAAATTAATACTATAATGTTTTATATATGTTGTGTTGTTTGAGTTGTTGATGTTGATTTGGGTTTCCGATCGATTCGTCTGATCAACGCTATCGATAGGATTTTCAAAACACTTGAACAGAGCAAACTGACACAATAGTATTTTCAAATTTGGTGAATAAAATAGTTTTGTATGATTATATTATATATAAATATAAGTTTTCTGAAATAAAACTGTTAATGAATATGTGGTCCGAAATGATAATATTAAATTTTCATTTATTGTTTTGTAAACCATTGACTTTTGCATAATATAAATAAATGAATTTATAAAACTTGTTTATAATTTAATTTTGAATTTGAAGTAAATTTAAATTAGGATTTGAGAATTTAATTTCCGATAATTTCGAACTATGGTTTTAAAGTTTCAAATGTATATTATTTAAAATATTTTTGAATAGAAATTGTACCAAAAGAAAATTTTAATGCTAAAATCTGTGCTCTTCTCTTTGTCGCTGGAAAATAATCTCGGTGATGACGGCCGCATCATCGACATTCATTTTCGAGTTTCGAAGTGGAGATACTGTTCTGTAGCTTTGCTACGGTTTTGTTTTGAAAAATATTTTGATTTGAATTTCTTCAGTATAATTTGATTTATATATATATGGGTATTTATTTTAAAATTTAATTTGATTTGATATAAATATATTATATATATCTCTTAATTGTTTAAAGTTAATCGGAAATCTAATTCTTAAATTTTGTTAAAGGATTATTTTAATTATAAATAAAACCAAAATTTGGAGTAAATATTTAAAACTTGAATAATTGAATTGGGAAAATTTTATTTGTATATTGTTCAACTGCATTCTAATACAACTTACCTAAATCATTCAGAAGTTGAATATGTAATTGGATAATATATAATATAAATTGAATTTATAAATAAATTTGAGTGGTTATAATAAATGTTATACACTTAAATTTTAATTATAAAATGTTAATTGAAATAAATAGAATAATAAGTTAATTGAATAATAGATGAGGCAAATAAATTTGTTTTGAAGGAATTAATAAATTGAAATTAGATCAATTTATGGAAATACCTTAAATTTAAACCAATTATTGAATCAAAATTAATTTAAATTGAAATTTATATGGTTTAAATTACTTTATATGGTTTAAATATATGCAATAAGATATATTAAGTAGAATAAATTTAACAATAATTTGGAATAAAGAAGAATTTAAATTGTTGAAAAAAATATGATTATAATAAAAGACTATTCAAATTTATGGGTTTAGAAATTGTAAATTGAAGATAATTGGATAAGAAGATAATGGATTTAGAAATAGATAGATCGATTTAACTTAAGTGAACTCAAATGGGTTAGACCAAATGTTGAATATTAATTAGTTTAAATTTGAAATTTATATGGTTTTAAATTTATTGTTTATTTTGAATATAAAAATCCGTTTTTTTCTTTCTGGTTGGTTCTATTCTCCTACCTCCTTCCTTTTCGGGGACGAAAAGTTTTGAGTGGGGGAGAGTGTAACGACCCGTAAATTTTAATTGTTTTAATAACGTAATTGGTTGAAATTTTGTGAAATTTAAAAAATAAAATTTTGAAATAAAAATTTAATATTTGAAATGCGTCTAATTAAACATAGCAAACTGTAAATTTTCATCCAAAAATATGGAAGTTTATTTCGTGTGTAAATTTACTTCAATTTAATCAGTTAAAAATCGATGAAAAAAATGTTTCCGAAACCTAAATATTTTTACATAGACAAATTCTAAATCATCTTCTGAGAAAGATGACATTTTTCGTTTCATCAAATTCGGACTTCTTTAGCTCCGTCGATCTTATTTTGTTGCGTTTTTGCTGCATTTTCCGCTGGTAGAAAATTCGAATTTTTATAGTTCAATCGTACCACTGATATCCATATACCGTTTTGATCGTCTTGTCATGCTGATCTCAGCGGTATATTCACTTCTTTGTTTTGAAGTCCGGTACGCCGTGGAAACTGCGAAACGGTCATGTATATCGGTACCGTTTTGAACATCTTGAATTCTTTTGCCTGTTGGGTAACAACCGCGTGACATCCTAAGGGACATTAGCTTTATTTCCTTGAAGTTAAGCACATTGGAAAATTACAATTCCATGCATTGAATATTTCACCGGTTACTTCTTTATGCATTGGCTCTGCTTTTCATATCAGCCTGCACGCTTCCCCTTACCTTTCATTCTCTTCTTCCCTCTGTTGATTCTTTCGTTCTATTTTATTGTATAAGAAAAAAATTATAATACAAAACTATTTTATAATCTGAAGCTTGCTCGTGGGTTGCTTTCATTTTTTGAGATAGCTTCTTTCTTTCCCCCTTTTGTTTCCAAAAACCCGAAGCCACCCCTTTTTCCATTCACGTAGCCGACAATCTCCACTCCCCTTCAACCGCCGCATCCATGCTCTTCCACCCACCACCTACTCCGACCCGCCTTTTATCTGAACCCATCCACCTTGCGCAACTCGCTCCGACCCACTACCTCTGACAGCGACACCACCCTTGCTCCTTCACGTCTCATCACCGCTCCAAAGGCCTCCGACCAGTGGCCAATCCTCCGCCCATGCAGCCTGCCGCACCACCCGAAAACTCCACAATCCCTGACGTCTTCCTCTCGGCCTCGCTTGAAAAGGGTACCCCACCACCGCGTGCCAAGCTCCTCCGCCGAGCATTCTTCCTCACCCGAGCATGCACGTCACCCTTCAATTAAGCCGTATGTTTCCATGACCTGTAGCCTTATATTTCCTTGAAGAATGGTATGTATATATCATATATTTACAGTATCTTGTATAAAAAAATTTGATCCCATGTATATTGAGTAAGATTTTAACAACATATATTTGAATATAAGGTTTCTTATTTCATTTAACGTATATTATATGTTATACTGTGTCTCATAAATGATTGTAGGTCATAGGGTATACGTTCCAGATATTTATTTACAAGGTATATTCGACTTACTGTCTACTTTTAGTTGAGAGAAAGAAATGATAAGTAGTTAAAGGTCATTTATATCTAAGTATAAAATTTATATAAGTTGTATGTGTTTATTTTGAAATTTGTTCTACTATATATATAGTGTTAGGTGTTTACAGTATCAAAGTTTGTATTCGGTTGTATATAAGTTTATATAAAAATTTATAACCTGTTTTGAAGTTTATATATAAGTTCTGTTGTTAATTTCTTTTATAGTTATATATACGTATGTCTGCATATCTTCATAATCTGCATTTTTTTGCAGTGTTTATGTATTTAAATAAAGCTATATACATTTTAAATGGCATGCATATATTGTTTTCATAAAGTTAGAAATGATATATATATATAACAGGTGTATATATATATATGTATATTTTGCTCTATATTTTCATAAACAGTTCAACTAGCCTGCACATATATGAGTGCGTATATTTTTAGTTTATATATATAAAGTATATATATGGGTCGGTTGATGGTCATCTATACTAGTCTAAAGCTCTAGTGTTATGTAAATGCGGTTGTCAGTGTTTATATATATAAAGATCTTGATTTTAAATATATATTTTTTCTGTGCTATCAATCTGATTGATTATTCTCATCAATTCCTTATTATCAGCCTTGTCCTTCAAAGTCGTGCCAATTTGGCCTTGCTTTCAAAATAATCATTTGGATTGGTCAATTTCGCAATTCAAATCGTAGCATGTTGTGTTGTCTATCTTCTCTCTAGCCTCGAAAGGTGAGCAATCACTCACGACTAATTTTCTTTTATTTATTAAATTTGATTTCAATTGAACGACAATCGAAATATGCTGCTGTAGCTATTTACACTGTTATATATGTTATTACCTGTATCAGATCACCTGTGACATCTGACACCATGATCTGTTATTTATACAATGATAATTCAGTTTGGTTGATAATGATTGATTGTTTGATGTTGACTTTGGACGTTAAATTGTTAATGTTGTAAGTGATAAATAATTTGAAATTGAAATTCACGTAGGATAGTTAGATTTGATATATGTTAAATTTGATTAGATGACATTTGCATAATATGACCTTATTTAAATGTTAGATTAATTGACACGTAGAAATTTGGTTATGTACACCTTGAACCACTGAATGTATGTTGTAAAATTTATGTAGTATGAAATTGGATAATAGATATCAATTGAAGAACCGTATAAATATTAGTGTAATAATCTTTAACCTACATGAAATGATAGTGTAGATTCTAGAAATAATTATAATAATTTGCACAAACAACAATGTAAATTAATATGATTATTTCAAGATTATTTGAATTAATTATTGGATTGTTATTGATTGTTGTTATTGCTTGTTTATTTACTTTGACACCATCCCAGTTATCACACTGCAAGTTCCCTTTGCTATGCTTTGATTTTGAATTGAATTGGAATCGGGTTGAAATGATAAATACCCAAATTAAACTTTGACCTAGGATAGAAAATTTAATGAAAACCGATTGGTCAAATAATTTGATTTAAAATAAAATAAAGATTTTATTCGAATAAACAATAAGGTTTTGAAATGAAGTTGGAATTTGAATTTTAATGAAAGGAAATGTTAATATTTAATCATCTGAATCAAAATATTAACATAGTAGATGATGAATGAACGTTGTTTTAAAATTAATTATTTAATAATTAAATTTGGAATTAGTAATAATTAAGTTTTGAAATTAGTTAATAATTAAGTTTTGAAATTATTTAATAAATAAATAAGATTGAATTATTTAATAATTAAATAAAATTGAATTCTTCGTTAAGTGAAATTGAACTTCTTGAATAAGTGAAATTAAGTTTCTTTATTAATTGAGTTTTGAAATTTGTAACTAAGTAAATGAATAGTGAAATCGAATTTCTTTAACAAGAAATAAAATGTGATTTATTGAAATTAATGTAAAACTTGTAATTGAAAGAATTGATTTGATGAATTTAATTTAATTCAAATTTGTAAGTTTTGATACAATGAAGTTGAACTTAAGTAATTGATTTAGTGAATTGGAAATTAAATAGAAATTGTTTGTATGATAAATTTACTTAACGAATAATTGAATGAAATCGATAAATGAAGTTAAATTGATTTGAATGTTAAATTAAATTAATTTAAATGATTTCGAAATGGAACTTATATACGAACTTGAATCGATATTTGAATTGTTTTTAATAGAAATTGAAATTGAATTATAACGTTTTGAAATTATGAATGTGGAAGTTTTGAAACGTAAATTATGGAAATTGATTCAGGAAGACAAATGAAATGTTGATTTATAAATTCTAATTGGAACTGAAATTTAGTTTGGTTTTGAAATATATTAAATGACCAATTGGTGTAATAATTACGAAAGTTATTAAAGAGACCGGAATCGGTTAGGGACATACTCTCTGTCTAAACCGAAAACCACTTTAATAACTACACGCGGAGTGTGATCCAGAATAAAGTGGTTTGAATGATGTACGTGATGACTGAAGAAAGAGAACGATAATGGATAGCTTTGACACTTGTGTCAAATTGGAAATGACTAAAACAGGAGCCGTGCCGGGCCAAATGGGGTCAGCTACCTCGAGCGAACACACTTCTTCGAAAACTACTCATTACTTGTTATCGATTGGTGCACCCTTGATTTTGGGAGTGTTGTTTCGCGGTGTTGCGATCACTGCGACGATGCATTCTCGCCAGTCCGGATCAGGCAAACGGTAGTTTCACTACCTTGGGTATTGCCTCATGTGCCTTGTCATACTTGTATCCCTATATATGCGACCACTACGATTTGTTTTGTGTTATACGTATGGAGTACTCCCTGATATCCCACTAGTTTATGGTGGAGTTTACAGTGTTGTATAGTCTATAACGCTTATATAAAATGTGTTAAGGGGAATAATGGTAACGCCTTAACACTATTTTGATACCTTATATTACTGATAAGCATTATCTACTTATCGTACACTACTACATAGTAGATAGTTTAACGGATCCTTAAAGGATGGTTATTCCAAACATCCTTTGAGTTACTTGTATTTCAGTTGCTATTTCACTTGAGTTGGATTTATTGATATAAGAATGTTAATCGTGACTCGAGTGTTTTGTGTTTTGCTTTACGCTCGGGTCAGACTGAGTGTACCAGTATTCGAGACTCACTTTTGGAGTTGGAGCTTCGCTTGGAGATCCAGCTATCTATCTAGCTTTCAGATATTCAGTTGATTCCAGTGATGTATTCTGATATTGTATTTGATTATTGTATTCGAGACATCTGTTGTACCTTATTTAACTCTGATATGTATATAGTAGCTTCATGAACTACTATCTTTTTGTTTCCGCTGCATTTATTACTCTGTGTCTGTGATCTGTGATTATTTATTTACTGTATATGTTCAGTTTTGCCAAATTTAAATTAATAATTCGGTATTTTGAATTACTCAAGTCCGACATGTGCGGATGCGAATAGTCCAAAATAGTGGGTTGTTACATATAATCTACACGCATGTAATAATCAAGAAAAAATAACAAGCTTGAGAAATGTTAATGACAATAATGTAGAAATCGATACATTAAGTGTACAACTTTTTCTAGCCAACCTAAATAGTAAAGTCATTAGGTTATGTAGAGATGAAGGCTGGTGTTATGGTAATAAATTGTAACACCCCAGATTTTTGGTAACATTATATAGAATATTTAATTAGCTAAATTAAATAAAATAATGTGTTGATTATGGGATTGAGATTTGATATTTAATTAAGATGTAGTCGTGTCATTTAACAATGAATTAAAAGAAGTGTTTAACATGAAATAAGGGAGGGGTAAAATAGAAAGAGGTCATTCCTATATCTATTCCCTTAGGTCGTGTATTCATACACGTTCATTTTCATTTGAAATTTTTTATACTCAAGGTCAGCCACTATTAACAAGAACAAGAGGAAGAAGATAGAGAAAAGCTAAGGAAGAAGCTAATTCAAATCAATCCATTCACATCTCAATCTCTATAATCTCTAAAACTAAAGTAAATAATGTTTACATCTCATTTTTGATTGTGTCTTCGGTTTTAATATGAATTTCGAATATTTTGCATTGATTTTCTATGTTTTTGAATGATGGAATGAATATATGTAACGATCACGATTTTTCGACGCTCGAAAGTCGACATTAATACGTCCACTGTATCAAATGCCGCGCAATCGAATGTCGAAAAACCGAACCATTAGGGTTAAAAGAAGAGGTGGAAGAAAAGATAGAAGAAAAAGAAAGAAGAACAGCTACAGAAAACACAGAATCAGAGACAATATCAGAATCTCACATTTCGCAGCGGAACAAAATATAATAGATAATCACTTGTCTTTTAAACAAAGAACTATATCAGTTTATACATACATCAATCAGAGTCAATATATAACTCAATACAACAATGGACAGTTATATAAACCTGTCCTCATACCGAATACACAGCGGAAATAAATAACAAGTACGGAAGTACGCTTCGCCCTCCAGCTTATCCCCAAAGCTCCAGAATATCCAGAATATCCTGAAAAAATAACTCTAGGCTGCCCGTGTGGAAAATTATGGGCACCTAAAGTTTAGAAGGGAACAATAAACTCCGATTCAGTCATGGTGACTGGTGTGAGATCGTAAAACAGTTATTTTCACAAAGAAAATAAAACAGATTCGCAATGCTTTTGGAAAATGAAACTACCATAAGACCTCCCGCCACACACACAATGCAAACGCAGAATTGGAGGAGATTTCTTCTTATGATAGTCAAAGATGCTTACTACGCCAATCATTGGATATTATTATTAATGTCTAGTGTGGAAAACATTTCGAAAGTATAATATTAATCTTAGCCAGCATAGACATTCCGAACTTTGCCTACTATAGCTACCATCTAAACAGTGGGGCGCCACCATAAGTAAATGGCAGGTTCTACAACTAATACCGTACAAGGTTCGTATTGTTTCTTTGGATTTTCCAAAAAATGGTCAGGCTAAGGAACTTCCTTTCCTCCTGCCGAATAGGATCGCCTCTGGCTGGACGTCCCGAGAGACAAACTGCTCTCTGCCAAACAAGGCCGGGTTACCCCTGTAACAGGTAACTCATGAATATGTCATCACCCGGTCCTTTGGGACCTTTATCCGAGCGCTCGGTAGCATCATCACACATAATAAATAAGTGTATCCACATGAGTAAGTATCTGGGCTACATACCATGATACCACCCCTTTCCAGAAGGAAATGACATACCCTAAAGGGCGCGACCCTTATAACCTTGCCGCAACATTCCTGTTTTGACCATTTCCGGGTTGTTGAGGCCTTGACGAAGTCTCGTCCACAAAGCTACGCTTTTTCAAAAAGCCACGCTTTGGGTCAACAGATGATCAGCCTATGATCACAAAGATAAATGATCAAACAAATGATCATATCACAAATGATCAAACACTGATCATCACACAGCAACACTCAGCATGCCACGTTACCAAATTGCGAATATATCACTGATAAATTTCAACTACATAACCTCTGAGCTCGTACGTCTCAGAGAAGGGTGTTAAGCTAAGAGAATAAATTCTCCGCCACCAACAGATATGTATTTGAAAGAAATCGGCTTTATATCTCAATTTGTAACGTCAGACATACAATCCATACAAGTGTGTTCCGGGATCGAACAGAACCGAAGGCACTTCTCACGAAGCCCTTGCACATCCGGATAATTTCCAATCACGTCCGGACTTCCCGTCACTAAGGGTGATAAAACCTCTAAATCGGAGATCAACCGATGTAGAGTAACTCGACGGTAATCCTTCCGTTTTCAAAAATATCTGGTCTTCAACACCGGTCATCAAATGCGATTCATAACGACGTATCACATATTCGGAATAGGTTATACGACCCCATGGTCCTTTCCCGGCTAACCCGAATAGTGAGCGCTTATTCAAAAATAAGTGTGGCATTCAAATTCATCCAATTCACAACAAATACCCATTCAAGGTAATTATTGATAGTCGGTTATTTAACTATCAATAAAGATGCGCAACATCATCAGATTCCAAATAATTTTCCAAATTATTTATTCTCCAAAAATATCTTTACAAGATATAAAATTTCCACACTTAACCATTTGAAAACAATTTCAAATCAATTTCCACATTTCAATTCATCTTTGAAGATAAAATCTCAAAACAGTTCATTTCATATTGGGAAAGCATTTCCATACTTATTTAAAAATAAGTAGTTCACAAATCTATTTATTTTCAACATTTGAAAATATTCAATATACTTAAATCAAGATTAAGTATACATTTCATTCTTTAAGGAAATCATTCTCTTAAGCACATTTATTTGAGTTAAAACGAATGTTACGTAAAACATCGTTACGACTACTCAAAATCACTAGTATTGGGATTCGGATTTTAAGATAGATATATAAATCCCAATACTACATAAAACATTTCCTTTCGGAAATCATTTACTATAACAACAGTGTTATAGTCCACCATTTCCTTATTTCTCGAAAACGTCTATTTCAACAATGAATGTTGAAATCTATGGTTTGGATATTTACCACATTTTAAAACATTGTTAAAACAATTAACTTCATTTCAAATATTGCTTTCCCAAACATAATCATTTTATTCAATAATATATTCACTGTCCAAAATCGTGAATATAATTCACTTAACTATATTTCAATAATCTCTACACATTTTATTTCAAGGATAATTCGCTATCCAAAATCGCGAATATATTTCCTTTAATAACCTTCTATATTTAATTTATCAAATTCAATTGATTTCAAATTTATAAAACAACGTTTATAAATTCTATTTCTATTTTCTAATTTCGATTTTTTAAATCTCCTTTAACGACCAATTCAATTTATAACTCAATGTATATACCAAAAATCCATATTATAAGTTAAATACTTATAATTCATTTATTTTTCAAAATCATTTCCATTTATAAGTTCACAATTTATAAATTTCATTTACTTATGAATTCTTAAAAATTCATTTTAACGCTTATAAAAACTTGTTTTATAATACCAATATTTTAAAGTTATAAATATCAATTTTGTACATCTTTTCAATAAACCGTTTATAATACTTAAAAATTCTCAATTTAACCCATTTTATAAATTTCTTAACCTTTATTTCAAAAATCACAATTTGGTTATATTTCACCAAATATCTTAACTTTTATGACTTTAAAATTTTAGACGTTTATTCATTTGAAATAAATCAATTCAATAATTCAATAAAACGTCTACTTTCAAAAATCACTTTAAGAATCCTTTTAAAGTAAAAGTCGTTATTTTTAAACTTCAAAACTGAATCCGATGATGCAACAGCACCAATTAGTCAATCACAACATTCAATATCATATATCAATATGATAACAGAATATACCACAATATCTGTAAATAAATAAATACAGTTGAGGAATCCAGTTGGATCCCTCCAACCTGTTTCCCTGCATCCACAAACGTTAGCACAATACCAATTCCACTTCGAGGTGGAATATCGCGGTATATGGGTTTTATAAAAATCATCCGCTTACTAACGGCGCAATAGGGTCTCATCCGCTATACAAGGCGGGAAATCAATCAATCCAATATATACATATGCCAATATGTATATATTGCTATATATATATAGATATATCCTACTATATCTAATATCACATCCAATAGCAATCAAATCAATAACTGCAATATTAAATTTTCCTTCGAGTGAGAAAAATCTCACCTTTGCTTTTATTTTGCAATCCCATTTCCATTCTAGTTTGTTTTCTTCACGGTTTTAAACCTTGTATAAATAATTATACACTTTATTAATATTCGAATTAAATCGAATGATAGATTTCCATTCCGTAAATTAAATTAATTAACACTTTTAATTTGAACTAACTAATACTTTGTTTTTCTTTTTAAAATTTCTATATTTTCAAAAATCACTTTACATACATATATTTACTGGGAAAAAAAAACTTTTCTGTATATATATTCATTCAAGAATATCTTATCTACACATAAACTTCTCTGTACATATATATTTCTATTTCCTTTAAATAAATTTATTTATCTAAAAATTTAATCTTAAAAACTAGATTACCATAAAAATTTATTTCATTTAACTACAAAAAAAATCTAAAACTAAATTTCTTTACTGTAAGTATAAAAATTTGAAACTACACATTTTATTTTTTTCAGATTTAAATTGAATAGAAAATTTTGGAAAGCTAAATACCTTAATGCCAAAAATGCGAACCCAGAACGCCTCGCGAAACCCTCGATTGTTTGCTCGTGCCACCATCGCGACTTGCCCTAGTGCATCCCTGCTCGAATTCGACCACTTGTCGACGAACTCGAGCTCATCCTCCATCATCTCGCTACTCCGCCATGCTCAAGCTCAAGCCCTGCCGTTCGCTTCTTCCGCCTCGCACTCCCCATTTCCTCGCGAGCTACAGTCGCGTTCGAGATTAACGCCCACTTGTATCACGATGCTTCCAATTCCAGCCTCGCAAACGAACGTGAGCGGAAGGGCCACAATTTCGATTCGAAATCGAGTTCGACTTCGATTAGGCTGCGTTCACCATTTTATCCTCTTTTTTTCTGAATTTGATTAGAAGAAGATGGCTTCGGCAATTGATTGAGAGGGAATGATTTTGTTTTAACTTTGAAGTTCTGATCCCTTGGTTTTAAAAATGAACGAGAGCGGTTTCATTTAATTGTTTTGAATCTGAGAGGAATTACGAAATGAATTTGCGTTCGATTTAGAAAGAGGATGAGATGGGTTCGGTTATCTTTTCTTTCTTTTATTTCTTGAGAGAGGACGCGTGTTATACCAGGGAGAACGCGTGTTTGGAACTGCCTTGCGTGTCTGCATAGGCTTGCTACAGGTGTTTGAGAAATGAAAGCAAAAAGCACTGATGGGAGATATATTGACCAGTCCAAATATATACAATATTATTTTCTTCGATATAGATTTCAGCGCGTTTATATATCGTAGGTTCACACAACTACTCCAAATATTACGAAAATTGAAATCCGATAATAATACAATATTACGGATCCAATGGAACTGGTTTCGTCAAATTTCAAGACTGCGCCCCGGACCGCTATTTTTTAAATTCAATTTAAACGATATAAATTCAAAACCGAACAGAACAGTTCCAAATTCAATTCTGAAAGTTCCAGTACCTTCAGAATTATCAATATGAATTTCATAAGATTTCATATTATTTTTAATCGGCTTAAAACTGTAGATTCAAATTTTTATCCAGATTTAACGATTAAATTCAATAATTTATTTACCAAATTTACTTTGATATTTGAATTTCAAATTAAATTGAATTCCAGATATTTAAAATCAATTAAATATCCTGATTTTCAATATCAAAATTCCAGGGTCGTTACAATCTTCCCCCCTTAAAAGAATTTCATCCCGAAATTACAAGTAAAGAAGAATGCCCTTATCTCGTATGTTATTTTCCCAATTCAAACAGTTTTATCAACTCATCAACCCAAATCTTTTTATTAAAGATCATTATCATTCCAACTATCTTTCTAAAATCTTCCATATTTTCCAAACAACTTTATTTTACTTCACAATTCAAATTCAAATTTTAAACTTCCAAATTTTCTCAAAAATTTTCTAACACCCGAAATTTTCGAAATATTTCGCCAGCGTCTCCTTTGCACGGCTAGCTCGGTACGACTACAAAACGTCCCTACGGACCCTCAGATTTCAAAAAGAAAAAGAAAAAGCCAAGCGGCTAGACAAGAAAATCACCAAATCTCATATTGGAATTCAAATACTTACCTTTTTGTCGAGCCTTTTTAAATTTATCTTCAAAATCAAATCTAATTTTCCTTAGCCTTATAATACCTGTATATCCAATTTAACTATATCCAACTACAGATTCAAAAATCATTTCACACATTTTCTTACATAAGTTTTCATATCTACTTCTATTCAAATAGTTTTCTCGTTACCATATGAATTCAATTCATTTGCAACTTTGAATATTGAATTTTATCTGCCATTCCTTTCTTAAGTTCAAGATTTAAAAATTCAAATTCATCTCTAAATCATATTTACTTTGTCATTCCTTCAATTAGTTTCACTTACTAATTTTATTTCAATACTTCACTTTGTTTATCAAAAATCAAATTAAATTTCCAATATTCAGCTTAAATTACATTTACCAACAGATTCAAAACAAAGTTCAACATTCAGTTTAAATTTTATTTACTTGCAATTCATAAGGTTTCAATACAACTTAAATCACTTCCATCTAATTCAGATTCAATTTCTATTCAATTCAGGTGATTAACAATTCACTTTCTTACATTCAATTCATTTCTAAATGAATCTAACTCATATCTATTTCAATTGATACAAAAATCAATTTCTATTTGCTTTTATTAACTCATAGAATTTATACAATCTCGTTTTTGTCAAACGATACTTTTTTCTATTCAGATCTGTTAATATCCATGTACCTAAATGATTACTTAAGCTAACAATCATTTAAATTGATCCCATTCAATTTAACTTACATTCCATATTCTCATTCATTTCATTCGAAACCATTTCATAGAAAATTTTCTTAAGTCGAGCATTTATTCGATATTTACTTCAGCTATTTCACTTCAAAACTCAAGTTCATTTCCTTGTAAACAATTTCCAATTTCAATTCTTGATTTTATTTTCATTTATCAAATCTATTCCATTCACTAATTTAATTCAATTAGTATATTCACTTATTCATTTTGAATTTCAACTTCCATATTCAATTCATCTCAAATTTATTTTATCTTTATCAAGGAAATTCAATTTATTTCTACTACTTGAATTTATATACAAATTCAAATTTTATCTTCAATTTTAGCTTACAACAAAGCTTTAGTTTAACCAATTCAACTTTCAATTCATTATTGCGTGAATTAATAAATTATCAAATTTATTTACTTGAATTCAATCCATTTCATTATTTAATTCCGATTCATTCATTTACAAATGTAACTTCATTTGTTTATTCACAATTTCATTTCCTTTCGATTTGAATTTCATTCCAATCAAATTTCTAATATTTTATAAGTTATCAACTTATTTTACATTTCATTAATGAATTTTATTCTCAAATACTTTCCTGGAATTCTATTTCCAATTATAAATCTCATCACAATTTATATTTACAAATTCTATTTGTATATAAATTCAATTTCACATCTTTCAATCCATATTTATAAATTTCATTTGTTAAATGACTTTATCTTCAAATCTTTGGTTATACCTTTTATTTCTTATTCAATTTCTCATATAACAATGATAATAATTTAATATTATCACTACTTAACAACCAAACATCCATATACTATAATAATTTATGGAAAAACATTTCTTTTCTACACAAAATAGTTTTGGGTAAAATTATTTCATTTACCCTATTTTAAAACAATACTGTGTCAGTTTACCTTGTTTAAGAGTTTAGAAACCCCTATCGATTTCAGTTAGCTAGACTGCATCGACCAGAATCTATAAACAATCAACCGATAAGTCAACACAATACAAAACAAATTTTGTATTCACTAACAAATACGCGCTCATATCTATTATTACTCTCAACTCATTCTAGAGTACTACTGACTCTATCTCTAATGAGTAACACCCAACAGAGCAGGGTTGTCGCTTAACCGGATGCTCTGATACCACTTGTAACGATCATGATTTTTCGACGCTCGAAAGTCGACATTAATACGTCCACTATATCAAATGCCGCGCAATCGAATGCCGAAAAACCGAACCATTAGGGTTAAAAGAAGAGGTAGAAGAAAAGATAGAAGAAAAAGAAAGAAGAACAGCTACAGAAAACACAGAATCAGAGACAATATCAGAATCTCACATTTCGCAGCGGAACAAAATATAATAGATAATCACTTGTCTTTTAACCAAAGAACTATATCAGTTTATACATACAACAATCAGAGTCAATATACAACTCAATACAACAATGGACAGTTATATAAACCTGTCCTTATACCGAATACACAGCGGAAATAAATAACAAGTACGGAAGTACGCTTCGCCCTCCAGCTTATCCCCAAAGCTCCAGAATATCCAGAATATCCAGAATATCCAGAAAAAATAACTCTAGGCTGCCCGTGTGGAAAATTATGGGCACCTAGAGTTTAGAAGGGAACAATAAACTCCGAGTCAGTCATGGTGACTGGTGTGAGATCGTAAAACAGTTATTTTCACAAAGAAAATAAAACAGATTCGCAATGCTTTTGGAAAATGAAACTACTATAAGACCTCCCGCCACACACACAATGCGAACACAGAATTGGAGGAGATTTCTTCTTATGATAGTCAAAGATGCTTACTACGCCAATCATTGGATATTATTATTAATGTCTAGTGTGGAAAACATTTCGAAAGTATAATATTAATCTTAGCCAGCATAGACATTCCGAACTATGCCTACTATAGCTACCATCTAAACAGTAGGGCGCCACCATAAGTAAATGGCAGGTTCTACAACTAATACCGTACAAGGTTCGTATTGTTTCTTTGGATTTTCCAATAAATGGTCAGGCTAAGGAACTTCCTTTCCTCCTGCCGAATAGGATCGCCTCTGGCTGGACGTCCCAAGAGACAAACTGCTCTCTGCCAAACAAGGCCGGGTTACCCCTGTAACAGGTAACTCACGAATATGTCATCACCCGGTCCTTTGGTACCTTTATCCGAGCGCTCGGTAGCATCATCACACATAATAAATAAGTGTATCCACATGAGTAAGTATCTGGGCTCCATACCATGATACCACCCCTTTCCAGAAGGAAATGACATACCCTAAAGGGCGCGACCCTCATAACCTTGCCGCAACATTCCTGTTTCGACCATTTCCGGATTGTTGAGGCCCTGACGAAGTCTCGTCCACAAAGCTACGTTTTTCAAAAAGCCACGCTTTGGGTCAACAGATGATCAACCTATGATCACAAAGATAAATGATCAAACAAATGATCATATCACAAATGATCAAACACTGATCATCACACAGCAACACTCAGCATGCCACGTTACCAAATTGCGAATATATCGCTGATAAATTTCAACTACATAACCTCTGAGCTCGTACGTCTCAGAGAAGGGTCTTAAGCTAAGAGAATAAATTCTCCGCCACCAACAGATATGTATTTGAAAGAAATCGGCTTTATATCTCAATTTGTAACGTCAGACATACAATCCATACAAGTGTGTTCCGGGATCGAACAGAACCGAAGGCACTTCTCACGAAGCCCTTGCACATCCGGATAATTTCCAATCACGTCCGGACTTCCCGTCACTAAGGGTGATAAAACCTCTAAATCGGAGATCAACCGATGTAGAGTAACTCGACGGTAATCCTTCCGTTTTCAAAAATATCTGGTCTTCAACACCGGTCATCAAATGCGATTCATAACGACGTATCACATATTCGGAATAGGTTATACGACCCCATGGTCCTTTCCCGGCTAACCCGAATAGTGAGCGCTTATTCAAAAATAAGTGTGGCATTCAAATTCATCCAATTCACAACAAATACCCATTCAAGGTAATTATTGATAGTCGGTTATTTAACTATCAATAAAGATGCGCAACATCATCAGATTCCAAATAATTTTCCAAATTATTTATTCTCCAAAAATATCTTTACAAGATATAAAATTTCCACACTTAACCATTTGAAAACAATTTCAAATCAATTTCCACATTTCAATTCATCTTTGAAGATAAAATCTCAAAACAGTTCATTTCATATTGGGAAAGCATTTCCATACTTATTTAAAAATAAGTAGTTCACAAATCTATTTATTTTCAACATTTGAAAATATTCAATATACTTAAATCAAGATTAAGTATACATTTCATTCTTTAAGGAAATCATTCTCTTAAGCACATTTATTTGAGTTAAAACGAATGTTACGTAAAACATCGTTACGACTACTCAAAATCACTAGTATTGGGATTCGGATTTTAAGATAGATATATAAATCCCAATACTACATAAAACATTTACTTTCGGAAATCATTTACTATAACAACAGTGTTATAGTCCACCATTTCCTTATTTCTCGAAAACGTCTATTTCAACAATGAATGTTGAAATCTATGGTTTGGATATTTACCACATTTTAAAACATTGTTAAAACAATTAACTTCATTTCAAATATTGCTTTCCCAAACATAATCATTTTATTCAATAATATATTCACTGTCCAAAATCGTGAATATAATTCACTTAACTATATTTCAATAATCTCTACACATTTTATTTCAAGGATAATTCGCTATCCAAAATCGCGAATATATTTCCTTTAATAACCTTCTATATTTAATTTATCAAATTCAATTGATTTCAAATTTATAAAACAACGTTTATAAATTCTATTTCTATTTTCTAATTTCGATTTTTTAAATCTCCTTTAACGACCAATTCAATTTATAACTCAATGTATATACCAAAAATCCATATTATAAGTTAAATACTTATAATTCATTTATTTTTCAAAATCATTTCCATTTATAAGTTCACAATTTATAAATTTCATTTACTTATGAATTCTTAAAAATTCATTTTAACGCTTATAAAAACTTGTTTTATAATACCAATATTTTAAAGTTATAAATATCAATTTTGTACATCTTTTCAATAAACCGTTTATAATACGTAAAAATTCTCAATTTAACCCATTTTATAAATTTCTTAACCTTTATTTCAAAAATCACAATTTGGTTATATTTCACCAAAAATCTTAACTTTTATGACTTTAAAATTTTAGACGTTTATTCATTTGAAATAAATCAATTCAATAAAACGTCTACTTTCAAAAATCACTTTAAGAATCCTTTTAAAGTAAAAGTCGTTATTTTTAAACTTCAAAACTGAATCTGATGATGCAACAGCACCAATTAGTCAATCACAACATTCAATATCATATATCAATATGATAACAGAATATACCCCAATATCTGTAAATAAATAAATACAGTTGAGGAATCCAGTTGGATCCCTCCAACCTGTTTCCCTGCATCCACAGACGTTAGCACAATACCAATTCCACTTCGAGGTGGAATATCGCGGTATATGGGTTTTATAAAAATCATCCGCTTACTAACGGCGCAATAGGGTCTCATCCGCTATACAAGGCGGGAAATCAATCAATCCAATATATACATATGCCAATATGTATATATTGCTATATATATATAGATATATCCTACTATATCTAATATCACGTCCAATAGCAATCAAATCAATAACTGCAATATTAAATTTTCCTTCGAGTGAGAAAAATCTCACCTTTGCTTTTATTTTGCAATCCCATTTCCATTCCAGTTTGTTTTCTTCACGGTTTTAAACCTTGTATAAATAATTATACACTTTATTAATATTCGAATTAAATCGAATGATAGATTTCCATTCCGTAAATTAAATTAATTAACACTTTTAATTTGAAGTAACTAATACTTTATTTCTCTTTTTAAAATTTCTATATTTTCAAAAATCACTTTACATACATATATTTACTGGGAAAAAAAACTTTTCTGTATATATATTCATTCAAGAATATCTTATCTACACATAAACTTCTCTGTACATATATATTTCTATTTCCTTTAAATAAATTTATTTATCTAAAAATTTAATCTTAAAAACTAGATTACCATAAAAATTTATTTCATTTAACTACAAAAAAAATCTAAAACTAAATTTCTTTACTGTAAGTATAAAAAATTGAAACTACACATTTTATTTTTTTCAGATTTAAATTGAATAGAAAATTTTGGAAAGCTAAATACCTTAATGCCAAAAATGCGAACCCAGAACGCCTCGCGAAACCCTCGATTGTTTGCTCGTGCCACCATCGCGACTTGCCCTAGTGCATCCCTGCTCGAATTCGACCACTTGTCGACGAACTCGAGCTCATCCTCCATCATCTCGCTACTCCGCCATGCTCAAGCTCAAGCCCTGCCGTTCGCTTCTTCCGCCTCGCACTCCCCATTTCCTCGCGAGCTACAGTCGCGTTCGAGATTAACGCCCACTTGTATCACGATGCTTCCAATTCCAGCCTCGCAAACGAACGTGAGCGGAAGGGCCACAATTTCGATTCGAAATCGAGTTCGACTTCGATTAGGCCGCGTTCACCATTTTGTCCTCTCTTTTTTTCTGAATTTGATTAGAAGAAGATGGCTTCGGCAATTGATTGAGAGGGAATGATTTTGATTTAACTTTGAAGTTCTGATCCCTTGGTTTTAAAAATGAACGAGAGCGGTTTCATATAATTGTTTTGAATCTGAGAGGAATTACGAAATGAATTTGCGTTCGATTTAGAAAGAGGATGAGATGGGTTCGGTTATCTTTTCTTTCTTTTATTTCTTGAGAGAGGACGCGTGTTATACCTGTGATATCCCGGAATTTTGGCAATATCAATTTAATAATCTTTATTAATAATTAAATTGATTTGTTGATTTTATTTTATAAATTGACAAGTTTAATTCTTTTAAAAGTTAATAATATTTTAAATTGGCAAGTTTATTTCTTTTGAAAACTAATAACATTTTAATATTGAAAATATTTATTAATATCTTTTCTAAACAATTTAAAATTGGTAAGATTTATCTTCCAAAGCTTATATAAATGTTTTCTATTTATAATGTATATATATTGATGTATATATTATAAATAGGGAGTCTTTAATTTAATAAAGGATATGTTTTCAAATTATAATATATATGTATATATATTGTGATTGGAGTTATGTTATAAAATTCAAACATAAGATAAATTGATTTGTAAAAATATATATATAAAGTTAAAATAAGTTTCTCAAGCATATGATACATTTAATATGATCAAAACATAAGTAATTTATAATTGTTTACATAAATTCACATTTGTATATATATGTAAAAATCTAAAAGCTTATTTATATAAATACATTTTATCTATGCAAACATTTCTTAAATACATGTATATGTTTTAAATAAATTAATAAACAAGAATTTACACTTGTAATCATATTAAATTGGTCTAGAGACATTTGTAAACATAAAAGCTTAGGTGTAAGCAAATTAATACTATAGGGGACAAGTGGCTTAAATTTAATTTTTGGGAAATTAAGTCAGAAATAAATAAAAATAAAAAGAAGGAATTTGTTTTCACTTTTCAGCTGAATTCATCTTTCTTCAATTTTCTCTACTAACAATATACAATACAATTCAAATCTTAAATCAAAAAGAAGAAAAAGTCTGGAATCAAAATGCTAAGAGAAAGATAAAAATCTGGAAATTCAAATGCAAAGCAAAAGGGAATCAAAGGCAAATTCAGTAGCAGTTCCAAATAAATCAACAAACTACTAAATGCAAGAATCAAATTGCAAATTTATAATTCTACAAAGCAAAAAGAAATCAAATCCAAAAATCTGGAAAAGCCTGGAAACCAAAACTGTTCTCTGTCTCTGTTCTCTGCATAAACTGGTGAGTAAATCTTTTATTTAAAAACAGTTTTTAAGTATTGCATGTGATGATCTTATGTGATAAAGTTGTGATATGGCTTGCATGGTTTATTTCATGTGGATAATGTATGAAATTTCTTGTTACCAGTGTGTATATCTGTATATATATTTATATTGTGCTCTGTTATTAGTAATAGGCTAAGCTTCAATCACAAAAATAATTTATATCTCCCTGTAAAATCAAAATTAGACTTTGATTACTGAAAGGAAAATGTTAATAACATTGTATTCTTGTTTTTAAAAATAATTTCAAGTGAATGTATTTAGTTAATACTCTGTAAAATTTAAGAATACAGTGGAAATCAGGAAATAGGTAAATTTCAAACTTGATGATTTTCGAATTCACTTATATAGTCTGAATTGCCTTCGAAATCTAGGAATTTTAAAAGCTAAATCATAATTTTTAAGATAGTATTGAATGAGATATTTGGGGTTGTTCTAAAAAGTGTTTTTGAGTCTTTTCTGATGATCGGTGAGTTCGGAGGAGTCGGGTTTGCTACCTGAGGTGGCGAGGAAGTAGGGGAGCATGGGAAAAATGCTCATTGGATTTTTCAATCGTCGAGGCGACGACGAATGGAGGAAGTAGGGTTTTCTGGTGAATTTGGGGGTCAGGTTTGCTGAGGTTGGAACGGCGACAGTGGCGCATCGGTCAGGATCGCTCAGGGGGGGATCATCGTGTCTCGTCATGGAGAAGCACTGGAAGGAAGGACTGGTTCCCTGGTTGCGTAGTTCATCGACGACGATGGGAAATTTCGATAATGGTGGAATTTCAGATTTCGTCCTGGTTGCTCGTTTTCGTTTTTCAATTCGATCTTCATTTCTGGGTGGTTATGGATGATGTCTAGTTCGACGTCAACTTGTTGAAGGCCTGATTGATGATCGGAGGGGGCTGGAATTGTCGTGCACG